>JASDDO010000031.1:552769775-553978109 GCA_030015575.1 Agapanthus africanus
CCCGTCAGTATGGCCTTTGACATCAAATATTTGAGAGTATCCACCTTCGATATGAGACGGACTTCATGCGCCAATGCATGGTGCCGGAGTTTAGTTATCGCGAATATCAACGCCAGGCAATGTTTATCGATGGGAGAATAATTGCTTTCTTCTCCCAGGAGAACTCGACTCAAGTAATAGAGAGCTCTTTTCTTCCTTTGGTCGTTCTCTTGTGCCCTTAATGCGCCTAAGGAACCTTCGAGGGCGGTTGTATACAGAATGAGAGGCTTTCTCTTGACCGGAGCGGCCAGCACTGGCGGGTTCTGCAGATACTGCTTAATTTCGTCCAGCGCGCTTTGGCATTTGTGATCCCAGACGAACGGGGTCCCCTTCTTCATCAGGTGACTATAAGGACGGCACTTGGCAGAGAGATTGGCTATAAATCGCCGGATATACGCAAGCTTCCCTTGGAGAGACTGCAATTGCTTGAGAGTCCTTGGCGGGGGAATCTCCATAATCGCCTTGATCTTTGACGGATCTATCTCGATACCTCGGTGTCGGACGATGAATCCTAGGAATTTACCAGAGGACACCCCGAACGCGCATTTGAGAGGGTTCATCTTTAAGTTGTATTGCCGAAGGCGTTGAAATACGATCTTCAGATGCTCGAGATGTTCCTCGTATGATTTTCTTTTAACCACGAGGTCGTCGATATAACATTCGACGATTTCATGTATGAGGTCATCGAAGATCTTCGTCATGGCCCTCTGATAGGTGGCACCGGCGTTCTTTAGACCGAAAGGCATCACCTTGTAGCAGAATATACCCAGAGGGGTCCGGAAAGCAGTGTGCTTCTGGTCCTCAGGATGCATCTTTATCTGATTATATCCCGATGAGCCGTCCATGAAGGAGAAAACTTCGTGAGTGGACATGTTGTCTATCATTAGCTCGGTGACTGGTACTGAGAAGTCGTCTTTTGGACAAGCTTTATTGAGATCCCGAAAATCCACACATATGCGTACTGTCCCATTTTTCTTCATTACTGGGACGATGTTGGAGATCCAATCAGGGTACTGAACTTCTTGGATGAAGCCGGAGTCGATTAGATTCTTGACTTCGGCGTTGATGTTCATTTCAAGCTCGAGCGGCATTCTACTCGGTGCTTGTTTGATTGGCTTGACGTCTAGGGATATCATCAGTTTGTGGACCGCAATCTCTGGATCTAATCCTGGCATTTCGGAATAGTTCCATGCGAAGCAATCTCTATGCTGCATAAGCACGTCTTTTAGCGCAGCCACCCTCTCTTCAGACAATAGCTCACTGAGGAATGTCGGTCGCGGGTCACTCGTCGTCCCCAAATCAATTTTCTTGAGGTTATCTGCAGTAGTGTGTATTCCATCTTCCAGCTCTTTCGGCGCAGTTGGAAACTCTGAGATCACCTCGTTATCATTGTTTTTGAAGCACCAGGGAAGGTCATCCATATTCTCGGGTTCTTCTCTTGATATCGTTATCATATGACAAGTATGAGGTCGCTTCCAAGACCGATGTGGATCTGGTTCTACTCTCATGGCTTTAGGTTCATGCTTTTGCGGCGGAGTTATCCTCCAACTGTCGGATAGAGCTAACTTGCCGAGCTGATACTGATCTTCGACCCAGTTCTTGAAGGTGAAGCAGTCTTCGAGAGGATGTCCTATTGCCCTATGATAGGAGCAAAAGTTCGGGTGAGCGACTTCACCTGCTTGCTCGGGGTGCTTGGACTCCGGGAGGATAATCAGCTGATGTTTTATAGCAAGATCAAGTATCTTCTTTGTCTTGCCTTGAGGAAAAGAGTATGCTCGACTTACCTTCTTCATAAGGGACAAATCCGGACCGCTCGATTCCCGCTCGCGTGACTTCTTGGTCCCGCTTTGTCGTTGCTAAATACCTTCTCCTCTTTTTGACTTGTTTCTGCCTCTGCGTCGGGCCTTTTTTACAACAGGTTGACAGGGAAGGGCATTTTCATTTTTCGCAGCCTGTTGGAGAAGGCGTTGCGTCCTGTCTTTCTCGTAGATGGCCATTTCGCGATTGTGGTCATTTCAAACTTTTTGACCAGCTTCCCTTATAAACTTGTCCATTTGCTCTTCGAACGACGGACTGGGCATTTTCATGTCGGGGGCTCTTTCTGGTTCAGGGTTAGCATTCTCCCATAGAGCATCTCCTTCTTCATCAAAGTTATGTACGACATAGCAGTCGCGGAGTAGATCCCGTTTCTTGGACCGAACGTATCCAAGCCCGATTGCTTCCATTCTCCCGTTGGGCAACTTGCGCTGAGTTCCGGGAACGTTCCAGATCCTGTCATAGAACTTAGCTTTTCGAGCGGTCTATTTGAAGGGTATCCCTTGGCGCTTCAACGGCCTTTTCAAGCCTTCTGTATAATATCTAGGCAGACGGATGGGCTGGAGCCTGTCAAGTGTAGAATCCGCGCCGTGCCATATTTCTTTCTCCCTTTTGGTTTCCCCGGAGCGGTAGAATAGGATCGCCTTTTCACCTTCTCGCCTGGGAGGGACATAGAACGTTTGCAGCTCTTCCACACTGTAGGTATTAAGCACGTACAGTTCTTTATGATGTTTGGGCAGAACCATGGCAACTTGCAAACTTTGCTCTTCATCAGCGAATGTTTGTATTGAAGGCCGAGCGGAGAATATAGCATGGACCTCACCTTCCGAGTCGCTGCCAAAGATCAACATAGGAGAGGACGGTCCTGGCTTGTTGTACTGGAGCGGGCCTGAATAAACTATCGCTTCCTCTTCTTCTGAATCACTCCGGAAGACCGGAATGGTGGTGATAGCTTTGTTCTCCGGTTTATGACATCTCTCCATGTCCTCGAAATCTGGCAAGAAATATTTTGCATCTTCATACTCGCGGACTTCGTTTACGGAGAATGGATTCAGCTCTACTGTTATGGTATACTCGAGACCATCCTTAAAGTATTCCATACACTGATGTTGTGTAGAAGGAATGATGTTGTACTCATGTAACCAAGGCCGGCCGAGCAAAGCGTTATAGCATGTCTTGGCGTCAATGACGTGAAATTTAATGTCTGTGACGAGCAGCCCGAAGCGCAGCGCTAGTATCACAGATCCGAGAGTCCATGACGACTGGGAGTCGAAACCAGAGATGGTGATTTTATCATGAGCGAGATGCTGGACGCTCATGCAGATTTCCTTCAACACTCGCACGTTGAGAAGATTGACGGAAGACCCATTGTCGACCAGGATTTTACCTATCTTTATATCGTGGCAGTACCCTGAGAAATAGAGGGGACGGTTGTGCTCGCACGTCCCAAGGAGGAGGTCTTCGTCGCCGAAGGTGATATTGGCTGTGTGTACTTCCTCCAACTCCTTCATCTTTTCTTCGACGAGAAAAGCTTGGAATTGCTCTGGTTCTTGTAGCGCCTCGATCATTGAATCTTTCACTTCTTTGGATAGTAAAAGGGTGTCGAGAACGCTGAGCTGCGAGGGTAACTTCCTCAAGTGTGCCAGAACGTTGTAGTCTACCATGTTCTTCTTTGGCGGGTCCTTAGCAGTCAGCTCTTTCATGACCTAGTCATCCAGGGAGATATCCTCAGAGACCTTTTCTTTTCCCTTATCTTTTGTACTCGTGGGTCCGAGATTCTTTTCTGGAAGCGTGCGATTGCGCAGCTGAATATTTTCACAGGCCTTCGATTCTTCCTCTTTCTCCAAGGTAGATTCTTTAAAGAGAGGGCCCAGAGCCATTTCCTCGTCAGAGTCGCTCCCAAAGGTGAGAATCTGCGATCCTCCGGCGTTGACCGTGCGACAGTTACCGGTAGTTCTATTATGCTCCTCGGTCTTACTTCTTTGCTCCCGACGAGTTTTGCGTTTCATCCGCTTAAAATATTGCCGGTAAGCAACATATCCCTGCCACCATCTTTTAAAAGCGTCGCACTCTTCGGTAGGGTGCGAAATCTTTCGATGATATAAGCAGTAGTTAGGATGTGTTTCTGTTTCACCAGGAGTGTTTCCTTCAGAGGGTGGTAGCTTCATTCCTATTGATATGGCTTTAGAAAACCTTTTCCTCGTCTTGAACTTGTTTTTATCCGCGATGGATGTTCCTTGATTCGGCAGGAGTGTCTCAACTCTTTCGTCCAGTCGTCGGTGTTTGGCCTTTTCAAATATAGCTGTCTCACGCTCCCGATCAGCTTTATTTTTTAGAAGAGCTTCGTTTAGGGATGCGTCGATCATTTCGTCTGACGACCATAGAAGTTCCGGCTCGGGACCTGCCCCCGGTCTCTCCGTGTAGGGAGCTTCTTCATTGTCTAACGATGAATGAGAGATCACACGACAACTTGCTACGTAATCCTCAGATCCATCCGACGAGCCTTCTCCATCATCTTCGTCCTTAAAGACGTGGCTGAGGAACTCTTGGAGCGTGATTGGAATCCGCGCTTTCTGGTTGTACTCTTCCAGCACGTCAATCTGTTTTTGTAAGTCCGTGCGCTTGTCGCCAGGCTTCACGGGCTTCTTGGATTTCTTTTTCTTCTTCTTTGAATATTTTGACGGCTGGGTGTGAGTGCTTTGGCTGTCACCACCAATCTTCGGAGTTGGGCGCGGCTTCAGCATCCCTTCGATAATCTGGGGTTCTAGCGGGTTCTTCTACCTGATCGCCGGGCATGTCTGAAGATCGTTCAACATCCTTTTGGTTTTGGCCGAAAGAACGACCTCCCATGGGGCTTCTTCAACAAAAGAGCACGTTTCCCCCGGTGTGTCTGTCTTCTTAGGAGTGTGCGGTTGTGGCGGGTTTACTTTCCACTTCTCAGACAGCGCAAACTTGCCTTGTAGGTACTGATCTAAGGGATTCCATCGCCTTGACTGAGTCAATAGGTAGGGTCTTCGATCCATCCTTTAAATACGAAGCAATCCTCAATCGGATGGCTTATCGTTTGGTGGTAAGGGTAATAATTGGGATTATTCACTTCGCTGGGTTGCGGTGGTCGCCTTGGATTCGGCAAATTTATAAGCCTGTTGCGCATAGCTAGTTCGAAAAGCCTCTTCGTTTTGTCCCATGGGAATGAATAAGGACACTTCATTTTCTCATTATAATAGCGTCGTCTCTCCTCCAGTTGATCCGCTAGCTTTGGGGCACTGGGCTGCTGTTGGGTGTTCGCAACGAAGGTCGCCTTCCCTTTGCCCTTGTCGTTCCGAGGTTCCGGCTTCGGGGGAGACGGTCTGTGACCCATTTGATCCATCTGGGCTAGTACATCGATTAAAGCCTGGAACGTGGTCGGTTTAAAGAACATCATGAACTGTGAAATAGTTGCATGAGGGTCTAGGGTGCCTACGAACATGCCCACCGCTGGTGCTTCTTCGATGCGCTGTTCGCACTTCGACCACAGGTTCCGCCATCGGATTACATATTGAACCCAAGTTTCGCCCGGCTTCACCCTTGCATTGATCAACGCCGTTATCGGGGTGCGTTTGCTGGCACTCGCGAATCGCTGGGTGAATAACAATTCCATCTCTGCGAAAGTTTTGACGGAGTCGTTTGAAAGTTCGGAGTACCATTCAAACGCCGTCTCTGATAAGCTGTCGACGAATTGGTGGAGCAAGAGCTTATCATCGCCCCCGGTGTTGCCGCACAGAGCTCTGAACTGGGCGACGTGCTGGTGGGGATTGCCTATCCCCTTGTAGACATGGAATTTCGGGGTCGTGTAGCCCGGCGGGTATTTTATCTGATCATACCAGCCCGGATACGGTCGCCCAATCTTCACGACCTGGCCAGCCGCTTCATTTGCCTGGTGAACTCGTATTTGTTGAGCAATATAATCATCCAGGGCATCTTTAGAGATTGTTTCTTCTTTGGCCGTTGACAGAGCCGGCAGAGGATTCAATGTTTCTCCTCTATCATCTTCAATTATTACTGGAGGATTTTCGGCTGGGGGATCCGGCTGGATCATCATGCCCACCATGTCTTGGAAGAGAAGAGCTATTTGTTTTATATTGGCCCCTTGTTCTGCAGCCTCCTTGTCCTTCTTTTCGAGCATTCTCTGGAGGAACTCCGCATCAGTCTTGTGTTCGCGACGTTGTTCTGATGACGCCTCCGGGCTTTCTTTTGGCCCAGTGAGTGCGGCCATCGCAGTCAGCATCTCCTGGAGCTTCTGCTGTTGCTGTTCCTGAGCTCTTGTGATGGATCGGGTGAGTGGTCGGTGGCCCGTAGAAGCGCGACTATCCTCTTTCTCGGATGCCATGTAAACAGTATGTACCATCATGCCCCCAGACTTGGGGCGTTTGGGCTCGGTGTTTTTATGGTCTGCCACGTTTACAGGGGCTTTCTCTGGCCTCCTTCTTTTCTGAGTGGTTGACGTTGAGGGGGCCGCTGCCGTGGGTACCCAAGTAGTCGTCATCTTTTGTGGCTTAACAGGACGGTTTTCTTCCTGTCGGACCTTCAGCTTCTTCTGCTGGCGGGAGAAATTTCGATCAATCACCGAGTCTTGGACTTGGCGCCAGACCTTGTAGATTTTAGAGGACAGCCGCTGAGGGGACTGTTCTGGCTTGGCTTACACAACATTCTCCACCGGAGGAGGAGATCTTTTCAGTACGGCGGTAGGAGAATTCCTACGCACCTTATTTAGCAGTTCAAAGCCGTTCCCAGTTGGAACAGCAACATTAATTTCCGCCGTCGGGGCTGGTGGAGTTAACCCAGAAGGGAAGTTGCCTCCTGACTTCCTCACCCGGCGCCAGTGGAAACGTCGAGCATGTCGAGCTGATGGAGTTGGCTCAGTGACGGGGATGGCCCTGTCTTGCCCCCCGTTCAGGTGAGGGGCTGTTGCCAGTGTCAGCCTGTTAAAGACTGATGTTCTTTGAGTAGCAGGAGCGGGAGTTAGGACGGTCCGTCTTGTAAAGACCGACCCCTTGGAAGGAGAAGCCGCCTTTACGACTTCAGGAGCAGGGTTGATTACTCTCTTCGGACTAACCTTCTCTGGGATTGCAAGCTTCATTGTGGGCCCGCAGGAATTTTAGCCCAATCTGGAGAAGACCGAGGCGCTGGTGCTGGACGACCCGTTGAGAGGGGCCGCAGTAGCTGTAAGTCGATCGAAGACCGACTTCTTGGGAGCTTCTGGTATGGGCACGGGAGCAGTGAAGCTTGTTGGAGAGAGCATGGTCCCGAAAAACAGTCCAGTAGTAGCCTGGGTGACCTGTTCTACCGGCATCGTGAACAAGGATGCCGCTTGATGTCCATAAGCTACACCTCCAGGTGAGGCGGAGCGTAGGTTGCAGTTGCAGTTGCAGTTGGAACATCTTGCACAAGTGGACGCCATTGATTCTTTGCTTTCTGCAGCAAGCAAAACGCCAAATCTTAGTACCTTGAAACCCAATGGCAACTATTAGCAAACCGCGATTGGTTCGCGAACACGACACACGAAGTGTGGAGTGGAAAGAAGAAAAGGTCCCACCGGGCGTGCCAGAATCTGTTCACCGCCGGAAGCCGGGAGTGCCAGAATCTGTTCCCCGCTGAACCACGGAGACGCGACCGCGCAGGTCCGTCTCGCCTGAAATTCGGGGCAGATGCTAATTGGTGCTATCCGTCCACCTCTTCGAAGACGCCATGTTGATTTATGGAACCGTGTATCGAAGGTTTAAACGGATGCGGCCGATGTAGCAGACTTCGTCAGATTCCCCCTCGTTTGAGGGAGTTTTAATTATGGGGACGCTCTTCCCTGCAGGCGCAAGCCCCTGCAGTTAATTACGCTACCGCATCGCGGTAACAACTTTCTCCTTCTCCAGATGGTCACTTCGTGTCTTGGGTGTTTGTTTTGTGTTTGGTTGCCCGTGGATTGTATACGGAGACTAAGTTATACTGTCTCCCGTAGTGCGTGGACTGGTCCAAATCTGTATCTTTCTTAGATTTGGGTTTGGGAGGGTTGTGTTTAAGGATACATTAGCCTTATTTGAGGCTAATATCAACTTAAACGTTCGTTAAGGACACGTTAGTCTAATTCTAGACTAAGATCAACTTAACAGGATCGTTTAGATCCGACAAGAGAGGAATTGGGCTCTATTGTTTAGTTTAATGACATTGCGGTCGATAATTAGTTTAAGGACATTACGGTCCAATGTTAGTTTTAAGACATTGCGGTCAAGGTTAAGGACATCATAGTCCGTGAGTTTAAGGACCTCACAGTCCGGTGTTAGTTTTAAGACATCACGGTCGAGGTTAAGGACATCATAGTCCGTGGATTTAAGGAATCCACAGTCCGATGTTAGTTTTAAGACATCACGGTCAATGTTAAGGACGTCATAGTCCATGAGTTTAAGGACCCCACAGTCCGTAGTGATGTATGGTTGTCGGGACCCGTCACCTCTCTGACGACGTTGAAGGATTACAACGACGGATGTCAGAGGAGTAAAGAGATGTATCCTCAAACCGGGTGTAAATTGATTGGAAGAGCAGTTGTGCTCAGTTCAATTTATATTGAGAACTTATGGCTAGAATTGGGCTAAGTCCAGTTGTAAGTGCACGGCGGCGCCCCGGCCGTCAACCCGACGGCCAAACGCGGAAACGGTGGTAAACTTCAATTTTGCGGACTTTGCAAACCGGCACCACCGCGCACTAAACCCCGGATCGTGCCATTAAACTAAATCTAGCAACAAAAGAGAATGGTTAGAGATATACCGACGATCCAAGTCCTCCGGTCTTCATCTCCGCTCCGATCTCCTCGCGGGATCTCCGTCCATCTCCTCCTCGTCGGAAAGGGGCACCACGAAGCCGGGTACTTTTACGGGCTCCCACCTCGATACTGAGGCAACTCGAGCATGAAGCCGGCAACTCGACATGCTCAAGATTTGCTGTAGGAATATAGTGTAGAATCATAGTCTCTCTTTTGGGGTTTGGTTGCCATTTGTGGATGATGGAGGAATCAAGACTAGAAAAATGGTGCTTGCATTTTTCTAGCATGGAAAGAAGATCAAGAATGAACTCTCAAGATGAAACTCTCATTTTCTTTCTCTCTTTTTCTTTTCTTCTTCTCTCTTTTTCTTTTCTTCTTCTCTCTTTTCTTTTTCTTAACCATGAAAACCTTCTTACATCAAGTGAGAAGAATGAATGATGGTGGAGGAATATGAATATGAAGGGAGGTGATGGTAGTAAAAGGTGGAGGGTAACCATATCCAAAACATAATCATGATCACAAATCAAATCCATTTCAAATCCTCTCTTATCACCATAAGTGCATGAAAAGCAAAGATGCTTATCATATCAAACCTTATGCAATAAAACCCTCCACAAAGTGTTATTTGCAAACTTGCAAATAACACCCTCCATCGGAAAAGTCCGGCCGGGAAAGAACAAAGGAAAACCGGCCGGAACGGAAAGAAAAATGGCAACCCTAGAAAACTGGTCCCGTAATAAATTACAGGAAAACCCCACACTGTGTATACACACCCGCATTTGTATTCCGTCCGGATACAAATGCAATGAGACAAAATCTACACAGTACTAAACTAGGACCGGCTTAAACCAAAGCCGGCTAGTAAAATCCGTCCGATCCTGATCCGTGCAATACCGCACGTATCTGATCGAACGCTGCCGTATAACCATACGGCCACTAGTACAAACCGTCCGATCCTGATCCGTGCAATACCGCACGTATCTGATCGGACCCTGCCATATCTCCATACGGCCTCTACAGCGTTTCGCCCGAAAGCTTGAGTAACTGAAAGTGTGGTGGACTCTAAAGACTCGTCAATACTATGGCTGTGGATTTAACCACTAGCACGTCAGAGGTATAAGCCAATACATGACGGGCCACCAGCTATTGACCAAAAGGGACGTCGATGAGGAAGCTCACCCCGACACCCAACTGAGCCTGTCAGTGACAATATCCGTACAGTCCGGTCCGTTCGTCTATGAGCATCGCATGGCGGGCCTAGGGGGTTGGTAAAAGTCAGACCCCCAAAAGCGGTACAAGTCGTGTCGGAGTGTAGCCCAGAACACCCTGAGATACTACTGGAATACCTACCAGTAAATCTCCTGCCTTGGCCAAGGTCTTTGTGTAATGGCTCTCCTAGACACAGCGCGACCTCACCCCCAATACCGGGAGAGACGAACCCCCGAAGATCCGCTCACTGCCTCCATGTGGCTCGGGACTGTACCCAACTACAACCTGTTTGCACGACTCCTTTGAGCCGTGGTAGGGTAGTAATCAAAGTACAGTGGGAACTCACACGAGACAAATGACGATCCCCAGGTCGATGAACTAACCTGTACACATGTCACCTGGGAACTGCTATCTGACGTCAGGTATAAGACCAACTAGCATGTTCCCGGCGAGTCCTGTCCGGTGTACTCATAACCCAATGAGCACCTGTATACATCTTAGGTGATCCAACTGACACCAGTGGCTTGTGAGACCGGCCACCGCCCCTCGTCGGGGTCTCGACTGTATACACTAGTCTACTCTGGAGTATCGATGCCCTGTCTCGAAACTCCCACGACTAGGGACCTTTTAAGGATGTGCTTATAGACTACCAGCTCCCACGTATATGATCGCCCTCATACTGCCGGTAGTCAAGCAAGAATCCTAGGGGCTCTATCAACGTGCAATAGTGATCTGTCAGGTCACCTAAAGCAGTACACGATGATAGAGGTAAACCAGATAGCATACTATCATCTCGAGTAAGACTGTCCTACCGGGATAGGTCCTCCCTCAATCATTGCAATCACGTGCCTGTGATCCAATAATTGACTCTGAGGGCACTATCTCCAACAATCTCCCACTTGCACTCAAGGCTAATTATTGCGATGTCGCATACTCACAGCCCGTGTGATACCGAACACCCAACTCCCCTACTAGTCAGTCTCACAAAACCCGTTTGTGAAACTATTGCGTTCGAGGAATAGCCTCAGTGAGTGGATCCGCCTTGATGTTTCTTTCTATGTCTCTCTATATCTCAAGTTCGCGGAGAAACCCATCTCCCGAAATGAGCAATACTTGTCTTAGAATGTGTCTGGATGTCTGATGGGACATAGCTCATAAATGAACTCCAAATCCAAACTTCTTAGACTGTATCGTCTACTGAACTTAATCAGTATCCTGCGCGATGCCACCCTCAGTATTGCCTTGGACCACCCGTCCAAAATACTGCCCCTCGTCAGAGGGAAAAACTATAACTCTGACAACCTCCTTGTCGTCCAGGTCACCTTGGAAGCCTGGAATGATAACTGTTTCCCGAATGGGGCTTTCGTTATCATATCCCTAGAACAGCCACTTATGTTCTAAAACTGCCTCCGACTGTTTCTCCAGGATTGGATCAATATTAGCTTATTGCATCTAGTGCAAGAACAACATCTGGTGTGGTACTTGACATCTCATGATTGACTCAATTGCCTAAGCAAGTGATCTGCCAATCATGCACATCCCTCTCTATATTAGTCTATAAGACACCTTTAGAGAGGGGGACTCCATTACCTGCAGGTACACTACCGTGCCAGGAGTCGTCCATTCTAAATACTCATAGAATGCTGTCAAGGTACCCAGATTAGGAAACCACCCAAATCTAGATCTAAAACCATAGATCTAGTAACCAGAATGTCTGATATATATCCAAGTCCTATGTGGAGAAACCACTGTGTGACGACCAAAGTCTAACCGATCGTAGTATAGGAATATCACTTCCTACTACCTTCTCAACAGATCCATCCCCCATTCTGATGACGTCAAACCTATGACTGTCACATCAGAAATGGATGATCTATCTCCGCTACATCTGCTTTAGTCTATAAATAGACATAAGCCTGATGTCCACCAATGCTTCCGCTGCTCCCACTGACTACCACAACCCTCTGGCAGAGTCATATAGACGTGCACTTCTAAAGCAAGTTTAGAACGACGCTATACTCATCCTCCTGCCGGGTCTCGCAGCCTGGAACAACAACAATGGCAAGTGTGGGTAAACAAGAACTTCCCTGTCACCGTCCTTGAGGCTACCGGAGTACCTCTCGGGTGCCTGAAGTTACCCACCATCCCTGCGGAGTGGCCAATGGAATGTCAAATCAGATTGAATCTTTAGGTTCTATATCAAATCTTCAGTAATCGTTTGCGGTTCTGGAATCACTTCCAGTTCTACCATACTCCCACTGCTGTTTTTGAAAAAATCCATTTTTAATAAAACTGTGGCGAGTCTAGATGGTAGAAAATCAACCCTCGTCATAGCCTGGGTCAACCCACAAACAGTCATTACAGAAACGTGCCTTGAGTTATCCAGAGTCTGGTTTTAATCATAAGCCGGACAACTCCCCGTACCTTAACAACGTTAAGATATGAACTGTTCTACATCCAATATAGAACCAGAGGCACTGATTTAATTGAACCAGATTCAAATCATGCAGCTATCTCCAGTGCATGTCAACTAAATGGAAAGAGGCCGATCAGCGTTACTCAACTTAGGAATGCTTCCAATTATGAGTAACCTGAAAGAGAAGCAATTTCTCTTTATCATTACTATCAACTGAATACCATACACAAGTATCTACATCTTCGATCACTTTGAAGAATCCCGATACTTGCTACACCTGGTTCTCTACTCTATTCAAATACCTATAACTCCTCAAAACTTAGACCCTGTGTTTCCGCGAAACACCTGTCTAAAAACTAGAGAAGTCATAAGTAAACCGAATATAGTACGAGGACCAACCCCTCTGTCCTGATGGACCCTGGACAACATACAATACTCTGTATAAGTCCCTTGAGTCAGATAACTCATTCACTGTGTGTCGTAGGTTGAAAACTGTACTTATGGTTAAGAAGAATTACACCGTTGTTCAATGCTCCTTACCTAACCATCCACTGATATAGGTAAATGTCATCGACATAATATCAAAATGTATATCTCACTCTATGAAAATAGACGTACAGATATATCAATTTGAAATTGGTGCATAACAGCGGATATTCAAAACCAAATATTTGCCGACCGGCAAACAACCCAGGTGGCATCCTCAAATATCACCAATTTCAACGAATTCCGATATAATGAGGATGATCACCCAATTCCCAATAACTTACTCACACTCATCATCTGTAAAACCATACAGATGTGAGAATCATACCTGGTAAATACATACTCTGGAGTAAGTGTCTAATCGGGAAATCAGTTTTCCATTAACAGTACACAGTGAACCTGAAACATCGAAATGTTTCGTTGGGGTATCCTGGTATTCCTAGTAATGCCTCATCCATTATCCAGATTCACAACTATAACCATATAATTCTTTGCCACCTCTCTAAATCCCTTTATATGTCTTTAGTCATTACCTTCTGCACACCCCTTTAGGCCAATTGGTTTTCTTCCTTCCCTACCGTTCGGCACCAGCCTATGGTTTGGAAGAAGACTATCCAAAAAGCATAAAGGGTGTACTGTCCTAATCCTAGGAGCACTCGCATCGCGAGAGAAGGTGAAGATAAAAGACACCTGAATGTACTTTATTCCTATTTCTCCTGAACCAGGATCCATCCCCGAACTGGAACGAGTTCCTTTCAAGTTCGTATATAACCATACGATGGATTATCCAATAAAATGGGATCTTCGTAATGATACGGAGTGTCCTGGAGAAATACAAAGGTGATTTAGGATTGGCGAAGGAATACATGGTTTGGTCGTGAATATCTGTTGCAATTTACTTTGCCCTCTTACTAATCCCTTACTTTGTCTTAACTTAATACCTTCTGTACACCGTTTAGGCTAATTGGCTTTCTTCTTTCCCTACCGGTCGGCACCAGCCTATGGTTTGGAAGAAGACTATCCAATTTGCGTAATAGGTGTACTACCCCTAAACCAAGGAGTACTCGCAACCTGAGAGAGGGTGAAAAGAAAAGACAACTGAATAATCCTATCCGTTTTCTCCAGAACCGGAAACCATCCTCGAATTCCTTCGAGTTCGTATCTAACCATACGATGGTTTTGTCCAATGGAAGTGGACGTTCGCAGTAATACGGGGTGTCCTGGAGAAAAGGGTAAAAGTAGGAGTGGCAATGAGGTCTGCAACTCTGACAATCCAAAAGCCGGTGTTAAGAAGGTTCGGTCAACTTGGTCACTGAGTCAAAATCTTAGGGTCGGGTCAATGGTCGCTGCCAAAGAGAGAGAAAAGAAACACTCAGCGTGCACTCTAACCTAGATCAGAATGGTTACCAATTTATCCAATCTGGAAACCTCCCACTGTACCTCAAATTCTCCTCCAAACCTGAAAGAAGAATTAGTCGGGGTCACCCGAGGAGTAAACCAACTCATCAGTGGGAATCGGGATCCAACTCTCATCGCATGATAACGTGACGGAATCCGCTCACGGTATCACACTCCAGAAGGTATGCGCATATCT
This sequence comes from Agapanthus africanus, assembly GCA_030015575.1. Classification (NCBI taxonomy): domain Eukaryota; kingdom Viridiplantae; phylum Streptophyta; class Magnoliopsida; order Asparagales; family Amaryllidaceae; genus Agapanthus; species Agapanthus africanus. The sequence goes on from JASDDO010000031.1 coordinate 552,784,125, forward strand.
GGCAAGTTTCAGTTCTTTTGAAACTCCCGATGTGATTTCTGCCCCATGCTCTTATGACCTTGACTAAGGCCAACAAATCATAAGTCACATGTCAAGTTCTACCCGTCATTATCCAGGTTAATTTGAATCCACCCGTACAAGCCCTTGACTAAGGCCAACAAGGCTATACGACTGTCCCAAACCAACGCATCTATCTATGCAGCATATGAATACCCAATAGCTACCAAACACTGTGCCTTGACTAAGGCCAACAAACACAGCTTGAATACTATTGACTACCCATATGAAACGACGGAGGGCTACGAATGGTTTCTGGCGAAAACCTTTAACGTAATGAACTTGATATCGTTGAAGGAACGGATAGCTTTTAAAAATATAGTGACGAAAACCTTTACTAAAGAGGTCACTCCCGGTGAAGGGATCTCGGCTCTTTCCCCGTAGAATGGGGTGCAGGATACTCCAACTGAATACCACGATGCAAAGCAAAAGTAATCGGCTATAGTGAAGTTAATGCCCTGACGCAAACTTCTGTCCAAGGGGTCACTCCCGGTGAAGGGATCTCGGCCCTTGCCTCGTCGACTGAGGAGCAGGATATTCAAACTGAATACCACGATGCAAAACAAAAGTGAACGTCCTTGCAATAACAGCTTTTTGAAAAGTGTTCCAACAACATCAGAATTAGGTTTGTTTTTAACTTGCATTGATCCGAATCAACGCAGTCCCATCAATTGATCACACCACAAAGAACGAAAATATACTGACGTACGTATATGCCATCCGCATTCGCCACTGGGTCCCGTCATTACCCGTTAGGTTAGCTTACTAACGACAGAGCGGGGACTGGACTAGCGCGGATGCAAAACATATACAACATCTACTAATATATATACCAATATATTATATTTCGCTCAAGGCGTGAATAAAATGCAACATCACAGAAATGTACAGCATCACAGAACAATACAGATATCTGGGATCCCCGGGTTTCACAGAGCCACTACTGAAACCCGACGTTCCCCTGGTCGTGTGGATAGCCTGTGCAATGAAATCCTAGACCCCTACGGGCGCGGCAAGTCACCCGCCAAAACCTGAAGCGAGGCAGCCCCCTTCAGCTCCGTGAATGGACCACCCAGCACTTCACGGAATCCGGTAACTTGGGCACCCCTCCTGGGTCAACCTGTACCCCCTACGAGTGCGGCGAATAGCCCGCCAATCCCAGAGTGAAGCCCCCTCCGTCCCAATGCCATGAGATGCGGGCTTGTTGCCCTCTAGAACCCGGCTATCCGTGCACCCCACCGCGGGGTAATCCTAGTACAGAAAGTAAAATATACATACACCGGGTACATCGACCGCAATCAGGTCGTGCCCCAAAAGAATAATACAATCAGGCAGTGACGGCAGTCCACATGTCGGACGCTCGCCCCGCAATATCAAATGTACATAATACCACCACAACTGTACTAGCATTGCATCCAGGCTATCCCCACGACCGATCCGCAACATCACAGCATAAACATAAAACATCAACGTGAAAGTCACGTTCGCAAATCCGTCTAACCGGGCTATAGCAGTTAGACAGGATTTACCGATCGAGTGACATTCACGGTCGCAGATATAATGTAAATACTGTGAAAAATGTGTTTTAAAATATTCCGATCGATCAAAAATTAACAAGTGGGCCCTCAAACAAAACTGTAGCACTCACAGAAACCCTGGGCCCAATTTTAATATTCCAAAACCCATATTTTCAACTCAGGAACACACTGGAAAAATTTGGGGGGGTGAACAGTAAATTCCGCGGCGGAAGCGCCGCACGAGGTGGGGTTTCGCGGCGCTTGCGCGGCGGAATAGTGAGATCATTTTGCCAAATTTTTTCAGTATGCTTCTATTTCCCTGCACATCACTCTGAGACAACCAGAAAAATTTTTGGACTTAAAAAAAATTCGACAGAAACTGATGTGCATGAAATACGTGTTTTCGGGATTTTGTTCGATCGGAAACGTAAAACACATTACACAAAGCTAGACGAAGTTAATGGCGAGGCTCTGATACCACTGTAAGTGCACGGCGGCGCCCCGGCCGTCAACCCGACGGCCAAACGCGGAAACGGTGGTAAACTTCAATTTTGCGGACTTTGCAAACCGGCACCACCGCGCACTAAACCCCGGATCGTGCCATTAAACTAAATCTAGCAACAAAAGAGAATGGTTAGAGATATACCGACGATCCAAGTCCTCCGGTCTTCATCTCCGCTCCGATCTCCTCGCGGGATCTCCGTCCATCTCCTCCTCGTCGGAAAGGGGCACCACGAAGCCGGGTACTTTTACGGGCTCCCACCTCGATACTGAGGCAACTCGAGCATGAAGCCGGCAACTCGACATGCTCAAGATTTGCTGTAGGAATATAGTGTAGAATCATAGTCTCTCTTTTGGGGTTTGGTTGCCATTTGTGGATGATGGAGGAATCAAGACTAGAAAAATGGTGCTTGCATTTTTCTAGCATGGAAAGAAGATCAAGAATGAACTCTCAAGATGAAACTCTCATTTTCTTTCTCTCTTTTTCTTTTCTTCTTCTCTCTTTTTCTTTTCTTCTTCTCTCTTTTCTTTTTCTTAACCATGAAAACCTTCTTACATCAAGTGAGAAGAATGAATGATGGTGGAGGAATATGAATATGAAGGGAGGTGATGGTAGTAAAAGGTGGAGGGTAACCATATCCAAAACATAATCATGATCACAAATCAAATCCATTTCAAATCCTCTCTTATCACCATAAGTGCATGAAAAGCAAAGATGCTTATCATATCAAACCTTATGCAATAAAACCCTCCACAAAGTGTTATTTGCAAACTTGCAAATAACACCCTCCATCGGAAAAGTCCGGCCGGGAAAGAACAAAGGAAAACCGGCCGGAACGGAAAGAAAAATGGCAACCCTAGAAAACTGGTCCCGTAATAAATTACAGGAAAACCCCACACTGTGTATACACACCCGCATTTGTATTCCGTCCGGATACAAATGCAATGAGACAAAATCTACACAGTACTAAACTAGGACCGGCTTAAACCAAAGCCGGCTAGTAAAATCCGTCCGATCCTGATCCGTGCAATACCGCACGTATCTGATCGAACGCTGCCGTATAACCATACGGCCACTAGTACAAACCGTCCGATCCTGATCCGTGCAATACCGCACGTATCTGATCGGACCCTGCCATATCTCCATACGGCCTCTACAGCGTTTCGCCCGAAAGCTTGAGTAACTGAAAGTGTGGTGGACTCTAAAGACTCGTCAATACTATGGCTGTGGATTTAACCACTAGCACGTCAGAGGTATAAGCCAATACATGACGGGCCACCAGCTATTGACCAAAAGGGACGTCGATGAGGAAGCTCACCCCGACACCCAACTGAGCCTGTCAGTGACAATATCCGTACAGTCCGGTCCGTTCGTCTATGAGCATCGCATGGCGGGCCTAGGGGGTTGGTAAAAGTCAGACCCCCAAAAGCGGTACAAGTCGTGTCGGAGTGTAGCCCAGAACACCCTGAGATACTACTGGAATACCTACCAGTAAATCTCCTGCCTTGGCCAAGGTCTTTGTGTAATGGCTCTCCTAGACACAGCGCGACCTCACCCCCAATACCGGGAGAGACGAACCCCCGAAGATCCGCTCACTGCCTCCATGTGGCTCGGGACTGTACCCAACTACAACCTGTTTGCACGACTCCTTTGAGCCGTGGTAGGGTAGTAATCAAAGTACAGTGGGAACTCACACGAGACAAATGACGATCCCCAGGTCGATGAACTAACCTGTACACATGTCACCTGGGAACTGCTATCTGACGTCAGGTATAAGACCAACTAGCATGTTCCCGGCGAGTCCTGTCCGGTGTACTCATAACCCAATGAGCACCTGTATACATCTTAGGTGATCCAACTGACACCAGTGGCTTGTGAGACCGGCCACCGCCCCTCGTCGGGGTCTCGACTGTATACACTAGTCTACTCTGGAGTATCGATGCCCTGTCTCGAAACTCCCACGACTAGGGACCTTTTAAGGATGTGCTTATAGACTACCAGCTCCCACGTATATGATCGCCCTCATACTGCCGGTAGTCAAGCAAGAATCCTAGGGGCTCTATCAACGTGCAATAGTGATCTGTCAGGTCACCTAAAGCAGTACACGATGATAGAGGTAAACCAGATAGCATACTATCATCTCGAGTAAGACTGTCCTACCGGGATAGGTCCTCCCTCAATCATTGCAATCACGTGCCTGTGATCCAATAATTGACTCTGAGGGCACTATCTCCAACACCAGTTAAAAATGTTTAACATTTTATTCATAGTTGGCCTGTTAGGCCTTTGTTTGGGCTCTGCCCTTTTAATAATGCATAGCATTGGGCTCTGACATTGGATGTAATTAAATGCATAGCATTTATCAGGGGCAAAAAAGTGGTCTGATAGTGCGCCACGTGGCTTGTCAGGCGCTTTGCGCCAATCAAAGAGCGCAGTGCGCTAGCGCATGCCAAGGTGACACGTGTCACGCTCAGTGCTAAGCGCAAGTCTGTTAGCGCACTGCACTTTATAAGTGCGCTGTGCCAATTTATGGGTGTGCCAGTGAATGACACGTGGCGTGCTCTGGTGCAGTGCGCCAGTCCAAGAGCGCAGTACGCTATTTTTAGAAGCGCAAACGGTTCTGTGGTTGACACGTGGTGCATTTTGGCGCTGTGCGCTAGTCCAATAAGCGCAAAGGCGCAATTCAAAAGTGCAAGGCACTATCCAACAGCGCAGAGCGCATTTTTGATCAAATTAAGATCAAAGAACAAGTTTTTTTGTTCTTCAAAGGCGGCCTTGCCTCAAGATCCAAGAACCAAAGTTCTTGATCTTATCGAAAGGCTATGCCTTTATAGATCAAAAGATCTGTTAATGAAGTAAATTACTTCTTTTAATCTTTTATAATTAGATCTTTCTTGATCTTTTTCTTTTCTATTGAAGATCTTGATCTTGTTCTTAGATCTCTGATATTTTTGGAAGATGATTCTTCTTTTTTAATGGGATGATTTCATCTATGTTCTTCAAGAATATAATTCTTTACCTTTAAAGATGAAGAAAATGATCTTCTTTCTTCAAAGGCTTGCCTTTCTTTCTCTTTGAATTCTTCTCAAAACTTACAGAGGGTTTTTTCTCTCCCAGACTTGAAGTCTTGGGGCCTTTATATAGGGCCAATTGATTTGTTAAGTTAGTTGCAGAGATCTTTCTCTGATTGATTTGGGGATATTTCCCCACCGTTGGATCTTTGATCCTAGGGCTTCTGTTTTACAAAAGATAATCTTCTTATTTTAATAAGATTGGAAAGATCTTTCTAGAACAGAATTTTAATTCTGATTAATTAATAATTTATTATTTAAATTCCAGTGCTGGCGCAATTGGCGCTAGCGCACCTGCGTTTGATACGTGGCGCGCAGCGCAGAGCACAGCGCAACTGTGCTAGCGCGCCTGTGTTTGACACGTGGCGCGCAGCGCAACTGCGCTAGCGCGCCTGTGTTTGACACGTGGCGCGCAGCGCAGAGCAACTGCGCTAGCGTACCTATGTTTGACACGTGGCGCTCAGCGCAGAGCGCAAGGGATCTGAAGCTTTGCTTCTATTTTTTTTAAAAAAATTTGAATTTTGAAACAGAGCTTTGCTCTGATCAGGGGTGCGCTGCCTAGGGTGCAGCACTCCTGGCGCTGGCGTGTCTGCTTTTGACATGTGGCGCGCAGCGCAAGGGATATGAAGCATTGCTTCTATTTTTAAAATTTTGAAATTCAAATAGAGCTTTGCTCTGATTGGGGGAAACAGGTGCATCTCTTCATACCTCTGATACATGTCATTGCAATTCTTCAACGTCTTCAGAGAGGTGTAGGGTCACAATAACCAATAACTTTTGGTGCATCCCCAAACGGCTAAACCAAAACCCTACAGACTATGATGTCTTTAAACCATACTATGATATCTTTAAACCTCACAGACTATGACGCCTTTAAACCAGACTATGATGTCTTTAAACCTTACGGACTATAAGGTCCTTAAACTCATGGACTATGATGTCATTTAACCCAATGGACCGTAACGTCCCTAAACTAAAGCGATAGAGCCTAAATGCTCTTTCGTTGGATCTAAATAATCCTAAAATTCTGTTGAGTAGATCTTAGTCTAAAATTATACTAATGTATCCTCAACAAACATTTAAGTTGATCTTAATCTCAAATGAGATTAACGATCCTTAAACCAACCCAAACCAGAATCTAAGAAAATACGGATTTGGACTAATCCACGCCCTACGGGCGACAACATAAATTAGTCTCCGCATACAATCCACGGGCAACCAAAAGTAAAACAAACACACACGACACGAAGTGACCATCTGGAGAAGGAGAAAGTGGTTACCGCGATGCGGTAGCGTAATTAACAGCAGGGGATTGCTCCTACAGGGAAGAGCGTCCCCACAATCAAAAACCCCTCGCAAACGAGGGGGAATCTGACGAAGTCTGCTACATCAGCCGCACCATCTAAACCTCCGATATACGGTGCCATAAATCAACTTGGCATCTTTGGAGAGGTGGACGGATAAAACCAAATAGCATCTGCCCCCAAATTCAGGCAAGATGACCTACGCAGTTCAGTCTCCCATTTTCGACGGCGAACAAGCGCCTCATGTGATATTCACATGAGTGCTAGAGCAAACTTTGGATATTATATCCACAATCAAAATACTAAGTGCTTAGCACTGTTAGATGATGAAAAGCCCAAGACTTAACCCAAAATTGGCTAAGTCTCTGAAATTTCCTTGAAAACATATTATTCGTTGCAGCCGAGCCCATACACTCTGTTAATGGATCTTGACAAAATTTAATGAACCTTAACCATATTTCTAAGTTGATCTTAGTCTCATATAAGACTAACGTATTCTTAGTTAAAATAAATTTAGCCCATATGCTCATATATTTAAATTGATCTTAATCTAAAAACAAATTAACGATCCTTAAATAAAATAAAATATCCCATGAACTGATGGTGTAGGGTTCGCTAGGGTCACCGTTGGGTTTCGGGAGGCATCGACCATGCCGTTTTAAAAAAATTGGCGCGCTAAAGAACCCTAACCTAGAATCTTAACTAGAGAATTAGACGAAATAAGAATGTAAACATCTTTAAATCTAAGTGAACAAGGAATACAACCTTTGTAGACCGGTCCTTCACTTCAATAGCTCCGTGTAGTAGTCCCTTCGCTCCATGTAGTGAACTCCCGGACTCTAGAAAGGCTCCACAAGATGAAAGAAACAAGCTTGCTTAAAGTTTTCGAGGCCGAAGATGATCTACGTCGAGGAGACACCAACTCAAGCTATCTCTTCACTAATATGGAATTAGTGAAGCAAACACCCTAAACTAAATGGCTAATCTAGTAGAGGATGATGAAGTAGGAATTTTTCTCACTTTAGAAATATTTTTCTCCTTATTTTCTTCACCTCCCAAATTGCAAGAGAGCTTGAGGAAGGAGATGAAGAAAAGCAACCATGGAAAAAGTCAAGTGTAGAATGGCAATCATGGGTGAGTTAATATCATATATTATCTCATCTAAAGACTAAATCATGGCTAATCATAATGGTTGGGTTAATAAATATCTCAAGTAAAACAAAATTAGTGGACTTGGTTAATGGTTCCACAAGCTTGAACCGTGTGATCAATTTCCATTTAATTTTGATTTACTTTAAATAAATAAAACCCTTCATTATGTTAAGCATGGTGTAAGTCTTATACACCCATGTCTCATGTATCATCCAGCATGACACAAAAAATGTACATTAATATATATCACATATATATACTAAGTGTACACATGTGGGAAAAATAATTCTTAAGTGAGCTAATATTAGTTAATGTAAATTAATATATCAAATATATAATTATACATTAAATTATTAAATCAACACTTGATTTAATAATCCGACTATATCACATATAACCAACTAATATTATATGTATCAATTTATCAAATCAACACTTGATCCGATAACCTGGCTATATCACATATAACTGTCCGATATCACATATCGCGAGAATAGAATACGGTATCACATACTCGTATTAATCTCAGTCCCGCACGTATCACATATGTGCTCCTACTTCGTTTCGCCTGAGCCAGGAAACCTCTGTGTAGGTCTCTAAAGACTCGTCAATACGCCGGCAGTAGGTGGTGATCATATCAGTCACCCACAAGCCGCAAGCCGTCTGCTAAACGTAACGGCCACCCGGGTATTGAGCGATCAGAAGATCAACCAGCAGGCATGCTCATACTCCTGCGAATCCAATCAGTAACACTACCGTACAGTCCGGTCTCTTCGTCAGATATGTCGCATATCACAGCCTGGGGTTGGTAATCGTAAGACCCCAATAACCTGATAAGTCATGCCGATGTGAGGCACATAAAGGTTCGAGAAACTACTGATAACACTTACCAGTAGATCTCAGCAACCCTGGCCAGGGATTTTCTGTTATGGCCAATCAAGCATAGCGCAACATCAACCCCGACGAAATCCCCTCCTATCGGTCATTGCCTCCTTGTGACTCGGGACTGTACCCAAAAACCACCGTTTTGCACGATCTCTTGAACGCGGTAAGGTGGAAATCAAAGCACAGTGGGAATCACACAAGACTCTATGAAGATCTCGGGTCTACAGACTAACCTGTACCAGTGTCACCAGAGAACTGCTATCTGACGTGAGGTATAGTACCATCTAGGAGTTCTCGGCGCGTCCGTTCAGTGTACCCAGTCTCTACTGAGCACCCGTATACCTTCTCTGATGTCAAACACCAATGGATGTGAGATCATCCATCGCCCATCATATGGGTCAAGAAGCGTATACGCTAGTCTACTCTGGAATATCGATGCCCCGTCTCGATACTCCCACGACTAGGAACATTTGAAGGATGTACTTAACGACTACCTCTGCCCCACTAGTATGATCAGCATCATAATCCTGGTAGTCAAGTACTCATCCTAAGGGTTTTATCAACATGTAATAGAGAGATAATGAGTGTACATGTTAAGATAAAGAGCAACCAGATAGCATACTATCATGTCGAGCAAGAAAGTCCTCCCTATATATGTCCAAGCATCCACTATAATATACATCACATGTATAATAATGGCCTCTAGGGTATACATATAACTAACAATCTTCCTCTTGCACTAAGGCCGTTTGTTGTAGTATCTCATACTCAACGCCCCATAAAAGTCTCTCTAGGGAAAGGACTCTGTGAGTGGATCCGCCGTGTTATCCTTCGCGTCAACTCTCCTTACCTTGATCCTTTAGAGATCAACCATCTCTCTGATCAGGTGATACTGTCCTCAGAATATGTCTGAATCGCTGATGGGACCGGTGTTCCTAGGCCAAAGCCACAACTCCATTGTTGTCACAATAATGGTTATTGGACGCTCAATGGTAAGAACCAAGTTCATATCATGAACAAGAATTATCCAGACATCCACTTTGGTAGTATCGTTGGTAACGATGTATTCAGCCTTTATCGTCTAGTTTGCCGCGGTATATAGCTTGGAACTCTTCTAACATACCGTCCCTCCACTGAGGGTAAAAACAAATTCCGAGACTGACTTTCAGTCGACCTTATCACTATGGAAACTTGAATTGGTAAAGGACTCCCAATGGAGTTCACCGTTACCAAGCCCCAAGAACATTTCTTTAGTGCTTCTTAAGTACTTAAGAATGTTCTACACAGCTGTCCAGTGATTCTCCCAAGATCCGATTGATTCCTGGTCACTACACCTAGTGAGTCAGCTACATCTGGTCTGGTACATAACATCGCATACTTGATAGAGCCTACTTCCAAAGCATAGGGTATCCCTTGCACGCTAGCTCTCTCCAAATCAGTCTCGGGAGACATATTTTTGGAGAGAGTGATTCATGAGTAAGTAGGCGAACCACCACGCTTAGAATCTTCCATACTAAACCCCTTTAGTATGGTGTTAATGTACCTGTATTTGGGACACTCCCAACATCCACTTATATCTATCACCATAGATCATAATCCACAAGATGTAGTAGGTATCATCCAGATCTTCCATGGAGAACCCTCATGATAAGAGGAGCTTGACCGAGTGTAGCATAGGAAACCATTTTCTATCAAGAGTATGTCATCTACGTACAATACGTGGAAGACAACCTTACTCTCTACAACCTTCTTGTATATATAAGGTTCATCTACCTTTTTGATGAAGTCAAACACTTTGACTGCCACATCAAAATAGATGTTCCATCTCCGCGATACGTGCTTTAATCATGGTGGACTTAAGCACAGCCACTGGAAAAATGGTTTCATCATAAACCACACCTGGTTATTGACGATAGCCTTTTACTACAAGTCTAGCTTTGAAAGTCTCAACTTTTCCATCTACACCAAGAATCTTCTTAAAATCCATTTGCTCCCAATGGGTTTTACCCCTTCAGTTGCAACATTCAAAGTCATACTTTGTTGGTGTACATGGATTACATCTCTGATTGCATAGCATCCAGCCATTTCACAGAGTCTCCACTCGTGATGGTCTGCCTGAACCTGGTTGGGTCATCATCTACCATGATGCAATCCTCGCTTCCACCGTCACCGAGAAAACCGTAGTATCTCTCAGGTGGATGAGGAACCCTACCAGATTCGCGGAGAGGCTGAGGTTAAATCATCAGCTGTTAGTTTGTCCAGCTGGAACTCCTTCCAGTTCTACCTCATGACCACTAATTTCATCACAAGAAATTCCTTTTCAAAGAAGGTGGCATGCTGAGAAACAAAACACATTTTGCTCCTCAGAATGGTAGAAGATATACCCTCATGAATGTTCAGGATATCCAACAAACATACAGAACTGACCTTGCCTCGAGCTTGTCTAGATTTTGCTTTTCAACATAGGCCGGACAACCCCATATCCTAACTCGTTTAAGACATGGTCTCTTCCCATACCATATCTCATATGGAGTGGTAGGCACTGATTTGGTTGGAACCCCATTCAATAGGTATGCAGCTTCTCAAGTGCATAACCCCAAAAGGAAACAGGCAACTCAGCAGTACTCATCATAGAGCGCACCATATCTCATAGGGTGCGATACCTCTGCCCCGATACACCGTTGTGCTGTGGTGTACTCGGAGGAGTAAGCTGAGAGAGAATCCTATTCTCTTTTAAATAATCCAGGAACTCCGTGCTCAAGTATTCTCCTCCTCGATCACATCGAAGGACTTTAATACTTCTACCCGTCTGGTTCTTAACTTCAAGCTTATATTCCTTGAATTTCTCAAAAGTTTCAGACTCGTGATTCAACAGGAACACATGTTCGAATCTTGAGAGATCATCAATGAATGTAATGAAGTACAAAGAACCAACCCTGGCATTTGTAGACATAGGACCCTATACATCACCATGTATCAGTGACAAGAGTTCAGTAACTCTTTCACTGTTTCCAGTAAACGGAGTATTGGTCATTTTATCTTTGAGACAAGACTGACAAGTATCATAAGATGAAAATTCGAACAGATTCTAATATTCATCCTTATGTAACTTGGCTAGTCATGTCGCATTAATATGACCTAGTCTACAATACCACAAGAAGGATTCGTTCATTTCTGAACTACTCCTCTTGTGTGTGTTCTACATATTTTGAACTGTAGTTTGATTTAGAACGTATATGCCATTACATAACGTGCCTGATCCAATCAACTCTTGATTAAGGAAAATGTTCACAACATTTTCCTACAATACAAAATTATATCCTTCTTTAACTTAATAAAGAAACTGATTTAATGTTGTATATCAGGTTCGGTATGTAATAACATTTTTTCAGAATCAATGTATTTACCATTTGGTAATACAATATGATATTTGTCAACTGATTTGACTGCAACAATTGCACCATTCTCTAACACTTAGAGACATATCACATTTTTCTCAGTTCCCTACCTTTCTGTAGCCCATGTAACAAATTACATATATGGGATCCTGATCCGGTATCTCATACCTAGGACGTAGAGGATACTGAGAAACAGTTCTTGGTAACGAACACACCCGAAGAATATGCATCAACATGTTCATCACTCGATTGGGTCGCGTGGAAATCCGGATATTCCCCTATTTCCTGCTCGGACTTATAACAATTATAAGATAGAGCGGAATCAACGTTCCCCAGCTCAGTATAATAAGCAGGTTCGGTCAATACATCCATATTATTATCTTGATTAAGGCATGTTACGGTCGCTACCAGGAGTGAGAGAGAAGAAAACACTCAGCGTATGCTCTTGCAAGATCAGATTGATTATTATTTTATCTAATCAGGATGGCTCCCACTGTTTTTATCAAATCTTCCTTCAAACCCTAAAAGGAAAGACTAGGCGGGATTAATTACACCCTACAAGTTCGCCAATCTTATGGCCAGGCCAGTATCGGTACTTTGAGGGAGGTTTCCCGTGCTTTCGCACGGACCTAATTAAAATAAACCTCGTTTTCTCAGGGGCGTAACCCCGTTAACACTTTTCTAGACACCTACTTGATCGGCTAATTGTAATGTATAAAACTCTCCCAGGAGTAACTCTTACTCGCAGTGGGTATCGGGATCCAACTATCTTATAGAAGGTATGCAATCTCATTTCAAATTTAAATACTTGAAATTCCCGATAATATTTTTACCCCTAGTGACTTATGACCTTAACTATGGCCAAACAAATCATAAGCACTAGTCAAGTTCTACCCGTTATTTCGTGATTAATTAGACCCACCCACATGACCCTTAACTATGGTCAACAAAGTCACATGATTGTCCTAATTAATCGCATCATATGCTGTATAGGAAGACATCACTTAGCTACCGCACACTACGCCTTAACTATGGTCAACAAACGTAGCACGAATACTAAGTACACTACTTCCTAAAATGACGTAGGGTTATGACAGGTTTTTAAGAAAACCTTTTGCGTAATGAACTTGATATCGTTGTAGAAACGAATGATTTTGAAAAGGAGTGTTTTTGAGACTTTTGCTAGTTTTGCTAAAGAGGCCACTCCTGGTGAAAGGATCTCGGCTCTTCCTCATCGAATGAGGTGCTGGATATTTCACAAATACCATTAGGCAAAGTATGAACTAAAAAAGCAATTAAAAACAAAACCGAGCGGGTTGTAGTATTTTCCAGTTTCGCTAAAGAGGTCACTCCCGGTGAAGAGATCTCGGTTCTTTCCTAATCGAATAAGGTGCTGGATATTCTACAAGGAATACCGCTATACAAAGCAAGAACTAGAGCTACCAGTTTTTAAAACAAGATTCTACAACATCTTTAGGTTTCTTTTATTTCATTAATCTTATTAATGAAGTCCCATCAATTATGCTTCCTAAGCATCACAGAAGAAACGAAAATAGCAATATTTATTATATATCATATATATAATATAAGCATTCGTCTCATCATATAAAGTGATCACATCGTAAAATATCAGCAGCAGAAGAACACATATGAAAAATTGGATATCTTAGGAATTCCGTGTTTTAATTAAGCCAGTAAAAAAACGTAGATTCCACGGTCGTGATGAATAGCCAAACCCACATCCTTAGACCCCAACGAGAGTGGCAAGCAATCCTCCCAATTCTAGAGTTAGGAGACCCAGACTCGACTCCTCGAGATGGTCTCCCACTGGATCCTAGAACCCGGTTACTTGTGCTCCCCACCTTGGGTCTATCCTAATGCGGAAAAGTAAATAATATATATCAATGGTGACATCATCCTCAACCCGGAAGTGCCCCAATAAAAGAATATTACATACAAGTTTTTACATGAATGAAAATGAAAAACTCGCATCTTACATAAAAAAACCACGGCTATTCAAAACACGACGATCCAATATAACATATCACGGAAACACATAACATCACATGGCATCAACGTAAGTAAATATGTGTATCCCAATTGTCGTTGACATATAGCAACGAAACGGGCGATACACCACATACTACACTTATGGTTGCAGAAAAGAAAGTGAAAACTACAACAATTGGAATCCGCAACCTCCTTAGACATTATAAACCCAATGTATCACATACTTTGGATTTCATGCCTAACCAAATGAATTCCTTAGACATCACATGCCTAACAATTATAAACCCCACATTTTAGTCTCGATATTTAAAACACTTTTCAATAACCAGTCGGGTAATTTAACAAGATTCCCGAAAACTTGATCGAATGCTCGTCGGAAACTTTAGTAGACGGCCGCAACCCCCGATGCCGTCGACGAAGTGCACTTAGGAGGAACACCGCGGCCGCGAGCACCCGAACATATGCTTTTGGCGATGGGGTTCTCCTACAGTCACTTGGTCGGGGCTATGAAACGTGGCTATCTAGTAAGGTTACCCGGCAAGTATCCGCGTACACTACGTAATTGAAAAGGGCTTTTGATCCACATCAAAATCACATGGCAACCGATCACATGAGACTAAATTGCTAGATTTATAAAATTCAAATTAGTTTTCATAAAACTAAATTTTGTGGATTCCAAATATTGTATCATAATTCACAGATAGCTAGACGATATTAAACTTTTCGATCGAATCAACAAACACCCAAAATTTCCCAAAAAGCTCAACATTTGAGCGGAGTTTAAAAATCACCCAGAACATGCCATAACACCTATGGACCAACTGTAGAAGGGTCAACCCTTGCCTCACCTATGGCGCCGCGGAACTTCCACAAACTCTAGGGTTTGGTGGCGGTTCCGACGGTCACAGAATCGAGTTAGGGTTTTGTTCTTCTAGAGGGTCCATAGAAAACACCTGCATGATTTTCTGAAGATTTTAAACTTGGAAAAATCCAACTCTTCAAAAATTTCCAGCGAAGGAGAAAATGGGTTATTGTTATCCGTTCAAATATTTTAACGTCGTCTAAATAACCCGAAATAATCTTAGAATTACGACTATGAAACACTCCGAATTGCCTTTACAGAAATATAATATCACGTGCAATATCAGTAAAAAAAAGCAACACCTGAAACACCAAAACACAGAGACTGGAACATAGACCAAAAACGAACCCCAAAGCCTACTAAAAAACCGGCCAGGCCGGAATTTTAACACATGTCGCCGGCCTAAATCCTTCGAGAGTGGTTCGTTTTCCTGTGGTGTTCATGTAACATCTCATGTAACATTCTGCAACTGCTTAAAAAAAATTTAGACACCTTAAAAATTTCGACAGAAACTTGGTTTTTTATTTCGAGTGTTTCGGAGTTGTTTCGGTTTCGTAATTCTACAAACATCGTCTAATTCTCCAGCATGGCTCTAATTCCACTGTAGGGTTCTCTAGGGTCGCCGATGGGTTTCGGGAGGCATCGACCATGCCGTTTTAAAAAAATTGGCGCGCTAAATAACCCTAACCTAGAATTTTAACTAGAGATTTAGACGAAACAAGAATGTAAACATCTTTACATCTAAGTGAATAAGGAATACAGCCTTTGTAGTGTTGGATATATGTATGCCCTAGAGGCCATTATATCTATAGTGGATGCTTAGACATGTATATATATACATATGACTTTCTTGCTCGACATGATAGTATGCTATCTGATTTACTTTATCTTGACATGTTCATTTGATCATGCATCTTACTCATTTGGTGCATGTTGATAAAGCCCTCAGGATTTTTTCTTGACTACTGGGACTATGATCCAGATCATACTAGTGGGACACGTGTAGTTACGAGCATATCCTTGAACTGTTCCTAGTCGTGTATGTATCGAGACGGGGCATCGATATTCCAGAGTAGACTAGCGTATACCATTCTTGTCCGATATGATGGGCGATGGATGATCCCATATCCATCTGGTGTGGTGACACCAAAGATTGTATGCGGGTGCTCAGTGGAGACTGGGTACACTGAACGGACTCGCTGAGAACTCCTATGTGGTATTATATCTATCATCGGATAGCAGTTCTCAGGTGACACTGGTATAGGTTAGTCTGTAGACCCGAGATCGTCATAGAGTCTTGTGTGTCCTCCCACTGTACTTTGACTCCACCCTACCACGGCTCTACTGAGTCGTGCAAACAGGTGGATTTTGGGTACAGTCCCGAGACATATGGAGGCAATGAGCGATATGAAGGGTTTCGTCTCTCCCGGTATTAGGGATTGATGTTGTGCAATGCTCGATTGGCTATAACAGGAAGTCCTTGGCCAGGGCTGCTAAGATTTACTGATAAGTGTTATCAGTAGTTTCTCGATCTACTATGAGCCATACACCGGCATGACTTATTGAGTTATTAGGGTCGACGATTCCATCCCTAGACTCGATATGCAGCATATCTGACGAAGAGACCGGACTGTACGGTAAGTGTTGCCAGTTGGCTCGACGGGAGTTTTGACAGCTTCGCTTGTTTTCTTCCGATCGCTCAATACGCGGGTGGCCGTTACGTTTAGCTGACCGCTTGCGGCTTGTGGGTGTTTGATAGGATCATCACCTACTGCCGGCATATTGACGAGTCTTAGAGTTCCAAACATGAGTTTCCTAGCTCAGGCGAAATGATGTGGTGTGCATATGAGATATGCACGGGGACCCGATTAAATGCGTGTATATGATATCGTATATTAATCAGGTGTTTTTCTATTGATCGGGTCGTATGTGATATGACCGGTTTGTTAAATCAAGTGTTGATTTAACATTGACTTTTAGCTCACTTCTTTATTTAAACCATTTTCTATAATGATGTATGCATGGATGTATGCACATGATGATGTGTATGGAGACATACATGCATACATGGTATCATGGTTGTTGATACATATATGGTGGCAATGCAAGACTCGCATGGGAATAAATATGCATATATATTTATTTTAGAATTAAAGAAATAGAAAATCAATTCATGGTGGATAATTCTTCATAACTGTTTACTTGACTCTAGCTTCAACCATGAGTTAATTTTCTATGGTTCTTTTTACTCCAAAATAAATATCTAGATATTTATTAACCCATGGTTAAGGATGAGAGTGTGAAATTATATATAATTTCTATTCTCATATTTATTTATTTTTATTCATTACAACAAAAGAGCTCTAGCTTTGCCATTATCATCTTCTTCTTCCTCCAAGCTCTCTTGAGATTTCTAGTGAGTGAGCTTGATAAAAAGAAAGGGTTTTGAATAGGGAAAAAAAACCACATCATCATTCTATACTAGTTTAGCCTATTAGTTTGGAGTGTTAGCTCCACTTCCTCATTGATCAAGTGTAGCAAGGAGCTTTGAGCAAAGGGGCTTCGGGTGGATCATCGTGGACGAGGAACAACTCAAGCGATCCGTTTCAAACTCACAAAGATCCAAGGAGTCACCAAGGGAAGTCTACAAAGGTTGTAATTTCTTCACTTAGTGATAAATAGTTTGTAGTATGTGATATTTTTTTATGTTACCCTAAAATTCTAGTTTCGATTCATGGTTAGTTTTCTTAGCACCTTCCTAAAATTCTAAAGTGGCATGTGTGATGCTTCCTAACCCTAGATTAGGTGTTAAGGAAACCCAACAGTGATATCAGAGCCAAGCTAGAGTTTTAGAGTAACCTAGACGACATTAAAACCTCGAACGAACGAAACTCGACACTCGAATTATGCTCACTGGAAATTTTTCAAAAAGTTGGATTTTTTCACATTAAAAATACTCAGAAAATCGTGCAGGGTATTGTATAGGCCCACAAGAAGAACGAAGCCCTAACTCGACTTAGCGACCGCGGAACCGCAGACTAAAGGGTCTTTTTGCGGCGGTTCCGCGACGCCGTTGGTGAGGCTTGGACTGTGCCTTCTTGTGCTGGCCCGTATGTGCTAATAGCAGTCTCTGGTATATTTTAAAATTGCTTAAGTGTTGAGCTTTCTGAGAATTCTTTGGGTGATTGATTTTTCGATCGAACGTTTTAACTGCGCCTAGTATATGAGAATGTGATACAATAATTGGAATCTACAAATTTGTTTGTTGCGTGTAAATCTAACATTTCGGTCCCGGGTGTAATCGGAAATCTTGTTGAATTGTCCGACTTATTTTGAAAAAGTGTTTTCATGGGTGAGACCTAAATGCGAGCTTTACATTGTTAGGCATGAAATCTTGGATATGTGATATCACGGGTTTGTGTTGTCTAAGGGCAGTTACGATTCCAATTGTTGTAGTTTTTTCATTTTTCTTTTCTGGGGCCGTAAGTGTAGTATGTGGTGTATCCCCGGTTTCGTTGCTATACATCAACGACAATCGGGGTACGCATACTTACTTACGTTGATGATATGTGATATTATGCGTTGCTGAGATATGATGTGCAGGATTGTCGTGATTGAATAGCCGAGGGTTTTATGTGAGATGAGTGTTTTTATTTTCATTCATGTAAAAATTAATTGTATGTAATATTCTTTTATTTGGGGAACTTCCGGGTTGAGGATGTTGTCACCATTATTTTATATTATTTACTTTTCTACACTAGGATAGACCCAAGGAGGGGAGCACAAGTGACCGGGTTCTAGGGTTTAGTAGGAGGCCATCTCGAGGAGTCGAGACCGGGTCTCCTAAACTCTAGAATTGGTACGATCACTTGCCGCTCTCGTAGGGGTCTAGGGGTGTAGGCTTGGCTATTCATCGCGACCGTGGAATCCGTATTTTCTATTGTTGGCTAAATATAAAATACGGACCTCCTAGATATCCTATATTTTCATATGTGCTTCTGCTGTTGATATTCTGTGATGTGATTACTTAATATCTAAGATGAATGGATTATTATTATATATATGATATATAATAAACGTTGCTTATGTTTTACACCCGCGCTAGTCCCGCCCCGCTATGCCGTTAGTTAAATAACCTAACGGTGCATAACGGGACACTGTGGCGAATGCGGATGGCATAAGTGTACGTTCTATTTTCGTTTCTTTTCTGTGATGGTTTAGGAACTTAAATGATGGGACTACATTAATAAGATTAATGTAAAGAAAAAGAAATCTAAAGATGTTGTAGAATCAGATTTGAAACACACTCGTCCTTTTTATGAAAAATGCAAGTTTCAAAAGATACGGAGCTTAAGCCACTCCTTTTCTAAACTATTTTGATTCTACAACGAAATCAAGTTCAAAGCGTTAAAGGTTTTCATAACAACCATCCGCAACCCTCCGTCATTTTAGGAAGCAGAGTACTTAGTATTCGTGCTACGTATGTTGATCATAGTCAAGGCGTAATGTACGGTAGCAAGTGATGTCTTCCTACAAAGCATATGATGCGATCAGTTAGGACATTCATATGATTATGTTGATCATAATCAAGGGTCATATGGGCGGGTCTGGTTAATCACGAAATGACGGGTAGAACTTGACTAGTGCTTATGATATGTTGACCATAGCCAAGGTCATAAGCAGCTAGGGGTAAAAACCATATCAGGAGTTTCAAGAGTTGAAATTTGCAATGAGATTGCATACCTTCTATATGATAGTTGGATCCCAATCCCACTGTGAGTAAGAGTTACTCCCAGGAGAGTTTTGCACTTTACAATTAGCTAATCCAGTAGGTGTCTAGAAAGGTGTCAACGTGGTTTGACCTCTGGGAAAACGAGGTTTATTTTAATTTGGTCCGTGCGAAAGCACGGGGAACCTCCCTCAAAGTACCGACACTGACCTGGCTGACCGGTTAGCGAAACTGTAGAATGTAATTAATCCTGGCTAGTTTTCTTTTTGAGGTTTTGAAAGAAAATTTGATAAAAGCAGTGGGAGACAACGATTAGATAAGATAATAACCAATCTAATTCTTTGCAAGAGCATTTCGCTGAGTGTATTCTTTTCTCTCTCCTAATGGCAGATACCAGATGACGGGACTTAAGCTTCTTTTAGAGAAAAACAAACTGACAGGACCAAATTATAAAGAATGGCTGAGGAACCTGAACATTGCACTCACATATGATAAAGTATCATATGTCCTCACTGCCAAAGCCCCACCCATCCCAGGACCTGAATCATCTGTTTCGGATAAGGAGATCCGAAAAAAACATGGGATATTGATTGTGACACGGCCAAGTGCCTCGCGCTTGCTTCTATGGACAGTATACATCAGAGGCAGCACGAGAAGATGGATGTTCAATCCATCTTTCTTCATATAAAGGATTTGTATGCAGAGCAATCTCGGACTTTGCGATACGAGGCATCTCGAAAGTTGTTTCAGATGCGGATGGCCCCTGGCACATCAGTAGGAGAACATGTCTTGAAGATGATTGGTCTTATAGAAGAACTTGAGGACCTGAGATGGACCATGGACAACGAGCAATATACTAATATTGTTCTACAGTCTCTCCCCCCTGCTTTTGCTCCGTTCATTGTGAATTTCAATATGAATGATTTGGAGAAATCGCTGCCTGAACTTCTCAATATGTTGAGAATTGTAGAGAGCACGCTTAAAACAGTGAAAACTCCCGCTCTTCTTGCTGGGCCATCTTCCTCTTCCGTCCCAAAAGCCAAGGCCATGGGAAAGAAGAAGAAGAAGAAACCCATAAAACCGAGAGCTAGAGTTGAAAAAGCAAAGGGGAAAGAAAAATACGGGGCCGCGGGAAGTGGAAAAGGAGAATGTTTTTACTGCCACAAGTCGGGACACTGGAAACGCAATTGTACTCTGTATCTTGCTGATCTCAAGAAGAAGAAGCATACTGATGCTTCCGCTTCAGGTGTGTTTGTAACTGAAAACTGTTTTTCTATAAACTCTGCATCTTGGGTATTAGATACCGGTTCTGGTTCTCACATCTGCAATTATATGCAGGGATTGAGAAACAGTAGAGTTTTGAAGACTGGTGACCATACTCTTCGGGTTGGAAATGGTTCCAATGTTCATGTTGTATCTGTAGGAGAGTATCATCCGGGGTTGCCTTAAGGATGTATTTTGGTTTTGAACCCTTGTTATTATGTACCTAGTATGCTATGTAATATATCCATTTCTTTGTTGGAAAATGAAGGATATCATTTTGTATTGCAAAATAATGTTATGAACATTAACTTAAATCAACAGTTGATTGGGTGTGGTACACTAAATAACGGTATTTACGTCCTGAACCAACACACAGTTTTCAATATACAACATACTAATAAAAGAAAATTTTCAGATATAAATGAAGCTTTTCTTTGGCATTGTAGACTTGGTCATATTAATGAAACAAGACTAAACAAGCTACATAAAGATGGATATTTAAATCCTTTTGAATATAAATATTATGCGACTTGTCAGTCCTGTATCAAAAGGTAAAATGACCAAAACTCCGTTTACTGGACACGGAGAAAGAGCTGTGGAACTCTTAAGCCTCATACATAGTGATGTATGCGGACCAATGTCTACACATGCTAGAGGCGGTTTTTCATACTTCATTACTTTTACTGACTTCTCAAGATTCAGACACGTGTTTTTATTAAAGCATAAATCCGAAGATTTCGAGAAATTCAAGGAGTACAAACTTGAAGTAGAAAAACAAACAGGCTTGAGCATCAAGAAACTTCGATCGGATCGAGGTGTAAAGTATTTGAGTACAGAGTTTTCAGACTTCTTAAAAGAGAATGGGATTCTCTGTCAGCTCACTCCCCCTTACACACCACAGCACAATGGTGTGTCAGAAAGGAGGAATCATACCCTATTAGATATGGTACGGTCCATGATGAGTGATGCTGAGTTACCGCTTTCCTTTTGGGGACATGCATTGGAGACAACAATGTATCTGTTAAACAGGGTTCCAACCAAGACCGTGTCTACCACTCCATATGAGATATGGTATGGAAAGAGACCATCTCTTAAAAGAGTTAGAATATGGGGTTGTCCGGCTTTTGTCAAAAAGCAGAATCCGGATAAACTCGAGACACGATCGGTCATGTGTAAATTTATGGGATATCCAAAACATTCATATGAATATCTGTTCTACCACAAGGAGGAACAAAAGGTGTTTGTTTCTCAACATGCCACATTTTTAGAAAATGAAATTTTTACAAATAGTACTGATGGCAATGTAGTAGAACTAGAAGTGGTTCTAGAGACACAAATTACTCATGACGAATTGGTTGAAACTGATGTTGCAGTAGTAATTCAAGAACCTCAGCCGCTCCGGAGATCTAGTAGAACTTCTCGCCCACCGGAGAGATACTATGGGTTTCTCATTGATGGTGATAGAGAAGATTGCATCATGGATGATGATGACCCTACTAGTTTTCAGCAAGCTATCACGAGTGGTGACTCAGTGAAGTGGTTGGATGCCATGAGATCCGAAATGGAGTCCATGTCCACCAACAAAGTATGGACTTTGGACGTTGCACCTCCTGAGATAAAACCCATAGGGTGAAAATGGATCTTTAAGAGAAAGATTGGTGTAGATGGACAGGTAGAGATCTTTAAAGCAAGGCTTGTAGCGAAAGGTTTTCGTCAAAGACCAGGATTGGACTATGATGAAACTTTCTCTCCAGTAGCAATTCTTAAATCCATTCGGATCCTACTTGCTATCTCTGCTCACTACGATTATGAAATCTGGCAGATGGACGTAAAAACTGCATTTCTAAATGGTGATTTAGAAGAATGCGTTTTTATGGATCATCCAGAGGGCTTCATAGACCGTGGGAGCAGCGGAAAGGCATGTAGGTTGATTAAATCCATTTATGGATTAAAGCAGGAATCACGGAGCTGGAACATCTGTTTTGATGATACGATCAAAGAGTTTGATTTTGTCAAAAATATAGATGAACCACGCATTTATAAGAAGATTGTAGGGAGTACTGTCACATTCCTCGTATTGTATGTGGATGACATTCTCTTGATAGGAAATGATATTCATATGCTACAATCAGTCAAACTATTCTTATCACAAAGGTTCTCCATGAAGGACCTAGGTGATGCCTCTTGCATTTTGGGCATTAGGATCTATAGAGATGGATCCAAGAGATTATTGGGATTGTCCCAATCAAAGTACATTGACACCATCCTAAAAAGGTTTAGTATGGAAGATTCTAAGCGTGGTGCCTTGCCCGCTTGTCATGGAATCACTCTCTCCAAGGACTTTTGTCCGAAGACTGATGAAGAGAGAGCTCGCATGAGCATTATACCCTACGCTTCAGCCGTATGATCTATAATGTATGCGATGTTATGTACTCGCCCTGATGTTGCTTATGCACTAGCTGTAGTAAGCAGGTATCAATCCAACCCAGGGGAGAAACATTGGATAGCAGTGAAGAACATTCTTAAGTACTTGCGAAGGACTAAAGAATTGTTCTTGGTGTATGGTAATGGGGATCTCCAAATAGAGGCCTTTACCGATTCCAGCTTCCAAAGTGATAAGGATGACAGCAAATCTATCTCAGGGTTTGTATTTACCCTCAATGGAGGGGCGGTTAGTTCGAAAAGTTCCAAACAGGATACCGTTGCAGACTCCATGATGGAAGCTGAGTATATTGTTACAAATGATGCTGCCAAGAAAGCCATCTGGATGAGGAAGTTCGTCGCGGAACTAGGAGGAGTTCCAACTATTATTGATCCAATACCATTGTATTGTGATAATAATGGGGCCATGGCATTGGCCAAAGAACCCAGGTCCCATCAGAAGTCCAGACACATCCTGAGGAGATATCATTTGATCCGGGAGATAGTAGATCACCACGAGATCGAGATTCGGAAAGTAGATACAAAGAATAACACCGCGGACCCACTCACCAAGGCTCTTCCACAGCCGCAGCATGAGCGACTTTTTAAGATGTTGGGTATGAGATACGCCAATAATTGGCCTTAGTGCAAGTGGGAGATTCTTGGATATATGTATGCCCTAGAGGCCATTATATGTATAGTGGATGCTTGGACATGTATATATATATACAGATGACTTTCTTGCTCGACATGATAGTATGCTATCTGATTTACTTTATCTTGACATGTTCATTTGATCATGCATCTTACTCATTTGGTACATGTTGATAAAGCCCTCAGGATATTTTCTTGACTATTGGGACTATGATGCAGATCATACTAGTGGGACACGTGTAGTTTATGAGCATATCCTTGAACTGTTCCTAGTCGTGGGTGTATTGAGACGGGGCATCGATATTCCAGAGTAGACAAGCGTATACCATTCTTGTCCCATATAATGGCGATGGATGATCTCATATCCATATGGTGTGGTGACACCAAAGATTGTATGTGGGTGCTCAGTGGAGACTGGGTACACTGAACGGACTTGCCGAGAACTCCTATGTGGTATTATATCTATCGTCGGATAGCAGTTCTCAGGTGACACTGGTACAGGTTAGTCTGTAGACCCGAGATCTTCATAGAGTCTTGTGTGTCCTCCCACTCTACTTTGATCTCCACCCTACCACGGCTCTACCGAGTCATGCAAACAGGTGGATTTTGGGTACAGTCCCGAGACACATGGAGGCAATTAGCGATAGGAAGGGTTTCGTCTCTCCCGGTATTGGGGGTTGATGTTGTTATATTCTCGATTGGCTATAACAGGAAGTCTCTGGCCAGGGCTGCTGAGATTTACTGATAAGTTTTATCAGTAGTTTCTCGATCTGTTATGATCCATACACCGGCATGACTTATTGAGTTATTGGGGTCGACGATTCCATCCCGAGACTCGATATGCAGCATATCTGACGAAGAGACCGGACTGTACGGTAAGTGTTGCCAGTTGGCTCGACGGGAGTTTTTACAGCTTCACTTGTTTCCTTCTGATCGCTCAATACCCGGGTGGCCGTTACGTTTAGCTGACCGCTTGCGGCTTGTGGGTGTTTGATATGATCATCACCTACTGCCGGCGTATTGACGAGTTTTAGAGTCCCACACAGGAGTTTCCTAGCTCAGGAGAAACGATGTGGTGTGCATATGAGATATGCGCGGGGACCCGATTAAATGCGTGTATGTGATACCGTATATTAATCGGGCGTTTTTCTATTGATCGGGTCGTATGTGATATGACCGGTTTGTTAAATCAAGTGTTGATTTAACATTGACTTTTAGCTCACTTCATTATTTAAACCCTTTTTTATAATGATGTATGCATGCATATGATGATGTGTATGGAGACATACATACATGGTATCATGGTTGTTGATACATATATGGTGGCAATGCAAGACTCACATGGGAATAAATATTCATATATATTTATTTTAGAATTAAAGAAATAGAAAATCAATTCATGGTGGATAATTCTTCATAACTCTTTACTTGACTCTAGTTTCAACCATGAGTTAATTTTCTATGGTTCTTTTTACTCCAAAATAAATATCTAGATATTTATTAATCCATGGTTAAGGATGAGAGTGTGAAAATTATATATAATTTCTATTCTCATTTTTATTTATTTTTATTCATCACAACAAAAGAGCTCTAGCTTTGCCATTATCAATCTTCTTCCTCCTCCAAGCTCTCTTGAGATTTCTATTGAGTGGGGTTAATAAAAAGAAAGGGTTTTGAATAGAGAAAACAAACCACATCATCATTCTATACTAGTTTAGCCTATTAGTTTATAGTGTTAGCTCCACTTCCTCATTGATCAAGTGTAGCAAGGAGTTTTGAGCAAAAGGGCTTCGGGTGGATCATCGTGGACAAGGAACAACTCAAGCGATCCGTTTCAAACTCACAAAGATCCAAGGAGTCACCAAGGGAAGTCTATAAAGGTTGTAATTTCTTCACTTAGTGATAAATAGTTTTTAGTATGTGATATTTTTTGATGTTACCCTAAAATTCTAGTTTCGATTCATGGTTAGTTTGCTTAGCACCTCCCTAAAATTCTAAAGTGGCATGTGTGATGCTTCCAAACCCTAGATTAGGTGCTAAGGAAACCCAACATGTAGACCGGTCCTTCACTTCAATAGCTCCGTGTAGTAGTCCTTTCGCTCCAAATACTGAACTCCCGGACTCCAAAAAGGCTCCACAAGATGAAGGAAACAAGCTTGCTTGAAGTCTTCGAGGCTGAAGATGATCTACGTCGAGGAGGCACCAACTCAAGCTACCTCTTCACTAATATGGAATTGGTGAAGCAAACACCCTAAACTAAATGGTTAATCTAGTAGAGGATGATGAAGTAGGAATTTTTCTCACTTTAGAAATATTTTTCTCACTCATTTTCTTCACCTCCCAAATTGCAAGAGAGCTAGAGGAAGGAGATGAAGAAAAGCAACCATGGAAAAATTCAAGTATAGAATGGCAACCATGGGTGAGTTAATATCATATACTAACTCATGTAGAGACTAAACCATGGTTAATCATAATGGTTGGGTTAATAAATATCTCAAGTAAAACAAAATTAGTGGACTTAGTCAATGGTTCCACAAGCTTCCACAAGTTTCAACCATGTGACTAATTTCCATTTAATTTTGATTAACTTTAAATAAATAAAACCCTTCATTATGTTAAGCATGGTGTGAGTCTTATACACCCATGTCTCATGTATCATCTAGCATGACACAAAAGAATGTACATTAATATATATCACATATATACTAAGTGTACACATGTGAGAAAAAGAATTCTTAAGTGAGCTAATATTAGTTAATGTAAATTAATATATCAAATATATAATTATACATTAAATTATTAAATCAACACCTGATTTAATAATCCGGCTATATTACATATAACCGACTAATATCATATGTATCAACTTATCGAATCAACACTTGATCCGATAACCCGGCTATATCACATATAACCGTCCGATATCACATATCGCGAGAATAGAATACCGTATCATATACTCGTATTAATCCTGGTCCCGCACATATCACATATGTGCTCCTACTTCGTTTCGCCTGATCCAAGAAACCTTTGTGTAAGACTCTAAAGATTCGTCAATACGCCGGCGGTGGGTGGTGATCATATCAGTCATCCACAAGCCGCAAGCGGTCTGCTAAACGTAACGTCCACCCGGGTATTGAGCGATCAGAAGATCAACAAGTAAGCCTTCTCATACTCCTGCGAATCCAATCAGTAACACTACCGTACAGTCCGATCTCTTCGTCAGATATGTCGCATATCACAGCCTGGGGTTGGTAATCTTCAGACCCCAATAGCCTGATAAGTCATGCGATGTGAGGCTCATAACGGTTCGAGAAACTACTGATAACACTTACGAGTAGATCTCAGCAACCCTGGCCAGGGATTTCCTGTTATGGCCAATCAAGCATAACGCAACATCAACCCCCAATACCGGGAGAGACGAAATCCCCTCCTATCGCTCATTGCCTCCATGTGACTCGGGACTGTACCCAAAAACCACTGTTTTGCACGATCTCTTGAACGTGGTATGGTGTAAATCAAAGCACAGTGGGAATCACACAAGACTCTATAACGATCTCGGGTCTACAGACTAACTTGTACCAGTGACACTAGAGAACTGATATCTGACGTGAGGTATAATACCATCTAGGAGTTCTCGGCGAGTCCGTTTAGTGTACCCAGTCTCCATTGAGCACCCGTATACCTTCTCTGATATCAAACACCAATGGATGTGGGATCATCCATCGCCCATCATATAGGTCAAGAAGCGTATACGCTAGTTTACTCTGGAATATCGATGCCCCGTCTCGATACTCCCACGACTAAGAACATTTGAAGGATGTACTTACAGACTACCTCTGCCCCACTAGTATGATCTGCATCATAATCCTGGTAGTCAAGTACTCATCCTAAGGGCTTTATCTACATGTAATAGAGAGACAATGAGTGTACATGTTAAGATAAAGAGCAACCAGATAGTATACTATCATGTCGAGCAAGAAAGTTCTCCCTATATATGTCCAAGCATCCACTATAATATACATCACATGTATAATAATGGCCTCTAGGGCATACATATAACTAACAGATAGAACATATGATTTAGGTTCAAACCCAAATATATGTGTACGGATTTGGGCTAATCCGCACTGTACGGGCGACAACATAAATTAGTTTCCGTATACAATTCACAGGTAACCCCAAAATAAACCAAATATTACACGACACGAAGTGATTTGCTTGGAGCAGGAAAAAGTTGTTATCACAACGCGATAACGTAATTAACTGCAGGGGCTTGCGCCTGTAGGGAAGAGCGTCCCCACAATAAAAAAATCCCTCATAAATGAGGGGGAATATGATAAAATCATGCTACAACGGTCGCATCCGTCCAAACCTATGATATACGGTGCCATAAATCAACTTGGCATATTCGAAGAGGTGGACGGATATGTTCCAAATAGTATCTGCCCCTAAATTCAGGCAAGACGATATATCTCGGATTGTCTTTGCAACCTTAATCTCTCCCGTTGGCTTCTTAATGGAATGATATGTCAACTGTAAAGTGACTTTTGTTTGTTCAAACTCACCTATCCCTGGTTGTTCATAGACCGAAAAAAGAAGAAAGTTTATAATAGCGCCTAGATCAAGTAAAGCTCTATTAATGACTTTATCTCCGATAATATATAAAATTGTAGGACAACCAAGGTTCTTGTACATTATGGGTAATGTATTACGTAGGGCGTCGCTTATATTACTGACTAGAAAAACCTTCTTAGGCACATGTGTTTGCTTATTTTTAGTGCAAAGGTCTTTAAGAAATTTAGCATAGGATGGAATTTGGTCAATTGCATCTGGTAGAAGGATACTGACCTTGACTTGTTTAAAAGTCTCCATCATCTTTGCCAATTTAGCATTATACTTCTTGGCCTTTAAACGTTTTGAATATGGTGCTCCAGGCTCAAAAGGGCTATTTATAGAAGATAGATGAAATGTGGGTGTGGGAGTAGGAATTGATGCCGGCTATGTAAGAATATCGGGAGTTTGTTTCCCCTCATCAGCTGTTATTTCAACAGAATTATCGGGCATCCTAACCTGGTTATCAACATGTTTTACCGATCTCAACGTGATTATAGCATTCAATTGAACGGGATTTGTAACAGGTTGACTAGGTAAGGGGCCTAGCTCACGTCCTTCTTATGCTGCAACTAGCTGGCCAATTTTCTTTTCAATATTTTCCAGCTGCTTTTCAACCTTATTAAGTTTAGTATTATCTTCCCCCATGCCCTTGTTGTGTGTTGGGTTGGGTAAGGTTGGGTAGAGGACCTTATCCTATGTTTTGAAATTGTTGGTTAGTCTTACCTTGATTCTATTGTAAATTAGGGTGGTTACTCCATCTTTAGTTATAAGTTTGAGAATAAGGATTATTATTATTTTGATATGCAGCATTGGCGGTCTCTTACCCTTAAGGACCGCACACAAGAGGATATTCTTCGGAAAGATGGAAAGAGTCTTGACAGTCTAGACAAGGAGAGGGTTTGCTAACTTGGTGGACAGGGATGGTTGTAGTTGATAGCTTTTCTATTGATATTCTTATTACTGCTAACTCGGCTTGCATCCCTATAGTAGCTTCAACTGCATGTAACCCTCCCTTAGATGTGGTCGAACCTCTCTCACTAGTACTCTCCCATTGCATGGTTTTATCAGATAGTTTTTCTAGAAATATCTTCCTTTTTCATCATAAGGTCATCTAGACACATCGAATCTTTGATTAGTTTAGACTCCATATCATCATATATTATCTTGTATAATACCCACTTAGCTATATTATGGTGTGGGCATTTAATGAGAAGGTTTTTAAAGCGTTCAAAATATTTCCAAAAAGATTCCCCCGGTTTTTGTGAAAATATCCTAATTTCATTTATGAATTTAACGGTTTTAAATGCGGGTAGAATTTTTTAAGAAAAGCTTTAGGAAACTCCTCCCATATGCGAATAATGTTGGCCGGCATACTGTAAAGTCAATGCTAAGTTTTATCTGTGAGGGTAAATGGTATTAGTCTAAGTTTTACAGCATTTTGATTTAACTGCTTCAATTTGAACAATTGGTACAAGTTCTCAAATTCCCTTATAAAGACATAGGCGTCTTCCGATTCTAGACTATGAAATTTGGAAAGCGAGTTTATGAAAGTAGATTTAATTTCATAGCACCGGTAACAATCGGTAAGACTGTGTAAGATGGGAGCGAAGTACGTACATGATAGCATCTATCCTGCAGCGTAGGTATAGCGGGGACAAGATCATCTATTGTGGAGTTAAACTCCAAAAGAAGATCGCGTCGGCGTTGGTGTAGAGATCAACGGCCAAGAGAAGGATGCTCAGCCTAATGGGTTTGGATTGCTCGAGTAAAGAGGAAGGTGGTGACGGCGATCGGCGTTTCTCTGCCGTGGGAGATGAAGATGATGGCCGCGTCGCCGGCGGTGAAAATGATGGAAGCGATGGCTACGGCAAAACGAGGGATGAAGAGGAAGCTGGAGATGGCGGTAAGGCCTTGGCTTTGGGTGCTCGGTTTGGAGAAGAGAAGAAGAGAAAGAGATCAATGGGTTCTTGGTTTAGAGAAGGAAGGAAATGATGATGGTAATACGGTTGCAGCCGACGATAGAGGTGAGGGTTGATTGGGGTTGCTGTCAAGATTGGGCGAGGAGCAACCAAGAGATAAAAAGGAGCGGCACGGAAGAAAAAGGAGAAGGGGTCGCGGCTGAAAGAGGCGAGTAAGGTTCGTGAGAAAAGGAGAAGAAGATGAGGATGAATTATATAAAATAAGCCTTTTTCACAAACCCCCACCCCACCCCCTACCCCCAAAAAAATGGTTTTATTAAATAAAAAACCCATAAATAAATTTTGTATAAAAAGATTTGCAAGATCTATAATTATCTTATCAGATCTCTAAACCATAAATAAAATAATAGTTATTTAGATATGCTAATTATGATTGATATAGTAATTGTAGATGTACAATATTTACACTAATAAAAATATATAAACACATATCATATTAAATTAACCAGATCATATGAAACCAATAATAAAATTATCTTCTCAAATACACACACACACACACCAATTAGAAATAATTCACAATATATAATATTCGTATAAAAATATAAGTTAAAGTTATAAAACGATCAGAAATAATATAATGCACTTAATCTCTACCTATAGATTATCTTAAATAAGTAAATAATTTATTATATTTATATAATAAAATAAACATTAATATATACTTATTTCAAGGGATTTATTAAAAATATAAATAAAAAGAAGGTATACAGATTTTACGGTTGTTACATCTCGAAATCACAGCAAACAGGATATGTAATGTAGCATTCCATTTACGGCTCGGAAGCACAGCAAACATGATATGTAATATAGCATTCCGTTTATAGTTCGAAACTACAACAAATATGATATGTAAGCCAGCATTCCGTTTACGGTTCGAAACCACAACAAATATGATATGTAAGCCAGCATTCCGTTTACGGTTTGGAACCATAGCAAATATAATATGTATAAGGAGACTCTCGGGACTCCTCGTACAAAATTATTATCCCAACCACCCAACCCCGTGTATTTGTTCAATTATATAGGAGTACATGTAAGTGTTAGCATGTAGTTCTACTAAGCATGGAACTTCAATGGTAATTAAGTCATCCGTAGAGACGGAATCTTCTATAGATAAGATCACGCGTATGTCGGGATCATCTATAAGTATTCTGTACATAGAATTCACGTGTTTAACCCTAACTGTATCAGATATCATGTCATACAGTATATCATATGTTGGGTTAAGTATACGCCAATGCTCATGTGATTAGGTTTTCATAATGCTTCATGGTATTTTAACGTAAATATCATTTTAGGAAAACCCTTGGTATTTTAGCGTAAGTATCATTTTAGGAAAACCCATGGTATTTTAGCGTAAATTACCCTTTTAGGTATTTTAGTGAAATTACCCTTTTAGGAAAACCCATGGTATTTGAGTGTAATTATAATTTTAGGAAAAACTCATGGTATTCTAGTGTAATTAAAAGTTAACTGAATTATGTGACCAGCACGTAAAAGTTTGGTCATGTGTTACCTAAGATCCTAGGTTAAAATTACCATCTAATTTAATCCCTAAACATGCAATATATTAACAACTAACTACACTCACCAAATAATTAAAGAAAACTATAGGGGGTTTTCTACAACTACTCATAATTTACCAAATTATTTAATATAATCATTAAAAATAAAATTATATAATAATTTTTAAGCAGGATCAAGAGGAGAGACGAATTCTACCCCGTGACGAAAGTTTGCCGACACGAACCAACGACTCACAGCGAATCGTACACTCTTCTCGGATTTTTCTAACACTCGTCACTAGTACCGATGCGGAGATCATCGAGAGACGATCGTACATAAATTTTTCTGGAATTATTTGGGCACCACAATGGTGAGAAATGAATGAAATAGTGAGGGGCTATTTATAGCCCCAAAGCCTAGCCAACCTGCTCTCAGATCGCGTCACGTGGCGATCCGACGGCCACGATTGCGCCTCAGCAGCGCGCGTGCATGTGCTTCCCTAGTGCTAGCGCAGTGCCCACGTGGACACGGGGTGTTGGCCGGTGCTTGGGTCCACGGGCTTTGGCCTTAGCTCAGATTGGGTTTGGTTTTGGGTTTTAGGTTTGTGTTTTGAAGAAATGTTTTCTATATATACTTTTTCTTTATTTAAAAAAAATAAAAACTGTTTTTTAAATTATTTTTCTTGAATAAAAATTACTTTAAAATACTTTTTAATATTGAAAAATTTATAGATAAATTATAAATCAATACTTACTCATTTCGAACCATTTTCACCTAAAAAATAATTCCTTTTTCTAAAATCCACTTACTAAAATAATCTTCGAAAACAGTAAAAATCATATTTAAATTCTTTTCTTCTTCCAAAAATTATATTAAATATATTTAAACTCAAAATTACCTTTTTCTAAACATTTCTGTTAAAAAAATTTAGAAAATAATTAATGACTCTAAGTAATTATAAAAAGCTTTTATTCGGTATATGAAAATTACAGTCGTTACACTTCATAATATTGTTTTTAAAAAAAAATCCAGTTTGTGAATCATCTTAAACCTTAAGATAGCACAAAAATGGAAACCAAAAGGTGCATCAAATTAACGTTTTCAGGAAAAAATCATGGATCGTGTGGGTGTGTGTTGTGTGGATGTAGTGTGTGTCTGGGTAAGGCTTATGGGCCAATCCCCGTCCGTTCACCCAATGTTGATGCTCAGTACTGAGAACCCCCCAGATCATGACACGTGGCAGATGACGTATCCCAAGGCCTACGGGAAAGGAGCAAGAACGGTACAGTGGTGGCATACCCCGGGCCTTCGCCCCGAGGCCTGTCTCGACCTTCGACGACCACCCAGATCACTCCTATGCTCATCTTACACACAACCATTGGCTCGCCTCCGAGCCCTCCTGCACACTGGGCTTCCTCATCCCTCCTAGCTCGCCACCGAGCTATCAAAGAACCAAGCTTTCTCGGCCTCCCGCTTGCCTCCAAGCTTCCCGCCGAGCTCAGCTTCCTCGGTCTCATCGGCCGACCCAGAGCACAGGCTGCGGGCGTTCCCGCCATGGCTCCGCGAACCTCGACAGACACGAGATATCTGCCGCCCTCGATCCCGCGTTCCACGCCACCGCGTTCCCCCGCTAACGGGCACATCTCGTCGTTAATGGAGGATCCCGCCATTCGCGCAGGCGTAACTCCAGGGGCGTAACGGCCGGCATAAATCTCGCGCCCGCCAGCCCATGGATGCCACTATATAAACCTTCTCCCAGACGACTCAGGTAAGGCAATTCTACCTCAATAGGCCGCTACTCTGCCAAAATACCTCTACTAACTTGATCGTCGGAGGGTCCACGGTGGTACGACCACCCCGGGACTCCTTCCAGGTAGATCAGCTTCATTGCTAATCAAGCCTACTGAGATCCACATGCTTCAGCAGGCAACCCTCAAACCCAATCTCAGCCATTCATCAACGCTCGCGACAGATCAACGGAAGACAACATCTGAAGGAGATCCTGACCTCCATCAGTTGGCACCGTCTGTGGGAACGAAAAAATTCCACTCAACGAAAGTTGATCTTCCGACCTCGAGTTCATGGCGAGTGATCACCGCGGCGATCCCAGTACTAGCCGCCGCCCTCCCCACAACGGAGGCACGGACGGATCCTCTCCTCCCCCGAACGTCGTTCACCCCTTGTCTACACGAATCGACAGGCTCGCGTCCATCATGGATGCCCTTGTCCGTGTTCAAATGCTGGACGAACCCCTCAGGTCGCCGCTCCCCCACCTCGGGACCGGGACCTCCATAGAGGGGAAGAAGACACTACCCACACTGGCACGATCGAGCAGCGCCTCGCTATCTCCGGTGACCACAGATCCCCCGTGGCGACCAATTCGATGGCCCGTTGGGCACCTCACAGCTCCACGCCGAGGTCTCATGAATGAGCACCTCGCCCTGAGGCCTATCGCGCTCCTGTCCCTCTCGAGGAGGTGTCGGTCAGCTTACCTGCTCCTAGGCATGGCCGGCGCCTTCTCCCTCGGCAGGGTCGCGCGGACGGGACTCGCCACGGTAGTACGAGAACGACCTCGCCTGGGGACATAAGGAACCTCATAGAATGGAACCGGAACTGCGGCCAGGCACAGGCCGCCAGCAGGAGGGGCCATCACTCCGAGTATGCCGAATCCTCGGGATACTATGACCGACTTGATGCCCTCGAAAAGAAGATCGAGGGTATACATCAGGAGGGTCTCCCTTCAAGCGAGGGGGCTAGATATGCCGCCGACTCGCTTACGAAGCCCTTCACCGAAGAGCTGCTCGCTGTCCGCGTCTCCTCCAGGAACAAGCCTCCAAAGGTGTCCCTCTCTGACAGAAAGTCCGACCCGAAAGACCACTTGGACACGTTCACGGCAGGGATGAGCTTCCAGGACAACTCTGACGCCGCCCAATGCCGAGCGTTCCCTGCCACTCTCATCTGCGCCGGACGAGATTGGTTCCAAGGACTCGCGCCACTCTCCATCTCTACCTTCGATGAGCTGGCCGCCCAATTCCTCGGCCATTTCGTTGAGAACAGATGGCAAAAGAGGACCGTCGACCACCTCTTCACTATAAAGAGCGGGGACAAGGAATCTTTCAAAGGATACATCACCCGCTTCTACAACGCTCTCCTTGAAGTCTCAGAGCACTGGGACAAGACGGTCATCACGGCTCTTAGGTCGGGTCTTAGACACAAGGAGTGGCTCCGCTCCTTTGCATTAGCGCAACCTAAGACCATGGCCGAGGTATAAGCCTGGACCGAGCGAGAGATCCAGCTCGAGTCCGAGGTGAACGCGGACCTACCCCGGACTGACCAGGCCGATCAAAAGAAGAGAGCCAAAGAAGAGAAAAAGAAAATCGACCGGCCAAAGCCATACTCTCCGAAGTTGCAGGAGTATACCCCACTCAACATCTCCCAAACAGAGCTGTTGGAGGAGGCGAAGGGCGAGAGATTCTTCAAACCCCCCCAGTCAATGTAACAACTCCAATTTCAATGTACAAAAAATTCATTAAAAGTTAATGTACACTTGGGGTATTTACAATTCCTGTGAATGCTATAACTATTTTTTTTGATTTAGAACAGCAAGAAAGTACTTGTAGCACATTGGTAAAGCCTTGCACTGCTGTGGCGTAGCCCCTGTGATCGAATCCCCCCAGCCATATTATCTTTTTAGTTATTTTTCTTTTAATCTTTTAGAAGCCCAAGAGTCTACACGTGCCCTGCACGTAAACTGAAGAGTCACACTTTAAACAAACACATACATTGAAGAATACCAAACGACCCCAACACTCAGCACCAAACCCAACCCACACCCGACGGTAAAGACCCGGCGACACGTTCAAAAAGGCCGGCACCGCCGGTCATACCCGTCCCTAATGCTCCCAATTCTTTTCTCTGCAACCCTTGGCCTACCCCACTTCCTTTCATACTGCTTGTTTTCTCTGCATTCACACAGAGAATTTAAATCACCCATTTAAACTCCCATTTTATTACAAATTTTAATGCACTCATTCATTACCATAAACCCCATCTTTTCCTATAAATACCACACCTCATTCCACACTTCCTCACACACAAACCCCTGCCAAAACTCTCAAGAATTCCCAAGTCTCTATATTGTGCAAGTGGAGTTAGCAATGGGCGGAGCTCCGACGAAGTTCCGGCGACGATACGAGGAGTTTCCGGCAATGAAACGAAGCACCGACGAATCCTAGACCTCCTTCTACCTCCTCCCTCTCATCAAAGCCAGTAATTCCCATCTCCCCCTCTTATCTTTTTCTTTAAAAATTTCCATTTCTAAAACCCGACGGAAGCGGAGTTAATCCGACTTCCGATTCGGTTTTCTTTAAAACAACACTTTTCTTTAACAAGATAAAACCATATTCTCATATGTTGATAAACATTAACAAACTCAATACAACAAGTTTCACATCAAAATAATCATTTCTGTAACATTTATCGCATTTTTACATAAAAATACCACAAACTATTCATTTCGACATTATAACCTTTATTCCTTGCTATACCTTTAGATAGTTCACGAGGTAATGACCAATCTCATCATAACACACATCTCTATCAAGCACGATTGATTTTAGGACAATAGAATACGGGAAATACGACTCTACAAATAAATACTAAACCTACAAAACCGTTTTTCTATAAAAATATGTATTAACAATTTCCATGCAATTGCGTCTCCACAACCCATTTTGGGGACCCCGTTCGGGATGGTGCGTATTATCGCATATCCTCGGGCTTAGTAGAGCGAGATGCAGACCTCCGCAAGGAGCATTCGATCTCGATGGAATTTTTATACATTTTTATTTAGAAAATAAGATTTCTACAAGAAAATAAATAAATTATTTTCATTAAATATCTATATATTTATTATCAAAATATCTATTTTAATTATATAAATATTCCAAGTTTTCCAAATCAAAGAAATCACTATTACATGAAAATACCATCCAAATACAATACAAGTACAATATTTCAAGAAAATACCACATACTATGAAAACTAGGTTCTATTTACTAGAAATTGCACAAATTGTAAATTACACATTTATGAAAACTCTAAAGATGATAATTAAATGCTTGAGGTGTATTTTGAAATTATACCAAAACTATTTTTACATAAAACCCTCTCAAGTTATATTAAATTACAATAAGGACCCTAGTAAACATAGGTTTAAGCGGGACCGGTCTCTTAAGCCTCAGGGAGCCAGAGATATGGGTGCTTGCCTATTTAAAGTAGACAACCTAACAAACGGTGTTATCAATACGGTAATTGTCTTGTAAAAAGACACAAATCCTGCCGTCCATATACAGCAGTTACCGATAACATCAAAACAATCAGGACTTCAAGTTCTTCTTAAAATTGTCTGACTCAGACTGAGTTTAATTATAATAAATATGACTTGAATGTGATTCAAGTATAAAACCATAATTCAATATGAATCCATCTATTCAATCTATTTTGACTGAACCGAACCATGGATATACTCCATTTACATGTTCATCCATTATATCTGTTCCATCACTGATATCATGGTTTCAGTAAGTTATCCATATATACCATTTATAATACAAGACAAAAAAATACAACCAATAAAATCAAGACATCGCGGGGTTTATAAGGGATAGATTAGTACGGAAGGTGTTAGCACGAGACTGTAACCATAAGATACCTAACCTGAATCTCCATTGCCGTTGTACCGTGGTTGAACGATTCCTTGTACTCCGTATACCTTAGTCTCCGGGATAGTAAGAATCCTCTCGTATACACTGGCACTTTCTGTACCAAGCTACAAAAAACAGCATTAACAATATAATAGAACTTTAAAAGTTATATTCTCCTTCTGTCTATTCTGTCTCTTCTTACTTTTGGGACTTACTGAGCGATTGTTCGCTGAAGACATTCCTTTTCTTCTTTATTTGGAATGTTGTCAGGTGGATCGGACCTTCTGGAGACAGAGCCCACCAGCGAGGACTTGGATCAGCTAGCCTTTGACCCAGAGCTCTAGTTACTTATACATTTCATTTTTATTTCTGTTATGCCATTGTTTAGGCATTGCTTTCAGTACATGTATTTTCATTTCAGTTGTATTGTAAAAATAATGTTAATAAATAAAGTTGTTGTTCATTTACATCTTGTCTCTTGTGTACATTTTATTTTATATTGCTTAGATACGCTTAGCGTGTTTACTTTTGAGTAAATACGTAGCGGACCTCGTCACGCCCTCTGCCCGTACACCGGGAAGCGGGGCGTGACAGGTTTTGTTGGTGGCCCATGCAGGTCAGCTCTGTGTGAACATACAGGTCCGCTCTGTGTGGACATACAGGTCAGCTCTGTATGGACATGTAGGTCAGTTCTGCGTGGACAACTTGTTCCCCTCCGAATGACGGCGCGACGACGTGGAGACGTCTTGCCTGAAATTCGGGGCAGATGCTATTTGGTTTTATCCGTCCACCTCTCCGAAGATGCCAAGTTGATTTATGGCACCGTGTATCGGAGGTTTAGACGGATGCGGTCGATGTAGCAGACTTCGTCAGATTCCCCCTCGCTTGAGGGGTTTTTGATTGTGGGGGCGCTCTTCCCTGCAGGCACAAGCCCCTGCAGTTAATTACGCTACCGCATCGCGGTAACCACTTTCTCCTTCTCTAGAATTTCACTTCGTGTCGTGTGTGTCTGTTTTGTTTGTGGTTGCCCGTGGATTGTATACGGAGACTAAGTAATGTCGTTGCCCGTAGGACGTGGATTAGTCCAAATCCGTGTTTACTTAGATTTGGGTTTGGTGTTTTTAGTTTAAGGATACGTTAGCCGTATTGAAGCTAAGATCAACTTAAACGTTCGTTAAGGATACGTTAGTCCTGTTTGAGACTAAGATCGACTTAACGGAAAGAGCGTTTGGGGGTCTATTGTTCCAGTTTAGGGACGTAGTGGTCCATAGGTAGTTTAGGGACATTGCGGTCCATTGCCAGTTTAGGGACATGGTGGTCCATATTCCAGTTTAGGGACATGGTGGTCCATGGGTAGTTTAAGGATGCATAAGTCCATGGGTTTAAGGACCCCACAGTCCATATAGGTGTGCTTAAGGACGCATTAGTCCGTTAGTTTAAGGACGCATAAGTCCATGGGTTTTAGGATCCCACAGTCCGTATCTTGGTTTAAGGACGCATAAGTCCATGAGTTTAAGGACCCCACAGTCTGTATCTTGGTTTAAGGACGCATAAGTCCATGAGTTTAAGGACCCCACAGTCCATGTTGATGTGTGGTTGTCGTGACCCGTCACCTCTCTGATGTCGTTGAAGGATTGCAACGATAGGTGTCAGAGGAGTTCGGAGATGTACCCTCGAACCGGATGTAAATTGATTTAGGAGAGCAGCCGTGCTCAGTCAATTTAATTTGAGGACTTACGACCATGATTGGGCTAAGTCCAGTTTAGAATATTCAACGTTTTTCTTGATCTTTGGCCTATTAGGCCTGTGCTAGGGCTTTGCTCATACACTGTATTTTGTTTTGGCCTGCAGAGCATCTGTTTTGTTTGGGCTCTTCCCTTTTATAAATGATGCAGAGCATCTGTTTTGTTTAGGCTCTGCCCTTTTATAAATGATGCAGAGCATCTGTTTTGTTTAGGATCTGCCCTTTTAATGCATTGCATTTTATTTGGCCTGTTAGGCCTTTTTTAATTGGGCTTGGCCCTTCAGTAAATAATGCAGTGCATTAATTTTCTGATATTGGCTTGTCAGGTGCTTTGCGCCAATTATTGAGCACAAGCGCATGTGGAGGTGACACGTGACACACTCTGGTGAGCGCAACAGCGCAGTGCGCTGCGTCAGTGCGCTGTGCTATTGCGCCGCTGACACGTGGCGCTCTCTGGTGGCTTGCGCCAACCCAGGAGTGCAACAGTACAGTTTTGCAAGTGCAAGGCACTGTTTCAATAACTTGATCCAATTTTGGATTCAATAAAGGAATTTTTCTGAAATTCCAGAACCGATTGGTTCATAAAAAGTGCAAGGCACTGTTATTATTTTTTTTTAATGAAGATCATTGATCTTGTTCTTAAATCGATGATCTATTCAGAAGAAATTCTTCTATTTTATAAAGGTTTTTACCTTTTTCTTGAGTTCAAAATTCTTCAGAGTTCTCTCTCTTTTGAAGTTCTTGATGTCCTCAATCTTGATGTCTTTTGAATTGGGGTCTAGGGGTCTTTATATAGTGCCCATAAATTTGTTAAGTTTGTTAAAGTAAGCATTCTCTGAGTGATTTAGGGAATTTTCCCCACCGTTGGATCTTCGATCCAAGAGCTTCTGTTTTACAGAAGACAACCTTCTTGTTTTAGCAAGAACAGAAGGATCTTACTAGAATTTTAATTCTGTTTGGCGCAAACGCCCCAGCGCTTGACACGTGTCACCCAGCGCACAGCGCAGCGCAACTGCGCTGCCACATGTCACGCAGCACACAGCGCAACGCAACTGCGTTTGCGCAACTGCGCAGACACGTGTCGCACAGCGCCACTGCGCTTGCGCAACTGCGCTGACACGTGTCGCGCAGCGCAGCGCTTGCGCAACTGCGTTGACACGTGTCGTGCAGCGCTTGGGCAACTGAAGCGTTGCTTTCTTTAATTTTTGTTTTAAATAGAGTTTTGCTCTGATTGGGCGCGCTGCCTCGGGCGCTGCACTGAAATATCAAATTCTGACACGTGGCGCGTCGCGCGCAGCGCACGGGATTTGAAGCGTTGCTTCAATTTTTAAATTTTTGAAATTCAAACAGAGCTTTTCTCTGATTGGGGGAAACAAATGCCCCCCCCACCGTTGCGCTCACGTGGAGCACACGTGAGTGCAGCGGTGGCAAGATCTTAGCCGTTGGATCAACGGGTGAGCTGAAGGGACGCAGGCGCCTATAAATAGGACCCTTGGTCCTTAGTAAATGTTTTACCATTTTTTCAAGAACTTGAACTTTCAGAGCCTTTCTCTTGTTTAAAAAATTTAGAGCTTTGCTCTCGTTTCTTCCCAAGAACTTCAGAGTTCAGAACCTAGAATTATCTTAGGTAAAATTAAATTAAATTAAATTAAATGAGCCTTGCTCTCATAGATCTTTGATCTAAAGAAAAACCCCTTTAGGGTTTCATCAACAGAGCCTTGCTCTCAAAAATCTATAGATCTACAGAGATCTTGTTCATGGGTTTTAACCGATGAACAGAGCTTTGCTCACAGATCAAATGTAGATCTTTTTTTATCCAAAAATGGAGAACTTTTTTATAAGTCTTCATGGATTTTTTTAAGACTCCAAATTTTTAATCTTTAGGAGTTAAAATTTTCTTTTGATGGATCCCTCCATCATTATTACAGAGCTAAGCTCCTTTCAAGGAAATTTTATTCCCTTGAGACCAAAGTTTGACAAATGTCACTCTGTGACAGAGCTTTGCTCTGAAAGAGAAGATTTTCTCCTTGTCTCTAGGGATTTCCCATTAATGAGGATATTCTCTTAGGGTCTCTTCATTAATTGACAGTCTCATCCAATGATAGGGCTGTCTTATTAACTGATGCACTGTCATCGAGATTTTATGGGTCCCCATTTGGTCCCCTGCCCACTGTATTGCCGTGTGGTATAATTAATTTTAATTAATTTTTAATTTAATTTAATCTTTTTTAATGCGCCAAGCGTTGGAATTACAACACTGGCGGCTAATTTTGTCCCTCCACAGGAAACATGTCTTTCGATACCTCATTCCCGTTTGTTCGTTCGGATGAAGGATTCCCCG
This sequence comes from Agapanthus africanus, assembly GCA_030015575.1. Classification (NCBI taxonomy): domain Eukaryota; kingdom Viridiplantae; phylum Streptophyta; class Magnoliopsida; order Asparagales; family Amaryllidaceae; genus Agapanthus; species Agapanthus africanus. The sequence continues at coordinate 552,825,845 of JASDDO010000031.1, forward strand.
AAGCACCCGTAGACCGTGAGGTCCTAGCTATGATCAGGGACCACGACCCGAAATATAAGAATCTTCACCTTTGGGGGTCGTGGTACAACCAAATTATCATGGGTCGACAGAGCTTTTCGTGCGCAGTACCATCAGAGCCTATTACGGCGATCCACTATGCCAGCCCACCCCCGGTGTAGTATGCCGTGGAGATGGTCGATTGGACTTCAAAGGGCTTTCTTCATCCTGCTATAAATGCAATTCCGGTTTAGCGTCCTATGGTTTTGGATATCCTGGGACGCCGTATTTGTCAAGGCGAGGCGCGACCTTGGGGGCAATCATATAACATAGGTCTGATCCCCCGCCATCTGATCGGCTATCTGCCATGGGCTCGCTACATTCTGTCGGCGAAGAAGTCGCAGTTGATAAGGCTAGAGTTGTACACTGCAGTTTATGTTTCCCTCTTCTAATATCCCACGCTTCCCACCTGGTGATTTAAGGCCTTTTTGGAGCAGTGGAACATCCCTACTCACACTTTCCTCGCAGTGGACCGGGAAGTGTCGATTTCTTTGGAGGAATTCATAGAGGTCTCCGGCTTACCGGTTATAAGGGAGCACTATGAGGAGTTGCTTCCTACAGACGAATATGTCTTCGGTGCTAAGCCGGCAATAAGGGGCCTCACTCCGGAGAATGCTGTTCAACATCAATTTCCAAGTTTGATCAAAGTGTTGAACATCTATGAGGCCCTTTTTATCGAACATGGGAGCCGCGGAGTTAGCTTCGAGGATTTCATCGCTCGATTCCTTCACCCAAACGTCCTCTCGGCAGAAGCTGCTGAGTTTGCCACACTTGATGACCCTATCGGTCTAGGTTTGGACAACCTGCCGGCGAAGGAGATAGACCAAAAGGGTTTTTTCCTTCCTAACTCCCCAATTGTGTCTTTTGCGGAAGTTGCAGCCCCCGGGATGGACGAGGAAGCCTTCTTCTTAGGATTTCTTGGGCTATGGCTGAGTTAGTTTGCGCTCTCGATGCATTCTCTCTATATGCGGCCCTCTGTCTTTTACCCAGCTCACCGGATGACCATTGGGGTAAAAGTGGCCGTTGGGATTGCCGACTTGGCACACCTGTATCACGGCCTTAGTCAAGCGGCGGATGCTAATGAGCCTGGGGTACTGCACGTGATCTTCCCGATGCACTACTTCGTATCATGGCTCGAGTTACATACATTGGGCGTCTTCGGTATGCATAAAAGGCCCTCGTTCTATGACAGGTGCAGCTTCCCTCGAATTATACGACTAATCGGCGCCTCAATTGTGACTCCATCGCCACGGAATGCCAGGGGTTTGCTCCTTCGCCCCCACACCGTTGGAGACGGGATGTCTTTCATTGACAAAGTGCTGACTATTGGAAAGGCATCTACCACCACAGTGCGGCCATTGCAAGACACTTTCAAAGATGGGGCCTCAGTTTTGACGGCCCGGGATACCCTCCATCTATATTCTATCAGACCGGGCTTCCTGGTGTTTAGGCACAACGGTGCGGTGATTTTCATGAGATACAACCCGCATCGTTTCGCCCAACAACTGAGCTACAATCAAGGGGTACCATTGGAGGCTTTCTTACTGGAACCTGCTGCTACTGAAGAAGGGATGGAGAGCGCACTGCATCACTTCATGCGTCTGAATACGGGTTCTTATTTTTTTATCAGCGAGCCGGCTTGCGCCCCATGACTCCTCAATGCATATACAGAATGGTACAATCATTCGACGGGCGCCGTTATAAAGGAAGAAAAGCGATTGCTGGTCGACCGTAAGGGTGTGCCTCCCGGCAGCGACCGCAAAGCTCCTCTGGTTCCAAGGACCCCGGTAGTTCCTCCGCTGAAAGATGCTAGAGCCAGACCACCGCGTGTGCAGAGTCCTCCACGCGGATTGCCGCTTCCTGATACTGCGGATGTGCCACCAGCGCCCTGTGCTCCTGTGGAGACGGTAGTTGTGTCTTTGCCGGAGTCTGGTGTGGGCACGGACATCGGGACCCGCCGCCCCAAGGTGCCTGCAAAGCGCAAGTCGATCCCGGGTGCACCCAGGGCTGGTGGGCAGAAGAGGAAGAAGAAGTCTCTCTTCTCCGCTGACGTTGCGTTCGGTCAAGAACCTCACGCTCCCTATAGCGAGGTCTTGGGCGAGTACGGGACCAATAGAGGATTGGTTATGCCACCAAATGACACTGATCTGGCGGCCGCCATCGCAGCTTCAGAGCGATTGGCAAGGCGCGACGCATGGCTAGCCAGGCTTGCACAATCGGGTAATTAATAGTCTCCTTTTTTTATTGCATTGTACTTTTATCTTTGTCTTTGACTAATGCTTTTCTTTTCTTTTTCTTCAAACAGGCATCACCACTGAAGAATCCATCGCTGCTTCCCTCAAGACTTTTCAAGAGGAAGAACGACTCAGGGCATCCTTAGGCCTCAGTACGTTTCGATTCATTAAGTCTTTATTCTCCTTTTGTTATGGTCGATCTGACCCTTTCTTTTTCTCATCACAGGAACCACAATGCCGGTCCCGCACAGTGACGCAGAGACTCTTCCCGGGCCAGCCACTGATGTTTCGGCCTCTTCGGGGCTACCGCGAGAGACCCGACTTGAAGAGCCGATGAGAGATGCCTTGATGGCTCTGGAGGCAACTCTAAACGAGGAAAACGACACCTTGATGAAGGAAGCGTCGAAGAGGTCCGTCGCGACGGCCCGGGAAGAGAGGAAGCGGTTAAGGCACGAGGCGAAGGCACGCAGGGCTGCTTTGGCCGTGGGAGCGGGCCCAAGCACTGTCCCTCGTGCTGATACTCCCTCGGAAGAGTCCCCGGTCGCCTTGTCTACAGCTCATAGACAGGCGGTGCGCGCAAATAGGGAGGCTAACGATAAGTCCACCTCAGGTAATGTATCTTTCGAGATTTGTTTGTAAGAATTGTAAACTTGTCGGTTCTTATATATCTTGTCCTGCAGGGCCAAGTCCAACCGAGAGGGAGGCGGAGACCGTCGAATCCAAGGAGACAGAGGAGGAGGCACCGGCCGAACCCAAGCCGAAGGTGAGCAATGTCGCCAGGGTTGCTGAGCCTGAGCTGGGGGCTGAGGGAGCTGCACCCGCGAAGGTCGTTGATGCCGAGCCCGAGGTGGCGGCAAATGAGACGACCGCTATCACTGAGCCTGGGGCAGCGGCGGGCGGAGCATCTGGGACTGGTGACCTCATGGTAATGGCGGACGAGACAATGGCGACCACCGAGCCCGAAGAAGTAGCGGGTGTGTAAGTCGATGTGCAACACCCCACGAGTTGCGGGGAGGCGAAAATATGAAAAACGATCTTGTTCTTGAAGCATACATCGACTAACCGAAGATCTTTGCTAAACGATAATTAACAACTACCATAGAAGTTCTAAACTACTATGTAAAGAGATTATACCTAGTGATACTTGTCCTTCGACTTTACGATCTCTTCGTCCTCATCGGCCTCCTCCAAGTGATAGATGATCCACCCGAGAACCCTAATCCAAGCTTCACCTCAAGACTTGAGGTAACTAAGTTTCTCTAGTTGCTAACCAAAGGAACTTAGGTCATATAGAGTTAGGTTATGGGATGTTTAGTATTTTCTAACCCTTGTACTCAACTCATGAGTGGTAGGATTAGAGCTTGAAGAAAGAGAGAGCTTGAGGAGAGAGAAGGTGAACTAGAATAATGAAATGAAATTGCTTCTCACTTAATATATCAAGCATGATGAATAAATCAATAAAATGAATAATAAGAGATTATTCATCATGCTTCATAAATGAATATGAGTGATTCACTATGTGAGTCATTAAGCATTTAATAATGCATTAATGACATAGTGAATCATTCATAATGAGTCACAATTACATTAATGACAATGCCACCTAAACCCCTCAAGTCACCATGCTTCTAGAAGCTTCCCGGAAATTACGAGAACGCCCCTCCCATCCGTGAAAACACGAAAAAACTTTAGACTGTATAAATCCAATAACCTGATACTAGAATCTGGCTTAAAACAAAGCCGTCTAGTAAAAACTGTCCGAACGTCGTACGTGCGTTTAAATACGTATTCGTCTGAACCCTTGTCGTAAAACCGTACGACCTCTATATGGCTTCGCCTGGAGTTGGGAAAACTCTGTGTGGGACTCTAAAGACTCGACTACTATGCTGGTAGTGGGTTTAACCACAGACCGCAAGCGGCACTAGCTGTACGTAACGGTCCCCAGGTAGATGTCGATAAGAAGGCCGATGAGGATACTCATCCGAACTCCTATTAAGCCTGTCCGTGACAATATCCGTGCAGTCCGGTCTGTTCATCTAAGAGTATCGCATGTATGGTCTAGGGAGGTGGTAAACGTCAGACCCCTAATAACCGTACAAGTCGTGTCGGCATGGCTCAATTACCATCCGAGAATCTACTGATCAGTCTATCAGCAATTCTCTATATCAGCCTGGCCAGGGACTTATGGTAATGACCAACCAATCACTGTGCGATATCAACTCCCTATACCGGAAGAGACGAATCCCTAACAGTCACTCGCTGTCTCCACATGGCTCGGGATTGTGCCCAACTAAAACCTATTTGCACGACTCCTTTGAACCGTGGTAGGGTAGTAATCAAAGCACAGTGGGAACTCACACGAGACAAATGACGACTTTAAGTCAACGGACTATCTGCACACATGTCACCTGAGAACTGCTATCTGACGTTAGGTATAAATACCATCCAGTCAGTTCTCGGCGAGTCCTGTCCGGTGTACTCACATCCAGTGAGCATCTGTATACAATCTTAGGTGTACTCCACCAATGGCTGCGGGACCAATCCATCGTCCCTCCTCAGGGTCTAGATATGTATACACCAGTCTACTCCGGAGTATAGATGCCCAGTCTCGATACTCCTGCGACCAGGGAAATTTAAGGATGTGCCTATTGACTATCCAGCTCCCACAAGTATGACTGCCATCACAACGTCGGTAGTCAGGCAAACACCCTATGGGCTTTATCAACATGCATATATATATGAATACTATGCGAAATATATCATATGTTAAGATAAAGACAAACCAAATAGCTTACTATTATATTAAGCAAGACTGTCATGTACATACATATCCCTAGCATCATATACAATGAAGGCCTCTAGGGCATATATATCCAACAATCTCCCACTTGCACTAAGGCCTATAATTGGCGCAATGAGTACCCACTGTCTTTACTAGATCCAGTTGCTGGAGTACCGCATGCCTAACATCTCAAACAGCCTCTCGAACTGAACTTAAGGGATGGCCTTGGTGAATGGATCTGCCGTGTTGTCTTTTGTGTCCACTCTCCGTACCTCGATCTCCCGACGATCAACGATCTCCCTGATCATTTGAAACCGCCTTAAGATATGCCTGGATTTCTGATGGGACCTCGGTTCCTTCGCCAATGCTACGGCCCCATTGTTATCACAATACAAAGGTATTGGATTGATAATGGACGGAACCACCTGAAGTTCAGAGATGAACTTCCTCATCCAGACAGCCTCTTTTGCGGCTTCACTAGCAGCTATATACTCAGCCTCCATAGTTGAGTCTGCGACGGTATCCTGTTTGGAACTCTTCCAACATACCGCCCCTCCATTGAGGGTAAACACAAAACCCGAAATGGATTTAGAATCATCTTTCTCACTTTGGAAGCCGGAGTCGGTAAAAGCCTCTACCTGGAGGTCCCCATTACCGTAAATCAAGAACATCTCCTTAGTCCTTCTCAGGTACTTGAGAATGTTCTTTACCGCTATCTAATATTTCTCACCTGGGTCAGACTGATACCTGCTTACCACACCAAGTGCGTAAGCTACATCCGGTCTTGTACATAACATCGCATACATTATAGATCCTACTACCGAAGCGTAGGGTATAATGCACATGCGATCCCTCTCTTCATCAGTCTTTGGAGACATCCCGTGACAAGAGGGCATATTACCGTGCTTGGAATCTTCCATACTAAATCTCTTTAGTATAGTGTCAATATACCTGGACTGTGAAAGTCCTAACATTCTATTAGATCTATCACGATAGATCTTAATGTCCAAAATGTAGGTTGCATCACCCAAGTCTTTCATGGAGAATTTCTGTGACAAGAAGAGCTTTACTGATTGTAGCATAGGGACATCATTCCCTATCAGTAGTATGTCGTCGACGTACAAAACGAGGAAGACTACTGCTCCTTCTACAATCTTTTTATAAATACATGGTTCATCTACATTTTTGATAAAATCAAATTCTTTGACTGTCTCATCAAAGCAGATGTTCCAACTTCGCGATGCTTGCTTTAATCCGTAGATAGATTTAAGCAACCTGCACACTCTTCCGCTGCTCCCACTGTCTAAGAAACCTTCTGGTTGATCCATGTAAACACTCTTTTCTAAATGTCCATTTAGAAAAGCTGTTTTTACGTCCATCTGCCAGATTTCATAGTCATGGAAGGCAGCAACGGAAAGTAGGATCCGAATGGATTTAAGCATAGCTACAGGTGAAAAGGTTTCATCATAGTCCAATCCTGGTCTTTGACGAAAACCTTTTGCAACGAGTCTAGCTTTGTAGGTTTCCACTTGTCCAAGTGCACCAATCTTCTTTTTGAAGATCCATTTGCATCCAACTGGTTTCACCCCAGGAGGAGCAACTTCTAAAGTCCATACTTTATTAGTGTACATGGATTCCATTTCGGATCTCATAGCATCCAGCCACTTCATCGAGTCAATACTCGTGATAGCCTGCTGAAAACTAGTAGGCTCATCATCATCGATGATGCAATCCTCTCGATCCCCATCCAGAAGAAAACCATAGTATCTCTCAGGAGGATGAGAAAGCCTACTAGATCTGCGGAGTGGTGTTGGTTTGTTATATTCTATTGAAATCTGAGGTTCTTCTAAGTTCTCGGTAGCAGTTTGAGGTTCTGGAATTTCTTCCAGCTCTACTGCGCTCCCACTAATTTCTTTTGCAAGAAATTCGCTTTCTAAGAAGACAATGTGGCGAGCCACAAACACCTTTTGTTCTTCAGTGTGGTATACCATGTACCCCCTTGAATGTTTGGGGTATCCTACAAACTTGCACAAAACCGATCGTGCCTCGAGCTTGTCCGGTCTATGCTTTTTAACATATGCCAGACACTCCCATATCTTGATATACTTGAGATATGGTCTCTTCCCGCTCCACATTTCATATGGAGCGGTAGGCATAGACTTAGTTGGAACTCTATTCAATAAGTATGCTGCTGATTCTAGAGCAAATCCCCAGAAGGAAAGTGGCAACTAAGCACTACTCATCATTGAACGCACCATATCTAATAGCGTGCGATTCTTTCTTTCTGATACACCATTATGCTGAGGTGTATAAGGCGGAGTAAGCTGAGAAAGAATTCCATTCTCTTTTAAGCATTCAAGGAAACTGGTACTTAAGTATTCTCCACCTCGATCAGATCGAAGTGTCTTGATTCTTTTACCAGTTTGTTTCTCTACTTCATTTTTATACTCCTTAAACTTCTCAAAAGCCTCGGATTTATGTTTCATTAAAAACACATGTCCATACTAGAGAAGTCATCAGTAAAAGTGATGAAGTAGGAGTGACCGCTTCGCGCATATGTAGACATTAGACCACATACATCACTGTGTACAAGTCCCAAGAGTTCAGTAGCTCTTGCTCTGTGTCCGGAGAACGGAGATTTGCTCATTTTTCCTTTGATACATGATTGACAAGTTGTATATGATGAATATTCAAACGGATCTAGATATCCATCTTTATATAACTTAGTCAACCTTGTTTCGTTTATATGACCAAGTCTACAATGCCATAGGAAGGCTTGATTTGAATCTGGAGCCTTTCTTTTAAATGTGTTTTGAGTGTTGAAAATTCGAGGTTGATTAAGTATGTAATGTCGTTTTCCAGTGTGCCATACCTAATCAGTTATTGATTTAGGAGAATGTTCATGACATTTCTTTCAAGCGCAAAATTATATCCTTCATTAGATAACAAAGATACTGATATAATATTACACAACATACTGGGAATATAAAAACAGCTGTACAACACCAAAATGTCCCCACTAGTCAACCCTAGGTGATACTCCCCTATTGCAATAGCATCTACATGCATTCCATTGCCCATCCGGAGAGTCATATCACCTGCCCCCAGTGCTCTACTATTTCTCAGATCCTGCAATGAATTACAGATGTGAGAACCAGAACCGGTATCAAGTACCCAATATGTAGAGTTTACTGAAAGACAATTTTCGATTACGAACACACCTGAAGCAGAAGCAACAGCTTGCTTCGTGTCCTTTTCCTTGAAGGCCATACAGTCCTTCTTCCAGTGCCCTTGCTTGTGACAATAATTGCATTCGTTTATATCCGCTTTCACCCTTCCTGCCTTGTTCTTTCCCTGCACCTTCTTGACCCCACCCTTCGGTTTGGTGGCTTTCATCTTCTTCTTCCCTTTAGCTTTCGCTTTAGATTTAGAAGAGGATGATTGGCCAACATACAGAACGGGGGTCTTCTCCTTTTTCAAGGAGGTCTCTGCTACCCTCAACATGTTGAGGAGCTTTGGAAGATCAGCTTCCATTTCGTGCATGTTGAAGCTAAGCACGAACTAAGAGAAGGTGTGGGGAAGGGACTGCAAAATCAAGTCGATATACAAATCATTCTCTAGCACGCATCCCAGGTTTGCCAGTTCCTCAATGAGGCTGATCATTTTGAGGACGTGCTCTCCTACAGGCGATCCTGGAGCTAACCTCATCTGGAAGAGTTTCCTTGAGGTCTCGTACCATGCGATACGGGAGTGCTCTCCATATAATTCTTTAACATGGAGAAAGATGGATACAATATCCATACTCTCGTGCTGTTTCTGGAGTTCATTGTTCATGGACGCCAGCACGATACACTTAGCTCGCTCACTTGTCCACAACTGAGGAATCTGGTCCAGGGATAAGGGGAGGAACAACGGTGGTAACATATGCTACTTTGTCATAAGTCAGTGCAATGTTGACGTTCCTTAGCCAATCTTTATAGTTCTGCCCGGTCAGTATATTTTTTTTCAAGTAATAGTTTTAGTCCTGTCATGGTAGCTGCTAGAGAGAGAGAAAAGAAAACACTCAGCATATGCTTCTTGCAAGTTTAGATTGGTTATTTGTTTATCTAAACAGGATGGCTCCCATTGTTCCCTCAAATCCTTTTTCAAAACCTAAAAGAAGAACTAGTCAGGATTTAATCACACGTCACAATACTTGTTTAACCTTTCAGCCAGGCCGGTGTTGGTACTTCGAGAGAGGTTTTCCAACGCTTTCGCGAAGTTCCTTAATTAAATAACCTCTTTTCCCTGGAGGTGTAGCCCCTCTAAGACCTTTCTGGACACCTACTTGGTTTATAGCATTGATTGTTAAGTGAGAATGTTTCCCGAGAGTAATCCTACTCATCAGTGGGATCGGGATCCAACTATCATTGCATGATGTACTAGATGGAAGCCACTCTAGTCACCACACTCCAGAAGGTATGCTAAATCTGCAAGTTTCCTTTATGTTTGAAACTCCCGATGTGATTTTTACCCCAAGCTCTTATAGACCTTGACGTAGGCCAACAAGTCATAAGACGCAAGTCAAGTTCTACCCGTCGTTGTCCTGATTAATTTAGGTACATCGTACATGCCCTTGACGTAGCCAACAAGGCTGTACGTCTGTCCTATACTAATGCATCTATCTATGCAACAAATAAGCAAGCCACACTGCTACCATCCACTATACCTTGACGTAGGCCAACAAGCATAGCATGAATACGATGTGCTGTCTATTTGAAACGACGGAGGGTTACGACTGGTTTTTGGCAAAAAACCGTTAACGTAATGAACTTTATTTGATCGAAGGAACCAAGATAGCTTTTATTAAAAGGAGTAGTTTAAGCTCCGCATTTAAAATTTGCTTTTTCAAGAAAACCGAGTGGTTTTACAAATTGTTCCAACGATTCAGTTTAGGTTTTATTTTTCTTTGCATTAAAAATAATGCGTCCCATCTTTAACCTATCATTACAGATAACAACGAAAATACAACGTCCTCTTATGCCATCCGCATTTGTCACGGGGTCCCGTCATCACCCGTTAGGTTACTTAACTAACGGCAGAGCGGGGGCTGGGCTAGTGCGGGTGAAAAACATAAGTGACGTCTAAATAGCTATCATATATAGATATTGTACATTCGTCAGACGCAATAATAGGCATTCTAGATCACAGATAAACTTTATTGGATATGCAAGAAATCCACGTTTCTTTTGAGCCTGTAAGAAAAGACGGATTACACAGTTGTGATGAATAGCCATTACCCCACCCCAGACCCCTACGGGTACGGCAAACTACCCGCCAAGTACCCGAAGTGAAGCGGTCTTCCTCAACAACGTGAGTAGGCCACTAAGCACTTCGAAATACCCGGTAGTTTGTGCACCCCACCTTGGGTCTATCCTAGAAGCAAAAACAGTAAAAAGAAATAATACAACGGTGGCAACAACCGCAACCTGGATGTGCCCCGCAAAATAATTTTACAACTTATTACAATTACATCGAATGAATTAATACAATAACCCATCACAAAAACCCCGGCTAATCATCACAACAGCCCAATAGAGTTCATAATCACAAACAGCTAAAACATTACAGATATGTGCAACCCCCTGCCAACCGACATACTAGCAGTTAGGGGAGGTTTACAAACACATAATACAGTTCACAGATATAATCAAACAAGCAAACATCGTATAATTTCGATCGATCAAACCCATTAGATTCTGCTCTAAAGCTTCTCTGTAAATCTGAGACCTGAGCAAAAAATAAACCATACCAGAAAAGACAAAATATTACAGAAGATGCACAGAGAGAAACTGGGCTGAATCGGCACCAACTCGGCCGCGGATCCGCGGCGGATCGGTGGGATCGGCCGCGGTTCCGCGGCTCAGTGGCCGATTCAGGAGCCCATTTTTTCTGTGTTCTTATAATTTCATTTGGGGTGTTCTGGAGGAACCTGAAAAATTTTAGGACCTCATTTTAAAATCGACAGAAACTATGTGATATCGGGGTATTTTCCGGTTCGTTTTGCGTTCGAAATTCATACGAGTTTGCAAGTGAGTTAATTATTGTTTAGTGAGGCTCTGATACCACTGTAAGATGATGTGCAACACCCCATGAGTTGCGGGGAGGCGGAAATATGAAAAACGATCTTGTTCTTGAAGCATACATCGACTAACCGAAGATCTTTGCTAAACGATAATTAACAACTACCATAGAAGTTCTAAACTACTATGTAAAGAGATTATACCTAGTGATACGTGTCCTTCGTCTTTACGATCTCTTCATCCTCCTCGGCCTCCTCCAAATGATAGATGATCCACCCGAGAACCCTAATCCAAGCTTCACCTCAAGACTTGAGGTAACTAAGTTTCTCTAGTTGCTAACCAAAGGAACTTAGGTCATATAGAGTTAGGTTATGGGATGTTTAGTCTTTTCGAACCCTTGTACTCAACTCATGAGTGGTAGGATTAGAGCTTGAAGAAAGAGAGCGCTTGAGGAGAGAGAAGGTGAACTAGAATAATGAAATGAAATTGCTTCTCACTTAATATGTCAAGCATGATGAATAAATCAATAAAATGAATAATAAGAGATTATTCATCATGCTTCATAAATGAATATGAGTGATTCACTATGTGAGTCATTAAGCATTTAATAATGCATTAATGACATAGTGAATCATTCATAATGAGTCACAATTACATTAATGACAATGCCACCTAAACCCCTCAAGTCACCATGCTTCTAGAAGCTTCCCGGAAATTACGAGAACGCCCCTCCCATCCGTGATAACACGAAAAAACTTTAGACTGTATAAATCCAATAACCTGATACTAGAATCTGGCTTAAAACAAAGCCGTCTAGTAAAAACTGTCCGAATGTTGTATGTGCGTTTAAACACGTATTCGTCCGAACCCTTGTCGTAAAACCGTACGACCTCTATATGGTTTCGCCTGGAGTTGGGAAAACTCTCTGTGGGACTCTAAAGACTCGACTACTATGCTGGCAGTGGGTTTAACCACAGACCGCAAGCGGCACTAGCTGTACGTAACGATCCCCAGGTAGATGTCGATAAGAAGGCCGATGAGGATACTCATCCGAACTCCTACTGAGCCTGTCCGTGACAATATCCGTGCAGTCCGGTCTGTTCGTCTAAGAGTATTGCATGTATGGTCTAGGGAGGTGGTAAACGTCAGACCCCTAATAACCGTACAAGTCGTGTCGGCATGGCTTAATTACCATCCGAGAATCTACTGATCAGTCTATCAGCAATTCTCTATATCAGCCCTGGCCAGGGACTTATGGTAATGACCAACCAATCACTGTGCGATATCAACTCCCTATACCGGGAGAGACGAATCCCTAACAGTCACTCACTGCCTCCACGTGGCTCGGGACTGTGCCCAACTAAAACCTGTTTGCACGACTCCTTTGAACCGTGGTAGGGTAGTAATCAAAGCACAGTGGGAACTCACACGAGACAAATGACGACTTTAAGTAAACGGACTATCTGCACACATGTCACCTGAGAACTGCTATCTGACGTTAGGTATAAATACCATCCAGTCAGTTCTCGGCGAGTCCTGTCCGGTGTACTCACACCCAGTGAGCATCTGTATACAATCTTAGGTGCACTCCACCAACGGCTGCTGAACCAATCCATCGCCCCACCTCAGGGTATAGATATGTATACACCAATCTACTCCGGAGTATCGATGCCCAGTCTCGATACTCCTGCGACCAGGGACATTTAAGGATGTGCCTATTGACTATCCAGCTCCCACTAGTATGACTGCCATCACAACGCCGGTAGTCAGGCAAACACCCTATGGGCTTTATCAATATGTATATATATATGAATACTATGCAAAATATATCATATGTTAAGATAAAGACAAACCAAATAGCGTACTATTATATTAAGCAAGACTGTCATGTACATACATATCCCTAGCATCCTATACAATGAAGGCCTCTAGGGCATATATATCCAACAGGGTGAGATGTGCATGACTCCTGGGGATGAGCCAGCCGCTCTTTCTCAAGAGTCTGGCAATGCTCCGATCATTGCTCTCCCCATCTACGGTTCTCTGCTGTCCCCCGGTCGGGCGAGTACGACGACAGCCCCTGTCGAGTCCGGTGATGAGGCCACGGGAGGTGGACTCGTATCGATGGAGGAAGGAAACGCCTCTGTTTCGGCCGGCAGCTCATCAGGTAAATCCCAAGTTACTGTCTCTTTTATTTATCTTACAATCCTTTCTGACAAGTTTACCTTTTTTTTTAACGCAGGTGCGGCCAGCGCCGATGCTCCATTGCTCGAGGGAGCGCCGTTAACTACTGTCTTGGCGGTGGTCACCTCTCAGCCTTCCCTTGTACCCTCAAAGATGTTGGAAGGTAAGGATTTGCAACCCACTAGTTTTCTCTTTCGGCCGCATAATTTATGTACTGAAGTCGTATTGTTGTGTCTTTTCAGGAGTACTTTTTGATCATCTCTATCAGGTGTTGCACCCACACTTCTCCTTCCCATCCGAACTTGCTTCTTCCTCCAGTGGCGCCGGTGAGTATAGTTTCCAACTGATATCTTTCTTTTTTCAGTAATGGAATTATTTCTGACTTTTACTCGTCTTGATTGCAGTGCTACAAATCGAAGGAGGGGATGAAAGATCGGGCGCGTCACCGGCCTTGCCGCCCGCTGCAGCTGGTATAGTAAACTATCTCATCAATGACTTTTTTTCCTTTTGGATTTCTTGAACTGTCATCTAATCGTATTTTGTTTTTTTTAGCTGTCGTTCCGATCCCGGCGCCCTTTGAGTCTCGCGTCATAATGCCGGTAGGCCCCTTCCTGAGACGTCCGTCTTCAAAGGGTGTTGTAATGAGCTTGGGCATGCTGAGCGGATATATCGAGGAGCTCGATGCAGACGCTCTCCCATCTGCTGTGGATTTCACTGCGGAGGTTAACCCGATGTTGGCGGCGCTTGTGACTTTTCATGACGGAGGCGTCGTCGAGCTTTGGGTCAATCACTGTAGGGAAATCGAGGTCCGCCTGCATCAGTCGGAGTTTATGCGCCCTGCTCCTGAGACCTTAGCCATAAGCAATCAAAGAGCAGTATGGATCGAGCAAAGCGCTTCTTACTTCCGTCACCTGGAACAAGAAGCGACTTTACGGCTGAGGGAATGCCAAAGGACCTCGAGCGAGACGGCTCGTCTGCGTGCTGAGGTTGAGGCTAACGCTGCCCAAGTGAAAGCTATCTTCGAGGGCCTCTTAGAACGCATCTCAAATGGGCTGAACCTGAAGCAGAAACTCGACGGTGCCGAGCGTAATGCCCAAGGCTGCGAAGCAGCTCAGCAGGCCGTTGGGGAGCAGCTTGCATTCTTCTTGCAGCAACGGGCTCAAGTGGAGGCGGAACTGGCGGTGGTGGCCGATCAGGAAAAAGCATGGAAGGAAGTGTGCGAACAACTAATAGGGCTATTTAAGACGCTTCCTTCCCAGTAACTGCCTTTGTATCAATATACTTGTAAGATTTTTCTTTTTCGAATAAGATGTATCCATTCTTTATTCTTTTGTACAATTCACCTTGTACTTGATTGAATTAATAAATAAAGATACACATTTTTTCTTTGCAATGTCTTGTATGCTCTTTTGCTTTCTCCATTTCTCTTATTATCAGCATGCTGTCTTAATAAACATGGTTAACAGATAATAGAGTAAGCATCTTAGTTTCTTCAAGAGATAGCGATGGCTTAGGCCGCAGGTTCAGATCTGCTGCCTAAGACTTTTCAACTCTATGAGCCGTGAGGGTCTCATAGAGATTTTTCTCCCTACGGATCGAGAGGATCTCGTAGGTGGATTTTCTCCTTAGGAATCGTGAGGATTCCTAAGTGCGTTTTCTCTTATAAGTCGTAAGGATCCTATAAGAGAATTTTCCCTCTTACGAGTCGAAAGGACCCGTAAGCGGTTGTTTCCCTCCTTGTCGAGATTCTACTTTGGAGAGTGAGACCCGTGAATAGTATGCAAGAGACCGTTTTAGACCGACTTGCAGGGTCCTAGTGCTCAGGAAACAAGTTCTTTAATCTTTGTTGCCTAAGGCTTTATCTTGCAAGTTGAGACGAATCGGGAAGTTCTCGCGGAGACACTGGTTTCTCTGCTGGCCGACGCGAATCAGGAGGCTCTCATCAAGGACGCTAGTTTCCCTGAGTTGAGGAGTTTGCCAAGGACACTGGTTTCCCTGGGGTTGAAACGAGTTGAGGTGCTCCTGCAAAGACGCTGTTGGAGATAGTGCCCTCAGAGTCGATTATTGGATCACAGGCACGTGATTGCAATGATTGAGGGAGGACCTATCCCGGTAGGACAGTCTTACTCGAGATGATAGTATGCTATCTGGTTTACCTTTATCATCGTGTACTGCTTTAGGTGACCTGACATGTCACTATTGCACGTTGATAGAGCCCCTAGGATTCTTGCTTGACTGCCAGCAGTATGAGGGCGATCATATAAGTGAGAGCTGGAGTCTATAAGCACATCCTTAAAAAGTCCCTAGTCGTGGGAGTTTCGAGACAGGGCATCGATTCTCCAGAGTAGACTAGTGTATACAGTCGAGACCCCGACGAGGGGCGGTGGCCGGTCTCATAAGCCACTGGTGTCAGTTGGATCACCTAAGATGTATACAGGTGCTCATTGGGTTATGAGTACACCGGACAGGACTCGCCGGGAACATGCTAGTTGGTCTTATACCTGACGTCAGATAGCAGTTCCCTGGTGACATGTGTACAGGTTAGTTCATCGACCTGAGGATCGTCATTTGTCTCGTGTGAGTTCCCACTGTGCTTTGATTACTACCCTACCACGGCTCAAAGGAGTCGTGCAAACATGTTTTAGTTGGGTACAGTCCCGAGCCACATGGAGGCAGTGAGCGGATCTTCAGGGGTTCGTCTCTCCCGGTATTGGGGGTGAGATCGCGCTGTGTCTAGGAGAGCCATTACACGAAGTCCTTGGCCAAGGCAGGAGATTTACTGGTAGGTATTCCAATAGTATCTCAGGGTGTTCTGGGCTACACTCCGACACGACTTGTACCGCTTTTGGGGGTCTGACTTTTACCAACCCCCTAGGCCCGCCATGCGATGCTCATAGACGAACGGACCGGACTGTACGAATATTGTCACTGACAGGCTCAGTAGGGTGTCAGGATGAGTTCACTCATCGACGTCCCTTTTAGTCAATAGCTGGTGGCCCGTCACGTATTGGCTTATACCTCTGACGTGCTAGTGGTTAAATCCACAGCCATAGTATTGACGAGTCTTTAGAGTCCACCACACTTTCAGTTACTCAAGCTTTCGGGCGAAACGTTGTAGAGGCCGTATGGAGATATGGCAGGGTCCGATCAGATACGTGCGGTATTGCACGGATCAGGATCGGACGGTTAGTACTAGTGGCCATATGGTTATATGGCAGGGTTCGATCAGATACGTGCGGTATTGCACGGATCAGGATCGAACGGATATTACTAGCCGGCTTTGGTTTAAGCCGGATCCTAGTTTAGTACAGTATAGATTTTGTCTCATTGCATTTGTATCCGGACGGAAAACAGATGCGGGTGTGTATGCACAGTATCAGGGTTTTCCTGTAATTTATTACGGGACCAGTTTTCTGGAGTTGCCAGTTTGCATTCCGTTCCGGCCGGTTTTCCTTTGTTCTTTCCCGGCCGGACTTTTCTGATGGAGGGGGTTATTTGCAAGTTTGCAAATAACATTTTATGGAGGGTTTATTTGTGAGATGATTAATTATGATGGCATCTTTTTTTTCCACCATCATTTGATTCTCTTTACATCACTTAAAGGTGATTAGAGTTTGATATGAGTTTTGTTATCATGATGTTTGGCTATGGTCACCCCTTGCTTTTACTACCATTACCTTCCTTCTAAGGTTGTGTTTTTTTTTGTATTCCTTCCTCCACCATTCTCATATGGATATAGTAGAACTCACTTGAGAGAAAAGAAGATGAGAGTTTCATTCTTGAGAGTGTAGTATTCTTAATCTCATTTTCATGCTAGAAAAATGCAAGCACCATTTTTCTAATCTTGATTCCTCCATCATCTTCAAAGGCAACAAAACCCCAAATGAGACATAGCCTCAACCCTACACATTCTACAGCAAATCTTGGACGCGTCGGCTAGCCTACTTCACGCCCGAGTTGCCTCGGTATTGAGGTGGGAGCCCGTAAAAGATACAGGCGATGTGGTGCCCTTCCGGCGAGGAGGCGACGACCGGAGTTTCCGCAGGAGATCGGGATGACGAGGAGAAGACCGGAGGACTCGGATCATTCGGTATATCTCTTCCCCTTCTTGTAGTTAGCTAGAACTAGTTTAATGGTCCGATCCGGGTGTTTAGTGCGCGGAGGTGCCGGTTTGCTAAGTTCGCAAAATTAAAGTTTATCACCGTTTCCGCATTTGGCCGTCGGATTGATGGCCGGGGCGCCGCCGTGCACTTACAGTGGTATCAGAGCCTCGCCATTAACTTCGTCTAGCTTTGTTTGATGTGTTTGCATTTCCGATTGACCAAAATTCTAAAAACTCGCATTTTTCCTCACATCAGTTTTCTGTCGATTTTTTCCTTGCTCCAAAAATTTTTCAGGTTGTAGAAAACTGATGTACAAGAAATTCTAAGAATACTGGAAAAGTTCGACACAGTGAGTCGACCACTGAAGCGCGGAACCGCGGCCAAACCCCCCCTTGGGCCGCGGTTCCGCCGCACATTGGTGTCCTCACTGCATCATATTTTTCCAGTGGGCTTCTGGGCTAATTTTAGGGGTTTTGGAATATTAAAATTAGGCCCAGAATTTCTGTGAGTGCTACAGTATTGCTTGGGGGCCCACTTGTTAATTATTTGATCGATCGGATATTTTAAACACATTTTTCACAGTATTTACATTATATCTGCGACCGTGAATGTCACTTGATCGGTAAATCCAGTCTAACTGCTATAGCCCGGTTAGACGGATTTGCGAACGTGACTTTCACGTTGATGTTCTGTGTTTTTGCTGTGATGTTGCGGATCGGTCGTGGGGGATAGCCTGGATGCAATGCTAGTACAGTGCTGTTGTATTATGTACATTTGTTATTGCGGGGCGAGCGTCCGACATGTGGACTGCCGTCACTGCCAGTTTGTATTATTCTTTTGGGGCACGACCTGGTTGCGGTCGATGTACCCGTTGTATGTATATTTTATTTTCTGTACTAGGATTACCCCGCGGAGGAGTGCACGGATAGCCGGGTTCTGGAAGGCAACAAGCCCGCATCTCATGGCATTGAGACGGAGGGGGCTTCACTCTAGGATTGGCGGGCTATTCGCCGCACTCGTAGGGGGTACAGGTTGACCCAGGAGGGGTGCTCAAGTTACCGGATTCCGTGAAGTGCTGGGTGGTCCATTCACGGTGCTGAAGGGGGCTTCCTCGCTTCAGGTTTTGGCGGGTAACTTGCCGCGCCCGTAGGGGTCTAGGATTTCATTGCACAGGCTATCCATACGACCAGGGGAACGTCGGGTTTCAGTAGTGGCTCTGTGAAACCCGGGGATCCCAGATATCTGTATTGTTCTGTGATGCTGTACATTTCTGTGATGTTGCATTTCTTATCACGCCTTGAGCGAATATAATATATTGGTATATATATTAGTAGATGTTGTATATGTTTTACATCCGCGCTAGTCCAGTCCCCGCTCTGTCGTTAGTTAGCTAACCTAACGGGTAATGACGGGACCCAGTGGCGAATGCGGATGGCATATACGTACATCAGTATATTTTCGTTCTTTGTGGTGTGATCAATTGATGGGACTGCGTTGATTCGGATCAATGCAAGTTAAAACAAACCTATTCTGATGTTGTTGGACACTTTTCAAAAAGCTGTTATTGCAAGGGCGTTCTCTTTTGTTTTGCATCGTGGTATTCAGTTGGAATATCCTGCTCCTCAGTCGACGAGGCAAGGGCCGAGATCCCTTCACCGGGAGTGACCCCTTGGACAAAAGTTTGCGTCAGGGCAGTAACTTTACTATAGCCGATTACTTTTGCTTTGCATCGTGGTATTCATTTGGAATATCCTGCACCCCATTCTACGGGGAAAGAGCCGAGATCCCTTCACCGGGAGTGACCTCTTTAGTAAAGGTTTTCGTCACTATATTTTCTAAAAAGCTATCCGTTCCTTCAACGATATCAAGTTCATTACGTTAAAGGTTTTCGCCAGAAACCATTCGTAGCCCTCCGTCGTTTCATATGGGTAGTCAATAAAATTCAAGCTGTGTATGTTGGCCAAAGTCAAGGCACAGTGATTGGTAGCTATTGGGGTATTCATATGCAGCATAGATAGATGCGTTGGTTTGGGACAGTCGTACTGCCATTTTGGCCAAAGTCAAGGGTATGTACGGGTGGGTTCAAATTAACCTGGAAAATGACGGGTAGAACTTGACATGTGACTTATGATATGTTGGCCAAAGTCAAGGTCATAAGAGCATGGGGTAAAAATCACATCGGGAGTTTCAAAAGAACTGAAACTTTCCAGACATGCGCATACCTTCTGGAGTGTGGTGACGTGAGTGGATTCCGTCACGTTATCATGCGATGATAGTTGGATCCTGATTCCCACTGATGAGTTGGTTTACTCCTCGGGTGACCCCGACTAATTCTTCTTTCAGGTTTGGAGGAGAATTTGAGGTACAGTGGGAGGTTTCCTGATTAGAAAAAGTGATAACCATTCTGATCTAGGATAGAGTGCACGCTGAGTGTTTCTTTTCTCTCTCTCTCTCTGGCAGCGACCATTGACCCGACCCTAGACTATGACTCAGTGACCAAGTTGACCGAACCTTCTTAAACACTGGCTTTTGGATTGTCAGAGTTGCAAACCTCATTGCCACTCCTACCTTTACCCTTTTCTCCAGGACACCCTGTATTACTACGAACGTCCACTTCCATTGGACAAAACCATCGTATGGTTATATACGAACTCGAAGGACTTCGAGGATGGTTTCTGGTTCTGGAGAAAACGAATAGGATTATTCAGTTGTCTTTTCTTTTCACCTTCTCTCAAGTTGTGAGTACTCCTTGGTTTAGGAGATAGCACACCTACTACGCAAATTGGATAGTCTTCTTCCAAACCTTAGGCTGGTGCCGACCGGTAGGGAATGAAGAAAACCAATTAGCATAAACGGTGTGCAGAAGGTATTAAGATTAAGACAAAGCAAGGGATTAGTAAGAGGGCAAAGTAAATTGCGACTGCTATTCACGACCGAACCAAGTATTTCTTCGCCAATCCTAAATCACCTTTGTATTTCTCCAGGACACTCCGTATCACTACGAAGATCCACAGTTTATTTGGATACTCCATCGTATGGTTATATACGAACTCGAAAGGAACTTGTTCCAGTTCGGGGATTGATTCTGGTTCAGGAGAAATAGGAATAAGGTTTATTCGGTTGTCTTTTATCTTCACCTTCTCTCGCTTTGCGAGTGCTCCTAGGATTAGGACAGTACACCCATTATGCTTATTGGATAGTCTTCTTCCAAACCATAGGCTGGTGCCGAACGGTAGGGAAGGAAGAAAACCATTTGGCCTAAGGGGTGTGTAGAAGGTAATGACTAAAGACATATAAAGGGATTTGGAGAGGTGGCAAAGAATTATACGGTTATAGTTGTGAATCTGGATAATGGTAGAGGCATTACTAGGAATACCAGGATACCCTATCGAAACATTTCAATGTTTCAGTTCAACTGTGTACTGTTAATGGAAAACTGATTTCCTGATTAGACACTTGCTCCAGGGTATGTATTTACCAGGTTTGATTCTCACATCTGTATGGTTTTACAGATGATGAGTGGGAGTAAGTTATTGGGAATAGGGTGATCATCCTTATTATATCGGGATTCGTTGCAATCGGTGATATTTGAGGAGATCACCTGGGCTGTTTGCCGGTCGGCAAATATTTGGTTTTGAATATCCGCTGTTGTGCACCAATTTCAAATTGATATATTTGTACGTCTATTTTCATAGAGTGGGATATACCTTTTGATATTATGTCGATGACATTTACCTATATCAGTGGATGGTTAGGTAAGGAGCATTAAACAGCGGTGTAATTCTTCTTAACCATAAGTACAGTTTTCAACCTACGACATGCAGTGAAAGAGTTGTTAGACTCAGCGGACTTATACAGAGTATTGTATGTTGTCCAGTGTCCATTAGGACAGAGGGGTTGGTCCTCATACTATATTCTGTTTACTTTTAACTTCTCTAGTCCTTAGACATGTGTTTCGTAGAAACACAGGGTCTAAGTTTTGAGGAGTTATAGGTATTTAAATAGAGTAGAGAACCAGGTGTAGCAAGTATCGGGATTCTTCAAAGTGATCGAAGATGTAGATACTTGTGTATGGTATTCAGTTGATAGTAATGATAAAGAGAAATTGCTTCTCTTTCAGGTTACTCATAATTGGAAGCATTCCTAAGTTGAGTAACGCTGATCGGCCTCCTTCCATTTAGTTGACATGCACTGGAGATAGCTGCATGATTTGAATCTGGTTCAATTAAATCAGTGCCTCTGGTTCTATATTGGATGTAGAACAGTTCATATCTTAACGTTGTTAAGGTATGGGGAGTTGTCCGGCTTATGATTAAAACCAGACATTGGACAACTCAAGGCACGTTTCTGTAATGGCTGTTTATGGGTTGACCCAGGCTATGACGAGGGTTGACTTTCTACCATCTGGCAGATCAATAGAAATATTGTTCTAGACTCGCCACAGTTTTATTAAAAATGGATTTTTTCAAAAACAGTAGTGGGAGTATGGTAGAACTGGAAGTGATTCCAGAACCGCAAACGATTACCGAAGATTTGATAAGGAACCTAAAGATTCAATCTGATTTGACATTCCATTAGCCACTCCGCAGATACGGTGGGTAACTTCAGGCACCCGAGAGGTACTCCGGTAGCCTCAAGGACGGTGACAGGGAAGTTCTTGTTTACCCACACTTGCCATTGTTGTTGTTCCAGGCTGCGAGACCCGGCAGGAGAATGAGTATAGCGTCGTTCTAAACTAGCTTTAGAAGTGCACGTCTATATGACTCAGCCAGAGGGTTGTCGTAGTCAGTGGGAGCAGCGGAAGCATTGGTGGACATCAGGCTGATGTCTATTTATAGACTAAAGCAGATATAGCGGAGATAGATCATCTATTTCTGATGTGATAGTCATAGGTTTGACGTCATCAGAATAGGGGATGGATCTGTTGAGAAGGTAGTAGGGTGTGATATCCGGATTTTGGATGACATACACAAAGTAGGAAGTGACATTCCTATACTATGATCGGTTATACTTTGGTCATCACACAGTGGTTTCTCCACAAGGGACTTGGACATTATATCAGACATACTGGTTACTAGATCTATGGTTTTTAGATCTAGATTTGGGTGGTTTCCCAATCTGGGTACTTAGACAGCATTCTAAGAGTATTTAGAATGGACGACTCCTGGCGTGGTAGTATACCTGCAGGTAATGGAGTCACCCTCTCTAAAGGTGTCTTACAGACTAAAGGGGAGAGGGATGTGCATGATTGGCAGATCACTTGCTCAGGCAATTGAGTCAATCATGATATGTCAAGTACCACACCAGATGTTGTTCTTGCAGTAGGTGCAATAAGTTGATATTGATCCAATCCTGGGGAAACAGTCGGAAGCAGTTTTAGAACATAAGTGGATGTTCTAGGGATATGATAACGACAGCCACATTAAGGAGACAGTTATCATTCCAGGCTTCCAAGGTGACATGAACGACAGGGTGATCGTCAGAGTTATAGTTTTCTTTCTGACGAGGGGCAGTATTTTGGACAGGTGGTCCAAGGCAATACTGAGGGTGGCATGGCGCAGGATACTGATTAAGTTCAGTTGACGATACAGTCTAAGAAGTTTGGATTTGGAGTTCATTTATGAGCTAGGTCCCATCAGACATCCAGACATTCTAAGACAGGTATTGCTCATTTCGGGAGATGGCTTTCTCCACGAACTTGAGATAGAGAGAGACATAGAAAGAAACATCAAGGCGGATCCACTCACTGAGGCTATTCCTCGAACGCAATAGTTTCGCAAACGAGTTTTGTGAAACTGACTAGTAGGGGAGTTGGGTGTTCGGTATCACACAGGCTGTGAGTATGCGACATCGCAATAATTAGCCTTGAGTGCAAGCGGGAGATTGTTGGAGATAGTGCCCTCAGAGTCGATTATTGGATCACATGCACGTGATTGCAATGATTGAGGGAGGACCTATCCCAGTAGGACAGTCTTACTCGAGATGATAGTATGCTATCTGGTTTACCTTTATCATCTGTAATGCTTTAGGTGACCTGACATGTCGCTATTGCATGTTGATAGAGCCCCTAGGATTCTTGCTTGACTGCCAGCAGTATGAGGGCGATCATATAAGTGAGAGCTGGAGTCTATAAGCACATCCTTAAAAAGTCCCTAGTCGTGGGAGTTTCGAGACAGGGCATCGATTCTCCAGAGTAGACTAGTGTATACAGTCGAGACCCCGACGAGGGGCGGTGGCCGGTCTCACAAGCCACTGGTGTCAGTTGGATCACCTAAGATGTATACAGGTGCTCATTGGGTTATGAGTACACCGGACAGGACTCGCCGGGGACATGCTAGTTGGTCTTATACCTGACGTCAGATAGCAGTTCCCTGGTGACATGTGTACAGGTTAGTTCATCGACCTGAGGATCGTCATTTGTTTCGTGTGAGTTCCCACTGTGCTTTGATTACTACCCTACCACGGCTCAAAGGAGTCATGCAAACAGGTTTTAGTTGGGTACAGTCCCGAGCCACATGGAGGCAGTGAGCGGATCTTCAGGGGTTCGTCTCTCCCGGTATTAGGGGTGAGGTCGCGCTGTGTCTAGGAGAGCCATTACACGAAGTCCTTGGT
This sequence comes from Agapanthus africanus, assembly GCA_030015575.1. NCBI lineage: Eukaryota > Viridiplantae > Streptophyta > Magnoliopsida > Asparagales > Amaryllidaceae > Agapanthus > Agapanthus africanus. The sequence goes on from JASDDO010000031.1 coordinate 552,849,879, forward strand.
CAAGGCAGGAGATTTACTGGTAGGTATTCCAGTAGTATCTCAGGGTGTTCTGGACTACACTCCGACACGACTTGTACCGCTTTTGGGGGTCTGACTTTTACCAACCCCCTAGGCCCTCCATGCGATGCTCATAGACGAACGAACCGGACTGTACGGATATTGTCACTGACAGGCTCAGTAGGGTGTCAGGATGAGTTCACTCATCGACGTCCCTTTTAGTCAATAGCTGGTGGCCCGTCACGTATTGGCTTATACCTCTGACGTGCTAGTTGTTAAATCCACAGCCATAGTATTGACGAGTCTTTAGAGTCCACCACACTTTCAGTTACTCAAGCTTTCGGGCGAAACGCTGTAGAGGCCGTATGGAGATATGGCAGGGTCCGATCAGATACGTGCGGTATTGCACGGGTTAGGATCGGACGGTTAGTACTAGTGGCCGTATGGTTATATGGCAGGGTTCGATCAGATACGTGCGGTATTGCACGGATCAGGATCGAACGGATATTACTAGCCGGCTTTGGTTTAAGCCGGATCCTAGTTTAGTACAGTGTAGATTTTGTCTCATTGCATTTGTATCCGGACGGAATACAGATGCGGGTGTGTATGCACAGTATCAGGGTTTTCCTGTAATTTATTACGGGACCAGTTTTCTGGAGTTGCCAGTTTGCATTCCGTTCCGGCCGGTTTTCCTTTGTTCTTTCCCGGCCGGACTTTTCTGATGGAGGGGGTTATTTGCAAGTTTGCAAATAACATTTTGTGGAGGGTTTATTTGTGAGATGATTAATTATGATGGCATCTTTTCTTTTCCACCATCATTTTATTCTCTTTACATCACTTAAAGGTGATTAGAGTTTGATATGAGTTTTGTTATCATGATGTTTGGCTATGGTCACCCCTTGCTTTTACTACCATTACCTTCCTTCTAAGGTTGTGTTTTTTTTTTGTATTCCTTCCTCCACCATTCTCATATGGATATGGTAGAACTCACTTGAGAGAAAAGAAGATGAGAGTTTCATTCTTGAGAGTGTAGTATTCTTGATCTCATTTTCATGCTAGAAAAATGCAAGCACCATTTTTCTAATCTTGATTCCTCCATCATCTTCAATGGCAACAAAACCCCAAATGAGACATAGCCTCAACCCTACACATTCTACAGCAAATCTTGGACGCGTCGGCCAGCCTACTTCGCGCCCGAGTTGCCTCGGTATTGAGGTGGGAGCCGTAAAAGATACAGGCGATGTGGTGCCCTTCCGGCGAGGAGGCGACGACCGGAGTTTCCGCAGGAGATCGGGACGACGAGGAGAAGACCGGAGGACTCGGATCATTCGGTATATCTCTTCCCCTTCTTGTAGTTAGCTAGAACTAGTTTAATGGTCCGATCCGGGGGTTTAGTGCGCGGAGGTGCCGGTTTGCTAAGTTCGCAAAATTAAAGTTTATCACCGTTTCCGCATTTGGCCGTCGGATTGACGGCCGGGGCACCGCCGTGCACTTACAGACGCTAGTTTCTCTGCGGGTCGACGCGAATCGAGGTGTTCTTGTCAAGGACACTGGTTTCCCTGAGTCGAAGTATTTTGCCGAGGACGCTAGTTTCCTCGAAGTTGAAACGAATCGGAGTATTCCTGCGGAGACACTGGTTTCTCTGCGGGCCGACGCGAATCAGGAGACTCTCATCAAGGACGCTAGTTTCCCTGAATTGAGGTATTTTCTAGGGACACTGGTTTCCCTGAGGTTGATGTAAGTCCACGTTGCCCACCCCGGTGCTTGCGGGGAGGCGGAAACGGTATAAAAATCGGATTTTTATCGAACTAGGCAACATGGACTATCAAAAGGAGGATCTTTGCTAAACAAAAACTAACTACAAAGCTAACTAGTTTTAGCTACATGGAAGAAAGGTTATACCTAGGGCTTTATGTACTTCTCTCCTTGCTCCTTGGAGTGAACGGAAGTGATCTCCTTGTCGTCTTCTCTAGTCGAAGAAGGATCCACCCGAGAGCCTCAACCTTTGGCTTCAACTTCAAGCTAGAAGTGACTAAGATGCTTGGAGTGCTAATCCTAGAACCTTAGAATGGAGTAGAGAGTATTTTAGAGAGGTTTATCTCAAGCTCAAGTGTTTCTCAACTCATGAAAGGGGAGAGCTAGAGAGAGAGGAAGAGGAGGAGAGAGAATCTATATGATAGAATGAGAAGAATAATGAACCATTCTCTCATATATGTGTGAATTATGAAAATAGATAATTAGCAAGATAATTGTCATGGTTAATCAAGACTTGACCATTATCATTTCACATTAAATGCAAATTGCAAGGATCAAAGAGCATCTTTTATATGGAATGATGATGGTCAACATGTCAACCTAAGTCAACAAGTCAAGATAGTCAAATGGTCAACAACCCTAACCATGCACAATTATATTTAACTAATATCAATTAATCATAATACACACATAAGCATTAGGGTTAAGAAAATGACAATGGTCATCAACCCTAATCAAAGTCCTCTCCCTCTGTCTCAGTCAACTGTGCATACGCACCCGTATTCGTGATCCGAGGAACACGAATACAATGAGATAAAACCAATCCCAAATCATATACTAGGATCTGGCTTAAACCAAAGCCCGCAGTATAAGCTGTCCGGACAGCAAACGTGCATAAGTGCGCGGATGTGAACGAACCCTGTCGCAAAACCATGCGACCTCTACTCATTTTGCCTAAAGGCGAATAACCCTCAGTGTGGGACTCTAAAGCCTCGACACTACACTGGCAGTGGGTTTATCCACAGACCGCAAGCGGCACTAGCTGTACGTAACAGTCCCCAGGTAGATGCCGATAAGAAGACTAACGAGGTGAACCCATCTGAACTCCTATTGAGCCTGAATGTGACAGTCTCCGTACAGTTCGGTCTGTTCGTCTGATACATCGCATGGCGGGCCTAGGGGGGCGGTAAACGTCAGTCCCCTCATAGCGATACAAGTCGTGTCGGAGTGTAGCCCAGAACACCCTGAGATAATACTGGAAACCTACCAGTATATCTCGCTTGCCCTGGCCAGGGACTACTTGTGTAATGGCTCTCCTAGACACAGCGCGATGTCAACCCCCAATACCGGGAGAGACGAATCCTGTCTAACCGTCACTGCCTCTAAGTTCTTCGGGACTGCACCCAACAACTACCTGTTTGCACGACTCCTTTGAGCCGTGGTAGGGTAGTAATCAAAGTACAGTGGGAACACACTCGAGGCGAAGTGACAGTGTCAAGTCAGCAGACTAAGCTGTACTCATGTCACCTGGGAACTGATAACTGACGATAGGTATAATACCAACCAACAGTTCCCGACGAGTCATGTCCAGTGTACTCGTAACCTAACGAGCACCCGCATACTATCTCAAGTACGACGTACTGACGGCTGTGGGACAGACCGTCTCCCACGCTGGGATGAGAAGCGCATACGCTAGTCTACTCCGGAGTATCGATGCCCTGTCTCGATAGTCCTACGACTAGGGACCTGTATAAGGATGTGCTTATGGATTACCCAGCCCCCACGAGTGTGAGCGCCATCACAACGCTGGAAATCAAGCAAAGATCCTAAGGGCTCTACTAATATGTATAGGTGATATAATAAAAGAAACACATGAACACATTAAAGCAGAGACAAACCAATTAGCATACTACCATTTCGAGCAAGATTGTATATACAACCGTGAATATCCCAAGCTTCCATCAAGTAATATACATACTAGTATGATACAGTAATGGCCTCTAGGGCATATACACTAACAATCTCCCACTTGCACTAAGGCCATGTACTGGCGTATCGAAGACCTATCATCTCGATCAGCCGCTCGAACTGAGTCTGGGGTATGGCCTTCGTGAATGGATCTGCAGTGTTATCTTCTGAAGCAACCCTCCGAACCTCGATCTCCTGGCGATCCACGATCTCCCTGATCAGGTGATACCGCCTCAAGATGTGTCTGGATTTCTGATGGGACCTGGGTTGCTTCGCTAAAGCTATAGCCCCGTTGTTGTCGCAATACAGAGGTATTGGATCAACAATGGACGGAACCACCTGAAGTTCTTTCAAGAACTTCCTCATCCAGACAGCTTCTTTTGCAGCATCAGATGCAGCGATGTATTCCGCTTCCATAGTCGAGTCAGCAACGGTTTCCTGTTTGGAGCTCTTCCAACACACCGCCCCTCCATTGAGGGTAAAAACAAAACCCGACATGGAATTGGAATCATCCTTGTCACTCTGGAAGCTGGAGTCAGCAAAGGCCTCAATCTGGAGGTCTTTTCCGCCATACACCAAGAACATCTCTTTAGTCCTTCTCAGGTACTTGAGAATGTCTTTACCGCTATCCAATGTTTCTCCCCAGGGTTTGACTGATACCTGCTTACCACACTCAGTGCATAAGCCACATCTGGTCTGGTACATAACATCGCATACATTATAGAGCCTACCGCAGAAGCGTAGGGTATAATAGACATGCGATCCCTCTCCAAATCAGTCTTGGGAGACATCTCTTTGGAGAGGGTGATCCCGTGACAAGCCGGTAGATTACCGCGCTTGGAATCTTCCATACTGAACCTTTTCAGTATGGTGTCGATGTACCTGGACTGTGAGAGTCCTAAAATCCTCTTGGATCTGTCACGGTAGATCCGGATCCCCAGAATGTATGAGGCATCACCCAGGTCTTTCATGGAGAACCTGTGTGACAAGAACCCTTTGACAGATTGTAGCATAGGAATGTCATTTCCTATTAAGAGAATGTCATCCACGTATAAAACGAGGAATACTACAGTTCTCGCTACAAATCTACAATAGATGCATGGTTCATCTGGATTTTTGATAAAGCCAAATTCCTTGACCGTCTCATCAAAACAGATGTTCCAACTCCGCGATGCCTGCTTTAGTCCATAAATGGACTTAAGCAACTTGCACACCTTTCCGCTGCTCCCACTCTGAATGAAACCCTCTGGCTGGTCCATATAACACTCCTCTAAATTTCCATTCAGAAAAGCGGTCTTTACGTCCATCTGCCAAATCTCATAATCGTGGAAGGCAGCAATGGCAAGAAGGATCCGAATGGATTTCAGCATAGCTACTGGAGAAAATGTCTCGTCTAGTCCAAACCAGGTCGCTGACAAAAACCCTTTGCAACCAGTCTAACTTTATAGGTCTCAACCTGTCCATCTACACCAATCTTCCTTTTGAAGATCCACTTGCATCCTACGGGTTTTACCCCGTCTGGAGCAATGTCCAACGTCCAAACTTTGTTGGTGTACATGGACTCCATTTCGGTCCGCATTGCATCCAACCATTTTACCGAGTCAATGCTCTGAATGGCTTGCTGGAAGTTAGTAAGCTCATCACAATCTATGATGCAATCCTCTCTATCCCCGTCTATGAGAAAACCGTAGTATCTCTCGGGCGGATGAGACTGCCTACTACTCCTGCGGAGTGGCGTGGGAATGTCCTGATCTTTCGAACCCTCTACTTCTACTAAGCTTTCAGTAATAGCTCGTGGTTCTGGAATTTCTTCTAGTTCTATTGCGCTCCCACTAATTTCCTTTTCCAAGAACTGATGTTCCAGAAAGTGGGCATTACGAGAAACAAGGACTTTTTGTTCCTCTGCGTAATAGAAAAGATACCCCCTGGAGTTCTTTGGGTATCCTACAAACTTGCACAGTACTGAGCGTGTCTCGAGTTTGTCCGCATGCTGCTTTTTGACAAAAGCCGGACATCCCCAAATCTTCAGGTATTGAAGATAAGGTTTCTTCCCACTCCATAACTCATATGGTGTGGTAGGCACAGTCTTAGTGGGAACTCGGTTCAAAAGATATGCGGCTGATTCTAGCGCATATCCCCAGAATGATCACGGCAACTCAGCGTTACTCATCATGGACCGTATCATATCTAATAGGGTTCGGTTCCGTCTCTCCGATACACCGTTATGTTGCGGAGTGTATGGAGGAGTAAGCTGAGAGAGAATTCCATTCTCTTTTAGGTAATCCAGGAACTCGGCACTCAAGTATTCACCACCTCGATCAGATCTTAGTGTCTTGATACTTTTGCCTGTTTGTTTTTCTACTTCATTCTTGTATTCCTGGAACTTTTCAAAGGCTTCAGATTTATGCTTCATTAAGAAGACATGTCCGAACCTTGAAAAATCATCTGTAAAAGTAATGAAGTAAGAATAACCGCTTCGCGCATGTGTAGACATTGGACCGCACACGTCGCTATGTACGAGTCCCAAGAGCTCGCTCGCTCTTACTCCGTGTCCAGTGAACGGAGTCTTTGTCATCTTTCCTTTGAGACAGGATTGACAAGTTGCATACGATTGATATTCGAACGGATCCAAATATCCTTCTGTATGTAATTTCGTCAACCTTCTCTCATTAATGTGACCGAGTCTACAATGCCATAAAAAAGCCTGATTGATTTCAGGAGACTTTCTTTTGTGTGTATTCTGGACATTGAAAATCTGTGGTTGGTTTAATACGTATATACCGTTGTTTAATGTACCTGACCCAATCAAAACTTGATTAAGGTGAATGTTCACAACATTACTTACAAATGCAAATTCATAACCTTCTTTAGACAATAAAGATACAGAAATGATATTATAATTTGCATTTGGTACAAAATAACAACTACGCAAAACCAAAAAGTGTCCATCTGACAATCCCAGGTGATAGTCCCCCACGGCCTCAGCATCCATGCTAGCTCCGTTTGCAACTCTGAGGGTCATATCACCTGCCTTCAAAACCCTACGCTTTCTCAACGCCTGCAAAGAATTACAGATATGAGATCCTGATCCGGTATCCAATACCCAGGAAGTAGAGTTTATTGATAGACAGTTTTCAATAACATACACACCTGAAGCTGAAGCCGCAACTCGCTTCAGATCCTGGGTTCTGGCCTTCCAAGCCTTGCAATCCTGTTTCCAGTGTCCACTTTTGTGACAGTAGAAGCATTCTTCCTTTCCCACCAGCTTTCCCGCTACCTTTGTTTCATTTCCCTTTCCCTTCGTATCCACTTTACTGACACCGCCCCTTGGTTTGGCGGGGGCTTTCTTCTTCTTTCCCTTGGCTTTCGCCCTGGACCTAGAAGAGGAAGATCCTCCTACAAACAAAGTGGATGTCTCCCTACCTTTCTGTAGGGTGCCCTCAGCACTCCTCAACATGTTCAGAAGTTCGGAAAGTTCAACCTCCTTTCCTTGCATGTTGAAGTTTAGGACAAACTGGGCGTAAGTGGAAGGAAGGGACTGGAGAATCAAGTCAGTATAGAGTTCATTCTCCAACGTGGTCCCAAGGTCCGCGAGCTCCTCTATGTAGCCAATCATCTTAAGCACGTGTTCCGCTACCGATGATCCGACGGCCAATCTTGCCGAAAATAGCTTCTTCGACACTTCGTATCTTGCGATACGAGACTGCTCTCCATACAGTTCTTTTGTATGAAGAAATATGGACTCTAGGTCCATATTTTCGTGCCTCCTCTGATGTTCGTTGTCCATAGAGGCAAGCACGAGGCATTTGTCCTTCGCGCAATCAATCTCCCATGTCTTACGGATTTCTACATCCGCGACGCTGGAGGTGGGACCTGGGACGGGGGGAGCTTTGGTGGTAAGGACATACCCCAACTTATCGTAAGTGATTGCCATCTTGACATTCCTGAGCCAATCTTTATAGTTTGGCCCTGTCAGTATGTTTTTATCTAGTAATAACTTAAGTCCGGTCATGTTGAATGGTCGCTGCAATTAGGAGAGAGAAAAGAAACACTTTGGCATGATGCTCTTGCAAGTTTAGAGTGGTTTTTAGTTTGTCTAAACAGGATGGCTCCCACTGTCTCTCGAATCCCTCCTCAAACCATAAAGGAAGAATTAGTCGGGATCAATCTCACCATACAATACTTGCTTAACCGTTCAGCCATGCCAGTGTCAGTACTTCGAGGGAGGTTTTCCAACACTTTCGCGAAGTTCCTTAATTAAGTAACCTCTTTTCCCTGTGGGCGTAGCCCCGCTAACACCTTTCTAGACACCTACTAGGATTATAGCATTGATCGTTAAGTGAGAAATTTCCCGAGGAGTAGCATATACTCACAGTAGGATCGGGATCCAAATATCATCGCGTGATAAAACTGAAGGAATCCTACTAAAATCATCACACTCCAAATGGTATGCAGTGCTAGCAAGTTTCAGTACTTATGAAACTCCCGATATGGATTTTTGCCCCATGCTCTTATGACCTTGGCGTGAGGTCAAAATGTCATAAGTCACATGTCAAGTTCTTCCCATCATTATCCAGGTTAATTTGAACCCACCCGTACCTACCATTGACGTAGGCCAAAATGGCAGTACGACTGTCTCAAACCAACGCATTCTATCTATGCAATAGATAAATATCCGGCAGCTGCCAATCACTATGCCTTGGCATGAGGTCAAAATACATAGCTTGAATACTACCGAATATTTAACTGAAATGATGGAGGGCTACGAATGGTTTTGGCGAAACCGTGAACGTAGTGAACTTGATATAATCGATAGAACGGGATAGCTTTTAAAAGGAGTGGTTCAAGCTCCGCATTTAAAAGTTTCGTTTTGAAAAGAACCGAGTGGTTTTCACAGTGTTCCAATCGACTTTTACTTGGTTTATTTTCTTGCATTAATTTTAATGCGTCCCATCTTTTAATCCTACCATTGCAAAAAACAACCAAAATATGGTGTACGCTTATGCCATCCGCATTCGCCATGGGGCCCCGTCATCACCCGTTAGGTTACTTAACTAACGACAGAGCGAGGGCTGGACTAGCGCGGATGCAAAACATAAGCAACACCTAAATAGTTATTATAAATAGATATATAGCAATGATAGTCAATCCAGATCACAGATGAACACTTTGGATATACTAGTAATCCACGATTCGTTCGAGCCTGCAACGAAAAACGGATTACACGGTCGCGATGAATAGCCAATACCCCACCCAAGACCCCTACGGGTGCGGCAAACTACCCGCCAAATACCCGAAGCAAAGAAACCTCCCTCAACGACGTGAGTAGGCCACTCGGCACTTCGAGATACCCGGTAGCTTGTGCACCCCACCATGGGTCTATCCTAGGAGCAAAAACAGTAAAAAGAAATTATACAATGACGGCTACAACCCCGACCCGGTTGTGCGGCCAAATAAATAATATTACATCAATTTACATATTACATGAATGAAAGAAAAAAGAAACTCTCATCTCACATCCACCCCGGCTATTCATCCGCGACAATCCACCGAGTTCATATACACAAACCAATAAGCATTACAGATCACAGATATGTATAACCCCCACTAATCGACGTATAGAGATTAGCAGACGTTAAATACATATAAACATCACAGATATAACCCAATAGTCAAAGTATAGTGAAGTTCAATCAAAAAAACGGATTTATAGCCACCCCAAATACAAATTTCTATTCTGGAAAATCTGGCCAGAAATAAAATATCTTAAAAATCCCAAAACCATAAAATAAGAACACTGCAAGAGAAACGAGCCGCGGTCGAGTCAACTCGGCCGCGGAACCGCGGTGAGTTGGTCGGTTCGCTGGTTCATTTTTCTAGGGTGTACTGTAAAAACCCAGAGCCGATTTTTAAGGTGTGATTTATTATTTTTAAAGCAGATTTAAAAATTGGCAGAAACTAGGGTTTTTTGAAAAAAGTTTTGTGATTTTTACCGATCGAACTTCTATACACATTACTAAATAGCTAGTTTATGTTTAGTTAGGCTCTGATACCACTGTAAGTCCACGTTGCCCACCCCGGTGCTTGCGGGGAGGCGGAAACGGTATAAAAATCGGATTTTTATCGAACTAGGCAACATGGACTATCAAAAGGAGGATCTTTGCTAAACAAAAACTAACTACAAAGCTAACTAGTTTTAGCTACATGGAAGAAAGGTTATACCTAGGGCTTTATGTCCTTCTCTCCTTACTCCTTGGAGTGAACGGAAGTGATCTGCTTGTCGTCTTCTCTAGTCGAAGAAGGATCCACCCGAGAGCCTCAACTTTTGGCTTCAACTTCAAGCTAGAAGTGACTAAGATGCTTGGAGTGCTAATCCTAGAACCTTAGAATGGAGTAGAGAGTATTTTAGAGAGGTTTATCTCAAGCTCAAGTGTTTCTCAACTCATGAGAGGGGAGAGCTAGAGAGAGAGGAAGAGGAGGAGAGAGAATCTATATGATAGAATGAGAAGAATAATGAACCATTCTCTCATATATGTGTGAATTATGAAAATAGATAATTAGCAAGATAATTGTCATGGTTAATCAAGACTTGACCATTATCATTTCACATTAAATGCAAATTGCAAGGATCAAAGAGCATCTTTTATATGGAATGATGATGGTCAACATGTCAACCTAAGTCAACAAGTCAAGATAGTCAAATGATCAACAACCCTAACCATGCATAATTATATTTAACTAATATCAATTAATCATAATACACACATAAGCATTAGGGTTAAGAAAATGACAATGGTCATCAACCCTAATCAAAGTCCTCTCCCTCTGTCTCAGTTAACTGTGCATACGCACCCGTATTCGTGATCCGAGGAACACGAATACAATGAGATAAAACCAATCCCAAATCATATACTAGGATCTGGCTTAAACCAAAGCCCGCCAGTATAAGCTGTCCGGACAGCAAACGTGCACAAGTGCGCGGATGTGAACGAACCCTGTCGCAAAACCATGCGACCTCTACTCATTTTGCCTAAAGGCGAATAACCCTCTGTGTGGGACTCTAAAGACTCGACACTACGCTGGCAGTGGGTTTAACCACAGACCGCAAGCGGCACTAGCTGTACGTAACGGTCCCCAGGTAGTTGCCGATAAGAAGACTGACGAGGTGAACCCATCTGAACTCCTACTGAGCCTGAATGTGACAGTCTCCGTACAGTCCGGTCTGTTCGTCTGATACATCGCATGGCGGGCATAGGGGGGCGGTAAACATCAGTCCCCTAATAGCGGTACAAGTCGTGTCGGAGTGTAGCCCAGAACACCCTGAGATAATACTGGAAACCTACCAGTATATCTCGCTTGCCCTGGCCAGGGACTACTTGTGTAATGGCTCTCCTAGACACAGCGCGATGTCAACCCCCAATACCGGGAGAGACGAATCCTGTCTAACCGTCACTGCCTCCAAGTGCTTCGGGACTGCACCCAACTACTACCTGTTTGCACGGCTCCTTTGAGCCGTGGTAGGGTAGTAATCAAAGTACAATGGGAACACACTCGAGGCGAAGTGACAGTGTCAAGTCAGCGGACTAAGCTGTACTCATGTCACCTGGGAACTCATAACTGACGATAGGTATAATACCAACCAACAGTTCCCGACGAGTCCTGTCCAGTGTACTCGTAACCTAACGAGCACCCGCATACTATCTCAAGTACGACGTACTGACGGCTGTAGGACAGACCGTCTCCCACGCTGGGATGAGAAGCGCATACGCTAGTCTACTCCGGAGTATCGATGCCCTGTCTCGATAGTCCTACGATTAGGGACCTGTATAAGGATGTGCTTATGGATTACCCAGCCCCCACGAGTGTGAGCGCCATCACAACGCTGGTAATCAAACAAAGATCCTAAGGGCTCTACTAATATGTATAGGTGATATAATAAAAGAAACACATGTACACATTAAAGCAGAGACAAACCAAGCAGCATACTACCATTTCGAGCAAGATTGTATATACAACTGTGAATATCCCAAACTTCCATCAAGTAATATACATACTAGTATGATACAGTAATGGCCTCTAGGGCATATACACTAACAGTTGAAACGAATCGATGTATTCCTGCAAAGACGCTAGTTTCTCTGCTGGTCGACGCGAATCAGGATGTTCTCGTCAAGGACACCGGTTTCCCTGAGTCGAAGGATTTGGCCGAAGACACTGGTTTCTTCGAGGTTGAAACGAATCGGAGTATTCCTGCGGAGACACTGGTTTCTCTACGGGCCGACGCGAATCAGGAGGCTCTCATCAAGGATGCTAGTTTCCCTGAATTGAGGTATTTTCCAGGGACACTGGTTTCCCTGGGGTTGAAACGAATCGATGTATTCCTGCAAAGACGCTAGTTTCTCTGCGAGTCGACGCGAATCAGGATTTTCTCGTCAAGGACACTGGTTTCCCTGAGTTGAAGGATTTTGCCGAAGACACTCGTTTCTTCGGGGTTGAAACGAATCGGAGTATTCCTGCAGAAACACTGGTTTCTCTGCGGGCCGACGCGAATCAGGAGGCTCTCATCAAGGACGCTAGTTTCCGTGAGTTGAGGTAGTTGCCAGGGACACTGGTTTCCCTGTGGTTGAAACGAATCGATGTATTCCTGCAAAGACGCTAGTTTCTCTGCGGGTCGACGCGAATCAGGATTTTCTCGTCAAGGACACTGGTTTGCCTGAGTCGAAGGATTTTTCCGAAGACACTGGTTTCTTCGGGGTTGAAACGAATCGGAGTATTCGTGCGGAGACACTGGTTTCTCTGCGGGCCGACGCGAATCAGGATTTTCTCGTCAAGGACACTGGTTTCCCTGAGTCGAAGGATTTGGCCGAAGACACTGGTTTCTTCGGGGTTGTAACGAATCGGAGTATTCCTACGGAGACACTGGTTTCTCTGCGGGCCGACGCGAATCAGGAGGCTCTCATCAAGGACGCTAGTTTCCCTGAGTTGAGGTAGTTGCCAGGGACACTGATTTCCCTGAGGTTTGAAATGATCTCCGGTGGTCTTTCAGGTTCCATATGAGTTACCGTCAAAACCGTGAAGCTAGGAATTTGATCTTCGCTTCGTTTGCTGGCACCGCGTCTGTTGCATCAAGATGAATATCGCGGTTGTCTCTAGGTTGCTGGTGAACCGTCGAGATTTGGGCTTTGCTTTCTGGCGGAGCCTGTTGGGAAGGTACGGTTCCCTCTTTGTTTGCGCCCTTGGATTGTATACAGGGATCGATGTGATCTCACCTGTAGGGCAAAAGTTTCATTATTTTTTTATATTATTGCTTTATTTCCGCGATGCTCTATCATCTCAGATTTTATATCGCGAAGGTCGCGATTGCCCAATCATTTCGGCTATTTCCCGTGGTGCCCAATCATTTCGGCTATTTATTTTATTTTTACTCGCTGCTTTTTATTGCGAGTTGCCCAATCATTTCGGCTGTTCTATATGCATACGTTTTTACTTGCTGCTTTTTATTGCAAGCTGCCCCATCATTTCGGCTATTTTGCATGCATGTGCGGCTCGCTGGCTTTTCGCCGTAAGCCTGGAATTAGACACCGGTTTCAGCATCAGCACCGCTACAACTGGGATATCGCCAGGAGCGAATCATCATTTGCCTCTGTCGATGTCGAACAAAGGAGGCTTAGCGAACAGGGTTAAGGTCCTGTCGGCTAAGGCTTTTGACTTCATGAGTCGTAAGGTCCCACGAAGGTATTTCTCCCTACAAGTCGTGAGGATCTTGTAGGTGTATTTTCCCCTTAGGAATCATGAGGATTCCTAAGTGTATGTTCCTCTGTAAATCGTAAGGATCCTACAAGAGGGTTTTCTCCTTGTAAGTCGAGAGGACTTATAAGGGTTGTTCATCATGCGTACATATCCCCAGTCACGGATGGGACTTGGTTAGGGAAATGTTTATTCGCGCCCGTAGATTGTTTATAAGGGTCAGAATTGAACCACTTGTAGGGCAATATCGCAGGTTGTGGGGGGTTTGCTTAAGCACAGGTTTAGTTCTCTGTAACTTAAGACTTTCAAATCTTATGAGCCGTGAGGGTCCCATAAGAAAGTTCTCCTTACGAGTCGTGAGGATCTCGCAAGTGTATTTTCTCCTTAGGAATCGTGAGAATTCCTAAGTGTGTTGCTCCCTTGTGAGTCGTAAGGATCTCACGCGGGTGGTTTCTCCTTACAAGGTCGAGAAGACCTTGTAAGTGTCCTTTAATGAGGTTGCGCCCTTTTGGGTTTTCACGAACACTCGCCGGTAGTCCTGCTGTTTTTACTCACGGAGCCCTTTCGGGTTTTCATCCGTGTCCTTTTTGCTTATGGACATACCGTTTTTTTTTTGTTTTTTTTTATTCTTTTTTTTTCTAACGAGGTTGCGCCCTTTCGGGTTTTCACAAGACTCACCGGTAGCCCTGCTGTTTTTACTTACGGAGCCCTTTCGGGCTTTCATCCGTGCCCATTTTGCTTATGGATATACCGTTTATTATATTTTTTTATATTTTTTTTTATATATTTTTTTTTATTCATCTCGTCAGCCTAAGGATGCTGCGGTAGTAGTTTAAAGATGTTTCGGTCCTTTGTTAGTTTAAGGACGTTTCGGTCCGCCATTAGTTTAAGGACGTTTCGGTCCGTCCAGGAGAAGGCTGGCTACTGCTTATAAAGTTTGAGCTTAGGAAGATAGCGAGCGGACATAGTCGTCGTCATCTATCATTGACCTAGGCAGTAACTCGCTAAGCGTAGTATTTCTTTAGGAATCGACCATTTATTGGCCTGAAAGGCCTTTCACCGTGCATATCCATGAGTAGATAGGCTCCACCCTGGTAGACCTTGTCTATGATGTACGGGCCTTCATAGTTTAGCTCGAATTTTCCCCGCTTGACACGATTGGGGATCATAGGCCTTTTGACCACTAGCACGAGTTCGCCTTGGCGGAATGTCCTCGGCCGGGTCAATCTTTCATATGAGCGTGTCATCTTTGCTTTATAGGCCTCCAGATTTTGTTGCGCTATGAGCCGGGTTTCATCAAGGGCATCAACCTCCTCAAGCCGAAGGTGAGCATTTTCTTCGTCCGTCAGCTCGTAGTGGACTGCCACTCGTAGAGAGGGTAACTCTATCTCGAGGGGGAGTACTGCTTCTGTACCGAATACCAATGCATGTGGCGTTGCATTCGTGGCCGTCTTGAACGTAGTTCGATACGCCCAAAGAGCCTCTTGCAGCCTCTCATGCCAGTCCTTCCTATTTCGGGACACCGTTTTCTTCATGATCTTTGTTAAGGTCTTGTTGAAGGCCTAAGCTAGACCGTTAGCTCACGGATTATAAACCGAGAAATATCTCCAGTCTATATTGTGTTGTTGTGCGAAGCGACTGATCTTGTGGCTTCTGTAAGCTGACCCGTTATCGGAGATGACCCGTCGCGGAGTTCCAAACCGATATATGACGTGCGTCTTGAAGAAATGGAGGATATTCTCCGTCTTCACTTCTCTCAATGGTACTGCTTCTGCCCATTTGGAGAAGTAGTCAGTCGTCGCCAGGATGAAACGATGTCCCCTGGACGATGCTGGTACGATGGAGCTGACTATGTCAGTTCCCCACATTTCGAATGGCCAGCTAGCCACCGTTGGATGGAGTGGATTTGGATGCTGGTGGATGAAGTCATCATGAATTTGGCATGAGTGACACTGCTGCGCATACTCAAGGCAGTCTTGAATCATCGTGGGCCAGTAGTAACCCATCCGTTTGATCTTCAACTTCATCTTTGGTCCTTCTTGGTGAGAACCGCAGCGTCCGTCGTGAACTTCCTGAACGACTCTTTTTGCCTCTTCAGGTCCCAGACGACCTCTTGTACAGAGTATCATTGACGAAGGCGAAATACAGAGCTCGTTTCATAAGCTGATGTCTTGAGGACGCATCTTCGGGCGTTCGACGGTATTTGAAGTAGTCTATAAATACTTCTCTCTAATCCTCGGTATTTTCCCGATCTTTTATTTGCAGGGTCGTCTGCTCAGTCGCTCCCTTTTCTTCGGATGATTCCGGAGATATTTCCGCTGGGGCGAACACCCGACGGCTTTGTACCACAATTCTGACGTCATCAAGGTTCTCGTCAGCCAGTTCTTTAGCGAGCTTGGATAATGCGTCCGCTTTGCTGTTTTCCGCGCGCGGTATGTTTTCCAAAGTGTAGGAGGGAATTTGGGTCAACAATTGTTGCACCTTTTCGCCGTACTTCACCAATTCTGGTTTGCACGTTTTGTAGTCGCCATTTACTTGGCTAACGACCAATTGAGAATCTCCATATATGAGGAAGTTTTCAATTCCCATGTTGATGGCGATCTCGAGTCCTGCTATCAAAGCTTCGTATTCGGCTTCATTGTTTGTCCTCGGCTCTGTTAGGGAGAAAGCAAAGCGCATTATCCCTCCTTGTGGAGTTACAAAGATGAGTCCTACCCCCGATTTGATTATAGGGGTGCTTTGTTTGCGCTTCTTCATGGAAGATGCTCCGTCGAAATAAAGCTCCCATCGGGTATCACCACCGTCGATCGCATCAAACGCATGTTCGTCTGGAAGATCGCAATTCAGAGGAGAATCGGCGGGTATCGGATGCTCAGCGAGGAAGTCGGCGATGGCCTGGCCTTTCACTGCCTTGAAAGGTTGATACGTTATCGAGAACTCCATCAAGAGCAGGGCCCATTTAGCGAGTCGCCCCGTCAATATGGCCTTTGACATCAAATACTTAAGAGGGTCCACCTTCGAAATGAGACGGACCTCATGCGCCAACGCATAGTGCCTGAGCTTTGTTATCGCAAAGATCAACGCCAGGCAGTGTTTTTCAATAGGGGAATAGTTGCTTTCTGCCCCCAGTAGAACTCGACTTAAGTAATAGAGAGCTCTTTCTTTCCCTTGGTCATTCTCTTGCGCCCATTATGCGCCTAAAGAACCTTCGAGGGCGGTTGTATAAAGAATAAGGGGTTTTCCCTTAACCGGAGCAGCTAACACTGGCGGATTCTGGAGGTACCGCTTGATTTCGTCCAGCGCATCCTGGCATTTATGATCCCAGACGAACGGGGTTCCCTTCTTCATCAGGTGGCTGTAAGGACGGCACTTGCCTGAAAGGTTGGCTATAAATCGCCGTATATACGTGAGTTTCCCTTGGAGAGACCGCAGTTGTTTGAGAGTCCGTGGCGGAGGCATTTCCATGATCGCCTTGATCTTTGACGGATCTATCTCAATACCTCGGTGTCGGACGATGAATCCTAGGAATTTTCCTGAGGAAACTCCGAATGCGCACTTGAGAGGGTTCATCTTCAAGTTGTATTGTCGAAGGCGTTGAAATACGCTCTTCAGATACTCGAGATGTTCCTCGTATGATTTTCTTTTAACCACGAGATCGTCGATATAGCACTCGACGATTTCGTGTGTAAGGTCATCAAAGATTTTCGTCATGGCCCTCTGATAGGTGGCACCGGCGTTCTTTAAACCGAAGGGCATCACCTTGTAGCAGAATATACCTAAAGGAGTCCTGAAGACGGTGTGCTTCTGGTCTTCGAGATGCATCTTTATCTGATTATACCCTGATGAGCCGTCCATGAAGGAGAAAACCTCTTGAGTGGACGTATTGTCTATCATCAGTTCGGTGACTGGCACTGGGAAATCGTCCTTCGGGCAAGCTTTATTGAGATCCCGGAAATCCACGCATATGCGCACTGTCCCATTTTTCTTCATCACGGGGACGATGTTGGCGATCCACTCGGGATACTGGACCTCCTGGATGAAGCCAGAGTTGATCAGCTTCTTGACCTCAGCATTGATACTCATCTCAAGCTCGAGCCGCATTCTTCTTGGCGCTTGTTTGACCGGCTTGACGTCCGGAGATATTGCCAATTTGTGCACAGCAATTTCTGGATCTAGTCCCAGCATTTCGGAATAGTTCCATGCGAAGCAATCTTTATGCTGCATAAGCAGGTCTTTTAATGAAGCCACCCTCTCTTCAGACAGCAGTTCACTAATGAATGTCGGTCGCGGGTCATTCGCCGTCCCCAACTCAATTTTCTTGAGCTTATCCGCAGTGGTATGTATTCCATCCTCCAGCTCTTTCGACGCTGGTGGGAATTCTGAGATCACCTCGTCGTTGCTGTTTTCAAAGCACCAGGGATGGTCATCCATATTCTCGGGCTCTTCTTTTGATATTGTTATCATATGAAAATTACGAGCTCGCTTCGAAGACCGATGTGGGTCTGGTTCTGCTTTCGTGGCTTTGGGTTCGTGCTTCTGTGGCGGCGTTACCCTCCAGTTGTCAGACAGAGAGAACTTGCCGAGCTGATACTGATCTTCGACCCAATTGTTAAAGGTGAAGTAGTCCAAGAGAGGGTGCCCTATCACTCGGTGATAAGAGCAATATTTCGGGTGAGAGACTTCGCTTGCTTGTTCGGGGTATTTAGACTCAAGCAGTGTAAGCATCTGATGTTTTAGAGCGAGGTCAAGTATTTTCTTCGTCTTGTCCCGAGGAAAAGAGTACGCTCGATCCATTTTCCTCATGAGGGATAGATCGGCACCGCTCGATTCCCGCTTGTGTGGCTTCTTAGTCCCGCTTTGTTGCTGTTGAGCGCCTTTTTCGCCTTTCGACTTATTTCTGCCCCTACGTCGAGCCTTTTTTATAACAGGTTGACAGGGAGCGGCATCTTCATCTTCCACGGCCTGTTGGAGGAGGAGTTGCGTTTTGGCTTTCTCATAGATGGCCATTGCGCGGTTATGGTCGTCTCGGACTTTTTGACCAGCTTCCCTTATAAACTTGTCCATTTTTTCTTCGAACGACAGACTGGGCACCTTTGCATCAGGAACTTTTGCTAGTTCAGTATTAACGTCCTCCCATTGAGCATCCACTTCTTCATCGAAGTCATGCACGATGTAGCAACCGTGGAGTAGCTCTCATTTCTTGGACCGAATGTATCTAAGCCCGATTGTTTCCATTCTCCCATTAGGCAACTTGTGCTGAGTCCCGGGAACGTTCCAGACCCTGTCATAGAATTTGGCTTTTCGAGCAGTCTGTTTAAAGGATATCCCTTGGCGCTTTAGCAGCCTCTTCAAGCCTTCTGTATAATATCTGGGGAGACGGATGGGATGAAGTCTGTCAAGCGTAGGATCCATACCGTGCCAGATTTCTTTCTCCACTTTGGTTTCTTCAGAGCGGTAGAATAGAATTGCATTTTCACCTCCTTGCCTGGGAGGGACATAGAACGTCCGCAGCTCCTCTACACTGTAGGCATTGAGCGCATCCAGTTCTTTATGATGTTTAAGTGGAACCATGGCGACTTGCAGACATTGCTCTTCGTTAGAGGACATCTGTATTGAAGGTCGAGCAGAGAATACAGCATGGACCTCATCTTCTGAGTCACTACCAAAGATCAACGTAGGAGCGGATGGTACCGGTTTGTTGTATTGGGGCGGACCCGAATAAACTATCTCCTCTTCCTCTTCGGTATCACTGCCGAAGACAGGGATGGTGGCGTTAGCCTTGTTCTCCGGCTTGTGACACCTCTCCGTGTCTTCGAAATCCGGTAAGAAGTATTTGGCATCTTCATATTTGCAGACCTCGTTCACGGAGAACGGGTTCAGTTCTCCCGTCACGGTATACTCGAGACCATCCTTAAAATATTTCATACACTGATGCTGTGTAGAAAGGATGATATTATACTCGTGTAACCATGGTCGGCGAAGCAGAGCATTGTAGCATGTCTTGGCGTCTATGACATGAAATTTAATATCTGTGACGAGCAGCCCAAAGCGTAGCGTCAGTATCACAGACCCAAGAGTTCTTGATGATTGGGAGTCGAACCCGGAGATGGTGATCTTGTTCCGAGCAAGGTGCTAGACGCTCATACAGATTTCTTTTAACACCCGCACATTGAGGAGATTAACGGAGGATCCATTGTCGACCAGGATTTTGCCTATCTTTATATCGTGGCAGTATCATGAGACATAGAGGGGGCGATTGTGTTCGCACGTCCCAAGGAGAAGGTCTTCATCACCGAAAGTGACATCGGCCGTGTACACTTTTTCCAGTTCATCCTTCATCCTTTCTTCGGCGAGAAAGCTTGAAATTGCTCAGGTTCTTACAGCGCTTTGATCAGTAATTCTCTTACTTCTTTTGATAGTAAAAGGGCGTCAAGAATGCTGAGTTGCGAGGGTAACTTCCTCAAGTGTGCCAGAACGTTGTAGTCCACCTTATTTTTCTTTGGCAGGAACTTGGCAGTTAGCTCTTCCATGACTTGGTCATCTAGGGCGATATCCTCTGTGACCTTTTCCTTTCCCTTATCTTTTTTATTTGAGGGTCCGAGATTCTTTTCAGGTAGCGTACGATTACGCAGCCGGATATTTTCGCAGACCTTCGGCTCTTCTTCCTTTCCCGAGGTGGACTCTTTAAAAAGGGGGCTAAGAGCCATTTCCTCGTCAGAGTCGCTCCCTAATGTGAGAACTTGCGCTTCCCCGGCGTTAATCATGCGACAATCACCGGTAGTTCTGTTAAGCCCCTCGGTCGTATTTTTCCGCTCCCGATGAGTTTTGCGCTTTTCCCGCTTAAAATGTTGTTGGTGAGCAACATATCCTTGCCACCATCTATTGAAAGCTTTGCACTCTTCAGTGGGGTGCGAAATCTTCCGATGATACAAGCAGTAGGAGGGGTGCATTTCCACTTCACCAGTAATGCTTCCTTCAGAGGATGGTAACTTGATACCCATTGATATGGCCTTAGCAAACCTTTTCCTCGTCTTGAATTTGCTTTTATCCGCAGTGGATGTATTTTGCTCCAGCGGGAGTGTCTCAGCTCTTTCATCAAGTCACTGGCGCTTGGCCCTTTCAAATATAGCCGTCTCGCGTTCCCGATCAGCTTTACTTTTCAACAGAGCTTCGTTGAGGAATGCGTCGATTGTTTCATCTGATGGCCCCAGAACTTCCGGTTCAGGATCTGCCCCCAGCTTTTCAGTGCAAGGAGTTTCCTCATCGTCTGTAAACGAATGGGAAATCATTTGACAGCTCGCCACGTATTCCTCAGATTCATCCGACGAACTGTCTCCCTCTTCTTCCTCTTGAAAGACGTGGTTAAGGAACTCTTGGAGCGTAATGGGAGTCCGTTCTTTCTGGTTGTATTCCTCCAGCGCGTTAATTTGTTCTTGTAAGTCCGTGCGCTTGTCGCCAGGCTTCACAGGCTTCTTGGATTCTTCTTCTTCTTCTTCGAAGATTTTGACGGCTGGTTGTGAATGCTTGGGCCACCACCATCGGTCTTTGGAGTTGGACGCGGCTTCAACATCCCCCCAATGATCTGAGGTTCCAACGGGTTCTTCCACTGATCGCTGGGCATGTTTGAAGATCGTTCGGCATCCTCTTTGTCTTGGCTGATAGCACAACCTCCCATGGGGCTTCTTCAACGAGAGAGCACGTTGCCCCCGGCGTATTCATCCTTTTAGGGGTGTGAGGCTGCGGCGGATTCACCTTTCATCTGTCGGACAACGCGAACCTGCCCTGTTGGTACTGGCCTTCAATCCAATTTTTGAAGATGTAGAAATCTTCGATCGGATGACCCAGTACTCGGTGATAGGGACAGTAGTTGGGCTCATTGACATCATTTGGTTGCGACGGACGTTTTGGATCCGGCAGATTTATGAGTCGGTTGCACAACGCCAGCTCGAATAATCTTCTCGTTTTATCTCGGGGAAACGAGTAAGGACGTCCTAGCCTCTCCTCAAGGGGTACGTGCGGACGCATATTATTTTGACTGACAACCGGCTTCGAGTTGTTCGGCTGTTGTTGAGCATTAGCGACAACGATCGCTTTCCCCTTCCCCTTTTCATTTCGGGAGTCCGGCTTTGGAAGGGGAGGTCTATGGCCCATCTGATCCATTTGCGCTAGCTTGTTGATCAGGGCCTGGAAAGTAGTCAGCTTGAAGAACATCATAAATTGCGAGATGGTTGCTTGCGGATCAAGGGTTCCCACAAACATACCCACTGCAGGAGCCTCTTCGATGCGTTGCTCGCATTTTGACCATAAGTTCCGCCACCGTATAGCATATTGGACCCATGTCTCGCCCGGCTTCACCCTGGCATTAATTAATGCCGTCATCGGGGTGCGTTCGCTGGCACTTGCGAAACGCTGGGTAAACAGCAGTTCCATCTCCGCAAATGTCTTGATAGAGTCGTTAAGGAGTTCGGAGTACCACTCGAACGCTGTATCTGACAAGCTACCAATGAACTGGCGAAGTAACAATTTATCATCATCGCCAGTGTTGCCGCAAAGCGCCTTGAACTGGGCAACATGCTGGTGGGGATTGCCCGTCCCCTTGTAGACATGAAATTTCGGTATTGTATAGCCCGGCGGGTACTTGATTTGATCATACCAGCTCGGATATGGTCGTCCTGTTTTTACGACCTGACCGGCTGCTTCAGTCGCATGATGAACCCGTATCTGTTGGGCTATATATTCGTCCAAGTCGGCTTTGGAGATTGTCTCCTCCTTGGCTGTTGACAGAGCCGGTGCCGGTGGAGGATTTGACGTTTCTCCCCTATCGTCTTTAAGGATGATCAGGGGATCTTCGGCAGGAGGATCTTATTGGATCATCATTCCTACCATGTCCTGGAACAGGAGGGCCATTCGCTTTATGTTGGCTGCTTGTTCAGCAGCCTCTTTATCCTTCTTCTCCAATATCCGACGAAGGAATTCAGCATCAGTTTCTTGCTCCTGGCGTTCATCCGAGGACGCTTCAGGGCTTTCTTTTGGCCCAGTGAGTGCGGCCATCGCGTTCATCATCTCGTGGAGCTTTTGCTGTTGCTCCTGGGCTTTGGTCACTGACCGTGTAAGCGGTCTATGACCTGTAGATGCACGGTTGTCCTCCTTCCCCGACGCCATGTATACAGTATGGACTACAATGCCCCCGGACTTAGGGCGTTTGGGCTCGCCTCCTTTGGCATTTGCCGCGGACGTGGGAATTTTCTCCGGCCTCCTTCTCTTATGGACCGTTGAAGTTGAGGGGGCCGTTGCAGTAGGCACCCTGGTGGTGGTCGTCCTTTGCTGTTTGTCCGGACGGTTCTTTTCTTCTTGCACTTTCGCCCTTTTCTGTTGGCGAAAGTGATTTTGGTCGATTACCGCGTCCTGAACTCTCCGCCATACTTTATAAATTTTGGAGGATAGCCGTTGAGGGGGCTGCTCTAGCTGAGTTTCTGTAACTCTCTCCGCAGGTGGAGGAGATCTTTTCAGTGTGGCAGTCGGAGAGTTCTTGCGTACCCTCCTTAGTAGTTCAAAGTTGTTCCCAGTTGGAACAGCAGCATTAACTTCCACCACTGGAGCAGGTGGAGTTAGCCCTGAGGGGGAGTTGCCCCCGGCCTTCCTTACTCGGTGCCAGTGGCGACGTAGAGCATGACGAGCCGTTGGGGCTGGCTCGGCGACAGAGACAGCTTCTTCTTGCCCCTGTCTGAATGAGGTGTTGTTGGTGTCAGCCTCTTAAAGACTGACGTTGTCCTTTGAGTAGCGATATTCAATCTGTCAAAGACAGATCCTCGAGCAGGGGCAGGAACCGGAATAGTCAGCCTTGAAAAGACTGACTCTTTAACAGGAGAAGCCGCCTTGGCGACTTCGGGAGCAGCCGTCTTCTTTGGGATGGCCTTCTCAGGTATCATGGGCTTTTTGGCGGGCCCTTTGGAGTTCAGGCCCAGTCTGGTGAAGACCGAGGAGTTGGACGACCCGTTGAGAGGGGCCGTGGGAGTAGCAAGTCGATCGAAGACCGACTTCTTTGAAGCTTCCGGTACGGGTATTGGCATGGTGAAGCTTGCAGAAGGGATCATGGTCCCGAAAAACAGGCCGGTGGTGGCCTGAGTCACTTGCTCCACAGGCATAGTAAGGACGGAGGCCGCTTGAGGCCCATATGCTACACCTCAAGGTGAGGTGGAGCGTCGGTTACATTGGCACTTCGAGCAGTTCGAGCAATTGGAGGCCATTGATGCTTGATTTCTGCGCCAGGCAAAAGACCAAATCTTAGTAACTTGCAACCCAAAGGCAACCATTAACAAACCGCGATTCGTTCGCGAAGACGACACACGAAGTGTGGAGTGGAAAGAGGAAAAGGTCCCACCGGGCGTGCCAAAATTTGTTCCCCTCCGAATGACGGCGTGACGACGTGAAGACGTATTGCCTGAAATTCGGGGAAGATGCTATTTGGTTTTATCCGTCCACCTCTCCGAAGATGCCAAGTTAATTTATGGCACCGTGTATCGGAGGTTTAGAAGGATGCGGCCGATGTAGCAGACTTCGTCAGATTCCCCCTCGCTTGAGGGGGTTTTGATGGTGGGGACGCTCTTCCCTGCAGGCGCAAGCCCCTGCAGTTAATTACGCTACCGCATCACGGTAACCACTTTCTCCTTCTCCAGAATTTCACTTCGTGTCGTATGTGTCTGTTTTGTTTGTGGTTGCCCGTGGATTGTATACGGAGACTAAGTAATGTCGTCGCCCGTAGGACGTGGATTAGTCCAAATCCGTGTTTACTTAGATTTGGGTTTGGTGTTTTTAGTTTAAGGATACGTTAGCCGTATTGAAGATAAGATCAACTTAAACGTTCGTTAAGGATACGTTAGTCCTGTTTGAGACTAAGATCGACTTAACGGAAAGAGCGTTTGGGGCTCTATTGTTCCAGTTTAGGGACGTAATGGTCCATAGGTAGTTTAGGGACATTGCGGTCCATTGCCAGTTTAGGGACATGGTGGTCCATATTCCAGTTTAGGGACATGGTGGTCCATATTCCAATTTAGGGACATGGTGGTCCATGGGTAGTTTAAGGACGCATAAGTCCATGGGTTTAAGGACCCCACAGTCCATATGGGTGTGTTTAAGGACGCATTAGTCCGTTAATTTAAGGACGCATAAGTCCGTGGGTTTAAGGACCCCACAGTTCGTATCTTGGTTTAAGGACGCATAAGTCCATGAGTTTAAGGACCCCACAGTCCGTATCTTGGTTTAAGGACGCATAAGTCCATGAGTTTAAGGACCCCACGGTCCGTATTGATGTGTGGTTGTCGGGACCCATCACCTCTCTGACGTCGTTGAAGGATTACAACGATAGGTGTCAGAGGAGTTCGGAGATGTACCCTCGAACCGGATGTAAATTGATTTAGGAGAGCAGCTGTGCTCAGTCAATTTAATTTGAGGACTTACGGCCATGATTGGGCTAAGTCCAGTTGAGAATATTCAACGTTTTTCTTGATCTTTGGCATATTAGGCCTGTGCTAGGGCTTTGCTCATGCACTGTATTTTGTTTTGGCCTGCAGAGCATCTGTTTTGTTTGGGCTCTGCCCTTTTATAAATGATGCAGAGCATCTGTTTTGTTTGGGCTCTGCCCTTTTAATGCATTGCATTTTATTTGGCCTGTTAAGCCTTTTTTAATTGGGCTTGGCCCTTCAGTAAATAATGCAGTGCATTAATTGTCTGATATTGGCTTGTCAGGCGCTTTGCGCCAATCATTGAGCGCAAGCGCGTGTGGAGGTGACACGTGTCACGCTCTGGTGAGCGCGAGCGCAACAGCGCAGTGCGCTGCGTCAGTGCGCTGTGCTGTTGCGCCGCTGAAACGTGGCGCTCTCTGGTGGCTTGCGCCAACCCGGGAGCGCAACAGTGCAGTTTTGCAAGTGCAAAGCACTGTTTCAATAACTCGATCCAATTTTGGATTCAAGAAAGGAATTTTTCTGAAATTCCAGAACCGATTGGTTCATAAAAAGTGCAAGGCACTGTTATTATTATTTTTTTTAATGAAGATCATTGATCTTGTTCTTAAATCGATGATCTATTCAGAAGAAAATCTTCTATTTTATAAAGGTTTTTACCTTTTTCTTGAGTTCAAAATTCTTCAGAGTTCTATCTCTTTTGAAGTTCTTGATGTCCTCAATCTTGATGTCTTTTGAATTGGGGTCTAGGGGTCTTTATATAGTGCCCATAAATTTGTTAAGTTTGTTAAAGAGATCATTCTCTGAGTGATTTGGGGAATTTTCCCCACCGTTGGATCTTTGATCCAAGGGCTTCTGTTTTACAGAAGACAATCTTCTTGTTTTAACAAGAACAGAAGGATCTTACTAGAATTTTAATTCTGTTTGGCGCAAACGTCCCAGCGCTTGACACGTGTCACGCAGCGCAACTGCGCTGCCACGTGTCGCACAGCGCAACTGCGTTTGCGCAACTGTGCAGACACGTGTCGCACAGCGCCACTGCGCTTGCGCAACTGCGCTGACACGTGTCGCACAGCACAGCGCTTGCGCAACTGCACTGACACGTGTCGTGCAGCGCAGCGCTTGCGCAACTGAAGCGTTGCTTCCTTTAATTTTTGTTTTAAATAGAGCCTTGCTCTGATTGGGCGCGCTGCCTCGGGCGCTGCGCTAAAGTATCAAATTCTGACACGTGGCGCGTCGCGCGCAGTGCACGGGATTTGAAGCGTTGTTCAATTTTTGAATTTTTGAAATTCAAACAGAGCTTTGCTCTGATTGGGGGAAACACAACCTAACCAAATTTTTTTTCAAGGTTATGGATTCCCCAAACAACACCAGCACCAACTTCAACAATACTCCACCTCCCCTACCAATTACACCGGCCGTAGCTTCTCCGATCTATGAGTAGACGGTACTTCTTGAGGCTATCCGCGGCCTCCTGGAGGGACAGCAGTAACGACTGCTATCTTGATGAACCGTCTCGAGGCAGAAGCACCTGGGGTGAAGCAATTCAGGGCCTTGCACCCCAAGCAATTCTCAGGAAAAGAGAGCCCTTTAGAAGCTGATGAATGGGCTCAGAGTATTGAAGATGACCGGAAGTAGCACAAGTGCCAGAGGTCGCTTGAGTTCGAGTTGCAAAGCTGCAGCTCACTGATAATGCACGGGTCTGGTGGAAGGCGGAAGAAAGCCGTCTCACCCAGCCGATCGAATGGAGGACTTTCCGCGATATTTTCGACGCAAAGTTTTTCCCCGAGACTGCCAGATTCGACATAGAACAGCAGTTCATCCACCTACAACAGGGTTCAATGTGGACCAAATCAGTAGATGAGTACGATGTTAAGTTTACCATGCTCAGTTGGTAAGATATTTCTCAATATTTCGATTTTAAAATATCACATATTACACAGCTAACACAATACCTTAACAGATTCGCGGCACACCTAATACCGACGGATGAGATCAGAGCCCGACGATTCCAACAAGGGTTAGATCTGGACATCCAGGCTGCATTAGCCACAGGAGATTTCCCGACTCATGAATTGGCTCTGAAAGCGGCTCGTCGATATGAGGTGGTGGTAAAGATGAGAGGCAGACCTCAGTCTACCGGGATGGAGCGCCCTGCCAACCAGATAGAAGGAGGAGCCTCTTCAAGGCCACCATTTGTGCCCAGGAGACTGGGAGTACCAAACAACCGGCCTAGCCCAGCCTTTTGAACCTACTGCAGGAGGGATGGACATGTGATGAAGGATTTCCGGCGAGCAAATCGCCTTTGCTTAGTCTGCGGCTCATCTACTCATGACATTGGGCCATGTCCTCATAGACACAACCCATATGCTGCACCCAGGCCAGCAATCACATACCCGCAACGCCCAGCCATCCAGGCACCTGCTCCGAGACTTGCACTACCTGCTCCACCTCCTCGTGGACCGGCCGCACCTCCTCCTCGTCAGTTCCATCAAGCTCAAAGGAACCCACCTCAAGGACCAACGAACGAACAGAGGAATGCTCCTCCAGCAATGAGGAATGTGCCGAGGCGTCGGGCTTTCACAATGACCGTGGAAGAAACTGAACCCACCAGCCAAGTCATCACCAGTAACACTTTCCTTTAAAATTCTCTTTCAGTTCATAGACATACCTATATATCTTTTCCTTATACCTAAAACATATCCCACATATAACTTAGGTACAATCTTAGTAGCCTCACTTCCTGCACTCGCACTATTCGTTACTGGAGCATCTCATTGCTTTATGTCGCAACGGTTCGTCCGAACTCATGCGATTCCAGTCACACCGCTTGTATCTAGCTAGAATGTCAGTTCAGGGAACGGCGTTCTAAAAGAAACAATGGGATACAGCCTGTGTCCAGTGGTCGTCTGTAGCAGAGAATTCTATGCTGACTTCAAGGTGCTGGATATACCGAACTTCGATGTGGTTCTGGGTATGGATTGGCTCGGAACGTTCTATGCTACCATTGACTATCGTTAAAGGAGGGTATTATTTGATATTCCAGACCATCTGGTCTTTTATTTCAAAAGTGGAGACCGTACTCTGGAACCAAGTACATACAAGGCGAAACCAAAGAAGGCAGTGATTGCGGCAATTCAAGCGGAAGAAGGATCATAGCCAAAAGTAGTTCGAGAGTTCGACGATGTGTTTCCTGACGATATATCAGGTTTGCCTCCCGATCGAGCTCTTGAATTTAGCATTGATTTAATACCAGGAGCACAGCCGGTAATCAAAGCACCGTATCGACTAAGTCCGGAAGGTTTAAAGGAGGTCCGAACTCAGTTGGATGAATTATTGAAGAAAGTATGGATTCGTCCCAGCACTTCAAGTTGGGGATCTCTAGTTCTACCTGTGAAGAAGAAGGAAGGTTCATACAGAATGTGCATCGATTATAGAGCCCTGAACGAAATAATGATAAAGAACAAGTATCCACTACCGCGCATCGACGATCTGTTCGATCAGCTAAGTGGATCTTGTGTTTTCTCCAAGTTAGAACTTCGTTCGGGTTATCATCAGGTGAAGGTCAAGGAATCTGATATCCATAAAACGGCATTCAGAACTCGCTATGGTCATTACGAATTTCTTGTGATGCCATTTGGAGTGACCAACGCACCAGCAATATTCATAAACCTGATGAATCAAGTTTTCTGAGAGTACGTAGACAGGCTTGTTGTCATCTTCATCGACGACATCCTGGTGTATTCTAAGAGTCGGAAGGAACACGCCGAACACTTGAGAATTGTCCTGGAAACCCTACGACAACATCAACTCTATGCCAAGTATAGCAAATGCGAATTTTGGCTAAATCAAGTTGGTTTTTTTGGACATATTGTATCGGGCGAAGGAATCTCTGTAGATCCAGCGAAAGTTTCAGCAGTAAGCGAATGGTCGACAACGAAGTCAGTGAAGGACATTCGAAGTTTCTTGGGTCTAGCTGGATATTACCGAAGGTTCATTGAAGGATTTTCGAAGATAGCAACACCCCTGACCAAGCTCACACGTAAAGATGAAGAATTCGTGTGGTCAGAAGCATGCGAACAAGCTTTCGTAGAACTCAAGACAAGATTGACATCAGCGCCTATTCTCGTTATACCGGACCAATCTGGAGGTTTTGAAGTACATTGCGATGCATCCTGTAAGGGATTAGGATGTGTTCTACATCAGCACGGTAAGGTTGTGGCTTATGCTTCAAGACAGCTGAAAATTCATGAGCGCAATTACCCAATGCATGATTTGGAGTTGGCGGCCGTAATCTTTGCTCTTAAGATTTGGCGCCATTATCTTCTTGGTGAATGAGTGAACATATACACAGATCACAAGAGCCTAAAATATGCGTTTACTCAGAAAGAGTTGAATATGTGGCAGAGAAGATGGTTAGAGCTCATGGCGGACTCTGACATCAACCTGCAATATCACCCAGGGAAAGTGAATGTGGTACCTGATGCCCTTAGTCGCCAACCATTAGTAATGAATCTCACCGCTCAGTGGAAGCTTCAACAGGACTTACATCAAATGGAGATTGAAGTGGTCATGCCAGGTAACGCTTCAAGTTTGATGAACTTACAAGTTCAATCTACCATTGTCAATCAGATCAAAGCAGCTCAAGCAAGTGATGCTAAGTTGCAAAAGATCAGAGAACAAGTAGAGAATGGACTTAGAACAGATTTCATCATCCATGAAGACGGATCTTTAAGATATGGCAGCAGATTGTGTATACCTAAATGTCCTGTGCGAGAAGAGTTAATGAAAGAAGCTCATAGCTCTCCCTACTCAGTACACGCTGGATGTACAAGGATCTGCGTCAAAATTACTGGTGGCATGGAATGAAGCGTGAAGTATCCAGAAGCGTCGCCAAATGCTTGGTGTGTCAGCAAGTAAAGGCTGAACATCACAAGACGGCTGGATTACTTCAACCATTACCTATCCTAGAATAGAAGTGGCAACACATCATGATGAATTTTGTGACTGCACTTCCTCGCAGCACAAAGGGTAACGATGCGGTATGGGTTATTGTGGATCGACTCACAAAGTTGGTTCACTTTATTCCCTTTTGAGATGGCTAATCTACCGAGACTCTGGCAAAGAAGTACATAGAGGTAAGAATCTAAGTAAAGATTTAAAATCTTCATAATGTACAATCTCTGATACCCATGAACTCATGCAGGAAATCGTGAGACTCCATGGAGTACCGGTTTGCATTGTCTCCGATCGTGACACCAGGTTCCGATCACAATTTTGGCAAAGTCTGGAAGCAAGCTTGGGAACAAGTATGAACTTCAGCACAGCTTATCATCCACAAACAGATGGTCAGTCTGAGCGAACTATTTAGATCTTAGAAGATATTCTCAGAGCGTGCATGCTAAATTTCGGAGGATCGTAGGAAGATCACCTACATCTTGTGGAGTTTTCATACAACAATAGCTACCAAGCAAGTATAGGAATGTCACATTTTGCAGCGCTTTATGGAAGGAAGTGTCGATCGCCATTAAGTTGGGACGACATCGGAGATAGAGAACTCCTTAGACTTGAGATGATAGTAGCAACTGTTTACGTAGTTCGTACTATCAGGGAAAGAATGCGCAAGCCCAAGATCGACAGAAGCACTGGGCTGATGCAAAGCGCCGTTATTTGGAGTTCTAACCGGGAGATCACGTATTTCTGAAGATATCTCCGAACCGCAGAGTGATTCGTTCTGTAAGACGGGGTAAGCTAAGTCCAAGGTACATTGGACCGTTCGACATACTCGAACGAGTCGGTGAAGTGGCTTATCGCTTGGCACATCCACCTTCATTGGAAGGAGTGCATAATGTGTTCCACATATCCCAACAACGAAGGTATGTGAGCGACCCTAGCCATATTCTTGATCATTCCGAACTCACTGTACAGCCAAACTTATCTTGTGAGCAGCAACCTGTTGAGATCCTGGATAGAAAAGTGAAGTCACGTCGGAACAAGGAAGTCAACTTGGTTCGAGTGATGTGGAGGAAAGACACTCCAGGAGAATCGACATGGGAAAGGGAGGATGAGATGCGTGTAAGATACCCTCACTTATTTGTAAACTAGTCCTTAAATTAAATTGTAAATTTCGAGGTCGAAATTTTTGTAAGGAGGGTAGACTGTAACAACTCCAATTTCAATGTACAGAAAATTCATTAAAAGTTAATGTACACTTGGGGTATTTACAATTCCTGTGAATGCTATAACTATTTGTTTTGATTTAGAACGGCAAGAAAGTACTTGTAGCACATTGGTAAAGCCTTGCATTGCTGTGGCGTAGCCCCTGTGATCGAATCCCCCCAGCCACATTATCTTTTTAGTTATTTTTCTTTTAATCTTTTAGAAGCCCAAGATTCTACACGTGCCATGCACGTAAACTGAAGAGGCACACTTTAAACAAACACATACACTGAAGAATACCAAACGACCCCAACACTCTGCACCAAAGCCAACCCACACCCGACGGTAAAGACCCGGAGACAAGTTCAAAAAGGCCGCCGCCGCCGGTCATACCTGTCCCTAATGCTCCTAATTCTTTTCTCTGCAACCCTTGGCCTACCCCACTTCTTTTCACACTACATGTTTACACTGCATTCACACAGAGAATTTAAATCACCCATTTAAATCCCATTTTATTACAAATTTTAATGCACCCATTCACTACCCTAAACCCTAGCTTTTCCTATAAATACCACACCTCATTCCACACTTCCTCACACACAAACCCCTGCCAAAACTCTCAAGAATTCCCAAGTCTCTATATTATGCAAGTGGAGTTAGCAAAGGGCGGAGCTCCGACGAAGTTCTGGCGACGATACGAGGAGTCTCCGGCAACGAAACGAAGCACCGACGAATCCTAGACATCCTTCTACCTCCCCCCTCTCATCAAAGCCAGTAAGTCACATCTCCCCCTCTCATCTTTTTCTTTAAAAAGTTCCATTTCTAAAACCCGACGGAAGCGGAGTTAATCCGACTTCCGATTCGGTTTTCTTTAAAACAACACTTTTCTTTAATAAGATAAAACCATATTCTCATATGTTGATAAACATTAACAAACTCAATACAACAAGTTTCACATCAAAATAATCATTTCTGTAACATTTATCGCATTTTTACATACAAATACCACAAACTATTCATTTTGACATTATAACCTTTATTCCTTACTATACCTTTAGATAGTTCACGAGGTAATAACCTATCTCATCACAACACACATCTCTATCATAGCACGAATGATTTTAGGACAATAGAATATGGGAATTACGACTCTACAAATAAATACACTAAACTTACAAAACCGTTTTCTATAAAAAGATGTATTAACAATTTCCATGCAATTGCGCCTCTACAACCCATTTTGGGGACCCCGTTCGGGATGGTGCAGATTATCGCACATCCTCGGACTTAGTAGAGCGAGATGCAGACCTCCGCAAGGAGCATTCGATCTCGATGGAATTTTTATACATTTTTCTTTAGAAAATGAGATTTCTACAAGAAAATAAATAAATTATTTTCATTAAATATCTATATATTTATTATCAAAATATCTATTTTAATTATATAAATATTTCAAGTTTTCCAAATCAAAGGAATCACTATTACAAGAAAATACCATCGAAATACAACACAAATACAATATTTCAAGAAAATACCACATTCTATGAAAACTATGTTCTATTTACTAGAAATTACACAAATTGTAAAATACACATCTATGAAAACTCTAAAAACGATAATTAAATGCTTGAGGTGTATTTTGAAATTATACCAAAACTATTTTTACATAAAACCTTCTCAAGTTATATTAAATTAAAATAAGGGCCCCAGTAAACATAGGTTTAAGCGGGACCAGTCTCTTGAGCCTCAGGGAGCCGGAAATATGGGTGCTTGCCTATTTAAGGTAGACAACCTAACAAATGATGTTATCAATACGGTAATTGTTTTGGAAAAAGATACAAATCCTGCCGTCCATGTCCAGCAGTTACCGATAACATCAAAACAATCAGGATTTCAAGTTCTTCTTAAAATTGTCTGACTCGGACTGAGTCTAAATATAATCAATATGACTTGAATGTGATTCAAGTATAAAACCACAATTCAACATGAATCTATCTATTCAACCTATTTTGACCAAACCGAACCATGGATATACTCCATTTACATGTTCATCCATTATATATGTTCCATCGCTGATATCATGGTTTCGGCAAGTCATCCATCTATACCATTTATAATACAAGACAATAAAATACAATCAATACAATCAAGACAACGCGGGATTTATAAGGGGTAGATTGATACGAGACTGTAACCATAAGACACCTAACCTGAATGCCGTTGTACCGTGGCTGAACGGTTCCTTGCACTCCGTATACCTTAGTCTCCGGGATAGTGGGACTCCTCTCGTATACACTGGAATTTTCTGTACCAAGCTACAAACAACAGCGTTAACAATATAATACAACTTTAAAAGTCACACTCTCCTTCTTTCTATTCTGTCTCTTCTTACTTTTGGGGCTTACCGAGCAATTGTTCGCTGACGACATTTCTTTTCTTCTTTCTTTGGAATGTTGTCAGGTGGATCGGACCTTCTGGAGACAGAGCCCACCAGCGAGGACTTGGATCAGCTAGCCTTTGACCCGGAGCTCTAGTTACTTGTACATTTCATTTTCATTTCTGTTATGCCATTGTTGTTGGAGACAATGCCCTCAGAGTCAATTATTGGATCATAGGTACGTGATTGCGGTGATTGAGGGAGGACCTATCCCGGTAGGACAGTCTTACTCGAGATGATAATATGCTATCTGGTTTACCTTTATCATCGTGTACTGTTTTAGGTGACCTGACACGTCGCTATTACACGTTGATAGAGCCCCTAGGATTCTTGCTTGACCACCAGCAGTATGAGGGCGATCATATAAGTGGGAGCTGGGGTCTATAAGCATATCCTGAAATGGTCCCTAGTCGTGTGAGTTTCGAGACAGGGCATCGATACTCCATAGTAGACTAGTGTATACAGTCGAGACCCCGACGAGGGGCGGTGGCCGGTCTCACAAGCCACTGGTGTCAGTTGGATCACCTAAGATGTATACAGGTGCTCATTGGGTTATGAGTACACCGGACAGGACTCGCCGGGAATATGCCAGTTGGTCATATACCAGATGTCAGATGGCAGTTCCCTGGTGACATGTGTGCAGGTTAGTTCATCAACCTGGGGATCGTCATTTGTCTTGTGTGAGTTCCCACTGTATTTTGATTACTACCCTACCACGGCTCAAAGGAGTCGTGCAAACAGGTTTTAGTTGGGTACAGTCCCGAGCCACATGGAGGCAGTGAGCGTATCTTCAGGGGTTCGTCTCTCCCGGTATTGGGGGTGAGGTCGTGCTGTGTCTAGGAGAGCCATTACACAAAGCCCTCGGCCGAGGCAAGGAGATTTACTGGTAGGTATTCCAGTAGTATCTCAGGGTGTTATGGGCTACACTCCGACACGACTTGTACCGCTTTTGGGGGTCTGACTTTTACCAACCCCCTAGGCCCGCCATGCGATGCTCATAGACGAACGGACCGGACTGTACGGATATTGTCACTGACAGGCTCAGTAGGGTTGTCAGGATGAGTTCGCTCATCGACGCCCCTTTTAGTCAGTACCTGGTAGCCCGTTACGTATTGACTTATACCTCTGACGTGCTAGTGGTTAAATCCACAACCAAGGTGTTGACGAGTCTTTAGAGTCCCCCACATTCAGTTACTCAGCTTTCGGGCGAAAGGTTGTAGAGGCCGTATGGAGATATGGCAAGGTCCGATCAGATACGTGCGGTATTGCACGGATCAGGATCGGACAGTTTGTACTATAGGCCGTATGGATATATGGCAGGGTTCGATCAAATACGTGCGGTATTGCACGGATCAGGATCGAACAGATATTACTAGCCGGTTTTGGTATAAGCCGGATTCTAGTGTAGTACAGTGGAGAATTTGTCTCATTGCATTTATATTTCGGTCGAAATACAGATGCGGGTGTGTATGCACAGTATCGGGGTTTTCCTGTAATTTATTACGGGACCAATTTTCTGGAGTTGCCAGTTCGCTTTCCGTTTCGGCCAATTTCCTTTGTATCGTTCATTGGCCGAAGATTGGTGGAGGAGGGCTTATTTGCATTGTTGCAAATAAGTATTTGTGGAGGGGGCCTTTGCATATATTTGTATCATGATGGTTTTTCATGATGAGCACCATCACTTGACTTTCCTTTTTCATGATAGCTTGACTTTGGATGTCATCATGGTTGTTGTTGATTGGTTAGTGGAGTATGGATTTGGTTATGATGATAGTTTCTTTTCACCATTCTTTTTCTCTCATGATTATGATAGTGGTTGAATCATCCATACACCACACTCTCTCTCTCCAATCTCACTCCCTCTTGGTAATGGCCGGCCACTTTAAGGGTGGGGCTGATTTGGTTTTTTTGGTGTGGGTTGATGCTCTCATTTTTGCTTGAAAAATGCTCTCTAGTTGCTAGAAAAATCCCCAAGTTCCTCCACATTAGTCTTGTTTCATCCCTCCACCAAAATGGCATCTCCATGAACCCCAAAGTGAGACTTGAGTCCTACACAATATTCTACAGCGAATCTTGGGCACGTCGAGTAGCCGGCTTCGTGCCCGAGTTGCCTCGGCATTGAGGTGGGAGCCCGTAAAAGAAGTAGGCGATGTGGTGCACTTCCGGCGACGAGGAGGAGACGGGACATTCCGCAGGAGATCGGGACGACGACGAGAAGACCGGAGGACTCGGATCTGTCGGTATACTTCTCTTCCCTATCTAGTTAGTAGCTTAGACTTGTTAATGGTTACGATCCGGATGTTTAGTGCGCGGTGGTGCCAGTTTGCTAAGTCCGCAAAAATTAAAGTTTCTCACCGCTTCCGCATTCCGGCGTCGGATTGACGGCCGGGGCGCCGCCGTGCACTTACAGTGGTATCAGAGCCTCGCCATTAACTTAGTCTAGCTTTGTGTAATGTGTTTGCATTTCCGATCGATCAAAAAGTCCAAAAACCCGTATTTTGTCGCATCAGTTTTCTGTTGGAATTTTTTAGTGTCGAAAAATTTTTCAGGTTGTAAAATATTGATGTACTGGAAAATCTAAGAGCTCTGTAAAAATTCGATGAGGTGACTCCACAGTGGGAGCGCGGAACCGCCGCGAAAACCCCCTTCCCGCAGCCTTTCCGCCGCACACTGTGGGGATCACTGCACCAACTTTTTACAGAGGCTTTCTGGGTTTAAAATTGGGCTTTTGGAATGTTAAAATTGGGCCCAGGTTTTCTGTGAGTGCTACAGTTTTGATTGGGGGCCCACTTGTTAATTTTTTGGTCAATCGGAAAATTTTAAACACATTTTTCACAGTATTTACATTATATCTGCGACCGTGAATGTCACTCGATCGGTAAATCCGGTCTAACTGCTATAGCCCGGTTAGACGGATTTGCGAACGTGACTTTCACGTTGATGTTCTGTTTTTGCTGTGATGTTGCGGATCGGTCGTGGGGGATAGCCTGGATGCAATGCTAGTACAGTTGTGGTTGTATTATGTACATTTGATATTGCGGGGCGAGCGTCCGACATGTGGACTGCCGTCACTACCTGTTTGTATTATTATTTTGGGGCACGGCCAGGTTGCGGTCGATGTACCCGTTGTATGTATATTTTACTGTCTGTACTAGGATTACCCCGCGGAGGGGTGCACGGATAGCCGGGTTCTAGAAGGCAACAAGCCCGCATCTCATGGCATTGAGACGGAGGGGCTTCACTCTGGAATTGGCGGGCTATTCGCCGCATTCGTAGGGGGTACAGGTTGACCCAGGAGGGGTGCCCAAGTTGCCGGATTCCGTGAAGTGCAGGGTGGTCCATTCACGGTACTGAAGGGGGCTGCCTCGCTTCAGGTTTTGGCGGGTGACTTGCCGCGCCCGTAGGGGTCTAGGATTTCATTGCACAGGCTATCCACACGACCAGGGGAACGTCGGGTTTCAGCGGCTCTGTGAAACCCGGGGATCCCAGATATCTGTATTGTTTCTGTGATGCTGTTCATTCTCTGTGATGTTGCATTTCTTTTCACGCATTGAGCGAAATATAATATATTGGTATATATATTAGTAGATGTTGTATATGTTTTGCATCCGCGCTAGTCCAGTCCCCGCTCTGTCGTTAGTTAGCTAACCTAACGGGTAATGACGGGACCCAGTGGCGAATGCGGATGGCATATACGTACATCAGTATATTTTCGTTCTTTTTGGTGTGATCAATTGATGGGACTGCATTGATTCGGATCAATGCAAGTTAAAAACAAACCTAATCTGATGTTGTTGGAACACTTTTCTAAAAGCTGTTATTGCAAGGACGTTCACTTTTGTTTTGCATCGAGATATTCAGCTGGAATATCCTGCTCCTCAGTCGACGAGGCAAGGGCCGAGATCCCTTCACCGGGAGTGACCCCTTGGACAAAAAGTTTGCGTCAGGGCATTAACTTCACTATAGCCGATTACTTTTGCTTTGCATCGTGGTATTCAGTTAGAATATCCTGCACCCCATTCTACGGGGAAAGAGCCGAGATCCCTTCACCGGGAGTGACCTCTTTAGCGAAGGTTTTCGTCACTATATTTTAAAAAGCTATCCGTTCCTTCGACGATATCAAGTTCTTTACGTTAAAGGTTTTCGCCAGAAACCATTCGTAGCCCTCCGTCGTTTCATATGGGTGGTCAATAGTATTCAAGCTGTGTATGTTGGCCAAAGTCAAGGCACAGTGATTGGTAGCTATTGGGTATTCATATGCAGCATAGATAGATGCGTTGGTTTGGGACAGTCGTGCTGCCATTTTGGCCAAAGTCAAGGGTATGTACGGGTGGATTCAAATTAACCTGGAGAATGACGGGTAGAACTTGACATGTGACTTATGATATGTTGGCCAAAGTCAAGGTCATAAGAGCATGGGGCAGAAATCACATCGGGAGTTTCAAAAGAACTGAAACTTGCCAGACATGCGCATACCTTCTGGAGTGTGATACCGTGAGCGGATTCCGTCACGTTATCATGCGATGATAGTTGGATCCCGATTCCCACTGATGAGTTGGTTTACTCCTCGGGTAACCCCGACTAATTCTTCTTTTAAGGTTTGGAGGAGAATTTGAGGTACAGTGGGAGGATTCCAGATTAGATAAATTGGTAACCATTCTGATCTTGGTTAGAGTGCACGCTGAGTGTTTCTTTTCTCTCTCTCTTTGACAGCGACCATTGACCCGACCCTAAGACTTTGACTCAGTGACCAAAATTGACCGAACCTTCTTAACACTGGCTTTTGGATTGTCAGAGTTGCAAACCTCATTGCCACTCCTACTTTTACCTTTTCTCCAGGACACCCCGTATTGCTACGAACGTCCACTTCCATTGGACAAAACCATCGTATGGTTAGATACGAACTCGAAAGAATTTATTCGAGGATGGTTTCAGGTTCTGGAGAAAACGAATAGGACTATTCAGTTGTCTTTTCCTTTTACCCACTCTCAGGTTACGAGTACTCCTTGGTTTAGGGGTAGTACACCTATTACGCAAATTGGATTGTCTTCTTCCAAACCTTAGGCTGGTGCCGACCGGTAGGGAATGAAGAAAACCAATTAGCATAACGATGGTGTGCAGAAGGTATTAAGTTAAGACAGAATAAGGGATTAGTAAGAGGGCAAAGTAAATTGCAACAGATATTCACGACCAAACCAAGTACTCCTTCGCCAATCCTAAATCACCTTTGTATTTCTCCAGAACACTCCGTATCACTACGAAGATCCACAGTTTATTGGATACTCCATCGTATGGTTATATACGAACTCGAAAGGAACTAGTTCCAGTTCGGGAATGGATTCTGGTTCAGGAGAAATAGGAATAAGATTTATTCAGGTGTCTTTTATCTTCACCTTCTCTCGCATTGCGAGTGTTCCTAAGATTGGGACAGTACACCCATTATGCTTATTGGATAGTCTTCTTCCAAACCATAGGCTGGTGCCGAACGGTAGGGAAGGAAGAAAACCATTTGGCCTAAAGGGGTGTGCAGAAGGTAAAGACTAAAGACAAATGAAGGGATTTGGAGAGGTGGCAAAGAATTACACGGTTATAGTTGTGAATCTGGATACTGGAAGAGGCATTACTAGGAATACCGGGATACCCCATCGAAACATTTCAATGTTTCAGTTTCACTGTGTACTGTTAAACGAAAACTGATTTCCCGAATAGACACTTGCTCCAGGGTATGTATTTACCAGGTATGATTCTCACATCTGTATGGTCTTACAGATGATGAGTAGGAGTAGGTTATTGGGAATTGGGTGATCATCCTCATTATATCGGGATTCGTTGTAATCGGTGATATTTGAGGAAGTCACCTGGGTCGTTTGCCGGTCGGCAAATATTTGGTTTTGAATATCCGCTGTTATGCACCAATCTCAAATTGATACATCTGTACGTCTATTTTTATAGAGTGAGATTTATCTTTTTGAAATCATGGCTGTGACATTTACCTATATCAGTGGATGGTTAGGTAAGGAGCATTGAACAGCGGTGTAATTCTTCATAACCAAAGGTACAGTTTTCAACCTACGACACACAGTGAATGAGTTTTTCAGACTCAAGGGACTTATACAGAGTATTGTATGTTGTCCAGGGTCTATCAGGACAGAGGGGTTGGTCCTCGTACTATATTCGGTTTACTTATGACTTCTCCAATTTTTAGACAGGTGTTTCGTGAAAACACAGGGTCTAAATTTTGAGAAGTTATAGGTATTTGAATAGAATAGAGAACCAAGTATAGCAAGTATCGGGATTCTTCAAAGAGATCGAAGATGTAGATACTTGTGTATGGTATTCGGTTGATAGTAATGATAAAGAAATCTTGCTTCTCCTTCAGGTTATTCATAATTGGAAGCATTCCTAAGTTGAGTAACGCTGATCGGCCTCCTTCCATTTAGTTGACATGCACTGGAGACAGCTGCATGATTTGAATCTGGTTCAATTAAATCAGTGCCTCTGGTCCTATATGGGATATAGAACAGTTCGTATCTTGACGTTGTTAAGGTACGGGGAGTTATCCAGCTTTTGATTAAAACCAGACTCTGGATAACTCAAGGCACGTTTCTGTAATGGCTGTTTGTGGGTTGACCCAGGCTATGACGAGGGTTGACTTTCTACCATCTGGATGAACAATAGCAGTATTGTTCTAGACTCGCCACAGTTTTATTAAAAATGGATTTTTTCAGAAAACAGTAGTGGGAGTATGGTAGAACTGGAAGTGATTCCAGAACCACAAACAATTACTGAAGATTTGATAAGGAACCTAAAGATTCAATCTGGATTGACATTCCATTGGCCACTCCGCAGATAAGGTGGGTAACTTCAGGCACCCGAGAGGTACTACGGTAGCCTCAAGGACGGTGACAGGGAAGTTCTTGTTTACCCATAATTACCATTGCTGTTGTTCCAGGCTGCGAGACCCGGCGGGAGGATGAGTATAGCGTCGTTCTAAACTAGTTTTAGAAGTGTACGTGTATATGACTCTGCCAGAGGGTTGTCGTAGTCAGTGGGAGCAGCGGAAGCATTGGTGGACAGGTAGCTTATGTCTATTTATAGACTAAAGCAGATGTAGCGGAGATAGATCATCTATTTCTGACGTGACAGTCATAGGTTTTACTTCATCAGAATAAGGGATGGATCTGTTGAGGAGGTAGTAGAGTGTGATATCCTGGTATTTGGATGACATACACAGAGTAGGAAAAGAAACTCCTATACTACAATCGGTTATCCTTTGGTCGTCACACAGTGGTTTCTCCACACAGGACTTGGATATTGTATCTGACATACTGGTTACTAGATCTATGGTTTTAGATCTAGATTTGGGTGGTTTCCCAATTAGGGTACTTTGACAGCATTCTAAGAGTATTTAGAATGGACGACTCCATGCACGGTAGTGTACCTGCAGAAGATGGAGTCACCCTCTCTAAAGGTGTCTTACAGACTAAAGGGGAGAGGGACGTGCATGATTGGCAGATCACTTGCTCAGGCAATTGAGTCAATCATGAGATGTCAAGTACCACACCAGATGTTGTTCTTGCAGTAGATGCAATAAGTTGATAATGATCCAATCCTGGAGAAACAGTCGGAAGCAGTTTTAGAACATAAGTGGATGTTCTAGGGATATGATAACGACAGCCTCATTCGGGAGACAGTTATCATTCCAGGCTTCCAAGGTGACATGGACGACAAGGAGGTTGTCAGAGTTATAGTTTTTCCCTCTGATGAGGGGCAGTATTTTGGACAGGTGATCCAAGGCAATACTGAGGGAGGCATGGCGCAGGATACTGATTAAGTTCAGTTGACGATACAGTCTAAGAAGTTTGGATTTGGAGTTCATTTATGAGCTATGTCCCATCAGACATCCAGACACATTCTAAGACAGGTATTGCTCATTTCGGGAGATGGGTTTCTCCGCGAACTTGAGATATAGAGAGACATAGAAAGAGACATCAAGGCGGATCCACTCACTGAGGCTATTCCTCGAACGCATTAGTTTCGCAAACGAGCTTTGTGAGACTGACTAGTAGAGGAGTTGGGTGTTCGGTATCACACGGGCTGTGAGTATGCGACATCGCAATAATTAGCCTTGAGTGCAAGTGGGAGATTGTTGGAGATAATGCCCTCAGAGTCAATTATTGGATCACAGGTACGTGATTGCGGTGATTGAGGGAGGACCTATCCCGGTAGGACAGTCTTACTCGAGATGATAGTATGCTATCTGGTTTACCTTTATCATCGTGTACTGTTTTAGGTGACCTGACACGTCGCTATTACACGTTGATAGAGCCCCTAGGATTCTTGCTTGACCACCAGCAGTATGAGGGCGATCATATAAGTGGGAGCTGGGGTCTATAAGCATATCCTGAAATGGTCCCTAGTCGTGTGAGTTTCGAGACAGGGCATCGATACTCCATAGTAGACTAGTGTATACAGTCGAGACCCCGACGAGGGGCGGTGGCCGGTCTCACAAGCCACTGGTGTCAGTTGGATCACCTAAGATGTATACAGGTGCTCATTGGGTTATGAGTACACCGGACAGGACTCGCCGGGAACATGCCAGTTGGTCATATACCAGATGTCAGATGGTAGTTCCCTGGTGACATGTGTGCAGGTTAGTTCATCGACCTGGGGATCGTCATTTGTCTTGTGTGAGTTCCCACTGTATTTTGATTACTACCCTACCACGGCTCAAAGGAGTCGTGCAAACAGGTTTTAGTTGGGTACAGTCCCGAGCCACATGGAGGTAGTGAGCGTATCTTCAGGGGTTCGTCTCTCCCGGTATTGGGGGTGAGGTCGTGCTGTGTCTAGGAGAGCCATTACACAAAGCCCTCGGCCGAGGCAAGGAGATTTACTGGTAGGTATTCCAGTAGTATCTCAGGGTGTTATGGGCTACACTCCGACACGACTTGTACCGCTTTTGGGGGTCTGACTTTTACCAACCCCCTAGGCCCGCCATGCGATGCTCATAGACGAACGGACCGGACTGTACGGATATTGTCACTGACAGGCTCAGTAGGGTTGTCAGGATGAGTTCGCTCATCGACGCCCCTTTTAGTCAGTACCTGATAGCCCGTTACGTATTGGCTTATACCTCTGATGTGCTAGTGGTTAAATCCACAACCAAGGTGTTGATGAGTCTTTAGAGTCCCCCACATTCAGTTACTCAGCTTTCGGGCGAAAGGTTGTAGAGGCCGTATGGAGATATGGCAAGGTCCGATCAGATACGTGCGGTATTGCACGGATCAGGATCGGACAGTTTGTACTATAGGCCGTATGGATATATGGCAGGGTTCGATCAAATACGTGCGGTATTGCACGGATCAGGATCGAACAGATATTACTAGCCGGTTTTGGTATAAGCCGGATTCTAGTATAGTACAGTGGAGAATTTGTCTCATTGCATTTGTATTTCGGTCGAAATACAGATGCGGGTGTGTATGCACAGTATCGGGGTTTTCCTGTAATTTATTACGGGACCAATTTTCTGGAGTTGCCAGTTTGCTTTCCGTTTCGGCCAATTTCCTTTGTATTGTTCATTGGCCGAAGATTGGTGGAGGAGGGCTTATTTGCATTGTTGCAAATAAGTATTTGTGGAGGGGGCCTTTGCATATATTTGTATCATGATGGTTTTTCATGATGAGCACCATCACTTGACTTTCCTTTTTCATGATAGCTTGACTTTGGATGTCATCATGGTTGTTGTTGATTGGTTAGTAGAGTATGGATTTGGTTATGATGATAGTTTCTTTTCACCATTCTTTTTCTCTCATGATTATGATAGTGGTTGAATCATCCATACACCACACTCTCTCTCTCCAATCTCACTCCCTCTTGGTAATGGCCGGCCACTTTAAGGGTGGGGCTGATTTGGTTTTTTTGGTGTGGGTTGATGCTCTCATTTTTGCTTGAAAAATGCTCTCTAGTTGCTAGAAAAATCCCCAAGTTCCTCCACATTAGTCTTGTTTCATCCCTCCACCAAAATGGAATCTCCATGAACCCCAAAGTGAGACTTGAGTCCTACACAATATTCTACAGCGAATCTTGGGCACGTCGAGTAGCCGGCTTCGTGCCCGAGTTGCCTCGGCATTGAGGTGGGAGCCCGTAAAAGAAGTAGGCGATGTGGTGCACTTCCGGCGACGAGGAGGAGACGGGACATTCCGCAGGAGATCGGGACGACGACGAGAAGACGGAGAACTCGGATCTGTCTGTATACTTCTCTTCCCTATCTAGTTAGTAGCTTAGACTTGTTAATGGTTACGATCCGGATGTTTAGTGCGCGGTGGTGCCGGTTTGCTAAGTCCGCAAAAATTAAAGTTTCTCACCGCTTCCGCATTCCGGTGTCGGATTGACGGCCGAGGTGCCGCCGTGCACTTACAATTGTTTAGGCATTGCTTTCAGTACATGTATTTTTATTTTAGTTGTATTGTAAAAAGAATGTTAATAAATAAAGTTGTTGTTCATTTACATCTTGTCTCTTGTGTACATTTTATTTTATATTGCTTAGATACGCTTAGCGTGTTTACTTCTGAGTAAATACGTAGTGGACCTCGTCGCGCCCTCTGCCCGTACACCGTGAAGCGGGGCGTGACAGTCAACAATAGGGCGGCAAAACAGACGCGATGCCCCTATTGCGCTTTCCACAGGTCGCAGGGACATGTAAGTGCACGGCGGCGCCCCGGACTCCATCCCGAGGCCAAATGCGGAAGCGATGGTTAACTTTAACTTTCTAAACCGGCACCACCGCGCACTAAAAACCCGGATCGTGCCATTAAACTAGTCCTAGCTAACAACAAGATGGGAAGAGAGATATACCGAGTGATCCGTGTCCTCCGGTCTTCTCGTCGTCGTCCCGATCTCCCACGGAAGCTCCGGTCTCCACCTCGTCACCGGAAGGGCACCACGTCGCCTGCTTCTTTTACGGGCTCCCACCTCTATACCGAGGCAACTCGGGCACGAAGTTGGCGAGCCGACGTGCCCAAGGTTTGCTGTAGAATGTGTGTAGAACCATGTCTCATTTTGGGGTTCATGGAGGTTGCCATAATGGTGGAGGAATTGAACTAGTGGAATTTGTTGATGAACTTGGGAATTTTGTGGCATGAAAAGAACAACAATTCCCATATCCAAAATTTGGACAGCCCCCATGAGGGAATGGCCGGCCAAGACAAATGGTGGGAGTGAGAGGAGGGTCAAAAATAATGGGAGCCACTCACCAATCATACAAGAGAGAGAGGAATGGTTATCATATGAAGAAATGATCACCAAGGAACACCAACACTCCACCAGCCTCACCCTTCATCATCACCAACAATCATGTCCTACAAAAGTCAAGCCATGATGAAGATAGAAGTCAAGGTCAAAGAAGAGCTATCATGATACAACAATATGCAATCACCTCCCTCCACAAATGCTTAT
This sequence comes from Agapanthus africanus, assembly GCA_030015575.1. Taxonomy (NCBI): domain Eukaryota; kingdom Viridiplantae; phylum Streptophyta; class Magnoliopsida; order Asparagales; family Amaryllidaceae; genus Agapanthus; species Agapanthus africanus. The sequence continues at coordinate 552,894,855 of JASDDO010000031.1, forward strand.
TTGCACAATTGCAAATAAGCCCTCCTCCACCAATCTTCGGCCAATGAAAGATACAAAGAAATATGGCCGAAACGGAAAGCAAACTGGCAACTCCAGAAAACTGGTCCCGTAATAAATTACAGGAAAAACCCCGATACTGTGTATACACACCCGCATCTGTATTCTGACCGAATACAAATGCAATGAGACAAAATCTACACTGTACTATACTAGGATCCGGCTTAAACCAAAGCCGGCTAGTAATATCCGTTCGATCCTGATCCGTGCAATACCGCACGTATCTGATCGAACCCTGCCATATAACCATACAGACTCTAGTACTAACCGTCCGATCCTGATCCGTGCAATACCGCACGTATCTGATCGAACCCTGCCATATCTCCATACGGCCTCTACAGCGTTTCGCCCGAAAGCTTGAGTAACTGAATGTGGGGGACTCTAAAGACTCGTCAATAATATGGCAGTGGATTTAACCACTAGCACGTCAGAGATATTAGCCATACGTGACGGGCCACCAGCTATTGACCAAAAGGGACGTCGATGAGCGAACTCATCCTGACACCCTACTGAGCCTGTCAGTGATAATATCCGTACAGTCCGGTCCGTTCGTCTATGAGCATCGCATGGCGGGCCTAGGGGGTTGGTAAAAGTTAGACCCCCAAAAGCGGTACAAGTCGTGTCGGAGTGTAGCCCAGAACACCCTGAGATACTACTGGAATACCTACCAGTAAATCTCCTGCCTCGGCCGAGGGCTTCATGTAATGGCTCTCCTAGACACAGCGCAACCTCACCCTCAATACCGGGAGAGACGAACCCCTAAAGATCCGCTCACTGCCTCCATGTGGCTCGGGACTGTACCCAACTAAAACCTGTTTGCACGTCTCCTTTGAGCGTGGTAGGGTAGTAATCAAAGTACAGTGGGAACTCACATGAGACAAATGACGATCCCCAGGTCGATGAACTACCTGTACACATGTCACCAGGGAACTGCTATCTGACGTCAGGTATAAGACCAACTAGCATGTTCCCGGCGAGAACTGTCCGGTGTACTCATAACCCAATGAGCACCTGTATACATCTTAGGTGATCCAACTGACACCAGTGGCTTGTGAGACCGGCCACCGCCCCTCGTCGGGGTCTCGAATGTACACACTAGTCTACTATGGAGTATCGATGCCCTGTCTCGAAACTCCCACGACTAGGGACCTTTTAAGGATGTGCTTATAGACCCCCGCTCCCATTCATATGATCGCCCTCATACTGCTGGTGGTCAAGCAAGAATCCTAGGGGCTCTATCAACGTGCAATAGCGACATGTCAGGTCACCTAAAGCAGTACACGATGATAAAGATAAACCAGATAGCATACTATCATCTCGAGTAAGACTGTCCTACTGGGACAGGTCCTCCCTCAATCATTGCAATCGCGTTCCTGTGATCCAATAATTGACTCTGAGGGCACTATCACCAACAATCTCCCACTTGCACTCAAGGCTAATTATTGCGATGTCGTATACTCACAGCCCGTGTGATACCGAACACCCAACTCCTCTACTAGTTAGTCTCACAAAGCCCGTTTGCGAAACTATTGCGTTCGAGGAATAGCCTTAGTGAGTGGATCCTCTTTGATGTTTCTTTCTATGTCTCTCTATATCTCAAGTTCGCGGAGAAACCCATCTCCTGAAATGAGCAACACCTGTCTTAGAATATGTCTGGATGTCTGATGGGACCTAGCTCATAAATGAACTCCAAATCCAAACTTCTTAGACTGTATCGTCAACCGAACTTAATCAGTATCCTGCGCCATGCCTCCCTCAGTATTGCCTTGGACCACCTGTCCAAAATACTGCCCCTCGTCAGAAGGAAAAACTATAACTCTGACAACCTCCTTGTCGTCCAGGTCACCTTGGAAGCCTGGAATGATAACTGTCTCCCGAATGAGGCTGTTGTTATCATATCCCTAGAACATCCACTTATGTTCTAAAACTGCTTCCGACTGTTTTTCCAGGATTGGATCAATGTCAACTTATTGCATCTAGTGCAAGAACAACATCTGGTGTGGTACTTGACATCTCATGATTGACTCAATTGCTTAAGCAAGTGATCTGCCAATCATGCACATCCCTCTGCCCTTTAGTCTGTAAGACACCTTTAGAGAGGGTGACTCCATCACCTGCAGGTACACTACCGTGCCAGGAGTCGTCCATTCTAAATACTCTTAGAATGCTGTCTGAGTACCCTGATTGGGAAACCACCCAAATCTAGATCTAAAGCCATAGATCTAGTAACCAGTATGTCAGATATAAAATCCATTTCCTTTGTGGAGAAAACATTGTGTGACGACCAAAATATAACCGATCGTAGTATAGGAGTTTCTTTTCCTATTCTGTGTATGTCATCCAAATACCATGACATCACACCCTACTACCTCCTCAACAGATCTATCCCCTATTCTGATGAAGTCAAACCTATGACTTTCACATCAGAAATTGATGATCTATCTCCGCTACATCTGCTTTAGTTTATAAATAGACATAAGCGACCTGTCCACCAATGCTTCCGCTGCTCCCACTGACTACGACAACCCTCTGGCAGAGTCATATAGACGTTCACTTCTAAAGCCAGTTTAGAACGACGATATACTCATCCTCCTGCCGGGTCTCACAGTCTGGAACAACAGCAATGGAAAGTCTGGGTAAACAAGAACTTCCCTGTCACCGTCCTTGAGGCTACCGGAGTACCTCTCGGGTGCCTGAAGTTACCCACCTTATCTGCGGAGTGGCCAATGGAATGTCAAGCCGGATTGAATCTTTAGGTTCCTATGAAATTTTCAGTAATCGTTTGTGGTTCTGGAATCACTTCCAGTTCTACCATACTCCCACTATTGTTTTTCTGAAAAAATCCATTTTTATTAAAACTGTGGCGAGTCTAGAACAATATCACTATTGATCTTCCAGATGGTAGAAAGTCAACCCTCGTCATAGCCTGGGTCAACCCACAAACAGCCATTACAGAAACGTGCCTTGAGTTATCCAGAGTCTGGTTTTAATCATAAGCCGGAAAACTCCCCGTATCTTAACAATGTCAAGATATGAACTGTTCTATATCTAATATAGAACCAGAGGCACTGATTTAATTGAACCAGATTCAAATCATGCAGCTGTCTCCAGTGCATGTCAACTAAATGGAAGGAGGCCGATCAGCGTTACTTAACTTAGGAATGCTTCCAATTAGGAGTAACCTGAAAGAGAAATTCAAATCGACGCCTAGGGAAATTGAGAAAATGAGAAATGCCAGCTATATGAAACAAAAAGAAAGTTCTCTTAATCATTACTATCAACTGAATACCATACACAAGTATCTACATCTTTGATTACTTTGAAGAATCCCGATACTTGCAATACCTGTTTCTCTACTTTATTCAAATACCTATAACTTCTCAAAATTCGGACCCTGTGTTTCCACGAAACACCTGTCTAAAAACTAGAGAAGTCATAAGTAAACCGAATATAGTACGAGGACCAACCCCTCTGTCCTGATGGACCCTGGACAACATACAATACTCTGTATAAGTCCCTTGAGTCTGATAACTCATTCATTGTGTGTCGTAGGTTGAAAACTGTACTTATGGTTAAGAAGAATTACACCGTTGTTCAATGCTCCTTACCTAACCATCTATTGATATAGGTAAATGTCACAGACATAATTTCAAAAAGATATATCTCACTCTATAAAAATAGACGTACAGATATATCAATTTGAAATTGGTGCATAACAGCGGATATTCAAAACCAATTATTTGTCGACCGGCAAACAGTCCAGGTGACTTCCTCAAATATCACCGATTACAACGAATCCCAATATAATGAGGATGATCACCCAATTCCCAATAACTTACTCCCACTCATCATCTGTAAAACCATACAGATGTGAGAATCATTCCTGGTAAGTACATACCCTAGAGCAAGTGTCTAACTAGGAAATCAGTTTTCCTTTAACAGTACACAGTAAAACTGAAACATTGAAATGTTTCGATGGGGTATCCCGGTATTCCTAGTAATGCCTCTTCCATTATCCAGATTCACAACTGTAACCGTGTAATTCTTTGCCACCTCTCCAAATCCCTTTATATTATGTCTTTAGTCATTACCTTCTGTACACCCCTTTAGGCTAAATGGTTTTCTTCCTTCCCTACCGTTCGGCACCAGCCTATGGTTTGGAAGAAGACTATCCAATAAGCATAATGGGTGTACTATCCTAATCCTAGGAGCACTCGCAATGCGAGAGAAGGTGAAGATTTAAGACAACCGAATAAACCTTATTCTTATTTCTCCTGAACCAGAATCCATCCCTGAACTGGAACAAGTTCCTTTCGAGTTCGTATATAACCATACGATGGAGTATTCAATAAACTGTGGATCTTCGTAGTGATACGGAGTGTTCTGGAGAAATACAAAGGTGATTTAGGATTGGCGAAGAAATACTTGGTTTGGTCGTGAATAGCAGTCACAGTTTACTTTGCCCTCCTTCTAATCCCTTTCTTTGTCTTTACATAATACCTTCTGTACACCATCGTTAGGCTAATTGGTTTTCTTCATTCCCTACCGATCGGCACCAGCCTAAGGTTTGGAAGAAGACTATCCAATTTGCGTAACAGGTGTACTACTCCTAAACCAAGGAGCACTCGCAACCTGAGAGAAGGTAAAAGGAAAAGACAACTGAATAGTCCTATCCGTTTCCTCCAGAACCTGAAACCATCCTCGAATAAATTCCTTCGGGTTCGTATATAACCATACGATGGTTTTGTCCAATGGAAGTGGACGTTCGTAGTAATACGGGGTGTCCTGGAGAAAAGGGTAAAAGTAGGAGTGGCAATGAGGTTTGCAACTCTGACAATCCAAAAGCCAGTGTATAAGAAGGTTCGGTTAATTTTGGTCTCTGAGTCATAGTCTAGGGTCGGGTCAATGGTCGCTGCCAAAGAGAGAGAGAAAAGAAACACTCAGCGTGCACTCTAACCTAGATCAGAATGGTTACCAATTTATCTAATCTGGAAACCTCCCACTGTACCGTCAAATTCTCCTCCAAACCTGAAAGAAGAATTAGTCGGGATCACCCGAGGAGTAAACCAACTCATCAGTGGGAATCGGCATCCAACTATCATCGCATGATAACGTGACGGAATCCGCTCACGTCATCACACTCCAGAAGGTATGCGCATATCTGGCAAGTTTAAGTTTCTTTAGAAACTCCCGATGTGATTTTTACCCCATGCTCTTATGACCTTGACTTTGGCCAACAAATCATAAGTCACATGTCAAGTTCTACCCGTCATTCTCCAGGTTGATTTGAATCCACCCGTACCTACCCTTGACTTTGGCCAACAAGGCAGTACGACTGTTCCAAACCAACGCATCTATCTATGCTGCATATGAATAACCAACAGCTACCAAACACTGTGCCTTGACTTTGGCCAACAAACACAGCTTGAATACTATTTACTATCCATATGAAACGACGGAGGGCTACGAATGGTTTCTGGCGAAAACCTTTAACGTAATGAACTTGATATCGTTGAAGGAACCGGATAGCTTTTTGAAAATATAGTGACGAAAACCTTTGCTAAAGAGGTCACTCCCGGTGAAGGGATCTCGGCTCTTTCCTCGTAGAATGAGGTGCAGGATATTCCAACTGAATACCACGATGCAAAGCAAAAGTAATCGGCTATAGTGAAGTTATTGCCCTGACGCAAACTTCTGTCCAAGGGGTCACTCCCGGTGAAGGGATCTCGGCCCTTGTCTCGTCGACTGAGGAGCAGGATATTCCAACTGAATACCACGATGCAAAACAAAAGTGAACGTCCTTGCAATAACAGCTTTTTGAAAAATGTTCTAACAACATCAGATTAGGTTTGTTTTTACTTGCATTGATCCGAATCAATGCAGTCCCATCAATTGATCACACCACAAAGAACGAAAATATACTGATGTACGTATATGCCATCTGCATTCGCCACTGGGTCCCGTCATTACCCGTTAGGTTAGCTAACTAACGACAGCGGGGACTGGACTAGCACGGATGCAAAACATATACAACATCTACTAATATATATATACCAATATATAATATTTCGCTCAAGGCGTGATAAAATGCAACAACACAGAAATGTACAGCATCACAGAACAATACAGATATCTGGGATCCCCGGGTTTCACAGAGCCACTACTGAAACCCGACGTTCCCCTGGTCGTGTGGATAGCCTGTGCAATAAAATCCTAGACCCCTACGGGCGCGGAAAGTTACCCGCCAAAACCTGAAGCGAGGCAGCCCCCTTCAGCAACGTGAATGGACCACCCAGCACTTCACGGAATCCGGTAACTTGGGCACCCCTCCTGGGTCAACCTGTACCCCCTACGAGTGCGGCGAATAGTCCGCCAATTCTACAGTGAAGCCCCCTCCGTCTCAATGCCATGAGATGTGGGCCCGTTGCCCTCTAGAACCGGCTATCCGTGCACCCCTCCGTGGGGTAATCCTAGTACAGAAAGTAAAATATACATACAACGGGTACATCGACCGCAACCTGGTCGTGTCCCAAAATAATAATACAAACAGGCAGTGACGGCAGTCCACATGTCGGACGCTCGCCCCGCAATATCAAATGTACATAATACAACAAAAACAACTGTACTAGCATTGCATCCAGGCTATCCCCCACGACCAATCCGCAACATCACAGCATAACACAGAACATCAACGTGAATGTCACGTTCGCAAATCCGTCTAACCGGGCTATAGCAGTTAGACAGGATTTACCGATCAAGTGACATTCACGGTCGCAGATATAATGTATATACTATGAAATAATGTGTTTAAAATATCCGATCGATCAAATTTTACCAAGTGGGCCCCCAAGCAATACTGTAGCACTCACAGAAATTCTGGGCCTAAACAAAGTATACCAAAACCCCTATTTTCAGCCCCAAGCCCACTGAAAAAAATTGGTGAAGTGAATCCAAATTCCTGCGGCGGAACCGCGGCCAAAGAGGGGTTATGGCCGCGGTTCCGCGGTCGTACGGAAGGATCAGGTGACCAAAATTTTACAGTGTTCTTAGGATTCCCTGCACATCATTCTGCAACACCCTAAAAAAATTTTCGAGACAAAAAAAATTTCGACAGAAACTGATATGAATGAAACACGGGTTTTCGGATTTTTGTTCAATCGGAAATGTGAACACGTTAGACCAAGCTAGACTATGTTAATGGCGAGGCTCTGATACCACTGTAAGTGCACGGCGGCGCCCCGGCCCGAGGCCAAATGCGGAAGCGGTGGTTAACTTTAACTTTCTAAACCGGCACCACCGCGCACTAAAAATCCGGATTGTGCCATTAAACTAGTCCTAGCTAACTACAAGATGGGAAGAGAGATATACCGAGTGATCCGTATCCTCCGGTCTTCTCGTCGTCGTCCCGATCTCCCGCGGAAGCTCCGGTCTCCACCTCGTCGCCGGAAAGGCACCACGTCGCCTGCTTCTTTTACGGGCTCCCACCTCTATACCGAGGCAACTCGGGCACGAAGTTGGCGAGCCGACGTGCCCAAGGTTTGCTGTAGAATGTGTGTAGAAGCATGTCTCATTTTGGGGTTCATGGAGGTTGCCATAATGGTGGAGGAATTGAACTAGTGGAATTTGTTGATGAACTTGGGAATTTTGTGGCATGAAAAGAACAACAATTCCCATATCCAAAATTTGGACAGCCCCTATGAGGGAATGGCCGGCCAAGACAAATGGTGGGAGTGAGAGTAGGGTCAAAAATAATGGGAGCCACTCACCAATCATACAAGAGAGAGAGGAATGGTTATCATATGAAGAAATGATCACCAAGGAACACCAACACTCCACCAACCTCACCCTTCATCATCACCAACAATCATGTCCTACAAAAGTCAAGCCATGATGAAGATAGAAATCAAGGTCAAAGAAGAGCTATTATGATACAACAATATGCAATCACCTCCCTCCACAAATGCTTATTTGCACAATTGCAAATAAGCCCTCCTCCACCAATCTTCGGCCAATGAAAGATACAAAGAAATATGGCCGAAACGGAAAGCAAACTGGCAACTCCAGAAAACTGGTCCCGTAATAAATTACAGGAAAAACCTCGATACTGTGTATACACACCCGCATCTGTATTCTGACCGAATACAAATGCAATGAGACAAAATCTACACTGTACTATACTAGGATCCGGCTTAAACCAAAGCCGGCTAGTAATATCCGTTCGATCCTGATCCGTGCAATACCGCACGTATCTGATCGAACCCTGCCATATAACCATACGGACTCTAGTACTAACCGTCCGATCCTGATCCGTGCAATACCGCACGTATCTGATCGAACCCTGCCATATCTCCATACGGCCTCTACAGCGTTTCGCCCGAAAGCTTGAGTAACTGAATGTGGGGGACTCTAAAGACTCGTCAATAATATGGCTGTGGATTTAACCACTAGCACGTCAGAGGTATTAGCCATACGTGACGGGCCACCAGCTATTGACCAAAAGGGACGTCGATGAGCGAACTCATCCTGACACCCTACTGAGCCTGTCAGTGACAATATCCGTACAGTCCGGTCCGTTCGTCTATGAGCATCGCATGGCGGGCCTAGGGGGTTGGTAAAAGTCAGACCCCCAAAAGCGGTACAAGTCGTGTCGGAGTGTAGCCCAGAACACCCTGAGATACTACTGGAATACCAACCAGTAAATCTCCTGCCTCAGCCGAGGGCTTCGTGTAATGGCTCTCCTAGACACAACGCGACCTCACCCCCAATACCGGGAGAGACGAACCCCTGAAGATCCGCTCACTGCCTCCATGTGGCTCGGGACTGTACCCAACTAAAACCTGTTTGCACGTCTCCTTTGAGCGTGGTAGGGTAGTAATCAAAGTATAGTGGGAACTCACATGAGACAAATGACGATCCCCAGGTCGATGAACTAACCTGTACACATGTCACCAGGGAACTGCTATCTGACGTCAGGTATAAGACCAACTAGCATGTTCCCGGCGAGTCCTGTCCGGTGTACTCATAACCCAATGAGCACCTGTATACATCTTAGGTGATCCAACTGACACCAGTGGCTTGTGAGACCGGCCACCGCCCCTCGTCGGGGTCTCGAATGTACACACTAGTCTACTCTGGAGTATCGATGCCCTGTCTCGAAACTCCCGCGACTAGGGACCTTTTAAGGATGTGCTTATAGACCCCAGCTCCCATTTATATGATCGCCCTCATACTGCTGGTGGTCAAGCAAGAATCCTAGGGGCTCTATCAACGTGCAATAGCGACATGTCAGGTCACCTAAAGCAGTACACGATGATAAAGATAAACCAGATAGCATACTATCATCTCGAGTAAGACTGTCCTACTGGGACAGGTCCTCCTTCAATCATTGCAATCGCGTGCCTGTGATCCAATAATTGACTCTGAGGGCACTATCACCAACAGGACACCCTACCGAGAACTGCAAACAGCTCCGCGACTACATTGAGGAGTTGATTCGCTCGGGGCACTTGGCAAAGTACTTGTGGGAGAAGCGTCAAGCGGACCGAGAGCAAGAGCATCATCCCCCGCCCGGCGAATTGATGATCGGCCAAATCATGGTTGTATCGGCGGGAGGCTCTTTTGAGACCGACGAGATATGCCCCCTGCCGGTCGAGAGGACTAGCAGCCAACTTAGGAAGATGATCAAAGCGACCGAGCCCATCACCTTCACCGACGAGGATCTCCACGGGATATCCTTGCCTCACAACGACCCCTTGGTGATTACAGCACGGTTCCACCGCTACGATGTTCAGAGGATACTGGTCAACTTGGGGAGCTCGGCAGACATCCTCTTCTACGACTGCTTTCTACATATGGGGCTTGCCCCGTCAGACCTGAGGCCGACCGCCCACATCCTGACGGGGTTTACTAACCACTCAATCCCGGCAGAAGGAGTAGTCACCCTCCTACTTAACATCGGGGAGGCTGGCCGTATGCGCACCGTGCCTGTGGAGTTCATCGTCACCAGAATTCCATCGGCCTACAATATCCTCCTCGGAGGCCCGACGCTAAACTCCCTGCGGGCCCAGAGATCGACCTACCACCTCACGATCAAGTTTCCACTCGACTAAGGCGGAATAGGCCGGGCCTACGGGAATCAGCAAGCCGCAAAGATTTTCTTCACAGCGACATCTATACCCGAGGAGCGAAGCGATGACCTTGAAAGCACAGATGATTTTAGGGGGTCCTTAGATACTTGAGACGAGCTAAAGGAAACCCGAGGAGCCCCGGTTGAGCCGCTAACGGAGGTCCCCCTCGTCGAAGGGAACAATGAACGAACCGTCCAGATCGGGTCACTTCTAACGGGGACTCAGCGCGACGACCTGGTCCATTTCCTTAGAGGGAACTCAGATGTGTTCTCCTGGGCGCCCGCCGACATGCCTGGGATCGACCCCAAAGTAAAATCACATAAGCTCGGGGTTGACCCGGAGGTCCTACCAGTCAGGCAGAAGAAATGAAGCTTCGCTCCGATCAAGGAAAAAGCGATCGAGGACGAGGTTGGCAGGCTGCTTGCAGGCAACTTCATTCTGAACATTGCGTACTCGGAATGGTTGGCAAACGTGGTCATTGTTAGAAAGGAAAGCGGGAAGTGGCGCATGTGCTTCGACTTCACCGATCTAAATAAGGCCTGCCCAAAAGACAACTATCTCCTCCCTCTGATAGATCATCTCGTCGACAGCTCAGCAGGCCATGAGTTGCTCAGCTTTATGGATGCTTTCTCCGTCTACAACCAGATCCGTATAAACCCGGCGGACGAAGAACTCACCGCATTCACAACGGACCGGGGGTATACTGCTATAAAGTGATGCCCTTCGGTCTCAAAAACGTCGGGGCTACGTACCAACGCTTGGTCAACAGGATGTTCGAACCGCAGATCGGCAGGAACATGGAGGTTTACGTTGACGACATGCTCGTTAAATCGACCTCGTTAGACGAGCATGCCAAAGATCTGAGCGAGACTTTCGACGTCCTCCGCAAATACAAAATGAAACTGAACCCCGCCAAGTGCGCGTTCGGGGTCACTAGTGGAAAGTTTCTCGGATTCATGATTACCCAACGAGGGATCGAGGTTAACCCGGAGAAAATCAGCGCTAAAGACCAACGTCGAAATCATGCGGCTCATGGGGAGGGTAGCCGCTCTGAGTCGTTTCATGTCAAGATCCGGGGAAAAGTGCCTCCCATTCTTCAAAGACCTTAGGAAGATCCCAAGGTTCGAATGGTCGGAGGAGTGTCAGATCGCTTTTAAGGAATTGAAAATGCACCTGGCGACTCCACCACTACCCACCCGGCCAATTGAAGGAGACGAGCTATCGCTATATCTAGCGGTATCCGATCAAGCTGCAGGCTCGGTGTGTAGGGTTGCTAGGCACTGCCATAAGGGTCTACGAGGCATCAACCATGCTCGATTAAAAAATTAGCCGTGTCGAACAACCCAAAGCCGGATCTTTAAACTAGAGATTAGGCGAAAACTAACATGCTAAACAGTTTAACACTAAGTGAGAGGGATTACAACCTTTGTAGATCCGGTCCTTCACTTCTTAAGCTCCGTGTTGAAGTCCCTTCGCTGCGATCATCGTGTTCCGGACTCTCGAGAGGCTTCACGAAGAGAAAGGTGCAGTCTTGCTTCCGATCTTCGATAACATAGATGATCTACCTTGAAGTTTCATTAACACAAGCTAACACTCACTAAATGAAGTGAACACTCTCATCTAAAGGGCAAGGGTAGATGAGAATGATGAAGTAGGATTTTTGCTCTCATTTGTTTTCATATTCTCACTCACTTTCATCACAAAATCAAAAGCAAGAAAGCTTTTTCCATGAAAAGAGAAGGAAGAAGAAGATGAATAATGATTAAATCCTTTTGTGATGAATAATGAAAAGATGATAATGATTAAATCCTTTTGTGATGAATAATGAAAAGATGATAATGATGAATTATGCAACCATGGTTGACTAAACCTTTGTAGAGATTTAACTAGGGCTAGGGTTTGGGTTGAGTTAAAGATGAGTCACTTGAAAATATCTTTTTCATGACATAATAAAAACCTTCTAGAAACTTCTAGTAAACATTAACCCAAATCAAACCCCAATCTTGTTTAATCTCCACTAATCATGTTGCATTATTTATCATATCATGTTACAATATTATATATCACCTATATAATATTTATTGTAACAAAATAAAATAATACATTTAACATATATCGCATATATATCAATGTATTACCCGAGTGAGAAAAAGAATCTTTTAGCGAGCTAATATTAGTTAATGTAATTTAATATATCATATATATTATTATACATTAAATTATCGAATCAACACTTGATCCGACAATCCGGCTATATCGCATATAACCGACTAATATTTATCCGTACCGATTCATCGAATCAACACTTGATCCGATGACCCGGCTGATATCAAATATCGTGAGAATAGAATACGGTATCTCATATCGCATTATCCTCGGTCCTGCACATATCACATATGTGCCCCTACTCCGTTTTGCCTGAGCCAAGAAACCTCTGTGTAGGACTCTAAAGAATCGTCAATACGCCGGCAGTAGGTGATGATCATATCAAACACCCACAAGCTGCAAGCGGTCAGCTAAACGTAACAGCTACACAGGTATTGAGCGCTCAGAAGATCAACAAGCAATCCTATACATTCTCCTATGAATCCAATCAGTAACACTCCCGTACAGTCCGGTCTCGTCGTCTGATATGTCGCATATCTCGCCTAGGGGTGGTAAACGTCAGACCCCAGTAGCTCGATAAGTCGTGTCGATTTGAGGTCTATAACAGTTCGAGAAACTACTGATAACACTTACCAGTAAATCTCAGCAACCCTGGCCGGGGATTTCCTGTTATAGCCAACCGAACACAGCACAATATCAACTCCCTATACCGGGAGAGACGAATCCCCTCCTATCGCTCATTGCCTCCATGTGATTCGGGACTGTACCCAAAAGCCACCTTTTGCACGCCCTATTGGACGTGGTATGATGGAAATCAAAGCACAGTGGGAATCACACAAAACTCTATGACGATCTCGGGTCAACAGACTACTCTGTACCAGTGTCACCGGAGAACTGCCATCTGACGTAAGGTATAATACCATCTGGGAGTTCTCGGCGAGTCCGTCCAGTGTACCCGGTCTCTACTGAGCACCCGTACACCATCCTTGATGTCAAACACCGATGGATATGGGATCATCCATCGCCCATCATATGGGTCAAGATGCGTATACGCTAGTCTACTCTTGTGTATCGATGCCCTGTCTCGATACACCCTCGACTAGGAACAATTATAGGATGTACTCATCGACTACCGTGGCCCCACTAGTATGATCTCATCATAGTCCCAGTAGTCGAGTACATATCCTAAGGGCTTTATCAACATGTAACATAGAGACAATCAGAGTACATGTTAAGATAAAGTACAACCAGATAGCATACTATCATGTCGAGCAAGAAAGTCCTCCCTATATATGTCCAAGCATCCATTACAATATACATCGTATGTACAGTAATGGCCTCTAGGGTATACATATAACTAACAATCTCCCACTTGCACTAGGGCCATCTGTTGTGGTATCACATACCCAACAATTAGCTGCGGTTAAAGTATCTCATACTCAACCATCCCTTAAAAGTCTCTACTGGGAAAAAGGCCTTTGTGAGTGGATCCGCGCTGTTGTCCTCTGTGTCTACTCTCCTAACCTCGATCTCCCTAGAGATCAACCATCTCCATGATCAGGTGATACTGCCTAAGAATTATATCTGGATTTCTGATGGGACGGTAGTTCCTTGGCAAAAAGCCACAACTCCATTGTCACACAATGGTAGGAATGAAGTTCATCTCATGAACTTATATATCCAGACTGCCTCTTTGGTAGTATCCTTGGTAATGATGTATCTTGCCTTTAATCGTCTAGTATGTCACGGTATCTAGCTTGGAATTCTTCCAACATACCGTCCCTCCACTGAGGGTAAAGACAATGCCTGGGACTGACATTCAGTCGTCCTTATCACCCTGGAACCTTTCCAGTGATTCTCCACAGGATCGATTGATACCATCTCACTACAACTAGTGAGTATCCTAACATCCAATTAGATCTATCTCATAGATCCAAAACCCAGGATTTAGGAGGTATCACTTTGATCCTATATGGAGAATCCTTGTGATAAGCGGAGATTGACCGAGCGTAGCATAGGAAACTCCTCCCTATCAAGAGTATGTCATCCACGTACTCTACGAGGATCACCACCATACTCCCTACTACCTTTTTGTATATACAAGGTTCATCTACCATTTTGATGAAGTCAAACTCTTTGACTTCCACATCAAAATAGACGTTCCAACTCCACGATGCCTGCTTTATCACATAAAACATCTTGCGCACGTTTCCGCTGCTCCCACTGTCTACGAAGTCCTCTAGCTGTGTACTTATAGACGCTCTCTTCTAAAACATCATTTAGAAAAGCAGTCATGACACCCAACCACCAGATATCGTAGTCATGGAATGTAGCCGTGGAAAGTAGGATCTGGATGGACTTAAGCATAGCTTTGAAAGTCTCAACTTTTTGATGTACACCTAGTAATCTTCTCAAGATATACTTGCTCCTGATGGGGATTTAACCCTTCAGATAGAGCAACCAAAGTTCATACTTTGTTGGTGTATAAGGATTCCATCTCAGATCGATAAGCATCCAGCCATTCTTACAGAGTCTCACTCCTGATGGCCAGCTCAAAACTAGTTGGGTCATCATCTCATGATGCAATCCTCGCTCCCACTGTCATAGAGAAACCGAAGTATCTCTCAGGTGGATGAGGAACCCTACTAGATCGGCGGAGAGGCTGTGGTTCGTTGGAAACTATTGAATCCACATTCAATAGGTATGCAGCTTCCCAAGTGCATAACTCCCAAAAGGAAATAGGAAACTCAGTAGTACTCATCATAGAGCACACCATATCACATAGGGTGCTATTGCTCCACCCCGATATACCATCGTGCTATGGTGTATACGGAGGAGTAATGCCGAGAAAGAATCTGATTCTCCTTTAGAATAGTCCAGGAATTCCGTGCTCAAGTATTCTCCTCCCTGATCACATCAAAGGATATAATACTTATACCCATATTTTGGTTCTCTACTTCTAACTTATATTCTATGAATATCTCAAAAGCTTCGGACTTATGTTTCAACAGAACACATGTCTGAATCTTGAGAGATTATCAGAGAATGTAATGAAGTACAAAGAACCGGTCTTGGCATGTGTAGACAGGAGACTTTCATACATCAGCATGTATCAATCCCAAGAGTTCACTAACTCTTTCTCTGTTTCCAATAAACAGAGCTATGGTCATCTTATCTTTGTGACATGACCGGCAAGTTTCACAAGATGTAAATTCAAAAAAATTTAAATTTGCATCTTAATGTAACTCAGCTAGTCGTGTCGCATTGATATGACCTAGTCTATAATGCCTCAAGAAGGATTCGTTCATTTCTGAACTCTTTCTCTTGTGTGTGTTCTGTATACTAAGAACTGTAGTTTGATTTAGAACGTCAATGCTTTTAGATAACGTGCCTGAACCGATCAACTCTTGATATAGGAAATGTTCAAAACATTATCCAACAATACAAAATTATATCCTTTCTTTACTAATAAAGAGACTGATATGATGTTGTATATCAGGTTCGGTATCTAATAACATTTGTTCAGAATCAATGTATTCTGGTAATACAGGGTGATAGTGACCAACAGACTTGGCTGCAACACTTGCACCGTTTCTATCTCATGAAACTTATCACCCGTTCTCAGTTCTCTACCTATCTGTAGCCTATGTAACAGATTACATATGCGGGATCCTGATCCGGTATCTCATACCCAGGACGTAAAGGATACTGAGAAACAGTTCTATGTAATGAACACACCCGAAGATGATGCATCATCATGCACTTTCTGCGTTTGGGCGGCACGGGAAATCTGGTATTCCCCAATTTCCTGCTCTGTCTTATAACAATTATAAGTTGGAGCGGGACCAACGTTCCCCAGCTCAGTATAACAAGCGGGTTCAGTCAATATATCCGTTTTATTATCTTGATTAAGGCGTGATATGGTCGCTACCTGGAGAGAGAGAGAAGAAAACACTCAGCGTATGCTCTTGCAAGATTAGATTGGTTATTTAATATATCTAATCAGGATGTCTCCCACTGTTTTAATCAAATCTTCCTTCAAACCCTAAAAGGAAAGACTAGCCGGGATT
This sequence comes from Agapanthus africanus, assembly GCA_030015575.1. Taxonomy (NCBI): domain Eukaryota; kingdom Viridiplantae; phylum Streptophyta; class Magnoliopsida; order Asparagales; family Amaryllidaceae; genus Agapanthus; species Agapanthus africanus. Next base: position 552,911,215 of record JASDDO010000031.1, read on the forward strand.
AATTACACGCTACAAGTTCGCCAATCTTTCAGCCAGGCCAGTGTCGGTACTTTGAGGGAGGTGTCCCGTGGTTTCGCACGGACCTAATTAAAGTAAACCTCGTTTTCCCATAAGTATAACCCCGTTAACACCTTTCTAGACACCTACTCGATCGGCTAATTGTAATATGTAAAACTCTCCCAGGAGTAACTCTTACTCGCAGCGGGTATCGGGATCCAACTATCTCATAGAAGGTATGCAATCTCATTGCAAATTTCAACACTTGAAATTTCCAATAATATTTTACCCCTAACACTTATGACCTTAACTAAGGTCAACATATCATAAGTACTAGTCAAGTTCTACCTGTCATTTCATGATTAATCAGACCCACCCTATATGACCCTCAACTATGGTCGACATAATCATATGAATGTCCTAACTAATCGCATCATATGCTGTGTAGGAAGACATCACTTAGCTACCGTACACTACGCCTCAACTAAAGTCGACATAGGCAGCACGAATACTAAGTACTCTACTTCCTAAAATGACGGAGGGCTACGACAGGTTTTTATGAAAACCTATTGCATAATGAACTTGATATCGTTGTAGAATCGAGTGATTTTAAATCGAGTGTTTTTGAGGCTTTTCTAGTTTTGCTAAAGGGGTCACTCCCGGTGAAGGGATCGTCGGCCCTTTTCTCATCGAATAAGGTGCAGGGTATATCATATATACCACTGTGCAAAGCAAGAACTATAGAAGCAATCAAAAGACAAACCGAGTTTGTAGCATTTGCTAGTTTCACTAAAGAGGTCACTCCCGGTGAAGGGATCATCGGCTCTTTCCTTATCGAATAAGGTGCTGGATGTTCTACAAGGAACACCGCTATGCAAAGCAAGAACTAGAGCTACTAGTTTTTTTTTAAACAAGTTTCTACAACATCTTAGGTTTCTTTTATTTTCATTAATTTCATTAATGAAGTCCCATTTTAATATGCTTCACAAGCATCACATTTGAAACGAAATCTGCAATATAATATATATCTCATATATATATAATATAAACATTCATCTCAGACAGTAATATGATCTCATCACAGAACATTGCAGCAGAAGAACATATATGAAATATTGGATATACTAGGACGTCCGTGTTTTCAATACGAGCTTGTATAAAACACGGATTCCACGGTCGCAATGAATAGCCAAACCCACATCCCTAGACCCCTACGAGAGCGGCAAGCAACTCTGCCAATTCTAGGGTTAGGAGACCCGGTCTCGACTTCTCGAGATGGTCTCCCACTGGACCCTAGAACCCGGTTACTTGTGCTCCCCTCTTTGGGTCTACCTAATGCAGAAAAGTAAATAATATACAACGGTGACATCATCCTCAGCCCGGAAGTGCCCCAATAAAAGAATATTACATACAAATGAATTTTACATGAATGAAAAAGAAAAAACTCTCATCTCACATAAAACCCCCGGCTATTCAAAACGCGACGATCCAATATAACATATCACAGCAACACATAATATCTCATATCATCAACGTAAGCAAGTATGCGTATCCCGATTGTCATTGATGTATAGCAACGAAGCCGGCAATACACCACATACTACGCTTACGGTGACAGAAAAGAAAGTGTAAAATTACAACAGTTGGAATCCGCAACCTCATTAGAAATCGCATGCCTAACCAAATGAATTCCTTAGACATCGCATGCCTAACAATTATAAACCCCGCATTTTAGTCTCATTATCGAAAACTCTTTTCAATATCAAGTCGGGAAATTCAACAAGATTCCCGACAACCTGATCGAATGCTCGTCGCAAACTTTAGTAGACGGCCGCACCCCCGGATGTCGTCGACGAAGTGCACTAAGGCGGAACATCGCTGCCGCGAGCACCCGAACGGATGCTTTTGGCGACAGGGTTCTCCTACAGTCACTTGGTCGGGGCTATAGGGCGTGGCTATCTATTAAGTTTATCCGGCGAGTATCCGCGTACGCTACGTGATTGCGACGGACTTTTGATCACATCAAAATTCCATGGCAACCGATCAATTTGAGACTAAACTGCTAGATTTATAACATTCAAATTAGTTATCTCATAACTACGTGTGGATTCCAAATATTGTATCACATTCCAGATAAATAGACAATGTTAAACTTTCCGATCGAATAATCAAACACCCAAGATTTCCCCAATATATCTCAACATTGAAATCAATTTAAAAACATCCATCACATGCCACAGTACCAATGGTCCAGCCGTAGTAGGGTCAAGCCAACGCCTCACATGTGGCATGCCGTACTGCCACAAACCCTAAGGTTTAGAGGCAGTTCAAGACGGTCACATAATCGAGTTAAGGTTTGTTGTCTTCTAGAGGGTCCACCGCATTACTTGCACGACTTAGAAAGTTTCAAACTCAAGAAAAAATCCAACTTTTGAAAAAATTTCCGACAGGAGAAAAAGTGAGTTATTGATATCCGGTCGAACTTTTTAACAGTTTCTAAAATTATCCGGAAAGACTAAACAAAGTTAAATTATCCGATCGAATCAACGAGTCCCCAATACAACCCAAGAAAACTCAACACTTGAGTGGAATTAAAAAATTCCCAGAAAAAACTGCCGAGAAAGGACCTAAAAATAATTATATGAAATTCGAGGGACTAAGTCCAAATTTTGGCCGCGGAACCGCCGCCAAAACCATGTTTTGGACGCGGTTCCGCGGTCACGTGAGCGACTTAGTGGACCGTACTTCACAGTAATTCTTAGTTTTTCCTGCTTGTTTTTCTGAGCATTTTTAATTCATAAAAACCCACAGTTTTGAAAAATGTACAGAGAAGGTTAAACATCGGGGTTTCGGGTTTCGATCGGACTTTAAACTTCGTCTAGACTTCGCCTAAAGCTCTAGCTTGGCTCTGATACCACTGTAGGGTTGCTAGGCACTGCCACAAGGGTCTACGAGGCATCAACCATGCCCGATTAAAAAATTAGCCGTGCCGAACAACCCGAAGCCGGATCTTTAAACTAGAGATTAGGCGAAAACTAACATGCTAAACAGTTTAACACTAAGTGAGAGGGATTACAACCTTCACTTCTTAAGCTCCGTGTTGAAGTCCCTTCGCTGCGATCATCGTGTTCCGGACTCTCGAGAGGCTTCACGAAGAGAAAGGTGCGGTCTTGCTTCCGATCTTCGATAACATAGATGATCTACCTTGAAGTTTCATTAACACAAGCTAACACTCACTAAATGAAGTGAACACTCTCATCTAAAGGGCATGGGTAGATGAGAATGATGAAGTAGGATTTTTGCTCTCATTTGTTTTCATATTCTCACTCACTTTCATCACAAAATCAAATGCAAGAAAGCTTTTTCCATGAAAAGAGAAGGAAGAAGAAGATGAATAATGATTAAATCCTTTTGTGATGAATAATGAAAAGATGATAATGATTAAATCCTTTTGTGATGAATAATGAAAAGATGATAATAATGAATTATGCAACCATGGTTGACTAAACCTTTGTAGAGATTTAACTAGGGCTAGGGTTTGGGTTGAGTTAAAGATGAGTCACTTGAAAATATCTTTTTCATGACATAATAAAAACCTTCTAGAAACTTCTAGTAAACATTAACCCAAATCAAACCCTAATCTTGTTTAATCTCCACTAATCATGTTGCATTATTTATCATATCATGTTACAATATTATATATCACATATATAATATTTATTGTAACAAAATAAAATAATACATTTAACATATATCGCATATATATCAATGTATTACCCGAGTGAGAAAAAAATCTTTTAGCGAGCTAATATTAGTTAATGTAATTTAATATATCATATATATTATTATACATTAAATTATCGAATCAACACTTGATCCGACAATCCGGCTATATCGCATATAACCGACTAATATTTATTCGTACCGATTCATCGAATCAACACTTGATCCGATGACCCGGCTGATATCAAATATCGCGAGAATAGAATACGGTATCTCATATCGCATTATCCTCGGTTCTGCACATATCACATATGTGCCCCTACTCCGTTTTTCCTGAGCCAAGAAACCTCTGTGTAGGACTCTAAAGAATCGTCAATACGCCGGTAGTAGGTGATGATCATATCAAACACCCACAAGCTGCAAGCGGTCAGCTAAACGTAACAGCTACCCAGGTATTGAGCGCTCAGAAGATCAACAAGCAAGCCTGTACATTCTCATGTGAATCCAATCAGTAACACTCCCGTACAGTCCGGTCTCGTCGTCTGATATGTCGCATATCTCGCCTAGGGGTGGTAAACGTCAGACCCTAGTAGCTCGATAAGTCGTGTCGATTTGAGGTCTATAACAGTTCGAGAAACTACTGATAACACTTACCAGTAAATCTCAGCAACCCTGGCCAGGGATTTCCGGTTATAGCCAATCGAACACAGCACAACATCAACTCCCTATACCGGGAGAGACGAATCCCCTCCTATCGCTCATTGCCTCCATGTGATTCGGGACTGTACCCAAAAGCCACCTTTTGCACACCCTATTGGACGTGGTATGATGGAAATCAAAGAACAGTGGGAATCACACAAGACTCTATGACGATCTCGGGTCAACAGACTACTCTGTACCAGTGTCACCGGAGAACTGCCATCTGACGTAAGGTATAATACCATCTGGGAGTTCTCGGCGAGTCCGTCCAGTGTACCCGGTCTCTACTGAGCACCCGTACACCATCCTTGATGTCAAACACCGATGGATATAGGATCATCCATCGCCCATCATATGGGTCAAGATGCGTATACTCTAGTCTACTCTTGTGTATCGATGCCCTGTCTCGATACACTCTCGACTAGGAACAATTATAGGATGTACTCATCGACTACCGTGGCCCCAGTAGTATGATCTCATCATAGTCCCAGTAGTCGAGTACATATCCTAAGGGCTTTATCAACATGTAACATAGAGACAATCAGAGTACATGTTAAGATAAAGTACAACCAGATAGCATACTATCATGTCGAGCAAGAAAGTCCTCCCTATATATGTCCAAGCATCCATTACAATATACATCGTATGTACAGTAATGGCCTCTAGGGCATACATATAACTAACACGGTGTTCGTCCGAGAAGTTGAGGGAGTCCAGAGGCCGGTTTACTATGTAAGCCACGTCTTTAAGGACGCGGAAACACGATACTCGGCCATAGAGAATATTGTCTTGGCGGTTGTAGTGGCCTCAAGGAAACTACAGCAATACTTCCAGGCACACACCATCCTCATTCTCACCGAGCGCCCTTTAGGGGCCATTCTCGCCTCCCCCGAGTCTTCTGGTCGTGTGGAGAAGTGGAGGTGGGAGTTGTCCCAATTCGACATCAAATACCGCCCGAGGCAGGCTATCAAGGCAAAAATACATCCTCGTCGCGGTGGACTACTTTACGAAGTGGATCGAGGCCGTCCCCATTAGAAAACCGGACGCCACCACGACCATCAAGTTCCTACAAAACAACATAATATTCCGGTTCGGGATCCCGAGGTGTATCATCACCGACCATGGGAAGAATTTCGAAAACGAAAGAGTTAAAGGATTCTGCAGCGAATACTATATACTGATGAAGTTCGCCGTGGTCGCGCACCCACAGTGCAACGGGTAGGCCGAGGTCTCTAACTGGGACGTCATCCGAGGCCTACGAGCTCGCCTGGAAGGACGACAGGGCAGTTGGGTCGATGAATTACCCCGGGTCTTATGGGCCTTGCGCACATCGAAGAAGACCCCCACTGAAGAGACCCCCTTCAGCCTCTACTACGCCACCGAGGCGATGGTCCCAGCAGAGATCGGGTTTCCCAGTTACAGGGTCGAGCACTTCAACTACGAAGCGAACACCTCGGCCCTCCGGACAAATTTGGACATCTTGTTGGAGAAGCGGGACCGGGCACAGATTAGATCTGCCGCTTATCAACAGCAAACCGCCCGCTACTGCAACACACGAGTCAAGCATCGCGCCTTCAAAACCGGAGATTTGGTCCTAAGGTGGAACGAGTTCGTTGATGAAGGCAAATTGCACAAGTTTTCTCCGAGGTGGGCGGCCCCTTCCTCGTCTCCGAAGTCTTGCCCGACGGGGCCTATCTGCTACAAGACGCTGCAGGTCGCAAATTTCCACGGCCTTACAACACCGAGAAGCTCAAGCTGTACCTTTGAAAAGTATATCTGTGAATACATGTTTCTTCTTTGACAAAGCAATATAAATTTTTCTAAGTTTTTAATAATAAGAAGGAACTTCCCCTATGTGTTTCCCTCTTCCTCGGCTTAAAGCTCACGGATTTCGTTTCGCGAAAACGCTCAAATGCGCCGAGAGGACAAAAAGGAAACAATAGAACATCGCAAAAAGGAGAGCTTTATTTATTTATCCAAAGGTATTGTGGGCTCCTCAGCCGTACATAAAAATTAAAATTACTACAGAGGGGCAACGGGGTCAAGGAAACACTGTTGGTGATACTCCGTGGAGATCTCCGCCATCCGAGCCCTTGCCTATTCAACTCGCCCCCGATGATGCTACCCACGGACTCAAGACGCCACGAAAGCACCGGGTGATCCACCTGCCGAGCCCTGGCTTACAATCTGTCTCTTTTGGAAGCACTCCAAAATGAGGGCCACAGATTGGTCGTGCCTGGTCTTCGAGATGAGGCCGATGACATAGATCGTGCGCACTTTGTCGAGCACCTCGTCCAGTAGCTCCTCAGAGAGGGGGTTGTACATCCCCGAGGACCTCCTCCAAATTGCGTACATTAGCAATTGGAGGAGGGGTGACCGGCGAGGAAGTAGACAGCCGATGTGATCCTCAAGGCGCTGGACCACGCCCCGGTATCTCTCCTCGGAAACGGACTGGTCGTACAGGTAGACGTCATCGGGAGTAATGATCTCTTCGATCGCGTAGATACGCCCGGCCATCTCGAAGAAGCAATGTTGAAACAAACCCATCTCCTTCTCTATTTTTAGCCTCCACAGAATCCATGAGAGCCCAAATTTGCGCCCGCATGGGCGCGAATCCTGGGATTCGCTCAATTCTTCCAATATCGTACCGCCACGTGGCGGGCATCCTGTATTTCTCGGCGAATCAAAGTCGGAATGACGCGGATCTTGGAACGCCTCGCCTCGCCTATGCGTTTCTGCCATGTGCCGCCCGCAACGGTCACCCTTCCCGATATTCACACACCAAGGAAGGTCGGGCACGCCTCGCAAAACCGAGAAGCTCCCTACTCAGTCCATCCATAGCTGGTAGTTTACTACCCACCGACGCAAAAGATCAAAGCCCTCGTCAAGAGGCTACCGAGCAGCCTCACTGCTCGGTCCATCCTTAGTGGGTAACTTCTTACCCACTTATGTTAAGGATCGAAGCCCTCATCAAGAGGCCACCGAGCAGCTTCCCTGCTCGGTCCATCCATGGCTGGTAGTTTACTACCTACCGATGCCAAGGATCGAAGCTCTCGTCAAGAGGCTACCGAGTATCTTCCCTGCTCAGTCTATCCATGGCTGGAAGTTTACTATCCACCGATGCCAAGGATCAAAGCCCTCGTCAAGAGGCCACCGAGCAGCCTCCTTGCTCGGTCCATCCTTAGTGGGTAACTTCTTACCCATCTACGCTAAGGATCCAAGTCCTCATCAAGAGGCCACCGAGCAACTTCCCTGCTCGGTCCATCCTTGGCTGGTAGTTTACTACCCACCGACGCCAAGGATCAAAGCCCTCATCAAGAGACCACCGAGCAGCCTCCCTGCTCGATCCATCCTTAGTGGGTAACTTCTTACCCATCTACGCTAAGGATCCAAGCCCTCATCAAGAGGCCACCAAGCAACTTCCCTGCTCGGTCCATCCATGGTTGGTAGTTTACTACCCACCGACGCCAAGGATCAAAGCCCTCGTCAAGAGTCCACCGAGCAGCCTCCCTGCTCGGTCCATACTTAGTGGGTAACTTCTTACCCATCCACGCTAAGGATCCAAGCCCTCATCAAAAGGCCACCGAGAAGCTTCCCTGCTCGGTCCATCCATGGCTGGTAGCTTACTACCCACCGATGCCAAGGATCAAAGCCCTCGTCAAGAGGCCACCGAGCAGCCTCCATGCTCGGTCCATCCTTAGTGGGTAACTTCTTACCCATCTACGCTAAGGATCCAAGCCCTCATCAAGAGGCCACCGAGCAGCTCCCCTGCTCGGTCCATCCTTAGTGGGTAACTTATTACCCATATGTACTAAGGATCAGAAGCCCTCAACCTCAGTAAACGCCGACCAATCTTAAGAGAGGTGGTCATCGTCCCAACTCGAGGGAATAGGAAAGTCTATACCTTTCTACTCGGAGGCGTTTACCGACATACCTTCAACGAGCGATCACCGCCTCGACTTCGGGGCCATAAGGACGCCGACCTAATACTGGCCTTTGTACACTTGATAAATAATTGGATTTAATTTGACGTGCGATCGCCAGCTAAAGGACCGGTCGTCGACCTAGCGCTCATCAGGCGAGCAAAATAAAGACATTACCACGAAATGAAAACATTGCCACACAAATTTCTGCAAAAGGGCTTTATTCACAACTCGAGAGTTTTTACAACGGTATTGTGGGCTCCTCAGCCTCACAAAATCGCCCGAAGGGTTACAAAATTCCAAGACGAAAACAAGAAAGAAAAAAATAAAAAAAGAAGGCAGGGAGATTCAGGCCTCAAGGCCGGGGAGGATCTCGACGTGCTCCGCGGCAATGTCGGATGCCGGGGTGACCGCCTTCTCCCCAACACCCCCACCAGGGGCCTTCCCCCCGGCGACGCTTCCGGCGGCATCCCCCTGCACCTCACCCTCGATGGGGTACTTGAGCCGAAGCTCACCGTCGGGAAACTCCGGCATCAGCGCCTTGACGGCGTCGAGGGCATCATGCTAGACGAGGGTCGAGGCATCAGCGAGGTCGGCGTAGAATTGATCTGATGTCCTATAGGTCTCCACCGCCTTCACATCCCGGAGGCCGGCGCGCCTCATCCCTTCCTTCACCGCCTCATTTTCCCTTTTAAGGGTATCCCGCGTCTTCTTCAGAGTGGCAGCGAGCACCCTGGCATCCTCCAACTTGGCCTCGGCGACCTTGTTGGACTCCCTCAAAGCCCGGATGGTCTCCCGGCAGTTGGCGTTCACCCCCTCCTCAGCAGCCACCCGATCTTCAAGGAAGGCGATTCTCTCCCTCGCCAGACGCAGCTCCCGGCTCAGGCTCTCCTCCCGTGGGGAAGACTCGCCCGCTATCTGCATTGCTGGGGCAATTTCCTCGTGCTCCATGCTGGCAACGAGGGCGCAGTGCTGGAGGACCTGAGGAAAGCGAATGGAGGGGTTAAAAAGGTATCCGATCATGCAAACAAATAGCTTAATGAAAACCCGAATGGGAGGCGGACACTAACCTGCATGTCCTCCTAGGCTATGGCCGCGATTTGGGCCTTGAGGGTCCCCTGGGGGACCCTACCCCCAGCCGACCATTCCATCTCCGAGAGCAACCTATCGGCGACAGAAAGACCGGAGGGCACCTCGAAGCGAAGATCCCCCTCCTCCACGAAGATCGGGGAAGACGGGGCTCGGGACACCGTCCTTTTGTGCCGTTTGAGGGGAGCCACGGGAGGGTCGGCCTCGTCCGCCTCCTCCAAGACCGAGGGTTCCTGCTCTCGAGCGTGTTTGCGGCTCTCCCCGTGGCTGGTCTCTGGAGCCCGGGGCGTAATGGAACGCCTAGCCGGAGCGGCCGCCGACGGGGCCGGACTCGAAGCGGGGCGTGACGAGCCGGCGCCTCCGGCTTTCCTCCCCTTCTTCTCGACCATGGCAGCACGAAATTTGGATTGGTCCATCGGTTCTGCAGAAAGGGAAAATACATAAGGGGAGTTAGCGATGCCAAAAAGGATAGAAGAAGAGTATGCGAGTCTAAGCAGGTCGCCTAGGCTCCTAACTTACCCACGAAATGAGCGGGGCTGAGCCCGGCCCAGCTGAGGGCCTGCTTGGAAAGTAACACATCGGCCCATTGGACGGGCTCCCACGCCGACACTGCCCTCGCTTCGGGAGTGGAAAACCGCCTAAACCGCGGGCAGCTGGCCCTGTGCCACTGAACATGCACATGCCAATCCTCACCCTCGGGTGGCTCGACAAATAAAAATTTCTCCTTCCATTCATGGATGGAAGAAGGAACTACTACGACCCCCGACCCGGCCGCCCCTCCCCTGTGTTTTCTAAAGAAAACGTATACCCAGCTCGGCTCGTCCTTACGGGTGCCGGGATGATTTTTGTAACAGAGGGAGGAAAGGAGAAGGGTCAGGCTGAAAGGGATTTCTTGGAGTCTTAACCGGACCAGGAACCCAAGGAGAATCCTCCTCGAGTTCGGCACTAGCTGGTCTGGGGCTAATTGGAAACAACGCAGCGCTGCACTCACCTCGGGGGAGAAGGGCAGACGCATTCCAGCCTAAAAATCATCCAGGTACAGGGCAATCTCCTTGCCCCACACTTGGTCTGCTCTCTCTCCCTCCCCGGCCAAGCGAAGCGAGTAGCCAGGGGGAATGTGGAAACGAGCCCAGATTGTGGTGAGCTCATCCACATTCTTCAGGAGAGAAGGTGTGTCACGAGCACTTTTGATACACGCTTTGGGGACCGTCCCCATCACGCGGCCCTGGGAAGCATGTCTAACCCTAACTCCCCATGGGGAATCCGACTCGTACGAGGCAGAGGAAGAAGCAGCAGAAGACTCCCTAGACTCTACCCGAACTATCTCAACAGACTCCCCAGAAGAAGACATCTAACCTGGGCAAAGAAAGGAGACCTCCGAAGAAAGAACGCAAGAAATCCGACCTAAAGGGAAGAGCGCCGAGCTAACACACGCAGCGATGAGAAAAATATAGAGAAGTGTGGACCCTGGGGGGATCCCCCTCTATTTATAGCATTCGTCAAGCGCATCCAACGGCGTCGATCGTTTCCCACCAAAACAACGCTTCGCGTTCGACGGCCATCAACGTTCCACGTGTCTCACAAGCAATAGACACGTCCCCTCGAGCGCAAAGGACACCAGCGGCCCATCACGTCAGCCAACCAGCGTCGGGCACGTGGCCTGGAGTCTCAACGAACGTACGATCGAATCGGCGCTTCCCATTTAATGCACGATCTCCTCTCTGATCCGCTGACGTCATCAAAAAATACGACTAACTGCCTGGGAATCCGTGCCGATGATGCCTTCTACTAAGGGCTTAGCCCGGGTGACCGATCAGACCACTTTCGACCCGACCCATAAATAGGTCGGGACAAGAGTGAGGGGCTAATGATGATGCTCAGTACTGAGAACCCCCCCCCCCCAGATTATGACACGTGGCAGATGACGTGTCCCAAGGCCTACGGGAAAGAAGCAAGAACGGTACAGTGAAGGCATACCCCGGGCCTTCGCCCCGAGGCCTGTCTCGACCTTCGACGGCCACCCAGATCACTCCTATGCTCGTCTTACACATAACCATTGGCTCGCCTCCGAGCCCTTCTGCACACTGGGCTTCCTCAGCCCTCCTAACTCGCCACCGAGCTATCACAGAACCAAGCTTGCTCGGCCTCCCGCTCTCCCCCGAGCCTCCCGCCGAGCTCAGCTTCCTCGGTCTCATCGACCGACCCAGTGCACAGGCCGCAGGCGTTCCCTCCATGGCTCTGCGAATCTCGCCAGACGCGAGATATATGCCGCCCTTGATCTCGCGTTCCACGCCACCGTGTTCCCCCGCTAACGGGCATATTTCGTCGTTAATGGAGGATCCCGCCATTCGCACAGGCGTGACTCCAGGGGCGTAACGGCCGGCGTAAATCTCGCGCCCGCCTGCCCATAGCTGCCGCTATATAAACCCTCTCTCAGACGACTCAGGTAAGGCAATTCTACCTCAATAGGCCGCTACTCTGCCAAAATATCTCTACTAACTTGATCGCCGGAGGGTCCACGGTGGTACAACCACCCCGGGACTTCCTTGCAGGTAGATCGTCTTCGTTGCTAATCAAGCCCACTGAGATCCACACGCTCCAGCGGGCAACCCTCAAACCTAATCTCAGCCATTCATCAACGCTCGCGACAGATCAACGGAAGACAACATCTGAAGGAGATCCTGAGGTCCATCACCCAGTCATCCACCACCCACGCCCCACCTAAAAAAGGGTGTATATTTAGTAATTAGAGTTAAAACTGGGTTAAGCACCATTTTCTTTTGATAATCTCCATTTGAGAGCAGTAAGCGCCCTCATTAATCAAGGCACCAAGTTCAAGAAGAAGAATGAAAGTTCTTGAAGCAAACCCTAACCCTAGGTCCCTATAAGTACCCAACTATCTTCAGCTACATCTCTTTACTTCATTAAATTTTCCATTTTTTGTATGGAAATTGATTTCTTATACTCTTTGGAGAATCTCTTGTTCTAGGGTTGAAGTTCTTCAATCCTGAGAGCCTCCCTATTAGCAGTTCTTCCTCAAAAGGTTATAATTGCTTGAACCCATAGTTTATTTGCAAATGTGTTATCCTTCTACTTGCATTTGTGTTCATATGCTTCTGAATTGCTTTCATCATTGCTAAATTTGGGATTTTGATGGTTGTTTTCTTGCTTAGGTTCCATAGTTTGGGTTTCAGTTGAAAATTTTGGTTCTTTGACATGAACTGGACAAATTGGGCAATATTTGCTGAAACTTTACACAACTACTACATGTAAAGCAGTTTATGGATTACAAATTATTATTTGGATGTGGAATGCGAGAGTATTAGGGTAGAATGGCGCATCTCAATGAGAGGGTTATTCCATGTTTATAATATCGTGAATGAGTATACATTGAGACAAATAAATTTAGTGGACTTTATAACCCTACAAGTATATATGGAGCGGATTTTATTTTTTGGGCACTAGCCCGTAAGCCCTAACGTAACCACGCACGCACAACACACCCACACACACCACACACAAGCACACAACACACACGCACCCAGGGGACCCACGAATTTGCCCGGAAAGCGTTAATTTGTGGGCACTTCCCCTCTTGGGGTTGCTGGGGTTCGAACCCCGCACTCTCCCCAAGAGTGGAAGTGTCCATACCAACCGAGCTAGTGCTCATTGGTTATGGAGCGGATTATATATGGTGACAAATATATATAGAAATTTTAAGGGTCTTCCCCCTTATACATTCCCTTAAGTTGAAAGTGAAGCATGCAGGTGAAGATTGTAACAAAGATTGGAGAAGCTAGAAGGAAAATACGATTTGCTGAAGAGATCTGCTGCTTTAAACTTTAGTTGGAACGAACATATCACATATCAACCGCTTACTGAGCGATAAAATTCATTTGATCATCAAATGCATCGTATTGGATAGTTTCTACCTTATCACATGGAATCACGGTAACACAAGCCAAATGCATAGCAGTCCCTCGAAATACATATGGAATTCGAGGCAACACAACAATAAGACGTGCAGTTGCTCTATATTTGTTACTTCCTATACTATCTAAGCCACAATAATTTTTTGTTTCCAAAGCCATGAGAGAAAGTGTATGGTCATAGTAAACCAAGATTACTGTAGTGGATCATGGAATATCCTAATTTTTCTCTTTATCAGCATAATAATATGAAACATTAATGGAATAGCAAACATGAGGTTGTATATCAAAATTAAGCATGCCATCAACAAATTGGAGGACTTTAACAACATGCAGATACGTACAGGCATGCTGATTAAGAAACTAACAAATGGAATTTGATGACATAATCAGCTTCAGACAGTATCAAGGTAAGGTACTATAGAGCTCCATCAGGACTACCAAATGAAGAGAGGCTAGCAACAGGATCACCATAAGACTGGTAGCTTTGGACCATGAACTAGCATAATTAACAACAGATATGAAAGTTGTCACGTTGCAACTTTGAAGCAGAGCACATGGATACTTGGTTTGTGAAAAGAAAAATCCATCCATTATCTTCGGAACTTTAATACCCAAAAGAATCGAGAAGGACCATGCTGATCCATGGTACCTTTCCAGTGAAACTGCAATATTAGAAAGAAGGGCGTCTCTCGAAAAGGCAGGAAAGATGCCGTTGCAGCTCACAAGCGTGTGGATTCTGTGGAAAATGTTAAAGTGATTTTCTTGTTAATAATTTCTTAGCAAAATGAATACGGGCACTCACTGTAATTGCGCTTTACACATTGACAGTTCAGATAGAAAACCCATTCATTCTCTTATATAATGCCTCTTTTCGTTCCTTTCCCTTTTCTGTGTATTCTTACTCACCAGACCCTTTCTACCATCGGTGTGAAATGTAACTCTGCTCAATATGCTCCTGGCAATACACAATTTCAACTAGTTAAACAGGAAAATGAACAACTCGTAGTAAAATTTAAATATGTAAAAACTGATGTAATGATTTTATTCAATTAGAGTTCTTGATGTAGAGAACCAAAGAAATCTGTGGTATGACATGGATGTATGGAAGTATGCTTGAACTTCCATATGTTTTTATCAACCTATTTCTATTTTGTTTCGTTTTTGAAACGAGTTCCAGAACATGTAACCTTATCCTAGCGTAAGTTAAGTAATAAAATGCACGTATCTGCTATCTATTTGATACGTATTCCAAATGAAAGGAACATGAGATTGTATAGGGCTATATGAAATAAAAAAGCATGATGATGGTGTATACATTCAGGAGATTCCATTCAAAAAGGATATTATGTGGTTAATTAATGCAAGGCTTCCAATATTATCAGGCACCAAGATCATACCGGAGGTGTGTTGTATTGGATGCTGCATTGGGGATACATGTCAATTTCGGAAGAATATTGGGTATATCAGGCATTTCCATATACATACCATACACAGTGGATTCATATCGTTCATCACACACACATTAGTATGCACGTATGAGCGTGCCTTTCTCACACACAAAAAGAAAGAAAGAAAGAAAGAAAAAGACATTTATATATAATGCAGGACATTACTAACTAATTTCTTGCAGTTGCAACAAATTGAGACCCATTCAAGATCTACAAACAGTGAATTATTTATGTCAATATAGTTGCAACACACATCTAATTACTTCCCATGCAAAAATTACCCGGAATTAAATGCAATAAACCCTTGCAATTCAATATAACAGCTATATTCAGTCAAAAGCCGCAAACAAGCCAATTCACACCCATATCAATAATCTCCCTACACGACCACTACTTAGCTTAAAGAATAAGCTTTTCCTAGGGAAATTTATTGCTAATTTCTATGTTACAAATCAGTTTCGAGAAGAAGAAATAGGTATAAAATAGAAGAGGCAATGACCAGTGAATATACACAATTAGGCATCGAAATATGTGTTTTTTCATCTAAACTGTTCATGGGTTTAAATTTGAAGGGTGATGTCCACATTCTACCTAGAGTTTCTGATGATACTCAATATTGGCGATCTCCATGATCAGGACACGTGGCGGATGACGTGTCTCTGAACTCAGAAGAAGAGGCCCACAGGGGCCGACCATGCCACCCCTATACCGACTGGCAAGCACAAGCTGGCCCTCCTCGGAGCCCCCCTGCAAATTGGTCTTCTCGGCCCCTCAGCTCGCCCCGAGCTGCCATAGGACCAAGACTTCTCGGCCCTCTTGTTCGCCTCCGAGCTCCCCAGTCAAGGCCATCTTCCTCGGCCCTTCCGACCGACCAACTCCACCACTCACAGGCGTAATCGCCGCTCCGCAAATCTCGCCACGCGCAGATTCTCCGCCAGCAACATCCCATGTTCCACGCCATCACGATCCCCATTAATGGGCGATCCGCTCTTTACGCGGGTGTGACGTCGGGAGCGTAACTGCCAGCGGGATTCTCGTGCCTGCTGATGCGTGCTGCCGCCACTATATAAACCCTCATCACAGAGGGGTCAAATAAGCCATTTTTTATTCCACTTAGCCGTTACTCTGCTCGGATCTCGTGCTAACTTGATCGTCAGAGGGTCCTCGGTGGTACCAAACCATCCCGGAACTTCTTTACAGGCACTCGACGCTAAACTCCTCAAATCACCAATCTTCTCAAAACCCATTGAGACCCGCACGCAATAGAAGATTACCTTCCAAATCCACCGGGAGATCGACGGAAGACAACATCTGAGGGAGACCCGAAAAGGACCTTCATCAGCTGGCGCCGTCTGTGGGAACGCAAACTCCACAAAAACAAAGTTGGCCTTCCGATCTCCATCCACATGGCGCGCAATCACCCTGAAGATCCAGGTACCAGCCGCCGCTTCCCCCTCATCGGAGGCGCGGATGAGCCTCCTCCGGCGACCGTTATCAAGGCCCCCGCCGGCCGAATAGACCGACTAAAGTCCAAACGGCTAGGCCAGGGCCCCAGATCGCCGCTCCTCCGCCTCCAGAAGACTCCGCCCTCGTCGACACGGCTGACCACCGGCAGGCTACGTCCCATGGCCATAGACCTCACGGGCCGATACTCGTCTGCCGGGCGATCATTGAGCCTCCTCTGGCGGAATCGAAACAGCACGACTCTGGCGCTTCGCCTCCCCGCACAATCGATGCGCGTGCTACACGCACGTTCACCGCGACCGTTCATGTTTCCCATACCTGCAACTGGATGGTCGGGCGAAACCTCATGAAGAATCAGCAGAGCAACTACCCTGCTCGGTTATCCCTGGCGGGTAGCTTCCCTACCGCAACGCCAGGGATCAGAAAGTCCTCCCAGAGGCAGTCGAGTCCGACCCTCGCTCGGCTTTCCCTGACGGGTAGCTTCCCTACCGCAACGCCAGGGATCAGAAAGCCCTCCCAGAGGCAGTCGAGCCCAAGGATCTCTCGCTCGGCTATCCTTCAGGACAAAAGCCCTCGCCAAGAGGCACCGGGCAGTGACCCTGCCCGGCTAAGGGTCCTTGGTAGGCTACTTACAGCCCCTCCCGCGCCAAGGACCAAAGTCTTCGCAGAGGCAGTCGAGTCCTTGCTCGGCTATCCCCGGTTGGTAGCTTCCTACCACAACCGACAGGGATCAAAGTCCTCGCCAAGAGGCACTGGGCAGTAATCCTGCTCGGTCCCTGTCCTGAAAGATCAAAGCCCTCGCAAGAGGCAACCGAGCAGCTACCCTGCTCGGTCATCTTCGGCTGGTAGCTCCCTACCTATGACGCCAGGTATCGAAGCCTTCGCAAGAGGCATCTGAGCGGCTACCCCGCTCGGTCATCCCAGGCTGGTAGTTGCCTATCCACGACGCCAGAGATCAAAGTTCTCGCCAAGAGGCAACCGTGCAGCTTCACTGCCCGGTCGTCCCTGCTCGGTTATCCCTGGAAGGTAGCTTCCCTACCGCAACGCCAGGGATCAGAAAGCCCTCCCAGAGGAAGTCGAGCCCGAGGATCCTTTACTAGGCTATCCTTCAGGACAAAAGCCCTCGCCAAGAGGCACCGGGCAGTAACCCTGCTCGGTCCCCGTCCTGAAGGATCAAAGCCCTCGCAAGAGGCAACCGAGCAGCTACCCTGCTCGGTCATCTTCGGTTGGTAGCTCCCTACCCATGACGCTAGGGATCGAAGCCCTCGCAAGAGACATCTGAGCGGCTACCCCACTCGGTCATCCTAGGCTGGTAGTTGCCTACCAACGACGCCAGAGATCAAAGCTCTCGCCAAGAGGCAACCGCACAGCTTCACTGCCTGGCCATCCTTAGTGGGCTTCTTACAGCCCCTCCAACGCTAAGGATCCAAAGTCCTCCCAGAGGAAGTCGAGCCTGACCCTCGCTCGACTATCCCCAGCTAGTGGTCGTTGCTCGCAACGCCAGAAGTCAAAAGCCCTTGCCAAGGGGAAACCGAGCAGCTTCCCATTCATGCTCGGCACAAATACGACGGACGGCCCTCTGCCCATCACATGCAGAGGATCCGAGGCCCCAACAAGGGACATCAGGTCTATCCAAGTCTAGGCGATCCCCCCTCGACTTCGGGGCCGTGGAGACGCCTCCTTCTCAGCAGCATTTGGCACGCTTGGCAAGTGACCGAAATCAACTCGACGAACGATCGTTAGATAGATAGCCGACCTGACATGGAACCCCAACAGTGCAGGCAAAGATATTTTACGAGCATTCTTCACAAACAGAAGATAAAGTGCAAACCGATGAAACCAAAGAAAAAAGTTTTATTACCGAAGGCAAAGTCTTTACAAAGGGTATTTTGGGCTCCCCAGCCTTACAAACTGCCCGGAGGCTTACAAAAATTCCAGAAACAATAAAATAAAGGAAAAAGAAGATGGGGGCTCTAAGCCTCGGGGCTAGGCGCGACCTCGGGATCCTCGACATCCGCCGTAAGACGAGCAGGGTCCTCGACGACTTTCTCGTCAAGAATCTCTTTTCCCTGCTCCTCGGCGTCCGCGAAGGGGTATTCGGCCCGGAGCTCTTCGTCGGCGAACTCCTGCATCCGGGCTTTAACGGCGTCAAGGGTCTCGTGCCAGATGAGGGTTGTGACCACGGCCAGGTCATCATAGAAGTCCTTCGACTTCTTGTAGCCCTCCACCGCCTTCGCCGCCGAGAGGTCGGCCAATTTCCCCGCTCTCAGGTCGGGCGACTTCGCCGACTCGGCCGCCGCCCCCAGCTCCTTCCGGAGGGTCTTCACCGTCTTCTTCAGGTTGCCGAAGAGCACCTGAGCGTCCTTAAGATTGGCCTCGGTAGCCACGGCGGCCTCGCGGTACCGGGCAACCTCCGGTTTCTTGGCCTCCAGGGCGGCGACCCTCGCCATCACCACCTCCAGCTCCCGCTTGGAGCTTTCCTCCAGCAAGGCGAGCTGGCTCGCAGCCTTCATCGCCGGGCTAACACCTCGGCCTCCATTCGTAAGGGAAGGGCAACGTGCTGGAGAACCTGAAAGATAGGAAAGAGATCAGAAAGACGAAGGAGGCGCCAAATTTCACAAACAACCGAGCACTAATCTGCACGGACTCTTGGGCGATGGACGCCATCTGAGCCCTGAAGGTTCCCCCGGGGATCCTACCCCCTTCCGACTTCTCTATGTCGTGCAGCAGGCTATCCGCGACTGATAGCCCCGAGGGCACAGCGAACTGGAGGCCCCCCTCCTCCACCATGATAGGTGAGGGTGGGCTCCGAGAAGACCTCTTAAGCGGCTCCGATGGGGAGCCGATCTCCTCCTCCGAGGCCGGGTCCTCCAGAATTTGGGCCCGCTTTCGGCCCGGCGCTCTGCTCGGCCCCGGGGCGGGATCCATCCCCGAACGCTCACGGGACGCGGCCACCGGAGGAGAGGGAGCCAAGGCAGGCTTCGCACGAGAAGAGCTGGCGCCCCCAGCCTTCGTGACCTTCCTCGGCTGGCGCACGGAAGCTCGACGCTCGTCCATATCCATGGGTCCTGCACAAACTAAATGCAAAGATGTCAGCAACACGAGCAATATAAAAGCCAAAAGCAAGCCTAACATAACGACGAACTCAACGGGGCTGAGCCCGGCCCAACTCAGGACCCTCTCAGATAGCAGCACATCGAATCGGGGGATGGGCTCCCACGACGCCACTCTTACCGCGGCGGGGTCATTGGACTGGTTCCCCGTCAAGCATTTTTCCCTCGACCACTTGGTAGGCACGGGCAAATCCTCTCCCTCGGGAGGCGAGATGAAGAATAACTTTTTCTTCTAGTCGTGAATGGAAGAAGGCAGAGCCATAACCCCTATCCCGGCGGCGTCCCCCCGTTGCTTTCTAAAGGAGAGGTAGACCCACCTCGGGTCGCCCGTTCGACCCTTAGGATGATTTTTGAAAACGAAAGCGGAAGAAAGAAGACGAGCGCCTAGTAACTAGGACTTAGAACGGGAAAATATGAAGAAGTAGGGGCCCTGGAACGGGCCCCATCCCTATTTATCACCGCAAACAACTTCATCCAACGGCGCCCTTCATCTCCCGCCAAAACACATCCTCGCGTCCAACGGCTCCGATTGCTCCACTTGTCATTCCCACACTGGACCGCATCCCATCAGACGCCGCAGGTCTGCGCACGTCGCGTCGGCCAACCGACGCTTGATCAGTCGAAAATAATGCATTTTTAATACGGCAATTTCCCTATCATTTGCACTCATCTAGAAGTGTTCGGTATTCATATAACACATATTAGCAAAACAGTCGTAAAATATCAGATTACATGTGTTAGACTTTAAAACCGGCATTTCTAGGAAAATTGACTGTATTTCAAGCATGGCATCATTCCTATATCGCGCAACTTGTGTTTCGAAGTCTGTGCAGGGAAATCCAGAATAACGGTCAAATTTACATAACAGTGCTGCTAAAAAATACGCCAACTCAAGGAGTTGAAATCTGGAAACGATATATAAGGAATTTTGGGAATAAATATATCAGAGAATAATCCAAAAGACAGCAGGAAGCAACGTTACAAAGTTGAAGCCCTAAGGCAGCCAAGTGGCCGCGGAACCGCGGCCGGAGCCGCCTTGCGCCGCGGTTCCGCGGCGGCTATGCCACGTCATCAGCCCATTTTTACTGCAGATTGTTTCCCTCAGTTCCTACACCTCAGCAAGACACATCAAATTCCAGAATTCTCCAGAGTCTTTTGCCAGATTAGCAAGGAGGATTAATTAAGCTAATCTTGATTAAGCTAATCAAACTCCTAACAAACTAGTTCTAGAATCTCTTTAACTAACTACTCCTAGAAGCCTCTCTAGCTAACAAACTTTTGGAGGGAAATTCAAATTTTGAATCATAGATCTAGGGTTTTGGAAGTCTATAAAAGAAAGCCTAGATCTAGGGTTAATGGCTAATCTTTAGTTGTTCAAAAATTAGGGTTGAAAGCTAATCAGTCTCTAATCTCCCCCATTCTTCATCTACCCACAAGTCGAGTGACACGACTTGTGCCAAACCCTAACCCTAATCCAAAGCCAAAATTCAAGATCCTTTGAGTTCTAGCAAGCAAGTCTTCAACCAACCTTTAGAAGCGAAGCCGGACTTCAACTGAGCACGAGATCCAAGCCGATCCACGACTCAAGGAGCCGAGCGACGCTAGATTCGACGATCAAAGTTCCTACCTCTTGTAGTTCTTGAGAGTTGTAACTAATTGTTGATATAATAAAGGTGAAGATTCTTTAAACTTGCTTATATTTCAATTCGAGCATTATGATTCGTATTCAATTCATGAATGTATTCTTCGTGATGATTCTTGAGTAAAACTCCGCTCGTAGACGAATCGAGATGATTGTAAAATGATGATGTTGATGAATCTTTAAATATTTTCTTAAGTCTTAAAATGATTGTAAATTCTTGAAATTGAGTGATCGATGATCTAGATCGATGCGAAATGCATTCTTGATTCTTTTTGCACGATCTAGAGATCAACGATCGATTATTCGATTTCCTAGAAGCTATCTAGTGAATGTGATTCATCAAAAGGACAAAAGATAGGATGAGGAACCCTAATTCTTCGCAAGATCCTCGATCCTCGATGAATCTACATCGATTTAGCATCAATTCGTTAATGGATAAGAAACATTAATTTCTAGTCTTCTTCACATCTACGATCTAATCGATTCCTACGAGCTTTACTTCAAATCTTGAAACTTAAATCGATTGGAATTCTATTCTTCTTGATTCTTGATGTTTAACGTTTTCTTGATTCTTGATTAGATTAGTTGATTCTTGAAATTCATCGATTTAAATCTTGAATCGTTTTTGCTTTTCTTTTCTATTAAATTTTCGATTCAAACAAAACAAAATATGAACGAATCGCACAATCCCTGTGGACGATCCGCACTTACTAACGCGCTACATTCGACACCGTTATTGATTGCGGTCAAATATTTTTGGTTGTGATTTCTTTACAATTTTCTAAATACCGACACACCGTAAAAAGAATCAATCAAATGGCGCCGTTGCCGGGGATCATTTGATTTACTTACACAATCGGAAAATATCAATCAATCAAATGGCGCCGTTGCCGGGGATCGCGCGCTAATTTGTTCTTTATTTTGAAATTTGAGTTGAAAAGTTTATTTCATCTAAATTTTTAGATCAAAATTCGCGCAAACACTAATATGAATTGTTGTGATTTGTTGCGAGGAAATTTGGAATCATTGGAGCTGTGGAAAAAAATTTCAGATAATTCCAGAGAGCTCCTGAGATGAACAGGAACAGTAGCTGAAAATTTAGTGCAGTGATCAAAATTTTCCACCGCGATTCCGCGGTTTAAGGAGCTCATTGCGGCGGTTCCGCCGCGCAATTAGGGTTTCACTGCACAAGTTTTCTTTGGTATCTTCTGCACTTTCTTATCTCCTCCTCTCTCTGCTCTAAATAACATTTTACTGCAGGATTCTTTGCAAATAAATCGCAGCGCCGCAAAAGCAAAATAAATTGTGCGTGTTTTTGATTTCTTGGTTGTTTGCATAATTAATACGGACATTAAAGGGCAAAGACCAAATCCAGATTAGGTGGGGAGTTCATTACCCTTCCTAAGCCTCGAAAATCGCAAAATTGCATCCGCATTTACCCTAATTAACTAAAAAATATCTAGAGATGACTCTAAGGACCGTCGCGCTCACTTAGGACAGAAAAAGGCCGTGGGTAATTCATTGCTTATCCACGTTTCTCTTGTGGTGTCTAAGGCAAGTGTGTCGAAGGCTAGTGGTTACTTAATTAGGCCCACTACTTACGTAGTGGAGAACCTCCCACTTATCTGGCACTTACCTGGCCACAGGAGAGACAAAGAGGCAGTGGAGGATTTATCCTGCGACTTGTCTTTTGGCAGTTAGGAGCGGTCTAGAGATTTGGCCTAGGTGACCCCTAAAATTAGGGTTTTGTGTGTTGCATTGGTTGTGCTTGCATCATATTTTCAAAAATCCGTATTATTTTTCAAAACAAACACCGCATTCATTCATTTCCCTTAATTATAAGTCATGCTGCCACTTGTACTAACCCTTTTTAGTGCAAGATAGGCTGGACACGGGATTCTAGTGTCCGTTTAGTCCGCGTACCTCCTATCGACTCCGAAGTCGGTATTTCTATATTTACCTCTTCTTTACCCACCACCACACCCACATCGATGGATCCTTCTCCATCGAACTTCTTTTCCACTACTCTGCCGCCGGCCGTTAGTGCGCAGAATCCACCCCGCATCTCTCTCCAAAAGAGGTGCTATCCTACACGAGGTCCTCTTTCGACCTGTCTCTCCATTCCACCAGCCAACGGGGAAAATTTTGAAATTAAACCCCAATACATCAACCTTCTACCAAAATTTCACGGTTTCGAGTCTGAAGATGCATATGCCTTTATCACCAAATTTGAAAATGTATGCGCAATGATGGGTACCTCACAGCTTTCTATGGATGCTATGCATCTACATCTTCTCCCATTCACCTTGTGCAATATAGCTGAGAAGTGGTTGTATAACACTACCGCACATTCCATCTCAAACTGGGAAGAATTCGTCAAAGCATTCCTTAAGAAATTCTACCCACATCATAAGACAGCTCGAGTCCGTAGCGAAATAAATCAATTCACCCAGCTTCCAAATGAAACATTCTCAAAATGTCTTGAACGCCTCAAAGATTTGTTAGTTCAATATCCTCATCACGGAATACTTAGATGGGAACTGTGTCGAATCATATATGAGGGCATTAATCCTAACACAAGACAGACCCTTGAATCCATATGTCAAGGCAACTTTATGACCAAAGATGATGGGAAAGCCTGGAAATTTCTAGAAGATTTCGCTGAAAAATCTTTACAGTGGGAGGGTGTGAGTAAATCGTCTAGGGATGTCAATGATATTTCCATAGGAGTTAGAGCTGACATTTCAGCTATACACAAGAAACTCGAGACTATGGAAAACAAATTTTTAGCTGCCACCCTAAATCAAATATCACTCTCCAAAACTGTATATGGTTGCTGTTCTGATCCTTCTCATTTGACGGAAGAATGTCCACGAAATTCTCCGTTTCAAGGTCATGAGCATATCAATTCTGCTTTCCAACAACGACCTAGGAACGATTCATATTCTTCCACATATAATCAGGGTTGGAGGAATCACCCAAATTTTGCTTGGAACCAATCACAAAATCAAAATACGGTTCCAAACCAACACAATTTCCAAAGGGTCCCTCTACCACAACAGCAACCACCACTTCAATTGAGTCAGCACCCCTTCCAATCACAAAACTTCCAAAATCTGGCCTTGCACCACATGAAAACTCTTTGCAATTGACCGGTACAGATAATACCTTTGCACTAGCACAAACCTTGGATACTTTCATGAAACAATCCATCCAAGGGACGACAAGTTTGCAATCTTCCGTCGAGAATGTGATGAAGCTCATTGTCTCTCAAAATGAGAATATCAAATCGATGGAAGCACAAATTGCACAACTAAAAGCCGAAATGAGTGCAAAAGAGAAAGGGAAACTTCCAGCTCAACCTTTACCCAATCCTGACTATTCACATCTTGTGAATGCAATCACGTTGAGATCTGGAAGAGTGCTTGACAATCACGTTGGGGAAGAGTTTGATGATACTGATAAATCAATCAATAACACCCCGGCTGAGACCTTTCCTTCCGTTTCTACTTCTAATTCTGACCCCAGTTCTTCTACCCCACCACCTTCTTGCGAGCCTATTCTTCGTTTCCCACAAGGCTCGCCACCTCAGCCCACCTCTTCTAGTCTATCACAGACATGGTTTTCTCCGGCCTCGGGTTCCGGTTCCGGCAAGAGAGCGAAGTGAACGATCTTTTTGGGAACTGACCCTGGCGCACAGCCCCGCAGGGCCGATCCCGCTGTTAATGAGGAAAGTCGACAAAAATAGCTTTAAGCTAGATGAAAAGTCCCATGAGTGGGAGAAAGGCAGACGAAGCCGGCCAAAGGAAAGAGACATAGCGAGACCAAAACTAGGAAGTGAGCTCACCCGGCTGACTGAGCTTACCGTCCCCCAATCTGCCTAAACCAGTCGTTTTCGGAACACTAAGCCAATCTCGACTTTTGAATCAAAACCATAAAACTCAAGTGATCCTACGTCGGCCTGCAAATGAGCCTGCAGGCTAACTCCTTTCCCCAGCTGACCAAACCTTTGCACGCCTCCGTTACCTTTTGGGTCCCCACTTCTATTCTGGGATCAGGTCCACCCACACGATCTTCTCCATTGTTGGACCCCGACCTTATTGCCCAAGCTCCTTACCCAAATCGGTTAAGGGGAAACACACTGAGTCCACAAATGGAGAAGATCACTGAAATGTTTAAACAGGTTAACATCAACATCCCTCTTCTAGATGCTATCCAACAAGTCCCAGCTTATGCGAAAGTTCTTAAAGACTTGTGCATTAGAAAGAGGAAGAAA
Source organism: Agapanthus africanus (assembly GCA_030015575.1). Taxonomy (NCBI): domain Eukaryota; kingdom Viridiplantae; phylum Streptophyta; class Magnoliopsida; order Asparagales; family Amaryllidaceae; genus Agapanthus; species Agapanthus africanus. The sequence goes on from JASDDO010000031.1 coordinate 552,936,521, forward strand.
CAAGTGCCCAAGACGATATTCATAGCAAAGACTGTAGACACGGCTTTCCCCCAGCAATTACCAAGGAAACGTAAGGATCCTGGATATCCTACTATTTCCATTTCTATTGGGGAAAAACACATTAACCGTGCTCTACTAGATATTGGCGCAAGTGTTAACCTGCTTCCTTTCTCAGTCTATGAGCAGTTAGGGATCGGAGAGTTGAAACCAGCCCATTGCACTCTCCAAATGGCTGACCGATCAATCACCAAACCTACGGGTGAACTGGAGGATGTGTTAATAAAAATCGGGGAATTTATATTCCCTGTGGACTTTATTATACTTGATACACAGCCTGTAGCGAACCCACGGAATCAAATTCCGGTGATTTTAGGTCGCCCCTTTTTGGCCACTTCCAATACTATCATCAACTGTCGTAATGGTTCTATGACCCTATCTTTCGGGAATAGGTCAATTGAGCTGAACATTTATAAGTTGGGAAGTGTACCCTCCGAACCTACTGCTCAGGTCTGTTCTGTCGACTTAATGGATCTCGACAGCAGCGAATTTGATGATCCTCATGATACCGATCTTGACTCTTTTCATACGTTATTGTTTGACCCAACTATGTATCAAACACATACAGACTCTTCCACCGAGATGTCCGGGTCAACAATTAACACTGATTATGAACTGTTTTTAGAGTCTGAAGATCACCCCGCACTTTGTGATGACATTATTCATCGGGGTATAGATGGAACTTTTGAGGAGATCTTCGCTGATGAACTCGCATTTTTGAATGACACGGGTGTTGAGATGAATCATCTCCCAATCAATGAAATTGAACCTCCATCCCTTCTTAAGAACTGTAAAAAAAATGCGAGTAATCCATCACACTCACTGCATCGTCTCTCCAAAATGAGACGCGCACACATTCTATTCCACCACTTAACCTTTCCCCACTTCTTCTTCCACCAACCAGAGCACTGCATTGATAAAATTTTTGAATGGTTGGTGTTAACTTTCGGTCTTTGCAAAGCTTGGCATCGACCAATGATTTTTGATCCCTTCATGCGATTTTCAAAAGATTAACATTGCATAACTCAAGTTTGGGGGGGGGGCAATTTTTCTGGCTCTTGAAAAGAAAATTTTTACAAAATAATGAGCCAAAAATAAGTTTGGGGGAGGTTCTTCACTTAAATATTTTGCCCCCACTAATAAATTCCTCCCAAGCTTACAGGTTTTTCGAGATTTAGCAGGTGGCAACAGTGAGGACACTGTTGAAAACAAGTTTGGGAAAGGTTTGTGCTTATTTTCGCATCATTTGCATCATACATTGCATAAACACAAAACATTTTCAAAACCTATAAAAATTTTAAAAAAATTCAAAAAGATAAAAACATTTTTTATACATAAATAAGATAATGAAAGATTAGATAGTGAAAAATTACATCCATGAGATTAGAAAAATTTAAGAAAACCTAGAAAATTAAAAGTTTTCTTATACGAACTAGTAATAAGTAGTTATGAGCCGTTGTCCCAAGAGTTAGTAAGATGAAGGAAGTCACTAATCTGAGAATAAAAATAAGTCTGAAAATAGTTTCTATTCTGGAAGCCAAACATTTTGAACGTTGATACCCTGCTATTCGCACTTACACACGTCTTGAAACTCGGGATAGTAGAGGATACCTTGAAATGCTCGTCTTAAAGCCAAAAGTATGAAGGAAATAAAAAAAATGAATAAAATATAAAATGGTGAGAAAAATGGACACTGGTTTTGTTATCGCCAAGGCAGCAATAAAAAAATATAGCGATGGTGCCTCTTCACCTAGTGCCCTAAGGCCAACTGGTCTGGGAGTCACTGCTAAGCCTTAGGTGGTGCAAGACGAGGAAAATACACCAAATAAGCAAGCACATGAGTAATCGGTCGGTTAGTACCTCAAGAAGTATTAACGATCGCATGAAAGTGTGTGAGCAATTCTAAATATTCATTAATTAAAAAGTACTGAGGTGGATGGACAAGAGTATGATAGCTTGAATTGAATTTTCCGGGTGTAAGGATGTCTTTACACACACGCAGGGTTATATGATCGATGTTTGGAAGAAAGATAGGAATGAAGAATAAAGACGATGTTTTATTGAGGGATGATGTGATTTCTGACATCTTTTCATGACTATTAAGATAGGGCTCATGACAACCGAAAAACTAGCTAGTTGGAAACCCTAATTTTCAAAGCTTTTATTTTACAATTCTTGTCTTTAAATGTAAATTTCATGATCTTCCTTTTATTATTGGATTTTGTGGGTGCAATCCGCTGAAAACCCTCAGAAGACAACACTCCTCCTATTAGGGACACCTAGAGGTTTAAAGGCTTGTTGCACGTGCTCAGTGCAATCGTGTTGCCTACGAAAGTGTGCTAGTTAGTTTTTCTCTTTCTTTATTTTCTCCTTCTCTTTTTAATAAAACATTCGCTCGAGACGATCGAAAATAAGTTTGGAGGAATTTGATCAGTCGAAAATAATGCAATTTTAACACGGCAATTTCCCTATCATTTGCACTCATCTAGAAGTGTTCGGTATTCATATAGCACATATTAGCAAAACAGTCGTAAAATATCAGATTACATGTGTTAGACTTTAAAACCGGCATTTATAGGGAAATTGACTGTATTTCATAGCATGGCATCATTCCTATATCGCGTAACTTGTGTTTCGAAGTCTGTGCAGGGAAATCCAGAAGAACGGTCAAATTTACATAACAGTGTTGCTAAAAAATACGCCAACTCAAGGAGTTGAAATCTGGAAACGATATATAAGGAATTTTGGGAATAAATATATCAGAGAATAATCCAAAAGACAGCAGGAAGCAACGTTACAAAGTTGAAGCCCTAAGGTAGCCAAGTGACCGCGGAACCGCTGCCGGAGCCGCCTTGCGCCGCGGTTCCGCGGCGGCTATGCCATGTCATCAGCCCATTTTTACTGCAGATTGTTTCCCTCAGTTCCTACACCTCAGCAAGACACGTCAAATTCCAGAATTCTCCAGAGTCTTCTGCCAGATTAGCAAGGAGGATTAATTAAGCTAATCTTGATTAAGCTAATCAAGCTCCTAACAAACTAGTTCTAGAAGCTCCCTCTAACTAACTACTTCTAGCCTCTCTAGCTAACAAACTTTTGGAGGGAAATTCAAATTTTGAATTCTAGAACTAGGGTTTTGGAAGTCTATAAAAGAAAGCCTAGATCTAGGGTTAATGGCTAATCTTTAGTTGTTCAAAAATTAGGGTTGAAAGCTAATCAATCTCTAATCTCCCCCATTCTTCATCTACCCACAAGTCGAGTGACACGACTTGTGCCAAACCCTAACCCTAATCCAAAGCCAAAATTCAAGATCTTTTGAGTTCTAGCAAGCAAGTCTTCAACCAACCTTTAGAAGCGAAGCCGGACTTCAACGGAGCACGAGATCCAAGTCGATCCACGACTCAAGGAGCCGAGCGACGCTAGATTCGACGATCAAAGTTCCTACCTCTTGTAGTTCTTGAGAGTTGTAACTAATTGTTGATATAATAAAGGTGAAGATTTCTTTAAACTTGCTTATATTTCAATTCGAGCATTATGATTCGTATTCAATTCTTGAATGTATTCTTCGTGATGATGCTTGAGTAAAACTCCGCTCGTGGAGGAATCGAGATGATTGTAGAATGATGATATTGATGAATCTTTAAATGTTTTCTTAAGTCTTAAAACGATTGTAAATTCTTGAAATTGAGTGATCGATGATCTAGATCGATGCGAAATGCATTCTTGATTCTTTTCGCACGATCTAGAGATCAACGATCGATTATTCGATTTCCTAGAAACTATCTAGTGAATGTGATTCATCGAAAGGACAAAGGATAGGATGAGAAACCCTAATTCTTCGCAAGATCCTCGATCCTCGATGAATCTATATCGATTTAGCATCAATTCATTAATGGATAAGAAACATTAATTTCTAGTCTTCTTCACATCTACGATCTAATCGATTCCTACAAGCTTTACTTCAAATCTTGAAACTTTTAAATCGATTGGAATTCTATTCTTCTTGATTCTTGATGTTTAACGTTTTCTTGATTCTTGATTAGATTAGTTGATTCTTGAAATTCATCGATATAAATCTTGAATCGTTTTTGCTTTTCTTTTCTATTAAATTTTCGATTCAAACAAAACAAAATACGAACGAATCGCACAATCCCTGTGGACGATCCACACTTACTAACGCGTTACATTCGACACCGTTATTGATTGCGGTCAAATATTTTTGGTTGTGATTTCTTTACAATTTTCTAAATACCGACACACCGTAAAAAGAATCAATCAACGCTTGACACGTAGACCGTCGCTTCAGTGGAAGAATACATGAACCGGCGCACCTTCCTTAAATGCAAAGATCTCGCTCTGATTCGCTGACAGAAAAGACAGATGACAGCTCGGGGATGTGTCCCGACGAAATCTTAGGAGGGAGCTCGCCCCGGGCGGCCCGGCAGTCCACTCCTGACCCGACCAGCTAGCTAGTCGGGACAAGAGTGGGGGGCTAATGATGATACTCAATATTGGCGATCTCCATGATCAGGACACGTGGCAGATGACGTGTCCCTGAACTCAGAAGAAGGGGCCCATAGGGGCCGACTAGGCCACCCCTATACCCGACCTGCAAGCACAAGCTGGCCTTCCTCGAAGCCCCGTGCAAATTGGCCTCCTCGGCCCCTCAGCTCGCCCCGAGCTGCCACAGGACCAAGACTCCTCGGCCCTCTTGCTCTCCTCCGAGCTCCCTAGCCGAGGCCATCTTCCTCGGTCCCTCCGACCGACCAACTCCACTACTCACAGGCGTAACCGCCGCTCCGCAAATCTCGCCACGCACAGATTCTCCGTCAGCAACATCCCACGTTCCACGCCATCACGATCACCAATGGGCGATCCGCTCTTTACGCGGGTGTGACGTCGGGAGCGTAACTGCCGGCGGGATTCTCGCGCCTGCTGCTGCGTGCTGCCGCCACTATATAAACCCCCATCACAGAGGGGTCAAGTAAGCCATTTTTTATTCCACTTAGCCGTTAGTCTGCTCGGATCTCGTGCTAACTTGATCGTCGGAGGGTCCTCGGTGGTACCAAACCATCCCGGGACTTCTTTGCAGGCACTCGACGCTAAACTCCTCAAATCACCAATCTCCTCAAAACCCATTGAGATCCGCACGCAATAGGAGATCACCTTCCAAATCCACCGGGAGATCGACGGAAGACAACATCTGAAGGAGACCCGAAAAGGACCCCCATCAGTTTCAAAGCCATTCTTCTACAGCGACCACAATACAATAGTGACTTCTTACCCAAAAAGAAAGAAAAATCACATTGCCTTCACTATAATTATGGTTGATCGCTTATTGTAAACATCCTCACTCTTGTGCAAGCAAACGAAAATCAGAACACAAGTATTGTATTATCCTAATTAACTTGGTGGTTTTGAATTTGTCTAATAGAAGAAACCATTCCTACACTCCATTTTGGGAGACAAAAACAATTTCAGATAATTTCGGTGAAAATGCAAATAATTTTTTACACTTCAGCTACACTTTCAGGTAAATTACGTGACACGCATGTTACATGCAATTATATCACTTGGTAAAATGAGAATGTGTTACCTAGTGTCAAAATTTTGAAACATAATAAATGAGCTAACTGCTAAATCACAGTTTTCAAAAGTTACTGTAAAAATTATATATCTATATAGCATCAATTAACATGATAACCATGATACAGTCAATAGGCAATATATTTGGATCAACCTCGCGGTGACTAATTGCGGTAAATAACTTAATTAGTATTCATGTTTTATATAACATCAGGTAATAATTGGATAAAATATATGATTTTCCTACTACAAGATGCAAGTAAATAAAGATTATAATTACTTAAAAGCCTGGCAGAATCAGGCTATGCAACTGATGATTCAATTGTTCCTATTCATGCATTTTCTGTGTACCTGCAAGTTGTGTGTGGCTCAAAACTATAGAAAATGAAAGTTTATTGAGATATTGCCTTATTTTGTCATTGAGAACGAAATGCTATGGAAAATGTTTTCCGACATGAAAAAACTATTGATTGACATGGTTTACTTATTCTGCACTTAAGCAGAAAATTGCTAATTTGGTGTGTATTCTCTTTCGGTCAACAATCTTTACTAACTTATGGTTTCCTACTTTATGTCCATCTTAAACAACCATGTTTAAACTCTAAAGTTCAACATCCGGAGATGATAAGGACGAAAGCGTGCACCATTTTGATCACTTTGAAACCTATGGCTCGCAAAACAAGACAAAGTTATCGATATTACAAAAGAGGAATAAAGAGGGGTAGAAATGAAGATTTCTGCTGACTCTCTTAAAGTTATCTAGATTTCTGATGGAACAGTATTTTCTTGTTTGAGGTTATTTTATTGAACCATATGGATGATAAATCAGTTATCAGATCTCGAGTTTTCAATTCCTCTCTTCCTAATCTTCATACACCAGTACAAAGTTCCTCCAACTATGACACAAATAGGTACCACGTCAACCGCTTTACCCAAAAGCAGAATATTCTTCTTAAGACTCGTAGAGATCCCATGACGTCCATCTTTTGCAACTTTCACCCAGAAACTAAAACCATCGCCACTTTCAACTTCTCTAGCACCATCAACCAATCCATAGTGCGAACACGCTTGTTCTGTAAATAGAGCAGCAGCACATGAGCATTCTTCCACACATGAGTTCGAACATTCGTCATTTGTTGAGTTCTTAATCGGAGACTGCACTGTTAAAACTGTATTGACTCCTTTTAACTCTACCATCTCCATTTCAGAATTGTAGTTTACATCACAAAGTACAGTATTAGCACCTTTTTCCTTGGGTAAATCCCAGCAAGGGGAGAAGGAGCGTCGGCAAATCTTAGAAAGCCCACAAGGGAGCGGAAGATCGCAAAGTTCTTCAATAGCTTGATATGATGCTTTAAATACAGCCTGGTTTGTATAACTCTTGCTTGCATAGTAGAGCTTTAAGTTTCCTGTTTTTTCAAGAGCTATAAATCTGACCGCACATATCTACATATGTGCCCTATTTCGTTTCGCTTGAGTTAGGAAACCTCTGTGTGGGACTTTAAAGACTCGTCGATACGCCAGCAGTAGGTAATGATCACATCAGATATCCACAAACCGTCAGCGGTACTAGCCGGACTTAACGGCTACCCAGGTATTTGAACGAATAGAAAATCAACAAGAAAGCTTGTCCAAACTTCCGTAAAGCCTATAAGCAACACTTACCGTACAGTCTGGTCTCTTCGTCTGATATGTCGCATATCGAGTCTAGGGATGAAATCGTCAGACCCTAGTAATTTGATAAGTCATGCCGATGTGTGGCTTATAACCTTTCGAGAAACCACTGATAACACTTACCAGTAAATCTCATCAGCCCTGATCAGGGACTTGCTGTTATAGCCAATTGAGTATAGCGCAGCATTAACTTCCAATACCGAGAGAGACGAAACCCCTCCTGTCGCTCACTTCCTCCATGTAACTCGGGACTGTGCCCAAAATCCACTTGTTTGCACGACTCCTTTAAGCCGTGGTAGGGAGGAAATCAAAGCACAGTGGAAACCACACAAGACACTATAACGATCTTGAGTCTAAAGACTAACATGTACAAGTGTCACCAGAGAAATGCTATCTGACGATAAGTATGGTACCATCTAGGAGTTCTCGGCGAGTCCTGTTCGGTGTACTCATTCTCTTATGAGCACCTGTGTACAATCTTTGATGTCAAACACCAATGGTTGTGGGATCAACCATCGCCCCATACAGGGTCAAGAAACGTACATACCAGTCTACTCTGGAATATCGATGCCCTGTCTCGATACTCCTTCGACTAGGAACTGTTAAAGGATGTGCTTGTGGACTATATAAGCCCCACTAGTATGATCTGTATGATAGTTCTGGTAGTCAAGCCAACATCCTAAGGGCTTTATAAATATGTACCAGAGAGACAGTATAATAATACAAATGTACATGTTAAGATAAAGAGCAATCAGATAGCATACTATCATGTCGAGCAAGAAAGTTTTCTATATATATGTCCAAGCATCCACTATATCATACAATAATGGCCTCTAGAACATACATATTCCTAACAGCTTCCGGTACTGATTCTGCCATTAATTCTATGGATGCGGAGACGTTGGAAAGTTTCAGATTGTTTCAGCTCTCTCAGTCTCAGTCATCCTCTAGTGCTACATTTGCTAAGATAGGTAACTCTACTGCTTGTCTATTCTCAGTAGTTCATGAGTCATAGGTGATTGACTTAGGAGCGTCGGATCACATGATTGGAAATTCATGTATATTGTCCAATTTCTCACATATTTCTCACACCTGTCAAACTTTCACCTGTTAGTGGTATAAGTTCAGTGATTTTAAATCCGTCTATGCCTTTACACTCCGTTTTATATATGCATCGCTTCCCTTTCAATTTGCTTTCTATCAATCAACTCACAAAATCCTTAAACTGTTGTGCTATCTTTTATCCTAACCACTGTGTATTTCAGGATCTGAGAACGAGGAAGACGATTAGCACCGGACATGTGTCTAATGGTCTGTATCGGATAAGTAGTTTTTCGGAGTCGGTTGCATGCTTGAGTGAGTCTACAGCCTTAGATTTGCACTGTCAGTTAAGACATCATCATTATAGAACCTGAAAAAGTTGCGTTTAGAAATTTCTGCGACTACTGAGTTAGTGTGTGAGTTTTGTCAGTTGGGTAAGTATAATCGTGTATCTTACTCTCTTCGAGTCAATAAGCGAGTTAGTACTACATTTAGTTTAATTCATGATGTATGGGGACTATGTCCTGTTGAGTCGTTATTTGGTGATCGGTATTTTGTCACATTTGTTGATGATTTTTCCTGTGCTACTTGATTATATCTAATAAAATCTCGGTCTGAAGTTTTTTTCTCTCCATATTTCGCAAATTCTGTGCTGAGATTAAAACACAATTTGATGTTTCTATAAAATACTCCGTAGTGATTGTTGGGTTTACCTAGCACCTCACAAGGGTTTATAATGCATCAAACATGCTACAATTTAATTTTTTAGGGTGCTAAGCAAACTAACCTAGGATCAAACTAGAAATTTAAAATAACATATGAAATAGTATCACATACTACAAGCAATAAAACACTAAGTAAAGAGAATACAACATTTGTAGTTCTCTTTGCTTGACTCCTTGGCTACTTGAGAGTTTGAACGGACTTGCTAGTGATCTTCCGAGTCCACGATGATCCATCCGGAGTCCTCTTTGTTCAAGCTCCAAACTCCACTTGATCAAAAGATAAAGATGAAGCTAACACTCTAAACTAATTGGCTAGACTAGTGTAGAATGATGATGTGGTTTGTTTTCTCACTTCAAAACCCTATCTTTATCACTATCTCACCCACCAACAAAGTCAAGAGAGCAAGAGAGAGGAGGAAGAAGATGATGGCAACTCAAGAGCTCAAGTTATGATAATCATCAAAATAAAAATGAGAATAGAAATTATATATAATATCCGCTCTCATCCTAAACTATGGGTTAATAAATATCTAGATATTTACTTTCGAGAAAAAAGAACCATAGAAAATTAACTCATGGTTAATGCAAGGTTAAGTGTAGAGAATGAAGGATAAATATCAACCATGAATTAATTTTATTTACTTTAACTCAAAAATAAATATTTAGATAAATACTTCCATGTGAGTCTTGCATTGCCACCACTAATGTATCAACAACCATGATACACATAAGTGTATGCATGTATGTGTTCATGCACATCAACATGTGCATCAACATAAACATATGCATACATGCAAGCATACAATAAAGAAAAGGGTTTAAACAAAGTGAGCAATAATGTCAATGTTAAATCAACACTTGATTTAACAAACCGGCCATATCTCATATGATCCGACAATAGAAAATCGCCCGATTAATATACAGTATCATATATGCGCATTTAATCGGGTCCCCGCGCATATCGCATATGCACACCACATCGTTTCGCCTGGGTTAGGAAACTCCTCTATGGGACTCTAAGACTCGTCAATATATCGGCAGTGGGTGATGATCATATCAAGCACCCCCAAGCCGCAAGAGCTCAGCTAAACGTAACGGCTATCCGGGTATTGAGCGATCAGAAGAAAACAAGCGAACCTGTCAAAACTCCCGTCGAGCCAGCTGGTAACACTACCGTACAGTCCGGTCTTTTCCTCAAATATGCTGCATATCAAGTCTAGGGATGGTATCGTCGACCCCAATAACTCAATAAGTCATACCGATATATGGCCTATAATCAAACCGAGAAACTACTGATAACACTTATCAGTAAATCTCAACAGCCCTGACCAGGGACTTACTGATATAGCCAATCGAGCACAGCGCAACATCAACCCCCAATACTGGGAGAGACAAAACTCCTCCTATCGCTTATTGCCTCCACATGTCTCGGGACTGTACCCAAAAGCCACCTGTTTGCACGACTCAGCAGAGCCGTGGTAGGATGGAAATCAAAGCACAGTGCAAGAACACATGAGACTCTATGACGATCTCGGGTCTACAGACTAATCTGTACCAGTGTTACCTGAGAACTGCTATCCGAAGATAGATATAATACCATATAGGAGTTCTCGGCGAGTCCGTCTAGTGTACCCAGTCTCCACTGAGCACCCGCATACGATCTTGATGTTAAATATCAATGGATATGGGAACGTCCATCGTCCATCATATGGGTCTAGTATCATATACGCTGGTCTACTCTGGAATATCGATGCCCCGTCTCGATACACCCACGACTAGAGACATTTCAGGATATGCTTATAAACTACACATGTCTTACTAGTATGATCTGCATCATGATCACAGTAGTCAAGCAAATATCCTCCGGGCTTTATCAACATGTACAAATGAATAAAAGCATGATCAAGTGAACATGTCGGATAAAGAGTAACCTGATAGCATACTATCATGTCGAGCAAGAAAGTCCTATGTATATATATACATGTATAAATACATCCACTATCATATAATGGCCTCTAGGGCATACATATACCCAACAATCTCCCACTTGCACTAAGGCCAGTTATTGGCGTATCTCATACCCAACATCTCAAAAAGTCGCTCATGCTGCGGCTGAGGGAGGGCCTTGGTGAGTGGATCCGCGGTGTTATTCTTTGTATCTACTCTCTGAATCTCGATCTCGCGGCGATCAACTATCTTTCAGATCAAATAATATCGCCTCAGGATATGTCTGGACCGCTGATGGGACCTGGGTTTCTTGGCTAACGCCACAGCCCCATTATTATCACAATACAATGGTATTGGATCAATAATGGTTGGAACTACTCTTAGCTCCGAGACGAACTTCCTCATCCAGACTGCTTCCTTTGCGGCATCATTTGCAGCAATGTGCTCAGCTTCCATCGTAGAGTCTGCAACAGTATCCTGTTTGGAACTCTTCCAACTCACCGTCCCTCCATTGAGGGTAAATACAAGCCCAGAGATAGATTTATTGTCGTCCTTATCACTCTGAAAGCTCGAATTGGTAAAGGCCTCCATTTGGAGATCTCCGTTACCATACACCAAGAACAATTCTTTAGTCCTTTGCAAGTACTTAAGAATGTTCTTCGCAGCTATCCAGTGATTCTCCCCTGAGTTGGTCTGATATCTGCTTACTACACCTAGTGCATAACCTACATCAGGACGTGTACATAACATCACATACATTATAGATCCTACGGCTGAAGCATAGGGTATAATGCTCATGCGAGCTCTCTCTTCATCAGTCTTTGGGCAAAAGTCTTTGGAGAGAGTGACTCCATGGCAAGCGGGTAAGGCACCCTGTTTGGAGTCTTCCATACTAAACATCTTTAGGATGGTGTTGATGTACCTGGTTTGGGACAATCCCAACAACCTTTTGGATCTATCCCTATAGATCCAAATGCCCAATATGTACGTGGCATCACCCAGGTCTTTCATGGAGAACCTTTATGATAAGAATGATTTGACCGACTGCAGCATAGGAATGTCATTTCCTATCAGAAGAATGTCATCTACATACAATACGAGGAATGTGACAGCTCTCCCTACAGCCTTATTATAAACACAAGGTTCATCTAGATTTTTGATGAAATCAAACTCTTTGATAACATCATCAAAACAGATGTTCCAACTCCGTGATGCCTGCTTTAATCCATAAATGGATTTAAGCAATCTACATACTTTCCCGTTGCTCCCACTGTTAACGAATCCCTCTAGCTGATCCATATAAACGCATTCTTCTAAATCACCATTTATAAATGCAGTTTTAATGTCCATCTGCCAGATTTCATAGTCGTAGTGAGCAGCAATAGCAAGTAGGATCCGAATGGATTTAAGCATGGCTACGGGAGAAAAGGTTTCGTTATATTCCAGACCCGGTCTTTGACGAAATCCTTTCGCCACAAGTCTTGCCTTATAGGTCTCCACCTGCCATCTACACCAATCTTTATTTTAAAGATCCATTTGCACCCCACAGGTTTTACCCCAGGGGGTACAATGTCTAAAGTCTATACTTTGTTGGTGTACATAGACTCCATTTCAGACCTCATGGCATCCAGCCACTTCACAGAGTCTCCACTCGTGATAGCTTGCTGAAAACTGGTAGGATCATCATCCTCCATGATGCAATCTTCTCTATCACCATCAATGAGGAAACCGTAGAACCTCTCCGGTGGGCGAGAAGTCCTACTAAATCTACGGAGTGGTTGAGGTTCATTTGTTTCTGTTGCAACAGCCGGTTCAACCAAGTCATTATTTGTAACTTGTGTTTCTAGAACTTCTTCTAGGTCTACCACATTACCATCTGTATCATTTGTAAAAAATTCTTTTTCTAAAAATGTGGCGTGCTGAGAAACAAACACCTTTTGTTCCTCCTTGTGGTAGAATAGATATCCATATGAATTCTTTGGATACCTCACAAAATTACACATGACTGATCGTGTCTCGAGTTTGTCCGGATTTTGCTTTTTGACATAGGCCGGGCAACCCCAAATCTTAACTCGTTTAAGAGATGGTCTCTTCCCATACCATATCTCATATGGCGTGGTAGACACGGTTTTGGTTAGAACCCTGTTTAATAGAAACGTTGCAGTCTCCAATGCATGCCCCCAAAATGAGACAGGTAATTCAGCATCACTCATCATGGAACGAACCATATCCAATAGGTTCTGATTGCTTCGCTCTGACACACCGTTGTGCTATGGTGTGTAAGGAGGAGTGAGCTGAGAGAGAATCCCATTCTCTTTTAGAAAGTCTGCAAATTCTGTACCGAGAAACTCCCCACCTCGATCTGATCGAAGCATCTTGATACTCAATCCGGTCTGTTTTTTTTACTTCAAGTTTATACTCAGTGAATTTCTCGAAAGCTTCAGACTTATGCTTTAGTAAAAACACATGACCGAACCTTGAGAAATCATCAGTAAAAGTTATGAAGTAAGAAAAACCGTCTCTAACCTGTGTAGACATTGGTCCGCATACATCACTATGTATGAGGGCTAAGAGCCGAGTAGCTCTTTCTCCGTGTCCTGTAAATAGAGATTTGGTCATTTTACCCTTGATACAAGACTGGCAAGTCGCATAAGATTTATATTCAAAGGGGTTTAAATATCCATCTTTATGTAGCTTGTTTAGTCTTGTTTCGTTAATATGACCAAATCTACAGTGCCAAAGAAAAGCTTCATTTCTTTCTGAAAGTTTTCTTTTATCAGTGTGTTGTATGCTGAAAACTGTGTGTTGATTTAGGACGTATATCCCGTTATTAAGTGTACCATACCCAACCAACATTTGATTCAAGTTAATGTTCAAAACATTATTCTGCAATACAAAATGATATCCTTCATTGTCTAACAAAGAAACGGATATTATATTACAAAGCATACTAGGTACATAATAACATGGGTTCAAAACCAATATACACCCTGACGGCAACCCCAGGTGATACTCTCCCACTGAAACCGCATGTACATTGGAACCATTTCCAACCCGGAGAGTATGGTCACCTGTTTTCAAAACTTTGCTATTTCTCAGCCCCTGCATGGAATTGCAAATGTGAGAACCTGAACCGGTATCTAATACCCAGGAAGCAGAGTTTATAGAAAAACAGTTTTCTGTCACAAACACACCTGAAGCGGAAGCATCCCCATGCTTCTTCCTTTTGAGATCCAAGTACTCATTGCAGTTGCGCTTCCAGTGTCCCGATTTGTGGCAGTGATAACTTCCCCGATTCCCTAGCCATGGCTTGTCTTTCCCCTTAATCTTTTTAACTCCACCTCTAGGTTTGGCGGGTTTCTTCTTCATCTTTCCCTTGGCCTTCGGGTGAGAAGAGAAAGATGGCCCAGTAATTAAAGCGGGAGTCTTCATTGATTTCAGCGTGCTCTCTGCACTCCTCAACATATTGAGAAGTTCAGGTAGTGACTTCTCCATGTTGAAGTTTACTACAAATTGAGCAAAGGTAGGAGGGAGAGACTGCAGAATAATATCAGTATATTGTTCGTTGTCCATTGTCCATCCGAGGTCCTCAAGCTCATCTATAAGAGCTATCATCTTCAGAACATGGTCACCTACTGGTGTGCCAGGGGCCATCCCCGTCTGAAACAGCTTTCTAGACGCTTCGTATCGAAGGACACGTGATTGCTCCCCATACAGATCTTTTGTATGGAGAAAAATGGATTGAACGTCCATCTGCTCGTGCTGCTTTTGATGTGTGTTATCCATCGATGCAAGCGCGAGGCATTTGGCCGCGGCACAGTCAGCGTCCCATGTCTTGCGGATTTTCTTGTCCGCAACTGAAGATTTAAGACCTGGGACGGGCGGGTCTGGAGCCGTGAGGACATATGATACCTTATCATAAATCAAGGCAATGTTAATATTCCTTATCCAGTCTCTATAATTGGTCTCGTTCAGTTTATTTTTATCTAGTAGAAACTTGAGACCTGTCATTGGTATCTGCCATTAAGAGAGAGAAAAGAATACACTCAGCGAAAGCTCTTGCAAAGATCAGATTGGTTATTTATCTTATCTAATCGATGTCTCCCACCGCTTTTATCAAATTTCCCTTCAAACCTTAAAAGAAAAACTAGCCAGGATTAATTACATTCTACAACCTCGCTAACTGTTCAGCCAAGCCAATGTTGGTACTTGAGGGAGGTTCCCCGTGCTTTCGCATGGACCTAATTAAAGTAAACCTCATTTTCTCAGAGGTGTAGCCTCGTTGACACCTTTCTAGACAGTTAATGGGTTAGTTAATTGTAAAGTGCAAAACTCTCCTGAGAGCAACTCTTGCTCACAGTGGGATCGGGATCCAACCATCATATGGAGAGTATGCAATCTCATTGCAAATTTCAACTCTTGAAACTCCCGATATGGTTTTTACCCCTAGTACTCATGACCTTGGTTATGGTCAACAAATCACAAGCACTAGTCAAGTTCAACCCGTCATTTCTTGATTAATCAGACCTATTCATATGACCCTTGGCTAAGGTCAACAAAGTCACATGCCTGTCCTAATTAATCACATAATATGTTGTGTAGGAAGACATCACTTAGCTACCGTACACTACGTCTTGGCTAAAGTCAACAAACGTAACACGAATACTAAGTACTCTACTTTCTAAAATGACGGAGGGTTGCGGATGGTTTTTAAGAAAACCTTTAACGTTTTGAACTTGATATCGTTGTAGAATCAAACGGTTTTCAAAAGGAGTGGCTTATTCTCCATAATTTTGAAATGTAGCCTTTTCATAAAAAGCCGAGTGGTTTTTAAATTCGATTCTACAACATCTTTTTAGGTTTATTTTTCCTTACATTAATCATATTAATGTAGTCCCATCATTTAAGTCCTTAAGCCAAACACAGAAAAGAAATGAAAATACAGCGTACGCTTATGCCATCCGCATTCGCCACAATGTTCTGTTATGCACCGTTAGGTTACTTAACTAATGGCATACCGGGACGGGACTAGCGCGGGTGCAAAACATAAGCAATGCCTACTATATATCTCATATATAATATTGCATTCGTCTCAGATATATCAAGCGATCACATCACAGAATATAAACAACAGAATCACATATATGAAAATATAGGATATACTAGGAATTCCGTATTTTATATTTAGCCAATGATAGAAAATACGGGTTCCACGGTCGTGATGAATAGCCAATCCCACACCCTAGACCCCTACGAGAGCGGCAAGTGACCCTACCAATTCTAGAGTTAGGAGACCCGGTCTCGACTCCTCGAGATGAGCTCCCACTGAACTCTAGAACCCGGTCACTTGTGCTCCCCACCTTGGGTCTATCCTAATGCAAAAAAGTAAATAATATACATCGAAGGAAACATCATCCTCAACCCGGATTTTCCCCAATAAAAGAATATTGCATACAAATGAATTTTACATGAATAAAAAGAAAACTCTCATCTCACATAAAACCCCGGCCAATCATCACGACGATCCTATACATCATATCACAGCAACATATAACATCTCATGTCAATATATGCATATAAAGTAGGCGATGTTAAACCATTTGATCGATCGATCAAAATGACCCAAAAATCCACAGAGAAGCTCAACACCTGAGCATAATTAAAATTACCCAGAAGCGTGCCACAATACTTATAGACCAACCGTAGAAAGGCCGACCCAAGCCTCAAAAACGGCGCCGCGGAACCGGCTCCAAAACCAGGTTTCTGCCGCGGTTCCGCGGTCGTTTAGTCGAGTTAGGGTGTCGTTCTTCTAGAGGGTCCATATAATTACCTGCATGATTTTCTGAATATTTTTAATGTGAAAAATTCCAACATTTTGAAAAATTTCCAGAGAATGGTTTTTTCGGGCAATCGATGTTCGTTCGAAGTGTTTTAACGTCGTCTAGGTTACTCTAATGCTTTAGCTTGGATCTGATACCACTGTTGTGTTTACCTAGCACCTCACAAGGGTTTGTAATGCATCAAACATGCCACAATTTAATTTTTTAGGGTGCTAAGCAAACTAACCTAGGATCAAACTAGAAATTTAAAGTAACATATGAAGTAGTAACACATACTACAAGTAATAAAACACTAAGTAAAGAGAATACAACCTTTGTAGTTCTCTTTGCTTGACTCCTTGGCTACTTGAGAGTTTAAACGGGCTTGCTAGTGATCTTCCGAGTCCACGACGATCCATCCGGAGTCCTCTTTGTCCAAGCTCCAAGCTCCACTTGATCAAAAGATGAAAATGAAGCCAACACTCTAAACTAATTGGCTAGACTAGTGTAGAATGATGATGTGGTTGTTTTCTCACTTCAAAACCCTATCTTTATCACTATCACTCACCAACAAAGTCAAGAGAGCAAGAGAGAGGAGGAAGAAGATGATGGCAACTCAAGAGCTCAAGTTATGATAATCATCATAATAAAAATGAGAATAGAAATTATATATAATTTCCACTCTCATCCTAAACCATGGGTTAATAAATATCTAGATATTTATTTTGGAGAAAAAAGAGCCATAGAAAATTAACTCATGGTTAATGCAAGGTTAAGTGTAGAGAATGAAGGATAAATATCAACCATGAATTAATTCAATTTACTTTAACTCAAAAATAAATATTTAGATAAATACTTCTATGTGAGTCTTGCATTGCCACCACTAGTATATCAACAACCATGATACACACAAGTGTATGCATGCATGTGTGCATGCACATCAACATGTGCATCAACATAAACATATGCATACACGCATGCATACAATAAAGAAAAGGGTTTAAACAAAGTGAGCAATAAAGTCATGTTAAATCAACACTTGATTTAACAAACCAGCCATATCTCATATGATCCGACCAATAGAAAATCACCCGATTAATATACGGTATCACATACGCGCATTTAATCGGGTCCCCGCGCATATCACATATGCACACTACATCGTTTCGCCTGGGTTAGGAAACTCCTCTGTGGGACTCTAAGACTCGTCAATACGCCGGCAGTGGGTAATGATCATATGAAGCATCCCAAGCCGCAAGAGGTCAGCTAAACTTAACGGTCACCCGGGTATTGAGCGATCAGAAGAAAACAAGCGAACCTGTCAAAACTCTCGTCGAGCCAACTGGTAACACTACCGTACAGTCCGGTCTCTTCATCAGATATGTTGCATATCAAGTCTAGGGATGGTATCGTCGACCCCAATAACTCAATAAGTCATACTGATGTATGACCTATAATCAAACCGAGAAACTACCGATAACACTTATCAGTAAATCTCAACAGCCCTGTCCAGGGACTTACTGATATAGCCAATCGAGCACAGCGCAATATCAACCCCCAATACCGGGAGAGACAAAACCCCTCCTATCGCTCATTGCCTCCACATGTCTCGGGACTGCACCCAAAAGCCACCTGTTTGCACGATTCAGCAGAGCCGTGGTAAAGTGAAAATCAAAGCACAGTGGAAGAACACATGAGACTCTATGACGATCTCGGGTCTACAGACTAACCTGTACCAGTGTCACCTGAGAACTGTTATCCGACGATAGATATAATACCATATATGAGTTCTCGGCGAGTCCGTCCAGTGTACCCAGTCTCCACCGAACCCCCGCATACGATCTTGATGTCAAACATCAATGGATATGAGAACATTCATCGCCCATCATATGGGTCTAGTATCATATACGCTAGTCTACTCTGGAATATCGATGCCCCGTCTCGATATACCCACGACTAGGGACATTTCAGGATATGCTTATAAACTACACATGTCCCACTAGTATGATCCGCATCATAATCACAGTAGTCAAGCAAATATCTTCAAGGCTTTATCAATATGTACAAATGAATAAAAGTATGATCAAGTGAACATGTCGGATAAAGAGTAACCAAATAGCATACTATCATGTCGAGCAAGAAAGTCCTCTGTATATATATACATGTATAAATACATCCACTATCGTATAATGGCCTCTAGGGCATACATATACCCAACAGTGATAATGCGAAAGAATATCTTTTTTCCGAGTTTCAGAATTTTATGTATGTATTTGGTATTCTTCATGAGTCCTTTTGTTCCTATACCCCCAACAGAACGGTATTGCTGATAGCAAAAATCGTCATCTGGTAGTTATCGACATGTTCCTTATCGTTTCTGGGGGATGCGGTTCTTACAGACGCTTTTCTCATTAATCGTATGCCCTCCTGTGTTAGATGGTCAAACGTCTTTTTCTATCCTATTCCCTAATGAACCTCTGTTTTCTGCCCCTCCTTGAATTTTCGGTTATGTATTTTGTCCATGAACATAGACCTGGTCAGAGTAAGTTGGATTCTCGATCCATTCGGTGTCTTTTTACGATACTCCTGTTGGAGATAATGCCCTCAGAGTCAATTATTGGATCACAGGCACGTGATTGAAATGATTGAGGGATGACCTGTCCCAGTAGGACAGTCTAACTCAAGATGATAGTATGCTATCTGGTTTATCTTTATCATCGTGTACTGCTTTAGGTGACCTTACGAGTCGCTATTACACGTTGATAGAGCCCCTAGGATTCTTGCTTGACTACCAGCAGTATGAGGGCGATCATATACGTGGGAGCTGGGGTCTATAAGCACATCCTTAAAAGGTCCCTAGTCGTGGGAGTTTCGAGACAGGGCATCGATACTCCAGAGTAGACTAGTGTATACAGTCGAGACCCCGACGAGGGGCGGTGGCCGGTCTCACAAGCTACTGGTGTCAGTTGGTTCACCTAAGATGTATACAGGTGCTCATTGGGTTATGAGTACACCGGACAGGACTCGCCGGGAACCTGCTAGTTGGTATTATACCTGACGTCAGATAGCAGTTCCCTGGTGACATGTGTACAGGTTAGTTCATCGACCTGAGATCGTCATTTGTCTCGTGTGAGTTCCCACTGTGCTTTGATTACTACCCTACCACGGCTCAAAGGAGTCGTGCAAACAGGTTTTAGTTGGGTACAGTCCCGAGCCACATGGAGGCAGTGAGCGGATCTGCAGGGGTTCGTCTCTCCCGGTATTGGGGGTGAGGTCGCGCTGTGTCTAGGAGAGCCAGTACATGAAAAGTCCTTGGCCAAGGCAGGAGATTTGCTGGTAGGTATTCCAGTAGTATCTCAGGGTGTTCTGGGCTACACTCCGACACGACTTGTACCGCTTTTGGGGATCTGACTTTTACCAACCCCCTAGGCCCGCCATGCGATGCTCATAGACGAACGGACCGGACTGTACGGATATTGTCACTGAAAGGCTCCGTAGGGTGTCAGGATGAGTTCGCTCATCGACGTCCCTTTTGGTCAATAGCTGGTAGCCCGTCACGTATGGCTAATACCTCTGACGTGCTAGTGGTTAAATCCACAGCCATAGTATTGACGAGTCTTTAGAGTCCACCACACACACGGTTACTCAAGTTTCGGGCGAAACGCTGTAGAGGCCGTATGGAGATATGGCAGGGTTCGATCAGATACGCGCGGTATTGCACGGATCGTGATCGGACGACTTTTACTAGCCGGTTTTGGTTTAAGCCGGATCCTAGTATTAGACAGTGTAGTTTTGTCTCTTTGCATTTGTGTTCAGTGGGAATACAAATGCGGGCATGTATATGCAGTCGCGGGGTTTTCCTGTAATTTATTACGGGATCAGTTTTCTGAAGTTGCCAGTTTGCATTCCGTTCCGGCCAGTTTTCATTTGTTCCTTCCCGGCCGGACTTTTCCAATGGAGGGGGTTATTTGCAAATAACTTATTGTGGAGGGGTTTCTTGCATTTGTGGGATCATGATTTGATTAGCATCTTTGCTTTTTCATGATGGCTTGCAATTAATTGAGATTAGAGTTGATTTGAATTGGATATGACCTTGTTATCATTGCTCATGGATGTGGTCACCCTCTACTTTTCCTACCATCACCTCCCTTCATGTTTTGTTGATTCCTCCACCATTTGATCATGGGGGCCGGCCACAATTTTGTGTGAGGAGATAGGCTTCACATTTTGATGAGGGAAAAATCTTCATATCATTCTATGCTTGAATAATGAGAGTTCCAATCCTTTTCAAAGATCATTTCTTCACCTCCATCAAAGGCAACTTCACCCCAAAGAGACATGGTTTCTACACTTGCCTACAGTAATCCTTGGACGCGTCGGCTAGCCAACTTCGCGCCCGAGTTGCCTCGGTCCAGAGGTGGGAGCCCGTAAAAGAACCCGGCGATGTGGTGCCCGTCTCGACGAGGAGGCGACGGACGGAGATTCCGCGGGAGATTGGAGTGGAGACGAAGACCGAAGGACACGGATCGCTTGGTATACTTCTTCACCCATCTTTTAGTTTGCTAGTAGTTAGGTTAATGGCCCGATCCGGGTTGATAGTGCGCGGTGGTGCCGGTTTGCAAGTATAGCAAAGTTTTTCGTTTCCGCATTTCCGGCGTCGGATCGACGGCCGGGGCGCCGCCGTGCACTTACATTGGTATCAGAGCCACGCCATTAACCATGCCTAGCTTGCTCTAGTATGTTTAGAACTCGATCGAACAAAAATCCCGAAAACCCGATTTCAAGTTGCACAGTTACTGTCGAAATTTGTTTGGAGTCTAAAAATTTTTCAGGTTGTTTCAGAATGATGTGCAGGGAATTCTAAGCATTCTGTAAAAAGTTGGTCGCCTGAACTCACTATGCCACCGCGGAACCGCGGCCAAACCCATGCTTAGGCGCGGTTCCGCCGCGCTATTGACTGTTCATTTGACCAAATTTTTGCAGAGAGCTCCTGAGTTCAAAATAGGGTTTTTGGAATGATCTGTTTGGGCCCAGATTTTCTGTGAGTGCTACAGTAGTGTTTGGGGACCACTTTGGTAATTTTTGATCGATCGGATATTTTAAACATGTTAGTTCACAGTATTTACATTATATCTGCGACCGTGAATGTCACTTGATCGGTAAATCCTGTCTAACTGCTATAGCCCGGTTAGACGGATTTGCTAACGTGACATTCACGTTGATGTTCTATATTATGCTGTGATGTTGCGGATTGGTCGTGGGGGATAGCCTGGATGCAATGGTAGTACAGTTTTGTTTTATATGTACATTTGATATTGCGGGGCGAGCGTCCGACATGTGGACTGCCGTCACTGCCTGTTTGTATTATTCTTTTGGGGCACGACCGGGTCAAGGTCGATGTACCCGTTGTATGTATATTTTACTTTCTGTACTAGGATTACCCCGCGGAGGGGTGCACGGATAGCTGGGTTCTAGAGGGCAACAGGCCCGCATCTCATGGCGTTGAGACGGAGGGAGCTTTACTCTAGAATTGGCGGGCTTTCGCCGCACTCATAGGGGTACAGGTTGACCCAGGAGGGGTGCCCAAGTTACCGGATTCCGTAAAGTGCTGGGTGGTCCATTCACGTTGCTGAAGGGGGCTGCCTCGCTTCAGGTTTTGGCGGGTAACTTGCCGCGCCCGTAGGGGTCTAGGATTTCATTGCACAGGCTATCCACACGACCAGGGGAACGTTGGGTTTCAGTAGCGGCTCTATGAAACCCGGGGATCCCAGATATCTGTATTGTTCTGTGATGCTGTTCATTTCTGTAATGTTGCATTTTATCACGCCTTGAGCGAAATATTATATATTGATATATATACTAGTAGATGTTGTATATGTTTTGCATCCACACTAGTCCAGTCCCCGCTCTGTCGTTAGTTAAGTAACCTAACGGGTGATGACAGGACCCAGTGGCGAATGCAGATGGCATATACGTACATCATTATTTTCGTTCTTTTGTGGTGTGATCAATTGATGGGACTGCATTGATTCGGATCAATGCAAGCTAAAAAAACATATTCTGATGTTGTTGGAACATTTTTCAAAAAGCTGTTATTGCAAGGACGTTCTCTTTTGTTTTGCACAGTGGTATTCAGTTGGAATATCCTGCTCCTCAGTCGACGAGGCAAGGGCCAAGATCCCTTCACCGGGAGTGACCCCTTGGACAAAAGTTTGCGTCAGGGCAATAACTTCACTATAGCCGATTACTTTTGCTTTGCATCGTGGTATTCAGTTGGAATATCCTGCACCTCATTTTACGGGGAAAGAGCCGAGATCCCTTCACCGGGAGTGACCTCTTTAGCAAAGGTTTTCGTCACTATATTTTTATAAAGCTATCAGTTCCTTCAACGATATCAAGTTCATTACGTTAAAGGTTTTCGCCAGAAACCATTCGTAGCCCTCCGTCATTTCATATGGATAGTCAATAGTATTCAAGCTGTGTATGTTGGCCAAAGTCAAGGCACAGTGTTTGGTAGCTGTTGGGTATTCATATGCAGCATAGATAGATGCGTTGGTTTAGCACAGTTGTATAGCCTTGTTGGCCAAAGTCAAGGGCTTGTACGGGTGGGTTCAAATTAACCTGGAGAATGACGGGTAGAACTTGACATGTGACTTATGATATGTTGGCCAAAGTCAAGGTCATAAGAGCATGGGGAAAAAATCCACATCGGGAGTTTCTAAAGAAACCGAAACTTGCCAGATATGCGCATACCTTCTGGAGTGTGATAGCGTGAGTGGATTCCGTCACGTTATCATGCGATGATAGTTGGATCCCGATTCCCACTGATGAGTTGGTTTACTCCTCGGGTGATCGCGACTAATTCTTCTTTCAGGTTTGGGGAAGAATTTGACGTTACAGTGGGAGGTTTCCAGATTAGATAAAGTGATAACCATTCTGATCTAGGTTAGAGTGCACGCTGAGTGTTTCTTTTCTCTCTCTTTGGCAGCGACCATTGACCCGACCCTAGACTATGACTCAGTGACCAAGTTGACCGAACCTTCTTAACACTGGCTTTTGGATTGTCAGAGTTGCAAACCTCATTGCCACTCCTACTTTTACCCTTTTCTCCAGGACACCCCGTATTACTACGAACGTCAACTTCCATTGGACAAAACCATCGTATGGTTATATACGAACTCGAAGGAATTTATTCGAGGATGGTTTCCGGTTCTGAAGAAAACGAATAGGACTATTCAGTTGTCTTTTCCTTTTACCTTCTCTCAGGTTGCGAGTGCTCCTTGGTTTAGGAGACAGTACACCTATTACGCAAATTGGATAGTCTTCTTCCAAACCATAGGCTGGTGCCGAACGGTAGGGAATGAAGAAAACCAATTAGCATAAACGGTGTACAAAAGGTATTAAGTTAAGACAAAGAAAGGGATTAGTAAGAGGGCAAAGTAAATTGCGACTGCTATTCATGACCAAAACAAATATTTCTTCGCCAATCCTAAATCACCTTTGTATTTCTCCAGGACACTCCGTATCACTATGAAGATCCACAACTTATTGGATACTCCATCGTATGGTTATATACGAACTCGAAAAGAACTTGTTCCAGTTCGGGGATGGATTCTGGTTCAGGAGAAATAGGAATAAGGTTTATTCGGTTGTCTTTTATCTTCACCTTCTCTCACATTGCGAGTGCTCCTAGGATTAGGACAGTACACCCATTATGCTTATTGGATAGTCTTCTTCCAAACCATAGGCTGGTGCCGAACGGTAGGGAAGGAAGAAAACCATTTGGCCTAAAGGGGTGTACAGAAGGTAATGAATAAAGACATATAAATGGATTTGGAAAGATGGCAAAGAATTATACGGTTACAGTTGTGAATCTGGATAATGGAAGAGGCATTACTAGGAATACCAGAATACCCCATCGAAACATTTCAATGTTTCAATTTTACTGTGTACTGTTAAAAGAAAACTGATTTTCCAATTAGTCCTTACTCCAAGGTATGTATTTACCAGGTTTGATTCTCACATCTGTATGGTTTTACAGATGATGAGTGGGAGTAAGTTATTGGGAATTCAGTGATTGTTCTCATTATATCGGGAATCGTTGTAATTGGTGATATTTGAGGAAGTCACCTGGGTTGTTTGCCGGACGGCAAATATTTGGTTTTGAATATCCGTTGTTATGCACCAATTTCAAATTGATATATCTGTACGTCTATTTTTATAGAGTGAGATATACCTTTTTGAAATTATGTCTATGACATTTACCTATATCAGTGGATGGTTAGGTAAGGAGTATTGAACAGCGGTGTAATTCTTCTTAACCAAAAGTACAGTTTTCAACCTACGCCACACAGTGAATGAGTCATTTGACTCAAGGGACTTGTACAGAGTATTGTATATTGTCCAGTGTCCATTAGGACAAAGGGGTAGGTACTCGTACTATATTCGGTTTACTTATGACTTCTCTAGTTTTAGACAGGTGTTTCGTAGAAACACAGGGTCTAAGTTTTGAGGAGTTATAGGTATAAGAATAAAGTAGAGAACCAGATGTTGCAAGTATCAGGATTCTTCAAGGTGATCGAAGATGTAGATACTTGTGTATGGTATTTAGTTGATAGTAATGATTAAGAGAACTTGCTTCTCTTTCAGGTTACTCATAATTGGAAATACTCCTAAGTTGAGTAACGCTGATCGGCCTCCTTCCATTTAGTTGACATGCACTGGTGACAGCTGCATGATTTGAATCTGGTTTTAATTAAATCAGTGCCTCTGTTTCTATATTGGATATAGAACAGTTCATATCTTGACATTGTTAAGATACGGGGAGTTGTCCGTGTTCCCCTCCGAAAGGCGGCCGCACAGGACTGCTGAAGTCCTGGCGCTGAGATTCGGGGCAGATGCTATTTGGTTTTATCCGTCCACCTCTCCGAAGATGCCAAGTTGATTTATGGCACCGTGTATCGGAGGTTTAGACGGATGCGGCCGATGTAGCAGACTTCGTCAGATTCCCCCTCAGGGTGAGGGGTTTTTGATTGTGGGGACGCTCTTCCCTGCAGGCGCAAGCCCCTGCAGTTAATTACGCTACCGCATCGCGGTAACAACTTTCTCCTTCTCCAGAATTTCACTTCGTGTCGTGTGTGTTTGTTTTGTTTGTGGTTGCCCGTGGATTGTATACGGAGACTGAGTAATGCCGTCGCCCGTAGGACGTGGATTAGTCCAAATCCGTGTTTACTTAGATTTGGGTTTGGTGTTTTCGTTTAAGGATACATTAGTCGCGTTGCGGCTAAGATCAACTTAAACGTTCGTCAAGGATACGTTAGTCCTGTTTTGGACTAAGATCGACTCGACGTAGTGATTAATTTAATGTATGGCCATCGGGACTAGTCACCTTTCTGACGTCGTTGAAGGATTACAACGACATGTATCAGAGGAGCTCGGAGATGTACCCTCGAACCAGAGTTGGTTGGGAGTTTTATAATCCATTTGGATGTTTAAGGATGCGTTAGCCATATTTGGGACTAAGATCAGCTTAAACGGGACCGTTTAGATCCGGCAAAAGAGCGTTCGGACGCTCTATTGTTCCAGTTTAGGGACATAGTGGTCCGTTCGCCAGTTTAGGGACGTGGTGGTCCATCGCCAGTTTAAGGACGTGGTGGTCTAATATTAGTTTAGGGACGTTTCGGTCCATCGCCAGTTTAGGGACGTGGTGGTCCATGTTCCAGTTTAGGGACGTGGCAGTCCATCATTAGTTTAAGGACGTTTCGGTCCGACATTAGTTTAAGGACGTTTCGGTCCATCATTAGTTTAAGGACGTTTCGGTCCACGAGTTTAAGGACCCCGCAGTCCATATACGTGTGTGGTTGTCGGGACCCGTCACCTCTCTGACGCCGTTGAAGGATTACAACGACACGTATCAGAGGAGTTTGGAGATGTACCCTCGAACCAGAGTTAAATTGATCTAGGGAGCAGCCGTACTCAGTCGATTTAAGGACTTACGGCCAAAATTGGGCTAAGTCCAGTTGAAAATGTTCAACACCCTTATCTATTTTTTTTTATTAGACTTGTGCTAGGGCTTTGCCCCTACTTAAATAATGCATTGCATTACTTCAGGCCATTTATGCCCATTTTGATTAGGATCTGCCCTTTTTATTATGATGCAGATCATTTATTTTGGTCCATTGGACCTTTCAATTGGGCTCTGCCCTTCCAAATAATGCACAGCATTTTATTTATTAGGCTTGTTAAGCCTTTTAATTGGGCTTGGCCCTTCAGGAAGTGAAATGCATTGCATTTGTCAGGCGCTTTGCGCCAATCACTGAGCGCAAACGCTTATGGTGAGGACACGTATCATGCTCTGGCGAGCGCAAGCGCAACAGTGCAGCGCACTGCGCTGTTGCGCTGCGCTGTTGCGCTGGCGACACGTGGCGTGCTCTCAGCGAGTTGCGCCAATTCCAGAGAGCAAAGCTCTATCTTAAGGGCGCTTAGCGCAAGTGATTTTATGGCCGACACGTGGCGCTCTCTTAAGAGCGCAACGGCGCAGTTTGGAAGTGCAAAGCACTAAGAATCTTTTAGATTCAAGAAGGGAAGTGCAAAGCACTGTTTAATTTCTTGATCTGAATTAGATCAAAGAAAAATAAACTTTTCTTTATTTGAAGAACCAGAGGTTCATAAAAGTGCAAAGCACTATTTAATTTCTTGATCTGAAATAGATCAAAGAAAAATAAATTTTTCTTTATTTGAAGAACCAGAGGTTCATAAAAGTGCAAAGCACTATTATTTTTTTTTTTTTTTTGTTTTTATTGTTTTTAAAGAACCGGGGGTTCACAAGAAGTGCAAAGCACTGTTTTTTATCTAAAGATCATTGATCTTGTTTTTAGACCAATGATCTATTAGAAGGAATTTCTTCTAATTCATGAAGGTTCTTTATCTTTTTTCTTGAAATCTTCTCAGAGCTCTCTCTGTTTAAAGTTCTTGAGTTCTCAAGAAAAAAAATGTTGATGCCTTTGAATTAAGGCTTAGGGTCCTTTTTATAGTGCTCACAAATTAGTTAAATTTGTTAAAGAGATCATTCTCTGAGTGATTTGGGGAATTTTCCCTACCGTTGGATCTTTGATCCAAGGGCTTCTGCTTTGCAGAAGAAAATCTTCTTGTTTTAACAAGAACAGAAAAGATTTCTTAAAATCTTAATTTAGTTTGGCGCAGATGCCCCAGCGCGCGACACATGTCGCGCAGCGCAACTGCGCTAGCGTATCTGCGCTGACACGTGTCCGCAGCGCGGAGCGCAGCGCAACTGCGCTAGCGCATCTGCGCTGACACGTGTCGCGCAGCGCAGAGCGCAGCGCAACTGCGCTGACACGTGTCGCGCAGCGCAGAGCGCAGCGTCATTGAAGCGTTGCTTCAGACAAATAGAGCTCTGCTCTGATTGGGCGCGCCTTTTTGGGCGTTGCGCTGACGTATTGGCGCCTGACGCGTGGCGCGTTGCGCCCGAGACTTGAAGCGTTGCTTCAAAATTTTGAATTTTGAATTTGAACAGAGCTTTGCTCTGATTGGACGAAACAAATGCCCCCCACCGTTGCGCTCACGTGGCGCACACGTGAGTGCAGCGGTGGCAAGCCCTTGACCGTTGGATCAAGAGGCGAGCTCAAGGGGCGCAAGCGCCTTATAAATAGGGCCTCTGACCCTTAGAAAATCTCACCATTTTCTTAGATTTTGATTTTCAGAGCTTTGCTCTTGCTTAAAACTCCAGAGCTTTGCTCTCGTCTCCAGAACTTTAGAGCTTTGCTCTCATTTTTCAAGTTAGAAAATTTTAGGTAAACTTAATCTTAGATTAAATATTTTAATTAACTAATAGAGCTTGGCTCTTACAGATCTTTCGATCTAAAGAGATCCCATTGGGGTTTTATAAACAGAGCTTTGCTCTAAAAAAAAAAAACTTATAGATCCACAGAGATCTTTCATGGGTTCTAACCCATGAACAGAGCTTTGCTCTTGGATCAAACGTAGATCTTTTAGATCAAAGAACTTTTTTGTTTGTAAGTTTTCATGGATTTTTCAAGATTCTAGAAATTTTAATTTTAAAATTATTTTCAAAATTTTCTTTTTGATGAAATATTACAGAGCTAAGCTCCTTTTTAAAGAATTTTACTCTTTTGAGACCATAATTTGACAAGTGTCATTCTGTGACAGAGCTTTGCTCTGAAAGAGGAGATTTTCTCCTTGTCTCTAGGGATTCTTTCCCCCCCTTTTTTTAATGGGAATGTTCCCCCCAGGGACCAACTGACAATCTCATCCAATGATGAGTTTGTCTTGTTAACTGACGTATTGTCATTTAGATTTTGTGGGTCCCTCTTTGGTCTCCTACTCACTGCACTGTGGTGCGGTGTAATCAATTAATTTCGATTTTAATTTAATTAATGCATTTTCTTCTTTCAATGCCAAACGTTGGGATTACAACACTAACGGCTACATTGCTTTTTTGCAGCGATCATGTCTGAAGACACTTCATTCCCGTTCGTCCGCTCGGAGGAGGGATTTCCAGAGGCGCCTTTGGACCGTGAGGTCCTGGCCATGATCAAGGCATACGACCCTGAGTACAAGAGTCTCCACCTTTGGGGGTCGTGGTACAATCAGATCATTATGGGCCGACGGAGCTTTACATGCGCGGTGCCGTCGGAGCCCATAACGGCGATTCATTACACCAGCCCACCCCCGGTGCAGTATGCCGCGGAGATGACGGATTGGACATCGAAGGGTTTTCTTCATCCGGCCATAGATGCCATCCCGGTCCAGCGTCCTATGGTTTTGGATATCCTAGGACGCCGTATCTGTCAGGGCGAGGCGAGACCTTGGGGGCAATCATATAACATTGGTCTGATCCCCCGCCACCCGGTTGGCTATCTGCCGTGGGCCCGGTATATCCTGTCGACGAAGAAGTCACAGTTGATAAGATTAGGACTGTACACCGCAGTCTATGTCTCTCTCTTCCAGTATCCTACGCTTCCCACTTGGTGGTTCAAGGCCTTCCTGGAGCAGTGGAACATTCCTACTCATACTTTCCTTGCCATGGATCGGGAAGTGTCCATCTCGCTGGAAGAGTTTACGGAGGTGTCTGGCCTACCGGCTATGGGGGAACATTATGAAGAGTTGCTCCCGCCGGATGAGTACATCTTTGGTGCCAAGCCGATGATAAGGGAGCTCACGCCGGAGAACGCTGTTCAACATCAGTTTCCAAGTCTGATCAAGGTGTTGAACATCTACGAGGCCCTTTTCGTTGAGCATGGGAGCCGTGGAGTTAATTTTGAGGATTTTATTGCTCGGTTCCTTCATCCAAACGTCCTCTCGGCGGAGACTGCCAAGTTTTCCAACCTTGAGGATCCTTTCGGCTTAGGTTTGGATAACCTGCCAGCGAAAGACATAGATCAAAAGAACTTTTTTCTTCCCAACTCCTCAACCATGTCTTTTGCAGAAGTCGCAGCCCCCGAGATGGACGAGGATGCCTTCTTTTTGGGATTTCTTGGGCTTTGGCTGAGTTGGTTTGCACTTCCAATGCACTCTCACCGCATGCGGCCCTCTGTTTTTTACCCGGCCCACCGAATGACTATCGGGGTAAAGGTGGCCGTTGGGATCGCCGGCTTGGCGCATTTATATCACGGCCTTAGCCGAGCAGCGGATGCTAATGAGCCTGGGGTGTTGCACGTGGTTTTCCCAATGCACTACTTCATGTCGTGGCTCGAACTACATACAGCGGGTGTTTTTGGCATGCATAAAAGGCCCTCATTCTACGAAAGGTGCATTTTTCCTCGCCTTCTACAGTTGATCGGCGCATCAATTGTAAATCCATCGCCGCGAGATGCCAGGAGTTTACTCCTTCGCTCCCACACCGTTGGAACCGGTGTGTCTTTCATTGACAAGGTGTTGACCATTGGAAAAACGTCCACTACTGCAGTACGGCCATTGCAAGACACTTTCAAGGATGGCGCTTCGGTTTTAACGGCCCGGGAGACCCTTCACTTATATTCTATCAGACCGGGCTTTTTGGTGTTTAGGCAGGACGGGGGAGCGATCTTCATGAGATATAACCCGCATCGTTTCGCCCAACAGCTGAGCTATAACCAAGGGGTACCGCTGGAGGCCTTTTTATCGGAACCTGCCGCGACCGAAGAAGGGATGGAGAGAGCGCTGCATCACTTCATGCGTCTAAACACGGGCTCTCACTTCTTTATCAGTGAGCCGGCTTGTGCTCCCCGACTTCTTAGGGTATACACCGAATGGTATAGTCATTCGACGGGAGCGGTGATAAAGGAGGAAAGGCGGTTGCTGATCGATCGTAAGGTTGCACCCCCAGGTAGCGATCGCAATGCTCCTCTGGTGCCTAGGACTCCAGTAGTCGCTCCCTTAAAAGATGCCGGGGGCAGACCATCACGTGTGCAAAGTCCTCCACGTGAATTGCCGCTCCCTGATATCACGGATGCACCTCCCGCACCCCGTGCTCAGGCGGAAACAGTGGTTGTACCCTCACCGGAGTCTGGCGTGGGTGCGGACATCGGGACCCGTCGTCCCAAAGCGGCTGCCAAGCGTAAGTCGCTTCTCCGTGAGCCTAGGGTTGGAGGGAAAAAGAAAAAGAAGTCACTCTTTGCCGCGGACGTTGCGTTCGGCCAGGAACCCCATGCTCCCTATTCCGAGGGTCTGCTCGAATATGGGACTAACGTAGGGTTGGTGATGCCGCAGCCGGACGATACAGATTTGGAGGCTGCTCTTAGAGCCTCGGCATGGTTGGCGAAGCGTGACGCGTGGCTGGCTAAGCTTGCGCTATCAGGTAACTACTAGTCGCTTTTTCTTTATTGCAACGTATTTTCTTCATTATTTCATTATTTTTGACTAACGCTTTTCTTTCTTTTCTTTCAACAGGCATCACTGATGAAGAAGCCATTGCCGCTTCTCTGAAGACTTTTCAGGAGGAGGAACGTCTCAGAGCATCTATGGGTCTTAGTAAGTTTCAACTCATCAAGTTTTTCATTTTCCTCGTGTTATGGTCGATCTAACCTTTCCCTTTTAATTACAGGAACCTCAATGCCGTTCCCTCCTAGCGACGCAGATGTTCTACCAGCGGCCGACGTTCCTGCTTCCTCTGGGCCACAGCAGGAGGCTCATCTTGAAAAGCCGATGAGAGATGCCTTAAAGGCTCTGGAGGCATCGCTGAATGAAGATGATGATGCCTTGAAGGAGGCGTCACAGAGGTCCCTCATAACCGCTCGGGAAGAGAGAAAGCGGTTGAGGCGTGAGGCGAAGGCGCGCAGGGCTGCCTTGGCTATGGGAGCGGGCCCCAGCACCGCCCCTCGAGCTGATACTCCCTCCGAAGAGGCCCCTGTCGCCCTATCCACTGCCCAGAGGGAGGTGGCGCGAGCAGTTCGGAGCGCAAACGGTAAATCCGCTTCAGGTAATATTTCTCCCAGAGCTCCTATTATAAGAGTTTTTGTTATAAGGATTTTAATATCATTGGTCCTTATATCTCTTATCTTTGCAGGGCCAAGTCCGATCGAGGGAGAGGCGGAAGCCGTCGATCTTAGGGGAGCGGAGGAGGCGGTGCCTGCCGAACTCGAGCCGACAGTGGGCAATATCGTTGAGGCCATGGAGCCTGAAGTGGAGTCCGAGGGGCCTGCCGCCGAGAAGGTCATTGATGCCGAACCTGACGCGGTGGCAGATGATATGATCATTATAACTGAGTCCAGGGTGGTGGCGGCTGAGGCGCTCGAGGTCGGCGATCCCTTGGTGACGATAGACGATACAACCACAGCTACTGAACCTGAGAGAGTAGTGGGTGAGGTGGCCATGATTCCCGAAGACGAGCTAACCGCTCCCTCCCTGGAATCTGGAAATACACCAATCATAGCCCTTCCCGTTTATGGCCCTCCGCCGTCCCCAGGTCTGGCTAGCACGACGACGGTCCCTATCGAGTCGGGTGACGAGGCCACGGGTGGTGGTCTCATGTCGGTAGAGGAGGGAGCCGCCTCCGTTTCAGCCGGGAGCTCCTCAGGTAAACCCTAACTGGCTGCTTTCCTTTACTTTACAACCTTTTCTGACAAGTTCACCTTTTCGTAATGCAGGTGCAGCTAGTGCCGATGCCCCACCGCTCGAGGGAGCGCCTTCGATGACTGCTTTGGCGGTGGTCACCTCTCAACCTTCTCTCATACCCTCGAAGATGTTGGAAGGTATATGCTTACGATTTATTAATCTTGTTTTCCAGACATATAATTCGTGTACTAAAGTCACACTGTTGTGTTTTCAGGAGTGCTTTTTGATCATGTATATCAGATGTTGCTCCCACACTTTTCCTTCCCATCTGAGCTTGCTTCTTCTTCTGGTGGCGTTGGTGAGTATGATTTCCGTTGACATCCTTCCTCTCTTTCTTTCTTATTGACGGAATTGTCTCTAACCTCTTTTTCTCATCTCACCTGCAGTGCTACAGATTGAAGGAGGGAATGAAAGATCAGCTGCGCCACCAGCCCCTCCGACCTTGCCACCTGTCTCAACTGGTACAATGACCATCATATTGGTAACTTTCCTCTCTCTATTTTCTGTACTGTTATCTGATCGCATCCTGTTTCTTTCAGCTGTCGTTCTGGCTTCGGCGTCCTTCGAACCTCGCGTCACAATGCCGGTGGGTCCTTATCTGAGGAGTCCGTCTTCAAAAGGCGCCGCGAATAGTCTGCGCATGTTGAGTGACTATGTCGAGGAACTCGACGTTGAAACTCCTACATCTGCCGCAGACTTCGCTATGGTGGTTAACTTGATGCTAGCAATACTCGTGAACTTTCATGAGGAGGGCATCATTGCATCCTGGGTTAACCATTGTAAGGAGATCGAGAGTCGCCTATATCAGTTGGAGTCGCTGCGTCCCGCTCCCGAGACCGTGACTGCCAATACTCAGAGGACAGCGTGGATTGAGCAAAGTGCTCCTTACTTCCGCCATCTCGAACAAGAAGTCATTTCAAGGCGTAAGGAGCGTGGTGAGGCTTCGAGCAAGTCTGCTCAACTGCATGCTCGGGTGGAGGCTAATGCCGCACGGCTGAAGGTTATCTTTGAGGGCCTCCTGCAATGCCTTTCCGAAGGGTTATCATTGAGGCAAAGACTTGACGTTGTTGAGCGAGCTGCAGCCAGCCAGGAAGCAACCCAGAAGGCGACAGAGGAGCAACTTTCATCCTTCTTGCAGCAGCGGGCTCAGGTGGAGGCGGAGGTGGCCGCGGCTGTCACTCGAGAGGAAGCGCTGAAAGAAGTGCGAGAGCGGCTTGTGAACTTACTAAAGACACTTCCTCCTCAGTAGCTATCCATTTTTGTATCGTTCGTACTTATAGATAAAAGAATGTATATGTATATATATATTTTTTTATCCTTTGACATAATGTATCCTGTATCCGATCAAGTTTATGAATAAAAGATGCACATTTTTGCAATGTCTTGTGTCATTTCTCTGTCTTTTCTTTCTTTTATTATCAGTATGCCACCTTAGTAACCATGATTGACGGACGATTGGGACGAGTATCCTGACTTTTTAAGAAATAACGATGGCTTAGGCCGCAGGTTCAGATCTGCTGCCTAAGGCTTTTCAACTCTATAAGCCGTGAGGGTCTCATAGAGACTTTTCTCCCTACGGATCGAGAGGATCTCGCAGGCGGATTTTCTCCTTAGGAATCGTGAGGATCCCTAAGTGTGGTTTTCTCTTATAAGTCGTAAGGATCCTATAAGAGAATTTTCCCTCTTACGAGTCGAGAGGATTCGTAAGTGGTTGTTTCCCTCCTCGTCGAAATTCGACTTCGGAGAGTGAGGCCCGTGAATAGTATGCAAGAGACCAGTTTGGATTGACTTGCAGGGCCCCATCGCTCAAAAAGCAAGCTTTTCAATCCTTGCTGTCTGAGACTTCTTCTTACAAATTGAGACGAATCGGGGATCTGTCTGCAGTTGTAGCGGAACAGTTGACATGAGTTAAGAAGCTCTCATCACGGAGTGTTTGTATCCGTGAGTCGAGGAGTTTGCTAGGGATTATTTGTTTCCCAAGCGCCAAGGATTATTTGTTTCCTTGGGGTTTGAAACGGGTCGAGGGTTCCTACGGAGGCGCTGGTGGCTCTGCGGGTCGACGCGGATCAGAAGGCTCTCGTCAAGGAGTGTTTGTATCCGTGAGTCGAGGAATTTGCTGGGATTATTTGTTTCCCAAGCGCCAAGGATTATTTGTTTCCTTGGGGTTTGAAACGAGTCGAGGATTCCTACGGAGGCACTGGTGGCTTTGCAGGTCGACGCGGATCAGAAGGCTCTCGTCAAGGAGTGTTTGTATCCGTGAGTCGAGGAATTTGCTAGGATTATTTGTTTCCCAAGCGCCAAGGATTATTTGTTTCCTTGGGGTTTGAAACGAGTCGAGGGTTCCTACGGAGGCACTGGTGGCTCTGCAGGTCGACGCGGATCAGAAGGCTCTCGTCAAGGAGTGTTTGTATCCGTGAGTCGAGGAATTTTGCTAGGGATTATTTGTTTCCCAAGCGCCAAGGATTATTTGTTTCCTTGAGGTTTGAAACGAGTCGAGGATTCCTACGGAGGCACTGGTGGCTCTGCGAGTTGACGCGGATCAGAAGGCTCTCGTCAAGGAGTGTTTGTATCCGTGAGTCGAGGAATTTGCTGGGATTATTTTTTTCCCAAGCGCCAAGGATTATTTGTTTCCTTGGGGTTTGAAACGAGTCGAGGATTCCTACGGAGGCACTGGTGGCTCTGTAGGTCG
Source organism: Agapanthus africanus (assembly GCA_030015575.1). Taxonomy (NCBI): domain Eukaryota; kingdom Viridiplantae; phylum Streptophyta; class Magnoliopsida; order Asparagales; family Amaryllidaceae; genus Agapanthus; species Agapanthus africanus. The sequence goes on from JASDDO010000031.1 coordinate 552,972,127, forward strand.
ACGCGGATCAGAAGGCTCTCGTCAAGGAGTGTTTGTATCCGTGAGTCGAGGAATTTTGCTAGGGATTATTTGTTTCCCAAGCGCCAAGGATTATTTGTTTCCTTGGGGTTTGAAACGAATCGAGGATTCCTACGGAGGCACTGGTGGCTCTGCGAGTCGACGCGGATCAGAAGGCTCTTGTCAAGGAGTGTTTGTATCCGTGAGTCGAGGAATTTTGCTAGGGATTATTTGTTTCCCAAGCGCCAAGGATTATTTGTTTCTTTGGGGTTTGAAACGAGTCGAGGATTCCTACGGAGGCACTGGTGGCTCTGCGAGTCGACGCGGATCAGAAGGTTCTTGTCAAGGAGTGTTTGTATCCGTGAGTCGAGGAATTTTTTGTTGAAGTCACTGGCTTCTTCGGTTGAAATGAACCGTTGAGGTTTGGCTTCGTCGTTTGACGGAATCTGCTGGGGAAGTATGGTTCCTTCTTTGTTTACGCCCTTGGATTGTATACAGGGATCGATGTGATCTTAACTGTAGGGCCGAAGTTTTATCATTTCTTCTTTTTATTTTATCTCCGCGATGCTCTATCATTTCAGCTTTTATATCGCGAAGGTCGCGATTGCCCAATCATTTCGGCTATTTTTCGCGGTGCCCAATCATTTCGGCTATTTATTTTATTTTCCCTCACTACTTTTTATTGTGAGTTGCCCAATCATTTTGGCTATTTTGCATGCATAATTTTACTTGCTGCTTTTTATTGCAAGTTGCCCTAGCATTTCGGCTATTTCGCATGCATGAGCGGCCTACTGGCATTCGCCGTAAACCTGAAATTGGACACCGATTTCGGCATCAGCATCGCTACAACTGGGATATTACCAGGAGCGAATCATCATTTGCCTCTGTCGTTGTCGAACAAAGGAGGCTTAGCGACCAGGGTTAGGGTCCTGTCGACTAAGGCTTTTGATTTCATGAGCCGTAAGGGTCTCGTGAAGGTATTTCTCCCTACAAGTCGTGAGGATCTTGTAGGTGTATTTTCTCCTTAGGAATCATGAGGATTCCTAAGTGTTTTGTTCCTCTGTAAGTCGTAAGGATCCTACAGGAGGGTTTTCTCCTCATAAATCGAGGGGATTTACAAGGGTTGTTCACCATACAAACATATCCCTAGCCTCGGATGGGACTAAGTTAGGGAAATGTTTATTCGCGCCCGTGGATTGTATACAAGGGCCAATACTGAGCCACTTGTAGGGCAATGTCGAAAGTTGTGGTGGTTTGCTTAAGCACAGGTTTAGGTCTCTGTGACTAAGACTTTCAAATCCTATGAGCCGTGAGGGTCCCATAAGAGAGTTCTCCTTACGAGTCGTGAGGATCTCGCAAGTGTATTTTCTCCTTAGGAATCGTGGGGATTCCTAAGTGTGTTGCTCCCTTGTGAGTCGTAAGGATCTCACGCGGGTGGTTTCTCCTTATAAGGTCGAGAGGACCCTATAAGTGTCTTTTAACGAGGTTGCGCCCTTTCGGGTTTTCACAAACACTCGACGGTAGTCCTGCTGTTTTTACTCACGGAGCCCTTTCGGGTTTTCATCCGTGCCCTTCTTTGCTTATGGACGTACCGTTTTTTTTTTCTCATCATCATCATCATCATCATCACCACCCTTTGTTATCGAGATCCTGACTTTTCAACTCCCCATATTAATAATAATTACCATATTTATAACAAGTATATATGGTTTTCCCAAATCCCACTCCATATATCATATGGTGTTAGCAGGATACTCATTGGTAATACCTTGCATTGCTGAACCAAGCCACCAGCGTTCGAATCCCATACCCCACATACTTTTGTGCACTTGATTGTTTGATAATACATGGAAATCTTTTTTTTTTTACGAGGTCGCGCCCTTTCGGATTTTCACGAACACTCGCCGGCAGCCCTGCTGTTTTTACTCACGGAGCCCTTTCGGGTTTTCATCCGTGCCCTTTTTGCTTATGGACATACCGTTTATTTTATTTTATTTATATATATATTTTTTTGTCAGCCTAAGGATGCTGCGGTATTAGTTTAAATACGTTTCGGTCTGCTATTAGTTTAAGGACATTTCGGTCCCCTGTTAGTTTAAGGACATTTCGGTCCGTTGTTAGTTTAAGGACATTTCGGTCCGTCGTTGAGAGGCTGGCTAATACTTATAAAGCTTGAGCTTAGGAAGATAGCGAGCGGACATAGTCGTCGTCATCTACCATTGACCTAGGCTGTGACTCATTAAGCATAGTATTTCTTCAGGAAGCGACCGTTTATCGGCCTGAAAGGCCTTTCACCGTGCATGTCGATGAGTAGATAGGCTCCACCTTGGTAGACTTTATCTATGATGTACGGGCCTTCATAGTTTGGCTCGAATTTTCCCCGCTTGGCGCGATTGGGGATCATAGGCCTTTTGACCACTAGCACGAGTTCGCCTTGACGAAATGTCCTCAGTCGGGTCAATCTTTCGTATGAGCGCGTCATCTTTGCTTTATAAACTTCCAGATTTTGTTGTGCGAGAAGCCGGGTTTCATCAAGGGCGTCAAGCTCTTCAAACCGAAGGTGAGCATTTTCTTCGTCTGTCAGCTCGTAGTGGACTGCCACTCGTAGAGAGGGTAATTCTATCTCGAGAGGGAGTACCGCTTCCGTCCCAAATACCAACGCGTACGGCGTTGTGTTTGTGGCCGTTTTAAATGTAGTTCGATACGCCCAAAGAGCTTCTTGCAATCTTTCGTGCCAATCTCTCTTATTTCATGACACTGTTTTCTTCATGATCTTCGTCAAGGTCTTGTTGAAGGCCTCAGCTAGACCATTAGCTCGCGGATTGTAAACTGAAGAATATCTCCAGTCTATATTGTGCTGCTGTGCGAAGCGGCTAATTTTATGACTTCAGTAGGCTGGCCCATTATCAGAGATGATCCTTCTCGGGGTTCCAAACCGGTATATGACATGCGTTTTGAAGAAATGGAGGATGTTCTCCGTCTTCACTTCCCTCAACGGTACCGCCTCTGCCCATTTGGAGAAGTAGTCAGTCGTCGCTAGGATGAAACGATGTCCCTTAGACGATGCGGGTTCGATGGGGCCAACTATATCAGTTCCCCACATTTCGAATGGCCAGCTAGCCACTGTGGGGTGCAGTGGATTGGGATGCTGATGGATGAAGTCCCCATGAATTTGGCATGAGTGGCATTGCTTCGCGTATTCCAGGCAATCATGTATCATCGTGGGCCAGTAGTAGCCCATCCGTTTTATCTTCAACTTCATCTTAGGGCCTGCTTGGTGGGAACCGCAGAGTCCGTCGTGAACCTCTTGGACGACCCTTCTCGCTTCGTCAGGTCCTAGGCATCTCAGCCACAGAGAATCGAGTGACCTCTTGTATAGAGTATCGTTGACGAAGGCGAAAGACAGAGCTCGTTTCACGAGCTGATGTCTTATGGACGCTTCTTCAGGCATTCGGTGGAATTTGAAGTAATCTATGAAGTCTTCTCTCCAGTCTTCGGTCTTCTCATGGTCTTTTATTTTTTAGGGTCGCCTGCTCAGTTGCTCCCTTTTCTTTATATGATTCTGGAGGTATTTCTGCTGGGGCGAGCACTCGACGGCTTTGTATCACGATTCTAACTTCATCGAGGTTCTCGTCAGCCAATTCTTTAGCAAGTTTGGCCAGTGCGTCCGCTTTGCTGTTTTCCGTGCGCGGTATGCTTTCCAAAGTATAGGAGGGAATTTGGGTTAGCAGTTGCTGCACCTTTTCACCGTATTTTATCAATTCCGGTTTGCATGTTTGGTAATCGCCGTTCACTTGACTGACGACTAGCTGGGAGTCCCCATATATGAGGAGGCTTTCAATTCCCATATCAATGGCGATCTCGAGGCCTGCTATCAAAGCTTCATATTCAGCTTCATTATTCGTCCTCGGCTCTGTTAAGGAGAAGGCGAAGCGCATTATTCCTCCTTGTGGAGTCACAAAGATGAGTCCTACCCCTGATTTGATCATTGGCGTATTTTGTTTGTGCTTTTTCATGGAAGATGCTCCATCGAAATAAAGCTCCCACCGGCTATCACCACTGTCGATTGCGTCAAACGCATGTCTGTCTGGCAAATCGCAATTTAAAGGAGAATCGGCAGGTATGGGATGCTCAGCAAGGAAGTCGGCGATGGCCTGGCCTTTTACTGCCCTGAGAGGTTGATATGTTATCGAAAATTCCATCAAGAGCAGGGCCCATTTAGCGAGTCACCCTGTCAGTATGGATTTTGACATTAGATATTTGAGAGGGTCCACTTTTGAGATAAGACGGACCTCGTGCGCCAACGCATAGTGCCTAAGCTTTGTTATTGCGAAGATCAACGCCAGGCAGTGTTTTTCAATGGGAGAGTAGTTGCTTTCTGCCCCCAGCAGAACTCGACTTAAGTAGTAGAGTGCTCTTTCTTTCCCTTGATCGTTCTCTTGTGCCCATAATGCGCCTAAGGAGCCTTCAAGGGCAGTTGTATAAAGAATGAGAGGCTTCCCCTTAACCGGAGCAGCCAACACCGGTGGATTCTGCAGGTATTGCTTGATCTCGTCCAGTGCGTCTTGGCATTTTTGATCCCACATGAATGGGGCTCCCTTCTTCATCAGGTGACTATAAGGACGGCACTTTCCTGAAAGGTTGGCTATAAATCACCGTATATACGCGAGCTTCCCTTGGAGAGATCGCAGCTGTTTGAGAGTCCTTGGCGGAGGCATTTCCATGATCGCCTTGATCTTTGATGGATCTATCTCAATACCTCGGTGCCGGACGATGAATCCCAGGAATTTGCCCGAGGAAACCCCGAACGCACATTTAAGAGGATTCATCTTCAAGTTGTATTGCCGAAGGCGTTGAAATACAGTCTTCAGATGCTCGAGATGTTCCTCGTGTGATTTGCTTTTAACCACGAGATCGTCGATATAGCATTCAACGATTTCGTGTATAAGGTCGTCGAAGATCTTTGTCATGGCCCTCTGATAAGTAGCACCGGCGTTCTTCAAACCGAAGGGCATCACTTTATAACAAAATATACCAAGAGGAGTCCTGAAGGCTGTGTGCTTCTGGTCTTCCGGATGCATTTTTATTTGATTATACCCTGACGAGCCGTCCATGAAGGAGAAAACTTCATGAGTGGATGTATTGTCTATCATCAGTTCAGTGACTGGCACTGGGAAATCATCTTTCGGGCAAGCTTTATTAAGATCCCGGAAGTCTACGCATATGCGCACTGTCCCATTTTTCTTCATCACTGGGACAATGTTGGCGATCCATTCAGGGTACTGAACTTCTTGAATGAAGCCAGAGTCGATTAACTTTTTGACTTCGGTATTTATGCTCATCTCAAGCTCGAGTCGCATTCTTCTCGGCGCCTGTTTGACTGGTTTGACGTTTGGGGATATTGCTAGTCTATGTACAGCAACTTCTGGATCTAGTCCTGGTATCTCGGAATAGTTCCATGCGAAGCAATCTTTATGCTGCACAAGGACGTCTTTTAACGCAGCCACCCTCTCTTCAGACAGCAGCTCGCTGACGAATGTCAGTCGCGGATCATTTATTATCCCCAACTCGATTTTCTTGAGGTTATCCGCGGTAGTATGTATTCCATCCTCCAGTTCTTTCGGAGCTGGGGGAAATTCTGAGATTACCTCATCGCTGCCGTTTTTAAAGCACCAAAGAAGGTTGTTCATGTCCTCGGACTCTTCTTTTAGTATTGTTACCACGTGGCAAGTGCGAATTTTCTGCCAATCCCAATGCGGAGTTGGTTCTATCCTTGTGTTTTCGGGTTCGTGCTTTTGCGGCGGCGCTACCCTCCAACTGTCAGACAACGCGAATTTGCCAAGCTGATATTGGTCCTCAACCCAATTCTTAAAGGTGAAGCAATCTTCAAGCGGATGCCCTACTACTCGATGGTAAGAGCAATAATTTGGGTTGGAGACTTCGCCCGCTTGCTCAGGGTGTTTAGACTCTGGCAGTGTAAGCATTTGATGTTTTAGAGCAAGATCAAGTATTTTCCTTGTTTTGTTCCGAGGAAATGAGTATGCCCGACCCATTTTCTGTAAGTCTACGCTAGCGCCCCGGCAATCTACAGACGCCAAATGCGGAACAAAAACTTTTAAACATGGCGCTATCGTATACTTTAACCCGGATCTGCCATTATTGCTAAACTAACAAACTGTAAAGAGTGTAGGAATGTTATACCGAACGATCCGAGTCCTTCGTTCTTCAACCATCATCCCACGCTCCGTTGCGGCTGCTCCGATCTCTTCGAACTCCGATCTCCTCGTCGAGGTGGCACCACATGATCGGTTCTTTAAACGGGCTCCCGCCTCTGACTCGAGGCAACTCGATCGTCAAGTTTGCTAAAAGAGACGACCAAGAATGATGTAGAGAATGAGTAGATGACTTTGTCTCACTTCGTCCAAATCCGTGGACGATCGGTTAATGAAATTGCCGAGGGAATTGGGTGATGGAATGAAATGAGCCGTGGATTCCATACACCCCAAAAATCTATCATAATCCTTTTAGCAACCATATTTTTCTCAAGTGAGTGAATGAATGAGAGAGGAGGCCTTCCACTCATATATGAAGGAGGAGGGTGAGTGTAGGAGGAGATAAGGAGGTGACCATAAACCAATGAAGCTTATCTTTATCATAATGAAAAACAATGAGTCACTAAGAAACATTGAACCAAAATACCCTTAGTCATCAAGCATTAAAAGCACCATTAATGCACTAATGACTCACTAGCCTCATCATCACTTCTAGAAGCTTCTAGAATGATGACTCACTCATATCAGAAGAAAAGATAATTCCGTCTTTAACAGAATGTTAAAAGACGGCTGATAGAAAACTGAAAACTGGCAACTTCCAAAAGTGATCCCGAAACAACTTTCAGGATAACCCCGAAACTGTATAAATATACCCGCATTTGTATTACGACCGAATACAAATGCAACTGAGACAAAGATATTATACCTACTCAATATAATACTTGGATCCGGCTTAAACCAAAGCCGACCAGTATCATCTGTCCGAAAATCGACACGTGCGTAAACGCACGTGCATTTTCCGAACCCTGCCATAAAACCATACGGCCTCTACAACGTTTCGCCCGAACTTGGGAAACTGTCTGTGGGGGACTCTAATGACTCGTCAGTACCCTGGCAGTGGGTTTAACCACAAACCGTCAGCGGCACTAGCAATGCGTAACGGCTGCCCATGGACTGACCTCAAGGGAGACCGATGAGTGCACTCAAGGGAGGCCGATGAGCGAACTCATCCAGAAACCCTACTGAGCCTAACAGTGACAATGTATATACAGTCCGGTCCGTTCGTCAATGAGTATCGCATATCCGCCTAGGGGGCTAGAAACGTCAGACCCCCAATAGCAGTATAAGTCGTGTCGGAGTGAAGCCCAATAACACCCTGAGATACTACTGGAGTACCTACCAGTAAATCTCCTGCCACGGCCGTGGGCTTTGTGTAATGGCTCTCCTAAACACAGCACGATCTCGCCCCCAATACCGGGAGAGACGAATCCCCTGCCGATCCGCTCACGTGCCTCCATATGGCTCGGGACTGTACCCAAAAGCTACCTGTTTGCACGACTCCTTTGAGCCGTGGTAGGGTAGAAATCAAAGCACAGTGGGAACACACACGAGACAAATGACGACCTCAGGTCGATGAACTAACCTGTACACATATCACCAGGGAACTGCTATCTGACGGTAGATATAATACTAACTAGCAGATTCCCGACGAGTCCTGTCCGGTGTACTCATAACCCAATGAGCACCTGTATACATCTTAGATGATCTAACCGACACCAGTGGCTTGTGAGACCGGCCACCGCCCCTCGTCGGGGTCTCGACTGTACACACTAGTCTACTCCGGAGTATCGATGCCCTGTCTCGAAACTCCCACGACTAGGGACCACAATTAAGGATATGCATATAAACTACCCAACTCTCACGTATATGATCGCCATCATACTGTTGGTAGTAAAGCAAGATCCTAAGGGCTCTATCAAAGTGTAACATGCAATCAGTCACCTGAACATGTACACGACTGATAAAGGCAAACCAGATAGCATACTATCATCTCGAGTAAGACTGTGCTACCGGGATAGGTCCTCCGCAATCATTGCAATCACGTACCTGCGATCCAATAATTGACTATGAGGGCACTATCTCCAACATTTTCTTCATGAGGGCTAGGTCAATAACGCTCGACTCTCGGATGCGTGGCTTCTTAGCTCTGCTTTGTGGTTGTCGAGCGCCTTTCTTGCCTTTCGACTTGTTTTTGCTTTTGCGTCGAACCTTTTTCGCAGCAGGTTGACAAGGAGCGGCATTTTCGGCCTTCACCGCCTGTTGAAGGAGGCGCTGTGACTTGGCTTTCTCATAGATTGCCATTTCACGATTGTGATCATCTCGGGCTTTTTGACTCGCATCCCTTATAAGTTTGCTCATCTGGTCTTCAAACGGCGGACTGGACGGTTTTGTATCAGGAACTTTTGTTGATTCAGGATTAGCGTCCTCCCATTGAGCGTCCGCCTCTTCATCGAAGTTATACATGGCATAACAGCTGTTTATTAGCTCCCGTTTCTTTGAGCGGACATACCCGAGCCCTTTTGTTTCTATTCTCCCGTTAGGCAGTTTGCATTGAGTCCCGGGAACGTTCCAGACCTTGTCATAGAATTTGGCCTTTCTAACGGTCTGTGTGAAGGATATCCCCTGGCGTTTCAGCAGTTTCTTCAAACCTTCGGTATAATATCTAGGAAGACGGATAGGCTGAAGCCTGTCGAGCGTGGGATCCGCGCCATGCCAAATTTCTTTTTCCACCTTGTTTTCTTCAGAACGGTAGAATAGGATTGCCTTCTCGCCTTTTCGTCTGGGAGGGATATAGAATGTCTGCAATTCTTCTATGCTGTTGGTGTCGAGTGCATCCAGTTCTTTGTAATGTTCAAGCGGCACCATGGTTATTTGCAGACTTCGCTCTTCATCAGCGGAGACTCGTATTGAAGGCCGAGCAGGGAATACAGCATGAACTTCATCCTCTGAATCACTACCGAAGATCAATTAAGGAACGGATGGTCCTGGCCTGGCGGATTGGGATGGACCTGAAGAAATTATATCCTCCTCCTCCTCGGTGTCACTGCCGAAGACAGGGATGGTGGCGTTGGTTTTGTTCTCCGGTTTGTGACACCTTTCCGTGTCTTCGAAACTCGGTAAGAAGTATTTGGCATCTTCATACTTGCGAACTTCGTTTACGGAAAACGGATTCAGTTCTCCCGCCACTGTGTACTCGAGGCCATCCCTACAATACTTCATGCACTGATGCTGTGTAGAAGGGATGATATTGTACTCGTGTAGCCACGGTCGGCCGAGCAGAGCATTGTAGCACGTCTTGGCGTCTATAACATGGAATTTGATGTCTGTGACGAGCAACCCGAAGCGTAGCGTCAATATCACAGATCCAAGAGTCTTTGAGGATTGGGAGTCGAAACCGGAGATAGTGATTTTGTCTCGGGCGAGGTGTTGAACACTCATGCAAATCTCCTTTAACACCCGCACATTAAGTAGATTGACAGATGATCCGTTATCGACCAGGATTTTGCCTATCCTTATGTCATGGCAGTATCCTGAGACATAAAGGGGGCGATTGTGTTCACACGTCCCGAGGAGAAGGTCTTCATCACCAAAAGCAACGTCGGCTGTGTGCACCTCTTCCAATTCATCCTTCATCTTTTGTTCGGCCAGGAAAGCTTGGAATTGGTCCGGATCTTGTAGGGCCTTAATCAAAGAATCCCTCGCCTCTTTTGATAGTAATAGGGCATCGAGAATGCTGAGTTGTGAGGGTAGCTTTCTCAGATGCGCCAAGACATTGTAATCCACTTTATTCCTTTTTGGCGGGTTCTCGGCCTTTAGCTCTTCCAGAACTTGGTCATCTAAGACGATATCTTCAGAGGCCTTTTCTTTCCCTTTATCTTTTCTATTCGAGGGTCCGAGGTTCTTTTCAGGCAGTGTCCGATTCCGCAGCCGGATATTTTCGCAAACCACTGGCTCCTCTTCTTTTCCCGAAGTTGACTCTCTAAAGAGAGGGGCAAGCTCTAGCTTCTCATCAGAGTCGCTCCCAAATGTTGGCACTTGTGACCTGGTAGTGTTAACCATGTGACAATTGCCGGCAGTTCTTTCAAGCTCTTTAGTCGTGTTTCTTTGCTCCCGACGAATCTTACGCTTTTCCCATTTAAAGCGTTGTTGATTAGCGACGTATCCTTGCCACCATCTACCGAAAGCTTTGCAGTCTTGGGTGGAATGCGAGACCTTCTGATGATATAAGCAATAAGAGGGGTGCATTTCTACCATGCCAGTAACTTTTTCTTCAGAGGGTGGTAGCTTCATGCCCATCGATATGGCCTTAGCAAACTTCTTTTTTTATCTTGAATTGGCTTTTGTCAGTGGTGGAGGCATTTTGCTCCAGTGGGATCATCTTAGTTCCTTCCTCAAGTCGCTGGCGCTTGGCCCTTTCGAATATAGCCGTCTCGCGTTCTCGATCAGCTTTACTTTTCAATCGAGCTTCATTAAGAAACGCGCCAATCATTTCAATTGATAACTCCGGAACCCTTGACTCAGTATTTGCCCCCGGCGTTTTGGTGCCAGAAGTCCCTTCATCGTTCGTGGTCGAATGGGAGATCATATGACAGCTCGCCACATATTCCTCGGATTCATCCGACGAACTTTCCCCCTCATCTTCTTTTTGAAAGACGTGATCAAGGAAATCTTGGAGCGTAATGGGAGTCCGCGCCTTTTGGTTGTACTCATCCAGTGCGTCGATTTTCTTTTGTAAGTCCGTGCGCTTGTCGCCAGGCTTCACGGGCTTCTTAGATTTCTTCTTCTTCTTTTTCGAAGATTTTGACGGCTGGCTAAGAATGCTCGAACTACCATCATTGGTCTTCGGAGTCGGACGTGGCTTCAACATCCCCTCAATAACCTGCGGTTCCAAGGGGTTCTTCCACTTGACTGCTGGACATGTCCGAAGATCATTTAGCATTCTCCTCGTTTTGGATGATAATACAACCTCCCAAGGAGCTTCCTCAATGACGGAGCATGTTGCCCCCGGCGTATTCGTCCCTTTAGAGATGTGGGGCTGCGGGGGATTCACCTTCCATTTGTCGGATAGCCCAAATTTGCCCTGGCGGTACTGATTCTCAAGCCAATTTTTGAAAACGTAACAGTCTTCGATCGGATGTCCTAGCACTCGATGATAAGGGCAGTAATTAGGCTCGTTAACGTCACTTGGTTGCGACGGGCGTTTTGGATCTGGCGGATTTATGAGTTGTTGCGCAATGCCAGCTCGAATAGCCTCCTCGTTTTATCACGGGGGAAGGAGTAAGTACGTCCCATCCTATCCTCAAGGGGTACGTATGGGCGCGTATTGTTTGGACGAGCAACCGGCTTCGAGTCGCTCGGTTGTTGTTGGGCATTAGCGACAATGATCGCTTTTCCCTTTCCTTTATCGTTTCGGGAATCCGGCTTCGGGAGAGGGGGTTTATGGCCCATCTGGTCCATCTGCGCTAATTTGTCGATCAAAGCCTGGAAGGAAGTCGGCTTGAAGAACATCATAAACTGTGAAATGGTTGCTTGTGGATCAAGGGTTCCAACAAACATTCCCACCGCAGGGGCTTCTTCTATACGCTGTTCACACTTCGACCATAGATTACGCCACCGTATAGCGTACTGAACCCACGTCTCGCCGGGTTTTACCCTGGCGTTAATCAACGCCGTCATCGGAGTATGCTCACTGGCACTTGCAAAACGTTGGGTGAAGAGCAACTCCATCTCCGCAAAGGTTTTAATAGAATCGTTGGGAAGCTCAGAATACCATTCAAACGCCGTATCTGATAAGCTTCCAACAAACTGGCGAAGCAAAAGCTTGTCGTCGCCGCCGGTGTTACCGCAAAGCGCCCTGAACTGGGCAACATGTTGATGGGGATTGCCGGTCCCTTTGTAGACATGAAACTTGGGAATTGTGTAACCCGGCGGGTATTTGATTTGGTCATACCAGCCCGGATATGGCCGCCCCGTTTTTACGACGTGGCCGGCTGCTTCGGCCGCATGATGAACCTTTATTTGCTGGGCTATATATTCGTTCAGATCAGTTTTAGAGATTGTATCCTCTTTAGCCGTTGATAGAACGGGCTGAGGGTTCGATGTTTCTCCCTTATCATCCCCAAGGAAGATCAGGGGTTCTTGAGTCGGGGGATCTTGTTGTATCATCATCCCTATCATGTCCTGGAAGAGGAGGCCCATACGCTGTATATTGGCTGCTTGTTCAGCAGCCTCTTTGTCTCTCTTTTCCAGTACTCGGCGGAGGAACTCGACGTCGGTCTCTTCCTCTTGGCGTTCATCTAAGGACGTCCCAGGGTTCTCTTTTGGCTCCGTGAGTGCAGCCATTGTAGTCATCATCTCCTGGAGCTTTTGTTGCTGCTCCTGAGCTTTGGTCACTGACCGGGTAAGCGGTCGGTGACCCGTAGAGGTATGACTTTCTTCCTTTCCAGAAGCCATATAGACCGTATGAACTGTTATGCCCCCTGACTTGGGGCGTTTAGGCTCACCGCTTTTAAACTTTGTCATTGTCACGGGAGCTTTCTCTGGCCTTTTCCTTTTGTGGACCTTTGAGGTTGAAGGAGCCGTTGAAGTGGGCATCCTAGCATTTGTTGCCCCCTGCTGTTTAATGGGGCGGTTCTTGTCTTTTTCCACCTTTGCCTTTTTCTGGCGATGAAAGTGGTCTGGGTCAATCACGGAGTCTTGAACGCTCCGCCAAACTTTATAAATTTTTGACGACAGCCGTTGAGGGGGCTGTTCCTGCTTTGCCTCCGGAGCTTTCTCCACAGGCGGAGGAGATCTTTTCAATGTAGCAATTGGGGAGTTCTTTCTCACCTTCCTCAGCAATTCAAAGTTGTTCCCAGTTGGAACAGCAGCGTTGACCTCCACCACTGGAGCAGGTGGGGTTAGCCCTGAGGGGGAGTTGCCCCCTGTTTTCCTTACTCGTTGCCAATGGCGACGTCGCGCACGATGAGCCGTTGGGACTGGCTCGGAAGTCGAGATAGTTTCTTGTTGCCCCCTGTTTGGGTGTGGGGTAACTGCCGATGTCAGCCTATCGAAGACTGATGCTTTTTGACCAGCTGGGGGAGGATTGGGAACCGTCAATCTTGTGAAGACCGACTCTCTGATGGGAGAAGCCGCTTCAACGACTTCCAAAGCAGCGGCCGTTGCCCTCTTTGGGACAGCCACTTTATAGTTTTGACCTAGCCTGGTGAAAACGGAGGCTGTCGGCTTAGTAGCGGGCGACCCGTTGACAGGGGTCGTGGTAGTAGTGAGCCGGTCGAACACCGACTTCTTGTTCGCTTCCGGTGCGGATATCAGCATAGAGAAGCTTGTAGGTGGGACCATGGTCCCAAAAAACAGGCCGGTGGTGGCCTGGGTCACCTGTTCAACCGGCAGAGCGAGGAAAGAGGCCGCTTGGGGCCCATATGTTACACCTCTCGGTGAGGTGGAGCATCCGTTGCAGTGGTGCTTTGCGCATTTGGTGCAGTTGGAATCCATGGATGCTTGAGTTCTGCGCCAGACAAAAGACCAAATCTTAGCAACTCGAAATCCAAAGGCAACCATTTAACAAACCGCGATTGGTTCGCGAAAACGACACATGAAGTGTGGAGTGGAAAGAGGAAAAGGTCCCACCGGGCGTGCCAGAATCTGTTCCCCTCCGAAAGGCGGCCGCACAGGACTGCTGAAGTCCTGGCGCTGAGATTCGGGGCAGATGCTATTTGGTTTTATCCGTCCACCTCTCCGAAGATGCCAAGTTGATTTATGGCACAGTGTATCGGAGGTTTAGACGGATGCGGCCGATGTAGCAGACTTCGTCAGATTCCCCTTCAGGGTGAGGGGTTTTTGATTGTGGGGACGCTCTTCCCTGCAGGCGCAAGCCCCTGCAGTTAATTACGCTACCGCATCGCGGTAACAACTTTCTCCTTCTCCAGAATTTCACTTCGTATCGTGTGTGTTTGTTTTGTTTGTGGTTGCCCGTGGATTGTATACGGAGACTGAGTAATGCCGTCGCCCGTAGGACGTGGATTAGTCCAAATCCGTGTTTACTTAGATTTGGGTTTGGTGTTTTCGTTTAAGGATACATTAGTCGCGTTGCGGCTAAGATCAACTTAAACGTTCGTCAAGGATACGTTAGTTCTGTTTTGGACTAAGATCGACTCGACGTAGTGATTAATTTAATGTATGGCCATCGGGACTCGTCACCTCTCTGACATCGTTGAAGGATTACAACGACATGTATCAGAGGAGCTCGGAGATGTACCCTCGAACCAGAGTTGGTTGGGAGTTTTATAATCCATTTGGATGTTTAAGGATGCGTTAGCCATATTTGGGACTAAGATCAGCTTAAACGGGACCGTTTAGATCCGGCAAAAGAGCGTTCGGACGCTCTATTGTTCCAGTTTAGGGACGTGGTGGTCCATCGCCAGTTTAAGGACGTGGTGGTCCATCGCCAGTTTAGGGACGTGGTGGTCTAATATTAGTTTAGGGACGTTTCGGTCCATCGCCAGTTTAGGGACGTGGTGATCCATGTTTCAGTTTAGGGACGTGGCGGTCCATCATTAGTTTAAGGACGTTTCGGTCCGACATTAGTTTAAGGACGTTTCGGTCCATCATTAGTTTAAGGACGTTTCGGTCCGACATTAGTTTAAGGACGTTTCGGTCCACGAGTTTAAGGACCCCGCAGTCCATATACGTGTGTGGTTGTCGGGACCCGTCACCTCTCTGACGTCGTTGAAGGATTACAACGACACGTATCAGAGGAGTTTGGAGATGTACCCTTGAACCAGAGTTAAATTGATCTAGGGAGCAGCCGTACTCAGTCGATTTAAGGACTTACGGCCAAAATTGGGCTAAGTCCAGTTGAAAATGTTCAACACCCTTATCTATTTTTTTTTATTAGACTTGTGCTAGGGCTTTGCCCCTACTTAAATAATGCATTGCATTACTTCAGGCCATTTATGCCCATTTTGATTGGGATCTGCCCTTTTTATTATGATGCAGATCATTTATTTTGGTCCATTGGACCTTTCAATTGGGCTCTGCCCTTCCAAATAATGCACAGCATTTTATTTATTAGGCTTGTTAAGCCTTTTAATTGGGCTTGGCCCTTCAGGAAGTGAAATGCATTGCATTTGTCAGGCGCTTTGCGCCAATCACTGAGCGCAAGCGCTTATGGTGAGGACACGTATCATGCTCTGGCGAGCGCAAGCGCAACAGTGCAGCGCACTGCGCTGTTGCGCTGGCGACACGTGGCGTGCTCTCAGCGAGTTGCGCCAATTCCAGAGAGCAAAGCTCTATCTTAAGGGCGCTTAGCGCAAGTGGTTTTATGGCCGACACGTGGCGCTCTCTTAAGAGCGCAACGGCGCAGTTTGGAAGTGCAAAGCACTAAGAATCTTTTAGATTCAAGAAGGGAAGTGCAAAGCACTGTTTAATTTCTTGATCTGAATTAGATCAAAGAAAAATAAACTTTTCTTTATTTGAAGAACCAGAGGTTCATAAAAGTGCAAAGCACTATTTAATTTCTTGATCTGAAATAGATCAAAGAAAAATAAATTTTTCTTTATTTGAAGAACCAGAGGTTCATAAAAGTGCAAAGCACTATTATTATTATTATTTTTTTTATTGTTTTTAAAGAACCGGGGGTTCACAAGAAGTGCAAAGCACTGTTTTTTATCTAAAGATCATTGATCTTGTTTTTAGACCAATGATCTATTAGAAGGAATTTCTTCTAATTCATGAAGGTTCTTTACCTTTTTTCTTGAAATCTTCTCAGAGTTCTCTCTGTTTAAAGTTCTTGAGTTCTCAAGAAAAAAAATGTTGATGCCTTTGAATTGAGGCTTAGGGTCCTTTTTATAGTGCTCACAAATTAGTTAAATTTGTTAAAGAGATCATTCTCTGAGTGATTTGGGGAATTTTCCCCACCGTTGGATCTTTGATCCAAGGGCTTCTGCTTTGCAGAAGAAAATCTTCTTGTTTTAACAAGAACAGAAAAGATTTCTTAAAATCTTAATTTAGTTTGGCGCAGATGCCCCAGCGCGCGACACGTGTCGCGCAGCGCAGAGCGCAGCGCAACTGCGCTAGCGTATCTGCGCTGACACGTGTCCGCAACGCGGAGCGCAGCGCATCTGCGCTGACACGTGTCGCGCAGCGCGGAGCGCAGCGCAACTGCGCTAGCGCATCTGCGCTGACACGTGTCGCGCAGCGCAGAGCGCAGCGCAACTGCGCTGACACGTGTCGCGCAACGCAGAGCGCAGCGCAACTGCGCTGACACGTGTCGCAGAGCGCAGAGCGCAGCGTCATTGAAGCGTTGCTTCAGACAAATAGAGCTCTGCTCTGATTGGGCACGCCTTTTTGGGCGTTGCGCTGACGTATTGGCGCCTGACGCGTGGCGCGTTGCGCCCGAGACTTGAAGCGTTGCTTCAAAATTTTGAATTTTGAATTTGAACAGAGCTTTGCTCTGATTGGGCGAAACAGTCCGGCTTATGCTTAAAACCAGACTCCTGATAACTCAAGGCACGTTTCTGTAATGGCTGTTTATGGGTTGACCCGGGCTATGACGAGGGTTGACTTTCTACCATCTGGAAGATCAATAGTGATATTGTTCTAGACTCGCCACAGTTTTAACAAAAATGAATTTTTTTTCAGAAAACAGTAGTGGGAGTATGGTCGAACTGGAAGTGATTCCAGAACCGCAAACGATTACTGAAGATTTGATAAGAACCTAAAAGATTCAATATGGTTTGACATTCCATTGGCCACTCCACAGATATGGTGGGTAACCTCAGACACTCGAGAGGTACTTCGGTAGTCTCAAGGACGGTGGCAGGGAGGTTCCTGTTTACCCAGACTTTCTATTGATGTTGTTCCAGACTGTGAGACCCGACAGGAGGATGAGTATAGCGTCGTTCTAAACTGGCTTTAGAAGTGTACGTGTATATGACTCTGCCAGAAGGTTGTCGTAGTCAGTGGGAGCAGCGGAAGCAATGGTGGACAAGTGGCTTATGTCTATTTATAGACTAAAGCATATATAGCGGAGATAGATCATCTATTTCTGATGTGACATTCATAGGTTTGACTTCATCAGAATAGGGGATGGATCTGTTAAGAAGGTAGTAGGGTGTGATGTCCTGGTATTTGATGACATACACGGAGTAGGAAGTGATATTCCTATACTACGATCGGTTATACTTTGGTTGTGACACAGTGGTTTCTCCACACATGACTTGGATATTATATCAGACATTCTGGCCACTAGATCTATGGTTTTAGATCTAGATTTGAGTGGTTTCCCAATCAGGGTACTTAGACAGCATTCTAAGAGTATTTAGAATGGACGACTCCTGGCATGGTGGTGTACCTGCAGGTAATGGAGTCACCCTCTCTGAAGGTGTCTTACAGACTAAAGTGGAGAGGGATACACATGATTGGCAGATCACTTGCTTAGGCAATTGAGTCAATCATGAGATGTCAAGTACCACACCAGATGTTGTTCTTGCAGTAGATGCAATAAGTTGATATTGATCCAATCCTGGGGAAACAGTCGGAAGCAGTTTTAGAACATAAGTGAATGTTCTAGGGATATGATAACGACAGCCTCTTTTGGGAGACGGTTATCATTCCAGGCTTCCAAGGTGACATGGATGACAGAGTGACTGTCAGAGTTATAGTTTTCCCTCTGACGAGGGGCAGTATTTTGGACAGGTGGTCCAGGTGGATACTGAGGGAAGGCATAGCGCAAGATACTGATTAAGTTCAGTTGACGATACAGTCTAAGAAGTTTGGATTTGGAGTTCATTTATGAGCTAGGTCCAATCAGACATCCAGACACATTCTAAGACATGTATTGCTTATTTCGGGAGCTGGCTTTCTCCGCGAACTTGAGATAGAGAGAAACATAGAAAGAAACATCAGAGCGGATCCATTCACTGAGGCTATTCCTCGAACGCAATAGTTTCGCAAACGAGCTTTGTGAGACTGACTAGTAGAGGAGTTGGGTGTTCGGTATCACACGGGCTGTGAGTATGCGACATCGCAATAATTAGCCTTGAGTGCAAGTGGGAGATTGTTGGAGATAGTGCCCTCAGAGTCAATTATTGGATCACAGGCACGTGATTGCAATGATTGAGGGAGGACATGTCCCAGTAGGACAGTCTTACTCAAGATGATAGTATGCTATCTGGTTTATCTTTATCATCGTGTACTGCTTTAGGTGGCCTTACGAGTCGCTATTACACGTTGATAGAGCCCCTAGGATTCTTGCTTGACTACCAGCAGTATGAGGGCGATCATATACGTGGGAGCTGGGGTCTATAAGCACATCCTTAAAAGGTCCCTAGTCGTGGGAGTTTCGAGACAGGGCATCGATACTCCAGAGTAGACTAGTGTATATAGTCGAGACCCCGACGAGGGGCGGTGGCCGGTTTCACAAGCCACTGGTGTCAGTTGGTTCACCTAAGATGTATACAGGTGCTCATTGGGTTATGAGTACACCGGACAGGACTCGCCGGGAACCTGCTAGTTGGTATTATACCTGACGTCAGATAGCAGTTCCCTGGTGACATATGTACAGGTTAGTTCATCGACCTGATATCGTCATTTGTCTCGTGTGAGTTCCCACTGTGCTTTGATTACTACCCTACCACGGCTCAAAGGAGTCGTGCAAACAGGTTTTAGTTGGGTACAGTCCCGAGCCACATAGAGGCAGTGAGCGGATCTGCAGGGGTTCGTCTCTCCCGGTATTGGGGGTGAGGTCGCGCTGTGTCTAGGAGAGCCAGTACATGAAAAGTCCTTGGCCAAGGCAGGAGATTTGCTGGTAGGTATTCCAGTAGTATCTCAGGGTGTTCTGGGCTACACTCCGACACGACTTGTACCGCTTTTGGGGGTCTGACTTTTACCAACCCCCTAGGCCCGCCATGCGATGCTCATAGACGAACGGACCGGACTGTACGGATATTGTCACTGACAGGCTCAGTAGGGTGTCAGGATGAGTGCGCTCATCGACGTCCCTTTTGGTCAATAGCTGGTAGCCCGTCACGTATGGCTAATACCTCTGACATGCTAGTGGTTAAATCCACAGCCATAGTATTGACGAGTCTTTAGAGTCCACCACACACATGGTTACTCAAGTTTCGGGCGAAACGCTGTAGAGGCCGTATGGAGATATGGCAGGGTTCGATCAGATACGCGCGGTATTGCACGGATCGTGATCGGACGGCTTTTACTAGCCGGCTTTGGTTTAAGCCGGATCCTAGTATTAGACAGTGTAGTTTTGTCTCTTTGCATTTGTGTTCAGTGGGAATACAAATGCGGGCATGTATATGCAGTCGCGGGGTTTTCCTGTAATTTATTACGGGATCAGTTTTCTGAAGTTGCCAGTTTGCATTCCGTTCCGGCCAGTTTTCATTTGTTCCTTCCCGGCCGGACTTTTCCGATGGAGGGGGTTATTTGCAAGTTTGCAAATAACTTATTGTGGAGGGGTTTCTTGAATTTGTGGGATCATGATTTGATTAGCATCATGATGGCTTGCAATTAATTGAGATTAGAGTTGATTTGAATTGGATATGACCTTGTTATCATTGCTCATGGATGTGGTCACCCTCTACTTTTCCTACCATCACCTCCCTTCATGTTTTGTTGATTCCTCCTCCATTTGATCATGGGGGCCGGCCACAATTTTGTGTGAGGAGATAGGCTTCACATTTTGATGAGGGAAGAATCTTCATATCATTCTATGCTTGAATAATGAGAGTTCCAATCCTTTTCAAAGATCATTTCTTCACCTCCATCAAAGGCAACTTCACCCCAAAGAGACATGGTTTCTACACTTGCCTACAGTAATTCTTGGACGCGTCGGCTAGCCAACTTCGCGCCCGAGTTGCCTCGGTCCAGAGGTAGAAGCCCGTAAAAGAACCCGGCGATGTGGTGCCCGTCTCGACGAGGAGACGACGGACGGAGATTCCGAGGGAGATTGGAGTGGACACGAAGACCGAAGGACACGGATCGCTTAGTATACTTCTTCACCCATCTTTTAGTTTGCTAGTAGTTAAGTTAATGGCCCGATCCGGGTTGAAAGTGCGCGGTGGTGCCGGTTTGCAAGTATCGCAAAGTTTTTCGTTTCCGCATTTCCGGCGTCGGATCGACGGCCGGGGCGCCGCCGTGCACTTACAACTCCCGATCCCATAAGGGGTATCGCTGTTATCATCCTACTTTTCGTCGTTGCTTTTATCTCAGCTGATGTCACATTTCTTGTCCCAGTCTTTCTTTCTCGTGAGTCTATTCCTAAATGACACCAGTGACATGGTATTTCTTGAATACCCGACATTCCACAAGACAAGAATGTTCCCACTCAAGCTTGCAATTCATCTTTGGACACTATTATTGCTACAGCACCTGAGACGCCTCCACCAGACCAAAATATTCCTTTGGCCCTGGCTCTAGTTATACCAACCCTTGAGCCTACTTCTAATCGGATTTCTGAACCTACCCCAGCCGCACCTTCTCACCTTGATGTTCCCATCGATCCGTAAAGCACCTCGTTCCACTGCCAATCCACTATACCTTTCTGTCTTCTATGCTCATTTTTGTTCTCCACACAGTGCTTTCATTTCATCTATGGATAAATATACCATTCCCACGAATAGCTGAGCTTCTTGCACATCCTGCATGTAAACAACCTATGAGTGAAGAGATGACTGCTATTCGACAGAATGATACTTGGGATCTAGTTTCGCTTCCACTTGGAAAGCGTTTCGTTGGTTGTCGATGGGTATTCTCTGTCAAGCTTAACTCTGATGGTTCTCTTGCTCGATTAAAGTCTCGGTTAGTAGCCAAAGGATATTCTCAGACTTATGGATAAGTTTTAACTTATACCTTCTCCCTCGTCGCGAAGATGGCTTTTGTATGCCTATTGGTTTCTTTGGCTGCTACCTTTCATTTGCCTCTGCATCTGCTTAATATCAAGAATGACTTCTTCCATGATATTCTTAAGGAGGAGGTTTACATGATACAACCGTCTGGTTTTACTGTTCAGGAGGAGCCATTGAAGGTTTGTCGATTGAAAAGATCTTTGTATGGACTCAAACAATCTCTTAAGGCCTGGTTCGGACGATTTGCAGAAAGTATTAGAGGTTTTGGGATGAGAAGAAGTAATGGTAATCACACAGTGTTCTACACGTGGATGATATTGTTATTACAGATGATGATGAGGAAAGTATTCGTGATCTTAAGCCGTATGTTTAGAAGCATTTCCAAACTAAAGATATTGTCCAACTTAAGTACTTCTTAGGATTGAGGTCGCTCGATCTAAGAAAGGAATCTATCTATCACAGTTGAAATATGCACTGGAAATACTTTCTGAGAATAGAATGTTGGACTGCATACCTCGTCACACACCGATGGATCCAAATTCCAAGTTACCAGATCAAAGAACGTTACTGGATGATCCATCTAGATATAGGAGGTTGGTTGGTTAGTTAAACTACTTCACTGTCACTCAATCATATATCTCTTATTCAGTTAGTATTGTGAGTCAGTTTCTTAAATCATCCTATACAGGTCATTGGGATGCAGCTACTAGGATTCTTCAATATCTGAAGAGTTCTCCAGGAAAAAGATTATTGTATACTGATGGATGACACAACAGAATGGCGGGTTTTTTCGATGCTGACTGGGCAGGGTGCCCGATAATCAGAAAATCCACTACAGGGTATTGTGTGTTCGTAGGTGGGAATCTAGTGTCTTGGAAGAGCAAGAAATAATGTGTGGTATCACGTTCTAGTGCAGAGTCTGAGTACCGTGCTATGGCGGACATCACTTGTGAGATGATATGGGTCAAACGATTTCTGGAAGAACCATGTGTGGTTCAACACAACTTGATGCGGTTATATTGCGACAATCAGGCTGCTATCCATATTACTTCAAATCCTGTATTCCATGAGTGGACCAAACACATCGAAGTAGATTGTCTTATGGTCCGAAATAAGATTGTTGGAACTGAGGAGGAGTCTCCAGAGATTAAGACACGACATGTGCAGGTCACCAGTTAGCCGATATACTCACTAAATCACTTGCTCATGATAGGATACAATTTATTTGTAACATGTTGGGTATGGACGATATATATGCTCCAACTTTGATAAGTGTCAGAGTTTGATATAAGAAGGAGTTTAGTCCCACATCTGGAAAATAGGGAGAGTAGAAGGAGTTTAGTCCCACATCTGGAAAATAAGGAGAGTAGATATATTGCAATACCTATATATAGAGGAGCTTTCTATATCTTTTAATAATAATAAAGTATCTAATTTCCTCTTTATCAACGTGAATGCCCACATGCATCCGCTTCAAACATTACCCAATAGCAAAATTCTTGTCGACTTTCAACTTACTAGCACCAGCAAACTATTACATATAGCGAGCACATTTATCATGAAAACGAATATAGTGCAGTGCACATAAACGGTCTTCCAAGCACAAACTTGTACATTTTTTCTTCTTTGAATTCTATTAATGTTGAAGACCCCTGGCTAAATAACGCTGATATTTTGGTTGATTCAGTTGCTTTATTTAGGCTATTGTGACTTCTTATGAAGAGATTTCTTACTTTATTTTTTGGTCAAATTTGAAGCAAATGTCTTTCCTCTTTTAGGAGATTTTGTTTTTCACTTAAATTTGTAATCTAATTATGTACAAGCAGTACACTCCGTATCCATAAGTCATCATGTAATATATATCAGGACCAATGGCTCTTGCCTTGTTTCTTCTCTTTTCCAACCCACTGCTTAACTCCATCATAAAAGCCATCCATCATCCATCTTCGGTGACTTCGTATTTTGACGCTGTTTAGTCATCTATCTCGTGTCGTCTCCTAGGTCGGGTCTGCTGTCATCTCCCTCTCCGGTCATATCCTCCACTAGACGTCTGTAGCAACAAACTTCATCATCAAGCTCCATTGTATCTATTCGGAGACAAGATTTTGACACCTCTTTCTGGCGACAACCCTCACGTCTCTCTCTGTCAAAAACTCCAACATCTTCCACGACAAGCTCCTAATTAGCTCCTAATCATCCTACGTCTCCCCTTACGACTCCAACATCTTCCACGACAAGCTCCTAATTAGCTCCTAATTATCCTACGTCTCCCTTTACGACGTTAACCATTTCCATCCTCAACAACTGTATTCTTTCCAGTCTCATGGTTGATCCACAGTGGGTTTGAGGGGATGTTAAAAAGCAAACTGCAGGCTAAATAAGGTTGATATTATAGCTGACTCCGTTTCTTCAATTAGGCTAGTGTGTTTCCTTTTTTACTGTGATTGCTTAACGGCAAATTAAAATAAATTCTCAACTATTGCCGGTTTTCACAAAAAATACACTAGAGTTTTTGACACGTGCGTTGCACGTAATTATAGAAAATTTTATGATAAATTCCATTATTAATTTAACTACATGAATCACACTTATAAAATAATAATGACATGGAAATTTGAGTTCATGTATCGCACATGTAAAATAATAATGACGTGGCATTTATTACATGCATTGCATATAAATCAATGGTGTTTTTTTATTTGATTTCTTTGAAAAGGTAAGAAGCTAGTCAATTTCAAAATTAAACGACCCCCTTCCTTTTGCCCTGTAATAACAGAGATAAAACAATTTTAATTACAATAAAATACCTTAAACCACCATCGGATTACATGCGGCTGGTTAATTTTTTGACGAGGCATTTTTTTTAAGGACGAGAAAACCCCTAAATATGATTTGACAATTTGAGCTTCTTTCCTCCCCCATCTCCCTCCCCTCAATCCTCCACTTGCGGCTTCCTTCCCTCTCCTCCTTTATCCTAACTTTCCTCCTCCCACTCTTCTCTTCCACTCTTCCATCACTTCTTCCTCTTCTCTTTGGTCCCCTTCTCTCTTCCACCTCGTTCTCCTCTTCTTAATCGCCACCTCCTCTTCCACATCCGCCTTCTCGTTCTTTCCCTCTGCTCGATTTTCCACCATTCTCTCGAAAATTGGCTTCCCCACCCCCATCTGTTCCGCTTGCTCTCCCACCTCATGGAAATAATATTTGATGTCAAAAGAAACACAAAACCCTGTTAACACCGTCATGTTGTTTTAGTGTAACATAATTAGTTTAAGGTATTTTAGTGTTATTATAATTATTTATCGTATGTTAAGTGAAAAAACAATGGTTGTTGAGGGTATTTAGTGAATTTCACCAATTTCTTAATATATATGCAACTCAAACTTTTTTTTTTACCAAAACGAAGGATAAAGCCCCCGTGTTTCATTAAATGAAACTTTTAACAAAACCTACAAATAAGAGTCACCGGAAAAGAAAAGAAAAGGAAGAAAGAAAACAGCAAAAGAACAAGCACCTAATAAAGGGAAAAAAGGAAAAGAAAAAAAAACTACCACATCTAAACTAAACAAACTCTCGCCACCAAAAGAAAAGAAAGCCCCCTTCCCCAAAGAAACGTTACCAAATCCCCGCCCTCATACTGATTTCTCCTCTGACCGTGCCATGTCCGTCACTGCATAAGTTGAGATTTGATCCTGATGAACATCGTTCAATCTCCATTTCGTCTTGTTTGTTTTCTCTTTTTTCCTTGCCCTTACTGATGTTGTACCTGACCAAAATACAATGTTTGATTCAATGCCATTAATCACATGCAAAATAGAATTTTTAGCATTATTAAAAATTCTATTATTTCCCTCCATCCAAATACCCAAGCATATCACCGACTCTATAATATCCTAAATTCCATGGAATCGTAAATCCAACCACTGCCTCCACTGGCTCCAAAGAAGGATTGAAAAAACATCCTAACCCTTGAAGTACTCACAAATTGTTCCCAAATCTGTTTAGTCACTACACATGTCATGAACAAGTGATCCACTGATTCCATTTCCGTCTCACACATTCCGCATAATAAAGGACATATTCATTTCCTTTTACAAACGTTACCTTTGTAAGTATCGCATTATTGAAGGCCAACCATATAAAAATCTTAACTTTAAAGGGTATCAAAAATTTCCATATTATGCGTTGCTCGGGCAATTGCACACTCTCATAATTCAAAATCGTATAGAATGATTTGACCGAGAAAGAGTTATTTGATGTCCACTTCCATGATGCTTTGTCCTCCACCATCATATCCATTGGTTTCTAATCTTGAAGATACGCAATTATTTCCCTACGTTCTTTCTGCTCATGAGTTGATAAACCTGGCGAAAATTTCGGCCACCATTTGTTCCCTCTCCACCGACTCATTACCGAGGTCTCCATGTTCTTTGCCAGAGCAAACATGCGAGGATATCTTTCCTGTAGAGTTTGATTTCCACATCAATAATCTTGCCAAAAATTGATCACCCGACCATTCCCAATTGTGTAGGAGATACCCCTTAAGAAAGCTTCCTTTACTGACATGTTCCCTCTCCAGAAGTCAGAAGCCGACGAGATATTCTTATTAAGGCATTAATAGCTCCTGTCTTTTTACCATAAGCCGATTTATATTCACTATCCTACAAAAGTCCTACTGGACACCACCTCTACCACATGACAATGAAGTCAACTATGTTGGATATGTATGCCCTAGAGGTCATTAGTGTGTGTGTGTGTAGTGGATGCTTGGACATATGTATGTACACGGCATTCTTGCTCGATATGATAGTATGCTATTTGGTTTGTGTCACGCCTCGCTTCCCGGTATACGGTGAAGGGGACGCGACTGGTCCGCTACGTATTTACTGTGAAGTAAATACGCTAAGCGTATCTAAGCAATATAAAAATAATCACAAGAGACAAGAGATAAAAGTAACAGCAACTTTATTTATTAACATTCTTTTGTACAATGCATGAAAAGTAAATACAACTGGAATAAAAAGAGATGCCTAAATAATGGCATAACAGGAAATGAAAAAATACTGAATAAGAAAAGTACAATGTTTAGAGCTCAGGGTCTTCGAGAAACCGATCCAAGTCTTCACTGGTGGGCTCGATCTCCGCTGTGTCCAGATCACCTGACGACATTCAAAGAAGAAAGAAATAGAATGTCGTCAGCGAACAGGTCGCTCGGTAAGTCCCAAAGTCAAGGGAGAAATAGAAAAGACAGAATAAGAATTTATCTTTTAAAGTTGTATAATATTGTAGAATATTGTGTTAACGCTGTTGTTTGTAGCTTGGTACAGAAGGATGCCAATGTATACGAGAGGGGTCTCTATATGCTAGAGACCAGAGCAAACTGAAAGTACAAGGAACCGTTATGTCACGGTACAACAGCAACAGGATTCATGCTAGGTGTCTTAATCTTACTGTTTCGTGCCACTTTTAACACCTTCCGTACCAATCTACCCCTTAAATCCCGTAGTGTTTTGATTGTATTGTCATATTGTATTGTATAAGTTGTATAGTTGGATGACCGACCGAAACCATGATATCAGTAACGGATGTAATGGATGTAAACTGGAATCATGTAAATGGAAAGTATATCTATGGTTTCGTTCAGTCAAGTTGAATAGATTGATAACTGGATTCATGGATTCGTGTGTTCATGTTGAATTGTAATATTGTAGATTTATATGGTACTTGAATCATATTCAAGTCGGATTATAATCAGACTCAAATCCGAGTCGGACAGTAGAAATGTAAATCGAAGTCCTATATTTATTAGGGTCCTTAGGGTAATTTATAAAACTTGAGGGGGTTTTATGTAAAAATACTTTTGTATAGTTTTCAAGATACACCCCAAGTATTTATTATTCGTCTTTATAGTTGTAATGAGTGTAATTTTATTTTATGATATTTCTAGTGAAAATATCCTAATTCCATAAATAAAGGTATTTATGTGTAAATGGTGATTATATTGAATTCATGGTATATTAGTGTAAACCGATTCTTGTGACATTTTTAGAAAAAAGTTGAATAATCATATTATAACAAAATAGATATTTTAATGATAAATATACATATAGTTATACAAAAATGATTTTTTAATAAATATTTTATATTATAAAAATCTCATTTTCTTAAGAGGTCGTATTTTAAATCTTTCGAGACCGAATGCTCCTTGCGGATGTCTGAATCTCGCACTACTAAGCCCGAGAATGTGCGATAATCCGCATCATCCTGAACGAGTTCCCCAAAAATGGGTTGTAGCGGCACTTTGCAAAGATTGTAAAAGACTAATCCTTTAGAAGACGGTTTTATTAAGTAAATGCTATTTATTTGTAAAGATGTCGATTTTTTCGTATTCTATGTTCTAGTGACAAGTTCAAATCGCCTCTTCACCGCCAATTGTGGCCAGGTAAGTACAAGTGAAGAAAGGAGGGATCCGCTCACGAATCACCGTGAGACGGGCCTTTTAAAGTTATCTTTCTCACTTGTCTAGCCTAGACACCACAAAGTCAAGTTTAGATAAACGACTGAAAGTTCACGACTTTCCTAATGAATGCGACAGTCCTTAATTGGAAAAGGCTAGATATATTTTATTATTTCAAAAGTTATGTATTTATAAAAATGTATCAATATTAAAAGTTTTATTAAGTAAATGGTATTTTAATGAAAAGGTTTGTTTTCCCGTATTCTAAATTTCCAAGATTATAGTACTATGTTTAGATGGGAATGTGTGAGGAGGTAGGTCATTACCTCGTGCTCTACTTATAGTTATAGTAAGTTTAATGGAGTTCAATGTGAAATTGGAACAAGGTGGTATTTAAGTGAAAAAAATACGATAAATGAAAAAGTTATCATTTCATGAATTGAAACTTGATCAATTTATTTGATTAGTTTTTTATAGTCAACATGAGAAAGTTTAATCATGATTGTATTAGTGAGAAGTGAAGTTTATAAGAAAACCGAATCGGAAATCGGTTTTGTTCCGATTCCGTCGGGTTTGTTAATTCGTATTTTAGAAAAAAGAGAGAGAGAGATTAGAATGGGACTTACGGGTTTGGACAAACACGAGAGTGATAAGGAAGAAGAGGGTTCGCCGGTGCATCGATTCGTCGCCGAGAGTTCCTAGCACGATCACCGGAATTTCGCCGTCGATTTCGTCGGAGCTTCGCCTTTCGCTCGTTTTCAAAGTACACAATATTTTCTTGAGATTTTGAGAGAGTGGGCTCAGAATTTTGGGATGAGAGGGTAGGGGGTAGGGGTGTATTTATAGGGTTAGGCTAGGGTTAGGGTAGATGTAGGGTTTTTAATAAAAAAAAATGTAAAAATATATGGAAAAATCATTAAAAATGGAGTAAAAGAGGTATTCAAAGCCCTATGGAAACGATCTGCACAATTAAAGTATGCAGGAGAGTAGAGTAGCCCAAGAGCCCCAACTTTGATGTTGGGGACTCGGTCGTCCGGCGCCGCCGGCCCGAGTCAGCCGGTCCACCGGCCTACAAGGCCGAGTCAGGCCGAGTCGGGGTCTCGGGAGGTGGGGGGTCACCGGGGGTAGTTGTTGGTACTTTTAACTTTTCATTGGTAGTGGGGTTTTTGTGAGAAAACACGTGTTGACTGTTGGTATTCCAGAAATTTTAAAACAAAATAATATTAAAAATAATGTGGGGTATGGGATTTGAACTCTGGTGGCTTGGTTCAGCAGTGTAGGGTATTACCAATGAGCTACAAGCTCTTTCTTCTAATTATGGTGTGAAATAAATACTTAAAGAGATATCAGCAACATTAAATACTCCAAGTATACTTTGAATTTAAATCAATTCTTTGTATATTAAAAATGGAGTTGTTACAGTTTGTCTTTATCTTTACATGTATGTTTACTTATTATTACGTATCGCTAATACATGTTGATAAAGCCCATAGTATTCTTGCTTGACTGCCAGGGTTATGATGGCGATTATATATGTGGGGGCTGAGTAGTCTATAAGCACATCCTTAAATGTCCCTGGTCGTGGGAGTATTGAGACTGTGCATCGATATTCCGGAGTACACTGGTGTATAAGTTTTTAGACCCCGACGAGGGGCGATGGTTGGTTTCACAACCATTGGTGTCTAGCACCTAAGATCGTATGTAGGTGCTCATTGGGGGCGAGTATACTGGACAGACTCGCTGAGAACTTTTATATGGTATTATACCTATCATCAGATAGCAGTTCTCAAATGACATGAGTACATGTTAGTTTTTAAATCTGAGATCGTCATTTTTCTTGTATGAATTCCTACTGTACTTAGATTACTACTATACCACGATTCTACTGAGTCGTGCAAACAGATTTTAGTTGGGTACAATCCCGAGCCACATGGACGCGGTGAGCGATTGTTAGGGATTCGTCTCTCCCGGTATAGGGAGTCAATGTCACACTGTATTCGGTTGGCCAGCACCATAAGATCTTGGCCAAGGCAGATGAGATTTACTGATGGTTAGATTAGTATTTTCTCGAATTTGTCTTGAGCCATATCGGCATGAATTATCGGGTTATTAGGGTCTGATATTTACCACCCTCTAGACGCGGTATGCGATACTCTTAGACGAAGAGACCGGACTGTACAGAGATTGTCACGGATAGGCTCAGTAGGGGTTCGGATGAGCTTGCTCGTCGGCCTTTCTTTTCGATAGATACTTGGGTAGCCGTTATGTACAACTAGTACCGCCGACGTGCTTGTGGTTATAGATTTATCCAGTAACTCACTGCCAGCGTACTGTCGAGTCTTCAGAGTCTCATACAGAGGGTTTCCCTGGTTCAGGCGAAATGATATAGTGATCGTATTTTGATACATGCAAAGTTCCGATTAAATACGTGTACTAGCTACACGAACTTTAATTGGACGGATGGTAATACTAGTTGTCTTAGAATTAATCCGGATTATTAAATCAAGTATTGATTTAATAATTTACATATATATATTTCGATATGTATATTTTAGTATTATGTTCATTGCATTTTTCCTACCTCTTGGGTATTTGCATTTTTATATGGATACGGGTATGTATATATGGTAGAATGTATTACGTATTTATGCAGAGATACATTCAACAAGCTACAAAGGCCAAATCAAAAATGTGCTTTTCATATTACGTTCCAATTTTGGCAAGTATACTACTGCTACAAAATTCCAAAGATTCTAAGGATAAGGCGATAAACTCTTAAGCATCAATGAAGGCAAAGTCGATTCTCACAGCCCAATAAGTCATAAAAAGACCGGACTGTGGATCTAAGGGATGAAATATCTACCTCGTTATATGTTAACGCAGGGAAACTATGACCAACCAGATTCTGAAAATCCTAAGAGTAAAGTGATCAACTCATAAGCGTCCAAAAAGACGGAGTTGGTTCCCATAAATCCAAATAAGTCACGAAGACCGGATTATGGACTCATAGAGTTTTATGTCTGTCGTGTTGCGTTCCAATGTCGGCAAGTATACTGCTCAAATTCTCGAGGGCAAGACGCTTGACCTATAAGCATCCTAAACGGTGGGGTTGATTCCTATAGTCCGTGACTATAGACCTAAGAGATAAAAGGACGAGGGGGTGTGAAACTACATCATCAAATCCTTAACTGTGGTATGGAAACCAATGTCATGGTATGGAAACCAAAAAATCGTGGTGCGGAAACCAAAAGCTTGGTATGGAAGCCTCGTGGTATAGAAACCAATATCGTGGTATAGAAAAAAAATTATGGTACAGAAACCAAAAGCGTGGTATGTAAACCTTGTAGTATGGAAACCAATATTATAGTATAGAAACCAATATAATGGTACAAACCAAAAGTGTGGTATAGAAACCAATATTGTGGTACAGAAACCAATATCGTAGTACAGAAACTAAAAAGCATGGTATGGAAACCCTACGGTGTCAGTGGGAATACTGATCTTCCTATCTGTTTAGGACACGTGTAAAGATCAGTGGGGGCATTTGTTTGACGTGAAAAATTTACCAACTGAACGTGAAACATTTATTCCATTTGTTGACCCCTATAAAAAATACCTGACAGATCAACTCTAATCGTCTTATTGAGTAGGCCCATTTTGGATGAGACTGGTTTCGCTTTGGATGACAACACTTGTGTCCGCTCTTCAAACTTGCAGTCACAGAAGAAGTACACCCACATGATGAATCTACCTGAGCCATCAAACGGGTTTCAAATGTACAGAATACCATGTCAAAAAGGGTCTCCGCCATGCGAAAAGGAGGTCTCCGCCATCCCAAATGAGTCTCCCGCCATCCCAAAAGAGTCTAGTCATGCTATGCCAAGAGGGGGATCCCGACACCTCCATTACATACTCCACTACCACAGTAAAAGAAAACAAACAGATAAACAAATAAACCCCATTCATTCTCCTTAACTGCATCCTCCCATTTTTTCTCCCACTACTTTAATAACTTCCGACATTCCCTTCACTATAAAAAGCCAACCAAGTGCAAGAATTGGCCTCTCAATGGAGAGAAAAAACAAGAAGAGAAGAGCAGAAGCAAGATAAAGCAGATGGCAAAGAAGAAGAGGAAGGCACCTTCTCTATCGACAGCTCCTCTATAACATTGTTAAAAATGTCGGCTGCAAAATTGATAGGATGCTTGCAAAAGCTATCCTCTTTCGGATACTTTTTGGAGTTATCCCCATGTATACGAATGCTCGTTCGAGCTATCCTCTCCACGGGATTGTCAACGTAACGGATTCCGTGGACGTATACATGGTTTGATGATGAACGAATGCACATACATAACATTAAACAAACCAGTCCACAGTAAAATGACCATAACTTATATACGATGGTCCGATTTCGATATTCTTAGACTCTATGGAAAGATCTCTTTGAGATATAAAACTTTTATGTTGATAAGATCTCTAAATTCTGTGTTTATGATGGCCAAAAAGGTCCCCGACGTCGAGATTCGTCACAAAATCCTGAGTCGGTTACACAAACCAGTCCACAGTAAAATGATAATAACTATCTATCCGGTGGTCCAATTTCAATGTTCTTAGACTCTATGGAAAGATATCTTCAATATCTAAATCTTTCATGTTTATGGGATTTCCATAGTTTGAGTCTATGATGGCCAAAAAGGTCCTTGAAAGTGAGATTAGCGGTTGGAATCCTAAAGCGGCGAACCAAATCAGTGCACAGTAAAACGGCCATAACTTACTGTCCGACGGTCCGATTTCAATGTTCTTAAACTCTATAGAAAGATCTATTCAAAATCTAAAACTTTCATGTTTATGATATATCCATATTTTGAGTCAATGATGAGCAAAAATGTCCCCGAAGCTCCATCAAGCCGCATGGCGGTGACGCCCCTGTAGGTTCCCGCGCCAATCAACCGATGGCGGAGACCCCTACAAGGTCTGCGCCTATCAACACACTGGCGAAGCCCCCCTCCGGTGCCAGAGCCTCGGCGAAGGCCCCTTCTTCGAACTAAGGCCTTGGCGAAGGCCCCTGCATTGAATCTATTGTGGAGACCCTCCTTAAAACTCTCCACGCCTTACATGCGGCGGCACCCCTAGCAGGTCCCACGTCAGTTGAATATATGGCGGAGACCCTCCTTAGAGCTCTCCATGCCCTACACATGATGGTACCCCCTCTGGCGGATCCCACGTCAGTCAAACCCGTGGCGGCAACCTCAGAAGCCTCCGCACCTCTTTAAAACCTGTGTGGCGGCACCTCTCGCGGGACCCACTTCTATAAAACCATGGCGGCAGCCCCCTAATAGCTTCCCTAATGCATCAAATCTGATAGAGGAGACCCTAGAGGCCTTCGCACCCAACACGTGGCGGCACCCCCAACGGGTCCCTGTTCCCTTATAAAAATTCAGAAAAGAAAAAGGAAGGGGAAAATTCCCCACTAATGGAAGCATCACGTGTAAGCACGTGATCATCAATCCCTTACAAAGAGACTCAGAGAGGGAAAAGGTAAAAAATTCCCGCTAGTGGAGCATCACGTGCAATCACGTGATGCATCTATATGCAGAGTAAGCGACTCCGCTTAGTAGGCGGCAACTAAAGCCTCACGTGCAAGCACGTGATCGTCTTTCACACAAAACATGTAGGACTCAGTCATAAAACAAACAAAGAACAAAGAAGCTCACGTGTTACACGTGATGCCTTTCCTCTATTTGGACTCCTGCATACAAACAAACCAAATTAATTCTGTGAGGGGTCACGTGGTACACGTGATGGCTCCTGTGCTTTCTGAACATATAGAATTAAATTCTAAACAAAGGGATCAAAAGCACTATTTTGGAAAATATTTCCTTGGATCTTTCTAAACAAGAAAGATTGCACTCTGTAAAGCAGATCGTCGTTGGATTAAAAATCCAATGGTGATTAAAAATCACCAATTCACAGAAAATTTCTGTGCAATGAAATATCTTCCTAAACTTGCTAAGAACAACAAAAGAAATAACTTTTGTAAAATGGAAGTCCTTGGATTAAAAATCCCACGGTGAATAAAATTCAGCGATTGATCTAAAAGATCATTCTGGTTGATCAAAATCTCTCAATGAGAGATTTTCTGAACAAATTGATTCTTTTCTTTCTCCTATAAATAAGAGCAAAGGGACAAAAAAAGGGAGGATATACAGAAATAGAGAGAGAGAACCTGATTAGTCGAAAATATTGCATCTTTTAACCGGCAATTTCCCTGTCATTTGTATTCATATAGAAGTGTTCGGCATTCATATAGCACAAATTAGAAAAACAGTCGTCAAATATCAGATTACATGTGTTAGACCTTAAAACCGGCACTTCTAGGGAAATTGACTGCATTTCATAGCATGGCATCATTTCTATATATCGCAACCCGTGTTTCGAAGTCCGTGCAGGAAAATCAGAAGCTTGCTCAAATTTACACCGCTAAAAGAGTACGCCAACTCAAGGATTTGGAATCTGGTATTGATATAAAGGGCATTCAGGAATTAAATATATCACAAGAGACCTGAAGACAGCAGAAGACAATACAGCAAAGTTGAAGCCATAAAGCCACAACTTGGCCACGGAACCGCAGCCTAAGCCGGCTTGCGCCGCGGTTCCGCGGTCAACTAGCCACATCATCCACTCTGCTCTGCACCATAACTCCTATGTCAGCTTCCACACTTCAGAAAACCTATGCAAGTTCCAGAAGACTCCTGAACATTCTGCCAGATCAGCAAACCCTTGTTCCTACACTAAACTAGCCTATCATTCTAGAAACTTCTCCTTAAACCCTAGCTAAAACCCTAAGCTAAGCCTAACTAACTACTTCTAGAAGTCTTTCAACAAACTTTTGGAGGGAACTTCTATTTCAAACTCAAGGCCTAGGGTTTGGGAAATCTATAAATAAGACCCTAGGCTCACTTGTAAAATATTAATTATTAATTCATTGAAATCAATAGATCCATTCACTCTCTTTCTTCATCTTCTTCCACAAGTCTAGTGACAAGACTTGTGTGAAACCCTAACCCTAATTCCAATCAAAAGCCAAGATTCCCGAGTACCAAATCAAGAAAGAAGCCCTTCAACCTTTTAGGAGCAGAGCCAATCTTCAACAGAGCAAGTGGTCCAAGCCGACCCGCGACTCACGGAGCCGAGCGAAGCCAAATCGACAATTTAGTTCTTCCTCTTGTAGTTCTTGAGCGACTGTAATCAAATTGTTGATATAAATAAAAGGTGATATTCTTTTATCTTGTTTTCTTTAAATTCTTGCATCATGATTCAATCTCAATTTCTAGTTGTAGTTCTTGTTGTGATGTTTGAGTAATACTCCGCTCGTCGAGGAGTCGAGACGATCAATAGAATGATGATGTAACATATCTTAAATCGATTCTTGAGTCCTACCAGTTTTGTAAACCCTAGCAAGTTCAAGAACCGACAACCCAGTTCGTTGCGATGCTTTCTTGATTGATATCGCTCGAAATTGGGGAGTTACGATCGTTTCTTGAAATTGCTAGTGGCTAGAATGTGAATGATATCGACGAAAGAACAAGGGTTAAATGATGAAACCCTAGTTTCACGAGAAAGCCCTAACTCTCGTCGATCATCATCGATCTAGTATCAATTCTTTGAAGGACAAGAACACGATATCTTGAGATTACATCACGTCTATAGATCCGATCGATTCCTACGAGCCTCATTTAGATTCTTGACATTTGGTTGGAAATATCATCGAAACCCGATTCTCGATTGTTTATCATTTTCTTGATTCTTGATTAGATTAGTGACACTTGAATCATTCGATAAAATCTTGAATCATGTTTTCTTTTCTTTTCGATTAACTTTTCAATTCAAACAAATCAAACATAAAAACGAATCGCACAATCCCTGTGGACGATCCGCACTCGCTTATGATCTACAACCGACACCGTAATTGATTGCGGTCAAATATAATTCTTTGATTGTGAATTTTATTCAATTCTCTAATTACCGACACAAAGAAACTTATTCGCTTTATTCGATTTACACAAACAAGAATTTCTTTTTTCAATCAAATGGCGCCGTTGCCGGGGATTACGCGCTAATTCGTTTCATATTAAAGTTTGAATTGAAAGATTTATTCCATTGTAATTGTTGTAATCAAAATTCGTGCAAACCCTAAACAATTTGTTGTGGTTCATTGCAAGGAAATCTGGAGCTTGCTGGGAAATTGGAATTTTTTTTTGAAAATTCCAGAGAGCTGGAGTTATCAACAGGAAGCTTCTGTTGAATTTTGGCGAAGTGATCAGCACATAGGACCGCGGAAGGGCGGCAATAAGCACCAAATGCGGCGGAACCGCGGCATTCTTGGGGTTTCTCTATGAAAATTTTGCTTCAGGTAATTTCTTACCTTCTCCTCTCTCCTCTTTTTAGCTCCAACTAACAAATTTCTGCAGGCTTCTTTGCAAATTATCGCAGCTCGCAAATAGCAAAAGTAAATTTGTGCGTGATTTTGTTTCTTGGTTGTTTGCATTCTAAATACGGATATTAAGGGGCACGACCAAATCCAAATTAGGTGGGGAGTTCATTACCCTTCCTAGGCCTCGAAAATCGCAAAACTTGCATCCGCATTGACCCACATTAACTAAAAAAGATCTAGAGATGACTCTAAGGACCGTCGCGCTCATCTAGGACAGAAGAAGGCCGTGGGTAATTCATTGCTTATCCGCGTTTTCTTGTGGTGTCTAGGCAAGTGTGTCGAAGGCTAGTGGTTATTAATTAGGCCCACTACTTACGTAGTGGAGTACCTTCCCACTTACCTGGCACTTACCTGGCCACAGGGGGACAAAGAGGCAGTGGAGGATTCTATCCCACGACTTGTCTTTTGGCACTTAGGAGCGGTCTAGAGCCGGACCTAGGTGACCACTAGATTCTAGGGTTTTGTGAGCTGTATTTGTTGTGTCGCATCATTTTTTCAAAAATCCGTCCCTTTTTCAAAGCAAACACCGCATTCATTCATTTACCCCTAATTATAAGCCAACGTTGCCACTTGTACTAACCCTTTTTAGTACAAGATAGGCTGGACACGGGATTCTAGTGCCCGTTTAGTCCGCGTACCCTTTATCGACTCCGAAGTCGGTATTTCTACATTTACCTTTCCTTTACCCACTACCACACCCACATCGATGGATCCACCTCCATCAAACTTCTTTAACCCTAATCTGCCGCCGTCCGTTGGTGCGCAGAATCCACCCCGCATCTCTCTCCAGGAGAGGTGCTATCCACTGCGAGGTTCTCTTTCGACCTGCTTATCCACACCACCAGCCAACGGGGATAACTTTGAGATTAAACCCCAGTACATCAACCTTTTACCCAAATTCTACGGACTCGAGACTGAGGACGCTTACGTTTTCATTACCAAATTTGAAAACGTATGCGCAATGATGGGTACGTCACAACTTTCAGTGGATACTATGCGTCTACGACTTCTTCCATTTACATTGTGCGATATAGCCGAGAAGTGGCTATATAACACTACCGCACACTCTATTACGAATTGGGAAGAATTCGACGCTGCATTCCTTAAGAAATTTTACCCAATACAAAAGACAGCTTGAATCCGTAGCGAACTGAATCAATTTGCCCAGCTCCATACTGAACCATTCTCTAAATGCTTTGACCGTTTCAAGGATCTATTGGTTCAGTATCCTCATCACGACATCCCAAGATGGGAATTGTGCCGAATCATTTATGAGGGCATTAACCCAAACACTAAACAGAGCCTTGAAAACATGTGTCAAGGTACTTTTATGACTAAGGATGATGGGGAAGCGTGGAAGTATTTAGAAGAGTTCGCTGAAAAATCACTACAGTGGGAGAGTGGAACCCAACCATTGAATAGGGGTGGCGTACACCAAATAGATGTGTCCATAGGTGTTCGAGCTGAGATGGCAGCAATGCAAAAGAAGCTCGACGCTATGGAACACAAATTTTCGGCAGCCTCCCTAAACCCAATGTCGCTCCCCAAAACTGTTTTTGGGTGCTGTTCTGATTCGTCTCATTTAACGGAAGAATGTCCATTAAACTCTGCGTTTCAAGGTCACGAGCATACAAATGCCGCATTTCAAAGACGTACGATCCATATTCTTCCACGTACAATCAGGGTTGGAGGAATCACCCGAATTTCTCTTGGAACCAAAACCAATCTCAAAACACGGTTCCAAACACGAATAATTTTCAAATGGCTCTTCCTCCACCACAACAGCAACCCCTTCAACTCACTCAGCACCCATACCAGTCACAAAACTTCCAAAATCAGGTCAACAATCCTGCACAGTCTAATCCTATGCAGTTGTCATGTTCTGACGAATTCTCTCAATTCACTCAAACCTTGAAATCACTTTTATCAAATTTCATAGAGGTTTCGACTGAGGTTAGATCTTCCGTCAGTGAGATAAAGAAAAACTCAGCGTCTCAAGCTGAGAGTATCAGATCGATGGAAGCTGAAATAGCTCGACTTAAAGCCGAAATGAGTGCGAGAGAAAAAGGGAAACTTCCCTCTCAACCCCTACAGAATCCTGGCATTACAATGTAAATGCCGTCACAACGTTGAAATCGGGAAGAGTGCTGAATAATCATGTCGGGGAAGGTATTGATGATATTGAAAATCCTATCATTAACACCCCGGCTGAGACCTTTCCACACACACACACTTCTCCTTCTGATCCTTCTTCTTCTACCACACCACCTTCTCGCGAGCCTATTCTCCATTTCCCACTAGGCTCGACACCTGAACCCAACCCTTATAGTTTTCCACAGACGGTCCCCACACCTCTTTTGGGACCACGTCTACCCCCTCTTCCTTCTCCTATGATGGACCCGGCGCTTATTGCGAAAGCTCCTTACCCGAATCGGTTAAGGGGTAATAGAACGAGTCCTCATATGGAGAAAATTATGGAAATGTTCAAACAGGTTAACATCAATATCCCTCTCCTAGATGCAATTCAACAAGTCCCCGCTTATGCGAAAATTCTTAAGGACTTGTGCACTAGGAAGAGGAAGACTCAAGTGCCGAAGATGGTCTTTATGTCTAATAATATTAGCACTGCTTTTATTCCCCAGCTACCAAAGAAACGAAAGGACCCAGGATGTCCTACAATATCGATTTCTATTGGGGGTAAAAACATAAATCGTGCTCTTTTAGACCTTGGCGCAAGTGTTAACCTACTTCCATATTCTGTATATGAGCAACTAGGGATTGGAGAGCTGAAACCTGCTCACTGCACTCTCCAAATGGCAGACCGTTCAATCACCAAACCAAGGGATGAATTAGAGGATGTGTTGATAAAGGTCGGGGAATTTGTTTTCCCTGTAGACTTCATTGTACTCGATACACAGCCTGTAGCAAACCCCCGGGGCCAAATTCCGGTGATTCTGGGTCGTCCTTTCCTTGCCACTTCCAACGCTGTTATAAACTGTAGAAATGGTTCAATGAACTTATCATTTGGAAATATGACTATTGAACTAAATATCTACAAGGTTGGAAGTCAGCCATCAGAACCCTCTGCTCATATTTTAGATGTGTGCTCTGTCCATGAGATCGCTCTCGATAGTTGCGGAGCTGATGAATTTTGCTTTACTGATCTCGATGACATTACCACATCTCTATTTGATTTCACACAAGATCTTAGTGAGGACATTTTTTCTACACTTGAGTCCTGCACTCCTGACTTTTCTCCACCCGAGTCTGTATCTTTCACAGGCTCTAAGCTTCTTTGTAAATCCAAAAATCACTCAATGATTCCTCCTTCTATCATTTCTCCGCCTGAATTAGATCTCAAAATTTTGCCTTCTCATCTTAAATATGCTTATTTAGGTGAGAATGAGTCTTTACCGGTTATAATATCCGCTTCTCTAGCATTAGAGCAAGAGAATGCACTTTTATCGGTGTTGAGATCTAACAAAGAGGCGTTTGGTTGGAGTATGGCGGACATCAAAGGGATTAGTCCCTTGATAGTTGAACATCATATACATGTGATGGATGATGCCAGACCAACCCGAGAACCACAGAGACGGTTGAATCCCGTCATGAAGGAAGCGGTAATGAAAGAGATCGTCAAATGCCTAGATAATGGTATTATATACCCCATCTCCGATAGCCAATGGGTAAGTCCTATACATGTCATTCCTAAGAAATCTGGCATCACTGTTATAACCAATGAGGCAAATGAGTTAATTCAAACACGTACCCAAACTGGGTGGCGTGTATGTATCGATTATAGAAAACTCAATGCTGCCACGAGGAAAGACCACTTTCCTCTACCATTCATTGATCAAATGCTGGAACGCTTAGCAGGACGAGAGTATTATTGTTTTATGGACGGATACTCAGGCTATAATCAGGTCCCCATCGCCAAAAAGGATCAAGATAAAACCACTTTTACTTGTCCTTTTGGTACCTTTGCTTACAGTCGCATGCCCTTTGGGTTATGCAATGCACCCGCTACCTTTCAACGGTGTATGATAGGGATATTCTCTGATATGGTAGAGAATTTTCTGGAGATCTTTATGGACGATTTCTCGATTTTTGGAGACTCTTTTTCCGATTGCCTAGCGAATCTTGACGCTGTTCTTACTCGTTGCAAAGAGAAGAACTTAACTTTGAACTGGGAAAAATGCCATTTTATGGTCCAAGAAGGAATTGTTCTTGGACATGTTATTTCACAGAAAGACATTGAGGTTGACAGAGCTAAGATAGATGTCATTCAAAACCTTCATCATCCCAAAAGCGTCAAAGATATTCGATCTTTCCTTGGCCATGCGGGCTTTTATAGAAGATTCATTAAGGACTTTAGCAAAATTGCTAGACCTTTAACTCTTCTCCTGGCCAAGGATACGACCTTCCATTTTGACTCGGACTGCGAGACAGCTTTCGACTCACTTAAACACTCACTCACTTCAGCCCCCGTTTTATCATCACCAAACTGGGACTACCCCTTTGAGTTAATGTGTGATGCATCCGACTTTGCAGTAGGTGCAGTCTTAGGACATCACATCGAAAAGATGCCACACGTGATATACTATGCTAGTAAGACCCTGAATGATGCGCAAATCAATTATACAACCACTGAAAAAGAACTTTTAGCGGTTGTATTTGCATTAGAAAAATTCAGGCCTTACTTAATTGGCTCACCTATAGTTGTGTATACTGACCATTCCGCTTTAAAACATCTTCTGGCGAAGAAAGATGCAAAAGGTCGACTAATACGTTGGATCCTTCTGTTATAAGAATTTGATCTTGTTATCAAAGATAAGAAAGGATGTGAAAACGTAGTAGCTGACCATCTTTCACGCATCTCTTCTTCCCCTGTGACCTTGCCGATCAATGACTCGTTTCCTGACGAACAACTCTTGAGCGTATCCAATGAACCATGGTTCAGGGATATTGTGAACTATCTTGTCACGGGACTTATACCGAGCGATTGGTCAAAACAAGACAAATACCGCTTTTTATCCCAAGTAAAACACTTTTACTGGGATGATCCATACTTGTTTAAGTATTGTCCTGATCAGATCATCCTCCGGTGTGTCCCGAAAGAAGAGTTCAAGAGCGTTCTTTCTTTTTGTCATGATCAGGCCTGTGGGGGTCACTTTGGTCCTAAAAAGACGGCTGAGAAGGTTTTGCAATGTGGATTTTATTGGCCGAT
Organism: Agapanthus africanus; assembly: GCA_030015575.1. Taxonomy (NCBI): domain Eukaryota; kingdom Viridiplantae; phylum Streptophyta; class Magnoliopsida; order Asparagales; family Amaryllidaceae; genus Agapanthus; species Agapanthus africanus. The sequence goes on from JASDDO010000031.1 coordinate 553,013,272, forward strand.
CTTATTCAAGGACGCATTTGACCATTGCAAAACCTGTACACAATGTCAGTACACGGGTAGAATCTCCTAGAGGAATGAAATGCCTCAGCAACCCATTCTGGTTGTTGAAATATTTGATGTTTGGGGCATTGATTTTATGGGTCCATTTCCCAACTCCTTTGGGAATCTGTATATACTGCTGGCGGTTGATTATGTCTCAAAGTGGGCAGAAGCAATTCCATGTCGCACTAATGACAAGAAAGTTGTCATTAAGTTCTTGAAAGAGAATATCTTTTCGCGATTTGGATACCCACGCGCTATTATTAGCGATAATGGGACACATTTCTGCAATAGGTCTTTCGAGACGTTGATGCGGAAGTACTCAATCAACCACCGACTTTCTACACCCTACCATCCCCAAACAAGCGGGCAGGCTGAAATCTCAAACAGAAAAATCAAACTTATCCTGGAGAAGACTGTTGCTAAAAATAAAAAAGACCGGTCGACCAAACTGACGGATGCTCTTTGGGCATTCCGAACTACATTTAAAACCGACCTTGGGATGTCTCCATATAGGATAGTATTTGGAAAAGCATGTCATTTACCAGTCGAGATAGAGCATAAAGCATTGTGGGCTATTAAAGAAATAAATTTTGATCTAAACCAAGCTTGCAACTTTCGGAAGTTGCAAATAAATGAGCTAAGCGAACTCCGCGATGAAGCTTATGATAACGCTGTAATTGTAAAGAATAGGACTAAGGTTTTTCACGATAAAAACATTTTGAGGAAAACATTTTCACCTGGTCAACAAGTCCTTCTTTATGATTCACGATTACACCTTCACACGGGTAAGCTCCGATCTCGATGGATGAGACCTTTTATTGTGCGGTCTGTATACCCGCACGGGGCTGTAGAAGTAGAAAATGTTAAAAACGGCACCTTTTTCAAAGTGAATGGACACAGACTAAAGCCGTATTTTTCCACTAACCCAACGGAGGAGCTCCTGTTCTTACAGGAGCCAGTTTATTTGGATTAAAATTCCTCCATCTCACCTTCATATCCTGTATATCACTGCATCATTTTTTGAATGAAGGTGAGTGAAAAGAATAAGTTTGGGGGAAGTTCTTCACTTATATATTTTGCCCCCACTAATAATTCCTCCCAGACTTACAGGTTTTTCGAGATTTAGCGGATGGCAACAGTGAGGACACTGTTGAAAACAAGTTTGGGGGAGGTTTGTGTTTATTTTTGCATCATTTGCATATCATTTGCATAAGCACAAAACATTTCTTTTAAAAATCTATAAAAATTTAAAAATTTTCAAAATCCATAAAAATTTAAAATTTTCAAAATATAAAAATATTTTAACATTTTTTGTACATAAATAAGATAATGAAAGATTAGATAGTGAAAAATTACATCCATGAGATTAGAAAAATTTAAGAAAACTAAGAAAATTAGAAGTTTTCTTATACGAACTAGTAATAAGTAGTTATGAGCCGTTGTCCCAAGGGTTAGTAAGATGAAGGATGTCACTAATCTGAGGATAAAAATAAGTCTGAAAAATAGTTTCTATTCTGGAAGCCAAACATTTTGAACGTTGATACCCTGCTATTCGCACTTACACACGTCTTAAAGCCTGGGATAGTAGAGGATACCTTAAAATGCTCTTGTCTTAAAGCCAAAAGTATGAAGGAAATAAAAAAAATTATGAAGAAAATATAAAGTGGTGAGAAAAATGGACACTGGTTTTGTTATCACCAAGGGCAATAAAAAATGTATAGCGAGGGTGCTTCTTCACCTAGTGCCCTAAGACCAACTGGTCTGGGAGTCACTGCTATGCCTGAGGTGGTGCAAGACGAGAAAAATACACCAAGTAAGCAAGCACATGAGTAATCGGTCGGTTAGTACCTCAAGAAGTATTAACGGTCGCATGAAAGTGTGTGAGCAATCTCATCTAAATATTCATTAATCAAAAAGTACTGAGGCTGATGGGCAAGAGTATGATAGCTTGAATTGAATTCTCCGGGTGTAGGGATGTCCTTTACACACATGCAGGGTGATATGATCGATGTTTGGAATAAAGATAGGAATGAAGAATAAGACGATGTTTTATTGAGGGAGGACGTGATTTCTGACATCTTTTCATGACCATAAGATAGGGCTCATGACAACCGAAAAGCTAGCTTAGTTGGAAACCCTAATTTTCAAGGCTTTTCTTTTACGATTCTTTTCTTTAAATGTAATATTCATGATCTTTCTTTTATTATTGGATTTTGTGGGTGCAATCCGCTGAAAACCCTTAGGAGACAACACTCCTCCTACTAGGGACACCTAGTCGTTTAAAGGCTTGTTGCACGTGCTCAGTGCAATCGTGTTGCCTACGAAAGTGTGCTAGTTAGTTTTTCTCTTTCTTTATTTTCTCCTTCTCTTTTTAATAAAAGTTCGCTCGAGACGATCGAAATTAAGTTTGGGGGAATTTGATTAGTCGAAAATATTGCATCTTTTAACCGGCAATTTCCCTGTCATTTGCATTCATATAGAAGTGTTCGGCATTCATATAGCACATATTAGCAAAATAGTCGTCAAATATCAGATTACATGTGTTAGACCTTAAAACCGGCATTTCTAGGGAAATTGACTGCATTTCCTAGCATGGCATCATTTCTATATATCGCAACCCGTGTTTCGAAGTCCGTGCAGGAAAATCAGAAGCTTGCTCAAATTTACACCGCAAAAAGAGTACGCCAACTCAAGGATTTGGAATCTGGTATTGATATAAAGGGCATTCAGGAATTAAATATATCACAAAAGAGACCTGAAGACAGCAGAAGACAATACAGCAAAGTTGAAGCCATAAAGCCACAACTTGGCCGCGGAACCGCGGCCTAAGCCGGCTTGCGCCGCGGTTCCGCGGTCAACTAGCCACATCATCCACTCTGCTCTGCACCATAACTCCTATGTCAGCTTCCACACTTCAGAAAACCTATGCAAGTTCCAGAAGACTCCTGAACATTCTGCCAGATCAGCAAACCCTTGTTCCTACACTAAACTAGCATATCATTCTAGAAACTTCTCCTTAAACCCTAGCTTAAACCCTAAGCTAAGCCTAACTAACTACTTCTAGAAGTCTTTCAACAAACTTTTGGAGGGAACTTCTATTTCAAACTCAAGGCCTACGGTTTGGGAAATCTATAAATAAGACCCTAGGCTCACTTGTAAAATATTAATTATTTATTCATTGAAATCAATAGATCTATTCACTCTCTTTCTTCATCTTCTTCCACAAGTCTAGTGACAAGACTTGTGTGAAACCCTAACCCTAATTCCAATCAAAAGCCAAGATTCCCGAGTACCAAATCAAGCAAGAAGCCCTTCAACCTTTTAGGAGCAGAGCCGATCTTCAACAGAGCAAGTGGTCCAAGCCGACCCGCGACTCACGGAGCCGAGCGAAGCCAAATCAACAATTTAGTTCTTCCTCTTATAGTTCTTGAGCGACTGTAATCAAATTGTTGATATAAATAAAATGTGATATTCTTTTATCTTGTTTTCTTTAAATTCTTGCATCATGATTCGATCTCAATTTCTAGTTGTAGTTCTTGTTGTGATGTTTGAGTAATACTCCGCTCGTCGAGGAGTCGAGACGATCAATAGAATGATGATGTAACATATCTTAAATCGATTCTTGAGTCCTACGAGTTTTGTAAACCCTAGCAAGTTCAAGAACCGACAACCCAGTTCGTTGCGATGCTTTCTTGATTGATATCGCTCGAAATTGGGGAGTTACGATCATTTCTTGAAATTGCTAGAGGCTAGAATGTGAATGATATCGACGAAAGAACAAGGGTTAAATGATGAAACCCTAGTTTCACGAGAAAGCCCTAACTCTCGTCGATCATCATCAATCTAGTATCAATTCTTCGAAGGACAAGAACACGATATCTTGAGATTACATCACGTCTATAGATCCGATCGATTCCTACGAGCCTCATTTAGATTCTTGACATTTGGTTGGAAATATCATCGAAACCCGATTCTCGATTGTTTATCATTTTCTTGATTCTTGATTAGATTAGTGACACTTGAATCATTCGATAAAATCTTGAATCATGTTTTCTTTTCTTTTCGATTAACTTTTCAATTCAAACAAATCAAACATAAAAACGAATCGCACAATCCCTGTGGACGATATGCACTCGCTTACGATCTACAACCGACACCGTAATTGATTGCGGTCAAATATAATTCTTTGATTGTGAATTTTATTCAATTCTCTAATTACCGACACAAAGAAACTTATTCGCTTTATTCGATTTACACAAACAAGAATTTCTTTTTTCAATTAGAACCCCTCACAAACTTCACGTTAAAAAAAGAGAAAACAAAAAAGAAAAATCCGAGGTAAGAGAAGGAACAAAACACAGAGAATATCTCATCTCTTTTTCACCTCCATAAGAGTTTAATTCTTCTAAAAAGAACTTAGTTCTTCCTATGGTTGAGATCTGCAGAAGCAGATCTCCCCACAAGTTGAGAATTTAATTCTCATCGGGGAGATTTTGCCATACAGATCCAAAACCTAGGGGAAGATCTAAGTTCAGAGAATTTAATTCTCCCATAATTGTATATAGGAATTGAATTTCTCTGATAGAATAAGGGTTTAACCCTTCATATGAGAACTTAGTTCTCCCTTATGATAAAAGATCTGCAGAAGCAGATCTCCCCACAAATTGAGAATTTAATTCTCATCGGGGTGATTCTGTCATACGGATCTCAAACCTAAGAGAAAAACTAAGTTCTAAGAATTCAATTCTTACAAAACAATGGGCTTGAAAGTCTCGAAACTCAGGATCTCCATACACGTAAAAGGATTGGTACCCAACATGACAACAGCCGATCACGTGCTCCCACGTGAGCGCCTGTGAGGAACAAAAGAGATTGGCTCACGTGATCACACGTGACCCCATAGTAGTGCTTTGCACTTACAAAGCAAAAAGGGAATAAATCAAAGGCAGTTTCCACTTTTGGGACGCCTCACGTGACCTAATAGCGCTTAGCGCACAGAAAAGAACAAAAGAATAAACCAGTAGAAGTAGCGCCTCAAATTCTTGAAGTTTAATACTACTTCAAGTGCCTCACGTGACCCCACGTGTGCGCCTCTGAATTTTAGTGTTTAACACTATTTTGAACACATCACGTGGGAGCACGTGAGCGCTGAATATATACTAGTGTTGAACACTATGAAAGGCTAATATTAGTCAGACTCAGACTAAATTTCCCAGCGACCATCAATTGAGCCCCTCATGCTCGGGGTCTCCAAAGCCGATCTCAGCCCCGAAGACAGCTAATGAGCTCCCAACAAATGGTATCTAAACTGATGTTCATCCTATCCCCCCCAGTCGGGACATTGGTTCAAGGGTCATCTCTTCATATCTCTGATACATGTCGTTGTAATCTTTCAACGTCTTTAGAGAGATGGAGGGTCCCAAAAACCAATAACTTTTGGCTCATCCCCAAATTGGTTAAACCAAACCCCCCATGGACTATGAGGTCCTTAAACTCATGGACTATGATGTCCTCAAACTTTATGGACTATGAGATCCTCAAACTCATGGACTATGAGATCCTTAAACTCATGGACTATGATGTCCTTAAACTTTATGGACTATGAGGTCCTCAAACTCATGGACTATGATGTCCTTAAACTTTATGGACTGTGAGGTCCTTAAACTCATAGAGTATAATGTCTTTAAACTTTACAGACTATGATGTTTTTAAATTGTCACGGACTATGATGTCCTTAAACCCAATGGACCGCAACGTCCCTAAACTAAAACGATAGAGGCCAAATGCTCTGTCATCGGATCTAAATGATCCTGAACCCCCGTTGAGTAGATCTTAGTCTAAAATTAGACTAACGTATCCTTAACAAACATTTACGTTGATCTTAATCTCATTGAGATTAACGATCCTTAAACCTAACCCAAACCCAAATCTAAGAAAATACGGATTTGGACTAATCCGCGCCCTACGAGCGACAACATAAATTAGTCCGTATACGATTCATGGGAAACCAAAAATAAAACAAACACACATGGCATAAAGTTACCTTCTGTAGCAGGAGAAAGTGGTTACCGTGATGCGGTAGCGTAATTAACTGCAGGGGCTTTCGCCTGCAGGGAAGAGCGTCCCCACATTCAAAAACCCCTCACAATGAGGGGGAATCTGATGAAGTCTGCTACATCGGCCTCATCTGTCCAAACCTCTGATACATGGTGCCATAAATCAACTTGGTATCTTCGGAGAGGTGGACGGATAAAACCAAATAGTATCTGCCCCTAAATTCAGGCAAGACGCCTGTCTTCCCGGTTTTCGGCAGTAAACAGATTCTGGCACGTCCGGTGGGACCTTTTCTTCTTTCCACTCCACACTTCGTGTGTCATGTTCGTGAACGAATCGCGGTTTAATGTGGTTGCCCCTAGATTCGAGCTACTAAGATTTGTTGTCTTGCTCCCGTGCAGAGAAAATGGCTTCCAACTGCACCAGCTGCAATAGCAACTCCCACTCCGTCTTCGCCGGAGGAGTGACCTTTGGGCCCCAAGCGGCCTCCATCTTTGCCATGCCAGTGGAACAGGTGACTCAGGCCACCACTGGACTGTTCTTTGGGACCATGATCCCACCAGCAAGCTTCAGCGCTCAAGTGCCGTCACACGAAGCTCCAAAGAAATCGGTCTTTGCTCGGCTTACCACTACCATGGCCCCTCTCAACGGGTCATCCAAATCCCGCACCTCAGTCTTTGATAGGCTGAGCCAAAGCTCAAATGGGCCCGTCAAGAAGCCCACAATACCTGAAGGGGTTATCCCGAAGCGGATAGCCATTCCTGCTCCAATGGATGAAATCGTCAAAGCGGCTTCTCCTGCTAAGGAGTCGGTCTTCACAAGACTGGTTGTTCCAACTCCCGCTCTAGGCGAAGTCACCAAGGCTGCTTCCTCTTCCCAAAAATCGGCCTTCGGAAGATTGGCTATTCCCTCTCAACGGACGTCTTTCTTCGATAGGCTAGCACCAGCAGCAACCCTTCACCAGAACAGGGGGCATGATGAAGCCACCCTGACAATGGAGATGATCCCATCTACAAGACGCGCTTGACGTCGCCACTGGTGCCGAATGAGGAAAACTAGGGGCAGTTCCCCTTCTGGACTGACTCCGCCGGCTCCAACGGTGGAAGTCGTTGCTGCTGTTCCAACTGGGAACAGATTTGAACCACTCAGGAGGGTGCGCAAAAACTCTCCAACTGTTGTGCTAAAAAGTTCTCCTCCACCTGCTAGAAATGTTACAAAAGCGGAGCCAGAGCAGCCTCCTCAGCGGCTATCCTCCAAAATCCACAGGGTATGGCGAAGGGTCCGAGACTCTGTGGTTAACCAAGACTACTCCCGTCGACCGAAGAAGATAAAAGTTCGGCAAGAGAAGGACCACCCTGTCGTACCACAGAAGGTGTCGTCTACTTGGGTGCCCGCTGCAATGGCCCCCTCAACTTCGACCGCCCACAAAAGAAGAAGGCCGGAGAAAATCCCCGTTTCTGCGATGAATCTCAAGGGCACTGAACCTAAACGCCCCAAGTCTAGGGGCATGGTGGTGCACACCATTTACATGGCTTCCGGGAAAGAGGATAGCCGTATCTCCATGGGTCATCGACCACTTACACGGTCTGTGACAAAGGCTCAGGAACAACAACAACAAAAGCTCCAAGAGATGCTCACAAAGATGGCCGCACTCACTGGGCCAAAATAAAGCCCAGAGACATCATCAGAGCAGCGCCAGGAGCAGAAAACCGATGCCGAAATCCTCCGAAGAATGCTTGAGAAGAAAGACAATGAAGCCGCGGAACAAGCGACTAACATAAAGCAAATGGCGCTTCTGTTTCAAGATATGGTCGGGATGATGATACAGTCGGATCCCCTAGCTGAAGACCCTCCGATTATCCTTGAAGACGACAGAGGGGAGGCATCAAACCCTCTTCCGGCTCTATCAGCAGCCAAGGAAGAGACTATCTCCAAAACCGCCCTTGACGACTATATAGCTCAACAGATACGAGCTCATCAGGCAAATGAAGCAACCAACCAATTCGTCAAGACTGGACGACCCTATCCGGGTTGGTACGATCAAATAAAGTACCCGCAGGATATACGTTCCCTAAATTCCACGTGTACAAGGGGCAGGCAATCCCCATCAGCACGTCGCTCAGTTCAGAGCTCTGTACAGCAATACTGGGGGTGACGACAAACTGCTGCTTCGCCAGTTTGTTGGAAGCTTATCGGAGACAGCGTTTGAGTGGTACTCTGAGCTCCCGAATGACTCCGTTAAGACATTTGCAGAAATGGAGATACTGTTTACACAAAGGTTCGCAAGCGCCAGCGAACGCACCCCAATCACGGCGTTGATCAATGCCAGGGTGAAGCCAGACGAAACATGGGTTCAGTATGCGATACGGTGGCGGAACCTATGGTCGAAGTGCGAACAATGCATAGAAGAGGCTCCTGCAGTGGGCATGTTTATGGGAACCCTCGATCCGTAGGCGACCATATCCCAATTCATGATGTTCTTTAAGCCGACCACCTTCCAGGCCTTGATTAACAAGCTGGCCCAAATGGACCAGATGGTCCATAGGCCTTCCTCTTCAAAGTCGGAGCCGCGGAATGAAAAAGGTAAAGGGAAAGCGACCTTCATCGCCAATGCCCAGCAACAGCCGACTGGTCCAAAACCAGCTGAACGCCAAAACGATAGGCAGCGATTCCTCAACGAAAAGTTAAGACGTCCTTACTCGTTTCTGCGGGAGAAAACAAAAGGACTGTTTTAACTGGCGATACACAACATGCTCATCAATCTGCCAGATCCGAGACGTCCATTGCATCCCGGTGACGTCAACAATCCCAATTATTGCCCCTACCACTGAGTAGTATGCCATACAATCGAAGATTGGTTTGTCTTCAATGTCTGGATTGAGGACCAATACCAACAGGGAAAATTCGCACTGTCCGAGAATTGGAAAGTAAGCCCGCCCCAGCTGCACGCTCTTAAAAAGGTGGACACACCGAGAGCATCGTGCTCTTTTATAGAAGAAGCTCCATGGAAGGTCGCTCTTTCAGCCAAAACGAAAAGAATGCTGAAGGATCTTCAAACATGCCTGGCGATCAGGTGGAAAAGTCCGCTGGAACCCGAGGTAATTGAGGGAATGCTGAAGCTGCGCCCGACGCCAAGAATTGGTAGCGATAGTCAAAATGCCTATGCCCAGTCGTCAAAGTCTTCAAAGAAGAAGAAAAACACCAAAAAGCCCATGAAGCCTGATAACAAGTACACGGACCTGCAAAAACATATTGACACGCTGGAAGAATATAACCAGAAGGCGCGAATCCCGGTCACACTCCAAGAGTTTCTCAACAACATTCTTGAGGACGGAGATGACGACAATGATGAGGGAGAAGACTCGTCAGATGAACCTGAGAATTATGTGGCGAGCTGCCAAGCAATCTCTCACTCGTTAATAGATGGTGAAGAAGCTCCTGATGCAGAGAAACTGGGGGCAGATCCCGAACCGGAACTCCTGGAACCGTCATACGAGATGATTGACATGTTGCTGAACGAAGCCTATCAGAGGAGCAAAGCTGATCGAGACCGCGAAATGGCCATATTCGAAAAATCCAAACGCCGGCGACTAGACGAAAGGGTTGAAGCACTCCAACCAGACCGAAGCACGCCTGCGGCAGATAAAAGCAGACTTAAGGAAATGAAACGGTTCGTTAAACCCATGTCGATGGGAATGAAGCTGCCGCCTTTTAAAGGAGATATTCCTGGCAGCATACACCTTGACGAAGCGGACGGACATCCAAACTACTGCTTATACCATCGGAGGATCATGCACCCTACCGAAGAGTGCAACGTCTTTAAAAACTGGTGGCAGGGATATGCTGCCCACCGACAGCACGTCAGGCGATTGAAGCGCAAGGCTCGTCGAGAGCAAGGAAGCATGCCACATGAGCACAAAAGAACTGCCGGTAACAGTCACATGGTCGATTCCGGGGGATCGCACGTTCTCACCTTCGAAAGCGATTCTGACGAGGAAATAGCCGTCGGCCCTCTCTTCAAAGAACCCACCTCCGAAACAGCAGAGATGATGTCACGCCCCGCTTCCCAGTATACGGGCAGAGAACGCGACGAGTCCGCTACGTATTTACTGTGAAGTAAATACGCTAAGCGTTTCTAAGCAATATAAAAGTAAATACACAAGAGACAAGATATAATAAGCAGCAACTTTATTTATTCACATTCTTTCTGTACAATGCATGGAAATGTAAATACAACTGAAATAAAGCAATGCCTAAACAATGGCATAACAGAAAAGGAAAGGTACTGAAATAAAAGTGTACAATGAACTAAAGCTCTGGGTCTTCAAGGAAATGGTCCAAGTCTTCAGCGCTGGGCTCGATCTCTGACATGTCTAGATAACCTGACGACATTCAAAGAAGAAAGAAGAGAATGTCGTCAGCGAACAGATCGCTCGGTAATACCCAAAGATAAGGGAGAAATGGAATAGACAGAATAAGGAGGTAGCTTTTAAAGTTGTATTATATTGTTGTAATGTTGTGTTAACGCTGTTGTTTGTAGCTTGGTACAGAAGGATGCCAGTGTATACGAGAGGGGTCTCTATATGCTAGAGACCAGGGCAAACGGAATGTACAAGGAATCGTTGGGCCACGGTACAACAGCAACGGAATATAGGTTAGGTGTCTTAATCTTACTGTCTCGTGCCACTTCTAACACCTTCCGTACCAATCTACCCCTTAAACCCCGTAGTGTTTTGATTGTATTGTCTTATATTGTAAACTGTATAGATTGTATAATTGGATGACTTACCGAAACTATGATATCGGTAAACGGATGTAACTGTAAGATCATGGATGTAACTGTAGAATCATGTAAATGGAAGTATATCCATGGTTAGATTCAGTCAATATAGATTGAATGTATTGAACAACTTGAATATAGGGATTCATGTTGAATTGGAAAATTGTAGATTGTAGATTGTAGATTGTAGATTGTACTTGAATTATATTCAAGTCAGATTATTAATGAGACTCAGTCTGAGTCAGACAATTAGAAAAGTAAATTGAAGTCCTGATTGTTTTGATGTTATCGGTAACCGCTGCACATGGACGGCAGGATTTGTGTCTTTTTCAAAGACGATTACCGTATTGATAACACCGTTGTTAAGTTGTCTACCTTAAATAGGCAAGCACCCACTTCTCCGGCTCCCTGAGGCTTAAGAGATTGGTCCCGCTTAAACCTATGTTTACTAGGGTCCTTAGGGTAATTTATAGAACTTGAGGGGGTTTTATGTAAAAATACTTTTGTATAGTTTTCAAAATACACCTCAAGTATTAGTTATCATCTTTAAAGTTACCATAGGTGTGGATTTTATAATTGTGATATTTCTAGTAAAAATATCATAAATTCATAATAAAAGGTATTTATTTGTAATATTGACTTTGTATGGAATTCATGGTATTTTAACGTAAAATGATTCTTGTGATTTTTGAAAAGAGTTGTAATATTTATATTATTTCAAAATAGATATTTTAATGTTACATATATATATAATTATATAAAAATAATTTTAATATATATTTTATATTTCTAAAAATCTCATTTTCTTAAGATGTCGTATTTTAAACCTTTGGAGACCGAATGCTCCTTGCGGAGGTCTGCATCTCGCACTACTAAGCTCAGGGATATACGATAATCCACACCATCTCAGTTGGGTTCCCCAAATGGGTTGTAGTGGCGCTTTGCAATGATTTGTGTAAAATACTAATCATTAAGAAAAATGGTTTTATTAGTAATGGTATTTATTTGAAAATGTGTCGTTTTCCCGTATTCTATGTTCCCGAGGGTATTGTGCTATGTTGCATATGAGTGTGTGAGGAGGTATGTCATTACCTCATGATCTACTTAAAGGTATAGCAAGTTTAATGGTTTAAATGCCGAAATGAAACTACATGGTATTTTAGTGAAAAAATATGGTAAAGTGGAAATAGCAATTTCTTTTGATATAGAACTTGTTCAATATAATTAGTTAGTGTTTAATAATCAACATGAAGTGGTTTAACAATATTGTATTAAGAAAATATTGGATTTTGAGAAAGAACCGAATCGGAAACCAGATTTAATCCGATTCCGTCGGGTTTTGGAATTTCGTATTTTTAGAAAAGATTAGAGAAGGGAAATTGGGACTTACGGGTTTCAAACTTAAAGGAGAGGAAGGAAAGACGAGAGGAGTTGACGGTGCGTCATTTCGTCGCCGGGATCTCCTAGGGTTGTCGTCGGAAAATTTGTCGGGGCTTCGCTTCTTTACTTCTTCCAAAGTACACTAGGGTTTCTAGGAATTTCTTGAGAGTTGGCTCAGAATTTTGGGTGAGGGGGTAGTGTTTAGGGGTGGTATTTATAGGGTTAGGGTAGATGAAGAGTTTAATTGAAAAAAATGTAATAAAATATATTAAAATATATTAAAAGTGAAGTAAATGGGGTTTTATGGTGTCTCTGGAACCGATCTGGGTAATTGAAGTGTGCAAGGGGTAGGGGAGGCCAAGAGGCACCACTTTGGTGTTGGGGACTCAGTGGTCTGGCCGAGTTCGGCCGGCGGCGCCGGCCCGAGTCGGCCAGTCCGCCGGCCGACTCGGCCGAGTCAGGCCACCGTTGGGTCCCCCGACGGTCCATCTACTCACTGGCGTATTTAACTTTTCATGGGTAGTGGGGTTTTTGTGAGATATGCACGTGTAAACTCTTGGTATTCTAAAAATTCAAAACAAAATAATATTAAAAATAATGTGGGGTATGGGATTTGAACTCTGGTGGCTTGGTTCAGCAGTGCAAGGTATTACCAATGAGTTACAAGCTCTTTCTTGTAATTAAAGAGCTAATTAAATACTTAAAGTAGTCACAGCAAAAGTAAATACCCTAAGTATACATTAATTTTTAAGAAAATTTTTGTACACTAAAAATGGAGTTGTTACAGTCTACCCTCCTTACAAAAATTCCGTCCTCGAAATTTACAACTTTTATTTGAGGGCTAGTTTACAAAGAGGTGTGGATATCTTGCACGCATTTCATCTTTCCTTTCCCAAGTGGACTCTCCTGGAGTGTCTTTTCTCCACATTACTCAAACCAAGTTAACTTCCTTGTTCCGAAGTGTCTTCACTTTCCTGTCCAGGATCTCCACAGGTTGTTGCTCACAAGATAATTCGGGCTGTACAGTGAGCTCGGAATGATCAAGAACATGGCTGGGATCATTCACATACGTTCTGAGTTGTGATATGTGGAACACATTATGCACTCCTTCCAATGAAGGTGGAAGTGCTAAGCGGTATGCCAATTCACCGACTTGTTCGAGTATGTCGAACGATCCAATGTATCTCGGACTTAGCTTACCCCATCTTCCAAATCGGATCACTCCGCGGTTCGGAAATATCTTCAAGAATACGTGATCTCCTGGCTGGAACTCCAAGTGACGTCTCTTTGCATCAGCCCAGTGCTTCTGTCGATCTTGGGCTATGCGCATCCTTTCTCTGATAGTTCGAACCACATCAACAGTCGCTATTATCATCTCCGGTCCAAGAAGTTCCCTATCTCCTATGTCGTCCCAACTTAATGGCGATCGATACTTCCTTCCATACAGTGCTGCAAAAGGTGCCATTCCTATGCTTGCTTGGTAGCTGTTTTTGTACGAAAACTCCACAAGATGTAAGTGATCTTCCCACGATCCTTTGAAGTCTAACATACATGCTCTGAGCATATCCTCCAAGATCTGAATAGTTCGCTCAGACTGATAATCTGTTTGTGGATAATAACCCGTGCTGAAGTTCAGACTTGTTCCCAAGCTCGTTTGCAGACTCTGCCAAAATTGCGATCGGAACCTTGTGTCACGATTGGAGACAATGCAAGCCGGTACTCCATGATGTCTCATAATTTCCTGTATGAGTTCATGGGTATCATAGATAGTAAATTATGAAGAGTTTAAATCTTAAGTAGATTATTACCTCCATGTACTTCTTTGCTAGTGTCTCAGTTGATTGACCGACTCGAAATGGGATAAAGTGAGCCGACTTTTTAAGTCGATCCACAATGACCCATACGTCATCGTTACCCTTTATGCTGCGAGGAAGAGCAGTCACAAAATCCATCGTGATGTGTTGCCACTTCCATTCTGGGATTGGTAACGGTTTAAGTAATCCAGCAGTCCTGTGATATTCCGCCTTTACTTGCTGACACACCAAGAATTTTGCGACGCTTCTGGCTACTTCACGCTTCATTCCATGCCACCAATAATTCTAATGCAGATCTTTGTACATCTTGGTACCTCCAGGGTGTACTGAGTAGGTAGAGCTGTGAGTTTCTTTCATTAACTCTTCCCGAACAGGACCTTTTGGTGTACACAATCTGCTGCCGTATCTCAAAGATCCGTCTTCATGGATGATGAAGTCTGTTCTGAGTCCATTCTCCACTTGTTCTCTGATCTTTTGCAACTTAGCATCACTAGCTTGAGCTGTTTTGATCTGATTGATAATGGTTGATTGAACTTGTAAATTCATCAAACTTGAAGTGTTACCTGACATGACTACATCAACCTCCATCTGATGCAAGTCTTGTTGAAGCTTCCACTGAGTGGTGAGATGCATTGCTAATGGTTGGCGACTAAGAGCATCTAGAACTGCATTCACCTTCCCTGGGTGATATTGCAGGTTGATGCCAAAGTCTGCCATGAGTTCTAACCATCTTCTCTGCCGCATATTCAACTCCTTCTGAGTAAACACATATTTTAGGCCCTTGTGATCTGTGTATATGTTCACTCGTTCACCAAGTAAAAAATGGTGCCAAATCTTGAGAGCAAAGATGACGGCTGCCAACTCCAGATCATGCGTCGTATAATTGCGCTCATGAGTCTTCAACTGTCTTGAAGCATAAGCCACAACCTTACCGTGCTGATGTAGAACACATCCTAATCCCTTACCGGATGCATCGCAATGCACTTCGAATCCTCCAGATTGATCCGGTATGACGAGAATAGGCGCTGATGTCAACCTTGACTTGAGTTCTACGAAAGCTTGCTCGCATGCTTCTGACCACACAAAATCTTCATCTTTACGTGTGATCTTGGTCAGGGGTGTTGCTATCTTTGAAAAGCCTTCAATGAACTTTCTGTAATATCCAGCTAGACCCAAGAAATTTCGAATGTCCTTCACAGACTTTGGTGTCAGCCATTTGCTAACTACTGAAACTTTCGCTAGATCCGCAGAGATTCCTTCATCTGATACGATATGTCCAAGAAAACCAACTTGATTTAGCCAAAACTCGCACTTGCTGTACTTGGCATATAACTGATGTTGACGAAGAGTTTCCAGGACAATTCGTAAGTGCTCGGCATGCTCTTTCCGACTCTTAGAATACACCAGGATGTCGTCGATGAAGATGACAACAAACCTGTCTAAGTTCTCCCAGAAAACTTGATTCATTAGGTTCATGAATATTGTTAGTGTATTGGTCACTCCAAATGGCATCACTAGAAATTCGTAATGTCCATAGCGAGTTCTGAAAGCCGTTTTATGAATATCAGCTTCCTTGACCTTCACCTGATGATAACCTAAACGAAGGTCTAATTTAGAGAAAACACAAGATCCACTTAGCTGATCGAATAAATCGTCGATGGGCGGGAGTGGATACTTGTTATTTATAGTGACTTCGTTCAAGGTTCTGTAATCGATGCACATTCTATATGAACCTTCCTTCTTCTTCACAAGTAGTACAGGTGATCCCCAACTTGAAGTGCTGGGACGAATCCATCCTTTCGTCAGTAATTCGTCCAACTGTGTCCAGACTTTGTTTAAACCTTCCGGACTTAAAAGATAAGGTGCTTTGATCACCGGTTGTGCTCATGGTACTAAATCAATGCTGAGTTCAAGAGCTCGATCGGGAGGCAAACCTGATATATCGTAAGGAAACACGTCGTCGAACTCTCGAACCACATCTGGTCTTGATTCTTCCTCTCTTGACCTGCTGCAACTACTGCTTTCCTTGGCTTCGCTTTGTAGGTACTTGGATCCAGGGTATGGTCTCCGCTTTTGAAATAGAAGACCGAATGGTCTGGAATCTCGAATACTACCCTCCTTTGACGACAGTCGATGGTAGCATAGAAAGTTCCAAGCCAATCCATACCTAGAACCACATCGAAGTTCGGTATGTCCAGCACTTTGAAGTCAGCATAGAACTCTCTACTGCAGACGACTACTGGACACAAGCTGTATCCTATTGTTGCATTTAGAACACCATTTCCTAAACTGACATTCCAGCTGGATACAAGCGGTGTGACTGGAATCGCATGGGTTCGGACAAACCGTTGTGACATAAAGCAGTGTGATGCTCCAGTATCGAACAGTGCTAGTGCGGGTATTGAGGATACTAAGATTGTACCTAAGGTATGTGGGATATGTTTTAGGTATAGGGAAATGTATATAGACAAGTAGCAATACTGAAAGAAAGTTTGAGAAGAAAGTTTACCAGTGATAATTTGGCCAGTGGCCTCAGCTTCTTCCAAGGTCATCGTGAAAGCCTGGCACCTTGGTACATTCCTCCTGGCCTGAAGAGCATTCCTCGTAACGTTCCTTTGAGCTTGATGGAACTGACGAGAAGGTGGTGCAGCTTGTGGTCCTCTAGGTGGTGCAACAGGTAGTGCAAGTCTTGGAGCAGATGCTTGGATGGCTGGGCGCTGTGGGTATGTGTTTGCTGGCCTGGGTGCAGCAATTGGATTTTTTCTATAAGGACAAGATCCAATATCATGAGCAGCTGAGCCGCAGACTAAGCAAAGACAGTTGGCTCGCCGAGAGTCTTGCATCACATGTCCAGATCTCTTGCAGTAGGTACAAAAGGCTGGGCTGGGACGATGGTTCGGTACTCCCGGTCACCTTGGCATGAAAGGTGGCCTGGACGAGGCTCCTCCTGTCATCTGGTTGACAGAGCGTTTAACTCCTGCAGACTGAGATCTGCCCCTCGCCTTTATCGCCGCCTCATAACTGCGTGCAGCTGTCAGAGCCTCTTTATGAGTTGGAAATTTCCCTGTGGCTAGTGCAGCCTGGATTTCCGTGTTCAAACCTTATTGAAATCGACGGGCTCTGATCTTGTCCGTCGGTATCAAATGTGCCGCGAATCTGTTTAAAGGATTGTGTTAGCTGTGTAGTATGTGATATTAAAAAAATTTGAAATATTGTGACATATCTTACCGACTGAGTATGGTGAACTCAGCGTCATACTCATCTACCGACTTGATCCACATCGAACCTTTTTGCAGATGAATAAAATGCTCTTCCATGTCGAACCTGGCAGTCACAGGGAAGTACTTCGCGTCGAACTTATCGCGAAAATTCTTCCATTCTATGGGATGATCAAGACGGCTTTCTTCCGCCTTCCACCAGTTCCGTGCATTGTCCGTGAGCTGTAATTTTGCCACACGAACCTGTTCCCCTCCGAAAGACGCGACGAAGACGCGGCGAACGTCTTGCCTAAATTTCGGGGCAGATGCTAATTGGTGCTATCCGTTCACCTCTCCGAAGATGCCAAGTTGATTTATGGCACCATGTATCGAAGGTTTAAACGGATGCGGCCGATATAGCAAACTTCGTCAGATTCCCCCTCGTCTGAGGGGTTTTTGATTGTGGGGACGCTCTTCCCTGCAGGCGCAAGCCCCTGCAGTTAATTACGCTACCGCATCGCGATAACAACTTTTTCCTTCTCCAGATGGTCACTTCGTGTCGTGGGTGTTTGTTTTGTTTGTGGTTGCCCGTGGATTGTATACGGAGACTAAGTTATGTTGTCGCCCGTAGGGCGCGGACTAGTCCAAATCCGTATCTTCTTAGATTTGGGTTTGGGGGTTGGGTTTAAGGATACGTTAGTCTCATTTGAGACTAAGATCAACTTAAACGTTTGTTAAGGATACGTTAGTCTAATTTTAGACTAAGATCAACTTAATGGGATCGTTTAGATCCGACAAGAGATCAATTGGGCTATGTTGTTTAGTTTATGGACATTGCGGTCGGTAATTAGTTTAAGGACATTACGGTCCATTGTTAGTTTAGGGATATCTCGGTCCAGGTTAAGGACATCATAGTCCGTGAATTTAAGGACCTCACAGTCCGATGTTGCTTTTAAGACGTCACGGTCGAGGTTAAGGACATCATAGTCCATGGGTTAAGGACTCCACAGTCCGATGTTAGTTTTAATACATCACGGTCAAGGTTAAGGACATCATAGTCCATGGGTTTAAGGAATCCACAGTCCGATGTTAGTTTTAAGACATCACGGTCAAGGTTAAGGACATCATAGTCCGTGGATTTAAAGACCCCACAGTCCGTAGTAATGTGTGGTCGTCGGGACCGTCACCTCTCTGACGACGTTGAAGGATTACAACGACAGATATCAGAGGAGTAAAGAGATGTGCCCTCGAACCGGGTGTAAATTGATTGGAAGAGCAGATGAGCTCAATTCAATTTAAATTGAGGACTTATGGACAGAATTGGGCTAAGTCCGGTTAAAAAAATGTTTAACATTTTATTTTTTGTTCTGCCTGTTAGGCCTTTGTTTGGGCTCTGCCCTTTTAATAATGCCGAGCATTGGGCTCTGATATTTTGTCTGGTATTAAATGCATAGCATTTATCAGAACAAAATATGTTCTGGCAGCGCGCCACGTGGTGCATCAGGCGCGTTGCACCAATTAAAGAGCGCATTGCGCTAGCGCACATGAAGGTGACATGTGTCGCTTAGCGCTAAGCGCTGGTTTGTTAGCGCACTGCGCTTTTGATTCATGAACACGCTGCGCTGGTTCGTGGGTGCGCCAGTGAGTGACACGTGGCGCACTTGGCGCTGAGCGCCAACCCAAGAGCGCAGTCCTCTGTTTTCAGGGGCGCAAAGCACAATCTATGTCTGTGGTTGACACGTGGCACGCAGCGCGCAGTTCAAGAGTGCAAAGCATTTTCCGGTAGCGCAAAACGCATCAGATCAAATTTAAGATCAAAGAACAAGTTTTTTTTTGTTCTTCAAAGGAGGCCTTGCCTCAAGATCCAAGAACCAAAGTTCTTGTTCTTATCAAAAGGCTATGCCTTTGTAGATCAAAAGATCCGTGAAGTAAAAGTACTTCTTTTAGTCTTTTTATAATTAGAGCTTTTTGATCTTTTTCTTTTTTATTGAAGCCCTTGATCTTGTTCTTAGATCTCTGATCTTTTTAGAAGAGGGTTCTTCTTTTTTAATGAGATGACTTCATCTATGTTATTCAAGAACATATTGTTTTTACCTTTAAAAATGAAGAAAATGATCTTCTTTCTTCAAAGGCTTGCCTTTCTTTCCTTTTGAGTTCTTCTCAAAGTTTTCAGAGGGTTTTTTCTATATGAGACTTGAAGTCTTGGGGCCTTTATATAGGGCCAATTGATTTGTTAAATTAGTTGAAGAGATCTTTCTCTGATTGATTTGGGGATATTTCCCCACCGTTGGATCTTTGATCCTAGGGCTTCTGTTTTACAGAAGACAATCTTCTTGTTTTCAACAAGATTGGAAAGATCTTTCCAGAACAGAATTTTAATTCTGATTAATTAATAATTTATTATTATTATTAGATCTTTTGATCTAACGGTGGGGAATTCTTTTAATTCCAGCATTGGCGCACTTGGCGCAAGCGTACCTACGTTTGACACGTGGCGCGCAGCGCAGAGCGCAGCGCAACTGCGCTAGCGCACCTGTGTTTGACACGTAGCGCGCAGCGCAGATCGCAGCGCAACTGCGCTAGCGCACCTATGTTTGACACGTGGCGCACAGCGCAGAGCGCTGGATCTGAAGCATTGCTTCAATTTTTAAAATTTAAATTTTGAAACAGAGCTTTGCTCTGATTGGGGTGCGCTGTCTAGGGCGTAGCGCTCCTGGCGCTGGCGTGTCTGCTTTTGACACATGGCGCGCAGCGCACGGGATCTGAAACGTTGCTTCAATTTTTGAATTTTGAAATTCAAAACAGAGCTTTGCTCTGATTGGGGGAAACATAACCCAAGCTATTTCTGGCACTTGTGCCGCTGCCAAATCATCTTCTATACTTTGTGCCCATTCTTCATCTTCCAGTGGGCTTCCCTTTCCTGAGTACTGTTTGGGATGTAAAGCTCTGAATTTCTTTACCCTAGGTGCTTCAGTCTCGGGACGGTTCAAGAGTTGCTGCTGTCCCTCAAGGAGGCTGCGGATCGTCTCAAGCAGAACCGTTTGCTCGGTGGGTGGAGCAGGAACAGTAGGTATGATTGGTAGTGGTGGTGGAGTGTTGTTAAAGTTGGTGCTTGTGTTGTTTGGTGAATCCATAACCTTGAAGAAAAATTTGGGTTAGGACAGATTCAAAATATTTGAAATGATAAGATTCAAGGAACATGAATTGTAAAGAATATTTTAGTTGCTTGTTCTTGTGTTATATTGCTTAGGTTGTTCACGCAGAACAGAACTTCATGATAGAGTTTCATACTGCTCTGACTTGCATGGGCCACCAACAAAACCTGTCACGCCCCGCTTTCCAGTATACGGGCAGAGGACGCGACGAGTCTGCTACGTATTTATTGTGAAGTAAATACGCTAAACGTATCTAAGCAATATAAAAGTAAATGCACAAGAGACAAGATATAATAAACAACAACTTTATTTATTCACATTCTTTCTGTACAATGCATGGAAATGTAAATACAACTGAAATAAAGCAATGCCTAAACAATGGCATAACAGAAAAGGAAAGTTACTTAAATAAAAGTGTACAATGAACTAAAGCTCTGGGTCTTCAACGAAATGGTCCAAGTCTTCAGCGCTGGGCTCGATCTCTGACGTGTCTTGATCACCTGACGACATTCAAAGAAGAAAGAAGAGAATGTCGTCAGCGAACAAATCGCTCGGTAAGTCCTAAAGATAAGGGAAAAATGGAATAGACAGAATAAGGAGGTAGCTTATAATGTTGTATTATATTGTTGTAATGTTGTGTTAATATTGTTGTTTGTAGCTTGGTACAGAAGGATGCCAGTGTATACGAAAGGGGTTTTTATATCCTAGAGACCAGGGAAAACGGAATGTACAAGGAACCGTTGGGCCACGGTACAACAACAACGGAATAAAGGTTAAGTGTCTTAATCTTACTGTCTCGTGCCACTTCTAACACCTTCCGTACCAATCTACCCCTTAAACCCCGTAGTGTTTTGATTGTATTGTTGTATTGTATTGTCTTGTATTGTAAACTGTATAAATTGTATAATTGGATGACTTACCGAAACCATGATATCGGTAAACGGATGTAACTGTAAGATCATGGATGTAACTATAGAATCATGTAAATGGAAGTATATCCATGGTTCAGTTCAGTCAATATAGATTGAATGTATTGAACAGCTTGAATATATGGATTCATGTTGAATTGGAAAATTGTAGATTGTAGATTTTACTTGAATCATATTCAAGTCTGATTATTAATGAGACTCAGTCTGAGTCAAACAATTAGAAAAGTAAATTGAAGTCCTGATTGTTTTGATGTTATCGGTAACCGCTGCACATGGGCGGCAGGATTTGTGTCTTTTTCAAAGACGATTACCGTATTGATAACACCGTTGTTAAGTTGTCTACCTTAAATAGGTAAGCACCCACTTCTCCAGCTACCTGAGGCTCAAGGATTGGTCCCGCTTAAACCTATGTTTACTAGGGTCCTTAGGGTAATTTATAGAACTTGAGGGGGTTTTATGTAAAAATACTTTTTTTAGTTTTCAAAATACACCCCAAGTATTAGTTATCGTCTTTAGAGTTATCATAGGTGTGAATTTTATAATTATGATATTTCTACTAAAAATATCCTAAATTCATAATAAAAGATATTTACTTGTAATATTGACTTTGTATGGAATTCATGGTATTTTAACGTAAAATGATTCTTGTGATTTTTGAAAAGAGTTGTAATATTTATATTATTTCAAAATAGATATTTTAATGTTATATATATATATATATATAATTATATAAAAATAATTTTAATACATATTTTATATTTCTAAAAATCTCATTTTTAGAAGATGTCGTATTTTAAATCTTTCGAGACCGAATGCTCCTTGCGGAGGTCTGCATCTCGCACTACTAAGTCCAGGGATGTGCGATAATCCGTACCATCCCAGTCGGGTTCCCTAAATGGGTTGTAGCGGCGCTTTGCAAAGATTTGTGTAAAATGCTAATCATTAAGAAAAATGGTTTTATTAGTAATGGTATTTATTTGAAAAGGTGTCGTTTTCCCGTATTCTATGTTCCCGAGGGTATTGTGCTATGTTGCATATGAACGTGTGAGGAGGTAGGTCATTACCTCGTGATCTACTTAAAGGTATAGCAAGTTTAATGGTTTAAATACCGAAATGAAACTACATGGTATTTTAGTGAAAAAATATGGTAAAATGAAAATAGCAATTTCTTTTGATATAGAACTTGTTCAATACAATTAGTTAGTGTTTAATAGTCAACAATGTTAGTTATATGTATGCCCTAGAGGCCATTGCTGTACATATGATGTATATTGTAATGGATGCTTGGACATATATAGGGAGGACTTTCTTGCTCGACATGATAGTACGCTATTTGGTTGTACTTTATCTTAACATGTACTATAATTGTCTCTATGTTACATGTTGATAAAGCCCTTAGGATATATACTCGACTACTGGGACTATGATGAGATCATACTAGTGAGGGCCACGGTAGTCAGCGAGTTCATCCTATAATTGTTCCTAGTCGAGAATGTATCGAGACAGGGCATCGATGCACCAGAGTAGACTAGCATATACGCATCTTGACCCATATGATGGGCGATTGATGATCCCATATCCATCGGTGTTTGACATCAAGGATGGTGTATGGGTGCTCAGTGGAGACTGGGTACACTGGACGGACTCGCCGAGAACACCCAGATGGTATTATACCTTACGTCTGATGGCAATTCTCCGGTGACACTGGTACAGAGTAGTCTGTTGACCCGAGATCGTCATAGAGTCTTATGTGATTCCCACTGTGCTTTGATTTCCATCATACCACGTCCAAGAGGGCATGCAAAAAGGTGGCTTTTGGGTACAGTCCCGAATCACATGGAGGCAATGAGCGATAGGAGTGGATTCGTCTCACCTGGTATAGGGAGTTGATGTTGTGCTGTGTTCGATTGGCTATAACTGGAAATCCATGGCCAGGGTTGCTGAGATTTACTGGTAAGTGTTATCAGTAGTTTCTCGAACTGTTATAGACCTCAAATGGACACGACTTATCGAGCTACTGGGGTCTGACGTATACCACCCCTAGGCGAGATATGCGACATATCAGACGACGAGACCGGACTGTACGGGAGTGTTACTGATTGGATTCACAGGAGAATGTATAGGCTTGCTTGTTGATCCTCTGAGTGCTCAATACCTGGGTGGCTGTTACATTTAGCTGACCGCTTGCAGCTTGTGGGTGTTTGATATGATCATCACCTACTGCCGGCGTATTGACGATTCTTTTGAATCCTACGCAGAGGTTTCTTGGCTCAGGCAAAATGGAGTAGGAGCACATATGTGATATGTGCGGGACCGAGGATAATGCGGTATGTGATACCGTATTGGATTCTCACGATATGAGATATCGGCCGGGTATATGTGATATAGCCGGGTCATCGTATTAGTCGGTTATATGCGATATAGCCGGATTGTCGGATCAAGTGTTGATTCGATAATTTAATGTATAATAATATATATGATATATTAAATTACATTAACTAATATTAGCTCACTAAAAGATTCTTTTTCTCACTCGGGTAATACATTGATATATATGCGATATATGTTAATTGTATTATTTTATTTTGTTACAATAAATATTATATATGTGATATATAATATTGTAACATGATATGATTATTAATGCAACATGATTAGTGGAGTTTAAACATGGTTAGGGTTTGGATTAGGGTTATGACTTCTAGTAGATTCTAGAAGCTTTTCTTTTGTCTTGGAAAAGATATTATGCTTGATATTTTCAAGTGACTCACTTTTAACCCAACCCAAACCCTAGCCCTAGTTAAATCTCTACAATGATTTAGTTAACCATGGTTGCATAATTCATCATGATCATCTTTTCATTATTCATCACAAAAGGATTATTCTTATTTTCTTCTTCTTCTTTCTCCTTTGCAAAGCTTTCTTGCTTTGATTTTGTGATGAAAATTGAGTGAGAATAAGAAAACAAATGAGAGCAAAAATCCTACTTCATCATCCTCATCTATCCTTGCCCTTTAGATGAGGGTGTTCACTTCTTTTAGTGAGTGTTAGCTTGTGTTAATGAAACTTCAAGGTAGATCATCTATGTTATCGAAGATCGGAAGCAAGACTGCATCTTTCTCTTCGTGGAGCCTCTCGAGAGTCCGGAACACGATGATCGCAGCGAAGGGACCATAACACGGAGCTTATGAAGTGAAGGACTGGATCTACAAAGGTTGTAATCCCTCTCACTTAGTGTTAAAGTGTTGAACATGCTTGTTTTCGCATAAACTCTAGTTAGAAGATCCGGCTTTGGGTTGTTCGGCACGGCTAAAATTTTAATCGGGCATGGTTGATGCCTCGTAGACCTTTGTGCGTATGCCTAGCAACCCTACAAACATGAAGTGGTTTGACAAGATTGTATTAAGAAAATGTTGGATTTTGAGAAAGAACCGAATCGGAAACCGGATTTAATCGGTTTCCGTCGGGTTTTGGAATTTCATATTTTTAGAAAAGATTAGAGAAGGGAAATTGGGACTTACGGGTTTCAAACTTAAAGGAGAGGAAAGAAATACGAGAGGAGTTGACGGTGTGTCGTTTCATCGCCGGGATCTCCTTGGGTTGTCGCCGGAAAATTTGCCAGGGCTTCGCCTCTTTACTTCTTCCAAAGTACACTGGGGTTTCTAGGAATTTCTTGAGAGTTGGCTCAGAATTTTGGGTGAGGGGATTAGTGTTTAGGGGTGGTATTTATAGGGTTAGGGTAGATGAAGAGTTTAATTGAAAAAATATAATAAAATATATTAAAATGTATTAAAAGTGAAGTAAATGGGGTTTTATGGTGTCTCTGGAACCGATCTGGGTAATTGAAGTGTGCAGGGGGGTAGGGGAGGCCAAGAGGCACCACTTTGGTGTTGGGGACTCGGTGGTCCGGCCTAGTCCGGCCGGCGGCGCCGACCCGAGTCGGCCGGTCCGCCGACTGACTCGGCCGAGTCAGGCCATCGTTGGGTCCCCTGACGGTCCATCTACTCACTGGCGAATTTAACTTTTCATGGGTTGTGGGGTTTTTGTGAGATATGCACGTGTAAACTCTTGGTATTCTACAAATTCAAAACAAAATAATATTAAAAATAATGTGGGGTATGGGATTTGAACTCTGGTGGCTTGGTTCAGCAGTGTAAGGTATTACCAATGAGCCACAAGCTCCTTCTTGTAATTAAAGAGCTAATTAAATACTTAAAGTAGTCACAGCAAAAGTAAATACCCCAAGTATACATTAATTTTTAAGCAAATTTTTGTACACTAAAAATGGAGTTGTTACAGATGAAGACCTGCGAGAATATTCAGCTGTGTAATCGCATGTTGCCCGAAAAGAATCTCGGACCCATAAACAAAGGGTCGAACAAAAAAGACAAGGGGAAGGGAAAAGTCAATGAGGATATCGCTTTCGATGATCAAGTCGTCGAAAAGCTGACGACCAGGGACCCGCCCAAGAAAAACAAGGTGGATTACAACGTTCTGGCACACCTGAAGAAGATACCCTCACAGCTAACCATTCTCGATGCCCTTCTACTATGTAAAGAGTCGACAGATTCTCTGATCAAGGCACTACAAGAGCCCGACCAATTCCAAGCTTTCCTTGCCGAAGAAAAGATGAAGGGCGAGCTGGAAGAAATACACACAGCAGACATCACTTTCGGCGACGAAGATCTCCTCGGAACGTGCGAGCACAACCGTCCTCTGTATGTCACCGGATACTGCCATGATATCAAGATAAGGAAGATCTTAGTTGATAACGGGTCTTCTGTCAACCTCCTAAATGTGAGGGTGTTAAAAGAAATCTGCATGCGCGTCCAGCACCTCGCTCGGGATAAAATCACCATCTCCGGGTTCGACTCCCAGTCATCACGGATGCTCAGGTCTGTGATACCGACGTTACGCTTTTGGCTTCTTGTTACTGACATCAAGTTTCATGTCATTGACGCCAAGACTTGCTATAACGCTTTGCTCGGCAGGTCTTGGCTACACGAATACAACATCATCCATTCTACACAACATCAGTGTATGAAGTATTTCAAAGATGGTCTCGAGTATACCGTGACAGGGGAGCTGAACCCATTTTCCGTGAATGAAGTCCGCAAATACGAAGACGCCAAGTATTTCCTACAAGACTTTGAAGACACGGAAAGATGCCATAAACCAGAGAATAAGCAAAAAGCTATCACCACTATTCCGGTCTTAGGGAGCGATACCGAGGAGGAGGAAGAGATAGTCTATTCAGGACCGCCCTAATGCAACAAGCCGGGACCGTCTACCCCTATTCTGGTCTTTGGTAGTGACTCTGAAGACGAGGCCAACGCAGTATTCTCGGTCTGTCCATCAATGCAGGTCTTCACTGGAGATGATCAGAGTTTGCAAATCGCCATGGTTCCACGACAGCACTACAGAGAGCTTGATGCGCTTGAGACATATAATGTGCAAGAGCTGCAGACAATCTATGTCCTTCCCAGGTGAAGAGGTGATAAGGCGATCATATTCTATCGATCCACGGAGACTAAAGTCGAAAGAGAAGTCTGGCATGGTGCCGATCCTGCGCTCGACAAGCTCCAACCCATTCGCCTGCCCAGATACTACACCGAGGGATTGAAAAGGTTATTAAGATGCCAAGGCGTACCTTTCAAATAGACTCCTCGATAAGCTCAGTTCTACAACAGGATTTGGAACGTCCCCGGAACTCAGCGGAAATTGCCTAACGGAAAAATGGAAACGATCGGGGTTGGATATGTCCAGTCCAAGAAACGGGAGTAGGTCCATGACTGCCATGTCATAAAGGATCTTGATGAAGAATATGAAGCTCTTTTAAAAGACGCAAACGCTGAACCAGAATGCGGTCCTGCTATAAAAATTCCGAGTCCGTTGTTTGGAGAATAGATGGACAAGCTAGTGAGGGAAACGAGTCAAAAAGTTCGGAACGACTATAGCCGAGAAATGTCCATTTACGAGAAGGCCAAGACGCGACGCCTCCTAAAGCAGGCCACGGAGGATGATGATGCCCTTCGCCGTCAGCTTGCCATGCATTCCCAAGACAAGAAAAAGGCCCGATGCAGAGGCAAAAGCAAGTTGAAAAACAAAAAAAGCGATCGACGGCGGCAAAACAGATCCAAAAGGCCACGCAATCAAGAAAAGGTCGGCCGGAATCCGTCTCTAATGAAAAAGATGGGTCGAGCATATTCTTTCCCTCAAGACAAGACGAGGAAGATATTTGACCTCGTCATGAAACATCAGATGATGACACTCCCGGAGTCTCGGCACCCCGATCAAGCAAATGAGGTTCATCACCCAGATTATTGTTCCTATCACCGAGCAATAGGTCATCCTCTTGAAGACTGCTTCACCTTCAAAAACTGGGTCGAAGACCAATATCAACTCGGCAGATTCGCTCTATCCAACAGTTGGAGGGTAGCCCCACCGCAAAGGCATGAACCAAAAGCAACATATATAGCGAGAGTAGAACTAGATCAACATTGGTCTTGGAAAAGATCTCGTACCTGTCATGCAATAACACTGTCAGAAGAAGGAGTACGCGAGGATATGGATGACCTCTCCTGGTGCATCGAAAATAGGGATGAAGATGAGTTGATCTAAGAATTTCCACCTGCGCCAAAAGAGTTGGAAGATGGAATACATACCACTGCGAACAACCTAAGGAAAATCGACTTGGGGATGACAAACGACCCGAGTCCTACGTTCGTCAGTGAGCTGCTGTCCGAAAAACAAGTGGCTATGCTAAAATACATGCTCATGCAGTATAAAGACTGCTTCGCATGGAACTATTCCGAGATGTCAGGGCTAGATCCAGAGATAGCGGTGCATAAATTGGCGATATCTCCAGACGTCAAGCCAGTCAAATAAGCACCAAGAAGGATGCGGCTCGAGCTTGAGATGAGTATCAACGCCGAAGTCAGGAAGCTAATCGACTCCGGCTTCATCCAAGAAGTCCAGTACCCTGACTGGATCGTCAACATTGTCCCAATGATGAAGAAGAATGGGACGGTGCTCATCTGCGTGGACTTTTGGGATCTCAACAAAGCTTGCCCGAAGGATGATTTTCCCGTACTGGTTACCGAGCTGATGATAGACAACACGTCCACTCACGAAGTCTTCTCCTTCATGGACGGCTCATCAGGGTATAATCAAATAAAGATGCATCCCGAAGACCAGAAGCATACCGCTTTCCGACTCCTCTGGGTATATTCTGCTACAAAGTGATGCCTTTCGGCTTGAAGAACGCCGGCACTACCTATCAGAGGGCCATGACAAAGATTTTCGATGACCACATACATGAAATCGTCGAATGTTATATTGACGACCTCGTACGAGGAACATTGGGAGCATCTGAAAATCGTGTTTTAGCACCTTCTGAAATCCAACTTGAAGATGAACCCTCTCAAATGCGTGTTCGGAGTCTCCACAGGTAAATTCCTAGGATTCATCGTACGACAGCGAGGCATCGAGATAGACTCGTCGAAGATCAAGGCGATCATAGAAATGCCTCCGCCAAGAACTCTCAAACAACTGCGGGCTCTCTAAGGAAAGATCGCATATATCCGACGGTTCATAGCTAACCTCTCCGGAAAATGCCGTCCCTACAGTCATCTAATGAAGAAGGGGACCCCGTTCGTCTGGGATTGCAAATGCCAAAGCGCACTGGACGAAATCAAGCAATACCTGCAGAATCCGCCGGTACTGACCGCCCCGATCAAGGGAAAGCCCCTCATCTTGTACACAACCGCCCTTAAAGGTTCTTTAGGCGCGCTATGGGCACAGGAGAATGACCAAGGGAAAGAGAGAGCCCTCTACTATTTGAGTTGAGTTCTCTTGGGGGCAGAAAACAACTACGCCCCCATCGAAAAATACTGCCTGGCGTTAATCTTCGCGATAACGAAGTTTCGGTATTATGCTTTGGCGCATGAGGTCCACCTCATATCGAAAGTGGATCCTCTCAAATATTTGATGTCAAGAGCCATATTAACAGGACGGCTCGCTAAGTGGGCCCTACTCTTAATGGAATTCTCGATAACATATCGACCTCTCAAGGCAATGAATGTCCAGGCCATCGTCGACTTCCTCGCTGGGCATCCGATACTTGCCGATTCACCCCTAAATTGCGAATTTCCAGACGAGCACGCGTTTGACACGATTGACAGGGGAGAAGAGAGAGTGATACCCAATGGGAACTCTACTTTGATGGGGCATCTTCAATGAAAAAGCGAAAGCACAGCTCCCCCATAATCAAATCTGGGGTAGACCTCATCTTCGTGACTCCACAAGGAGGGATAATGCGCTTTGCCTTTTCCTTAGCAGAGCCGAGGACAAACAATGAAGCAGAATATGAGGTTTTGATAGCAGGTCTTGAGATCGCTGTCAACATGGGAATCGAAGACCCCCTCATATACGGAGACTCCCAGCTGGTCGTTAGCCAAGTAAACGGCGACTATCAGACGTGCAACCGGAGTTGGTGAAGTACGACAAGAGAGTACAACAATTGCTGACTCAAATCCTTCCATACACCCTGGAAAGCATACGGCATGCGGAGAATAGTAAAGCGGATGCATTAGCCAAACTCGCTAAAGAACTGGCTGACGAAAACCTCGACGACGTAAGGATCGTTATGCAAAACCGTCGAGTTCTTGCACCCACAGAAATATCTCCAGAGTCTTCTGAAGAAAAAAAAGCGATCAAGCAAACAACCATACAAATAGAGGACTAAAGAGGGGTTAAGGATTGGAGAGAAGTCTTTATAGACTACTTCAAATCCCGTCAAACACCTGAAGATGCATCCTCAAGGCACCAGCTCATGAAACGAGCTCTGTCATTCGCCTTCGTCAATGATACTCTATATAAGAGATCGTTCGACTCTATGTTGCTAAGATGCCTGGGACCGGAAGAAGCAAAGAGAGTCGTCCAAGAAATTCACGATGGAATCTGCGGTTCTCATCAAGCCGGGCTAAAAATGAAGCTAAAGATCAAAAGGATGGGCTACTATTGGCCCACGATGATTCAGGACTGCCTCGAATACGCGAAGCAGTGCCACTCGTGCCAAATTCACGGGGACTTCATTCACCAACATCCAAACCCGATACACCCAACAGTGGCTAGCTGGCCGTTCGAAATGTGGGGAACCGACATAATCGGGCCCATCGAACCAGCGTCATCCAGAGAACATTGGTTCATATTGGAGACAATCGATTACTTCTCTAAGTAGGCAGAAGCAGTACCACTAAGAGAAGTGAAGACGGAGAATATTCTCCATTTCTTCAAGATATACGTTATCTATCGGTTCGACACTCCGCGACGGATTATCTCCGATAACGGGCCGGCCTACAGAAGTCACAAAATCAGCCGTTTCGCACAGCAGCATAATATAGACCGGAGATACTCTTCAGTCTATAATCTCCGAGCTAATGGTCTTGCTGAGGCTTTCAACAAGACCTTGACGAAGATCATAATGAAGACGGTGTCCAAAAATAAAAAGGACTGGCATGAGAGACTGTATGAAGCTCTCTGGGCGTATCGAACTACGTTCAAAACAACTACGAATACAACGTCGTATGCATTTGTATTCGGCACAGAAGTAGTACTCCCTTTGAAGATTGAGCTATCCTATCTACGAGTGGCAATTCATTATAAGCTAACGGACGAAGAGAATGTTCATCTTCGGCTCGAGAAGCTCGACGCCCTCGATGAAACTCGTCTCATGGCGCAGCAAAACCTAGAAGCTTACAAAGAAAGGATGACGCGCTCATACGAAAGGTTGACTAGGCCGAGAACATTCCGCCAAGGCGAACTCATGCTAGTGGTCAAGAGATCTATGATCCCCAATCGTGCCAAACGGGGGAAATTCGAGCCGAACTATGAGGGCCCATACATCATAGAAAAAGTCTACCAAGGAGGGGCCTATCTACTCATGGATATGCATGGCAAAAGACCCTTCAGGCCAATAAACGGCCGGTTCTTGAAAAAATACTACGCCTGACCGAAACATTTCTAAACTACTACGGACCGCAGCATCCTTGAGCTGACGCAAAAAAAAGAGGTGCGTCCAGAAGCGAAATGGGCACGGATAAAAACCCGAAAGGACTCCGTGAGTAAAAACAGCAGGGCTAACGATGAGTTTGTGAAAACCTGAAAGGCCGCAATCTCGTTAAAAGACACTTGCAAGGTCCTCTCGACCTTGTAAGGAGAAAATACCTGTGTGAGATCCTTAGGACTCACAAGGGAGAAATACACTTAGGGATCCTCACGATTCCTAAGGAGAAAATACACTTACGAGATCCTCACGACTCGTAAGGAGAATTCCCCCTATGAGACCCTCACGGCTCATAGGATTCAAAAGCCTTAAGCTACAGAGATCTGAACCTGTTCTTAAGTCATCATATCCCCCAATTTTCTCTACAGGTGGTCCAATACTGGTCCTTGTATACAATCCACGGGCACAAATAAACACCTCCCCAACAGAGTCCCACCAGCGACGAGAAATTTCCCCATTCGGTGAATGACACTTGCAAGTCCTCCCGACTTATAAGGAGAAAACGCTCTTGTAAGATCCTTACGACTTATAAGAGAACACACACTTAAGAATCCTCACGATTCCTAAGGAGAAATCACACCTATGAGATCCTCACGACTCGTAGGGAGAAACACCTTTATGAGACCCTTACGGCTCATGAAGTCAAAATCCTTAGTCGACAGGATCCTAACCCTGTTTGCTAAGCCACCTTTGTTCGAATCGATAAAGGAAAATGATGATCCGCTCCTGGCAATATCCCAGTTGTAGCGATGATGATGCCTAAATCAGTATCAAATTCCAAGTCCTTTCACGGCAAATGATGATTCGCTCCTGGCAACATTCCAGTCGCAGCGATGCTGATGCTAAGATTGACATCAGATTCCAAGTTCTATACCCGCAGCAAAAAATCAGCGAGCCATAAATGCATATGAAATAGCCGGAATGATAGGGCAACTTGCAACAAAATCAGCAAGTAAAAGATATGCATACAAAAATAGCCGAAATGATTGGGCAACTCGCAATAAAAAGCAGCGAGTAAAAAGAAAAATAGCCAAAATGATCGGGCAACGCAAAAAAATAGCCGAAATGATTGGGCAATCGCGACTTTCGTGATATAAAAGCTGAAATTATAGAGTATCGCGGAAGGAAAAAAAATTGAAATGAGACCTTTGCCCTGCAGATAAGTCCATAGTGACCCCTGTAAACAATCCATGAGCATAAACGAAAAGGGAACCACAAAGGGAAAGTCAGATCTCGACAGCAACATCTGCATCCCAGAAGACCAACAACGGTGTTCCTCCTCATGCCAGCAGGACACAGGCGCGACACCACCAATCGGAGCCACGACAAAGTCCCCGGTTCCAAGACTCAACGGTTCACAGACAACCTAGAGTCATCCAATGACCCCGTCTCGGAAATACGTCAGCAAATGACCCCGTCGCGGAAATACGTCAGCAAATGACCCCGTCTCGGAAATACGTCATCCAATGACCCCGTCGCTGAAACACGTCAGCAAATGACCCCGTCGCGGAAACACGTCAGCAAATGACCCCGTCGCGGAAATACGTCAGCAAATGACCCCGTCTCGGAAATACGCCATCCAAATGACCCCGTCTCGGAAATACGTCAGCAAATGATCCCGTCTCGGAAGTACGTCATCCAATGACCCCATCTCGGAAATACGTCATCCAATGACCCCGTCGCGGAAACACGTCAGCAAATGACCCCGTCGCGGAAACACGTCAGCAAATGACCCCATCGCGGAAACACGTCATCCAATGACCCCGTCGCGGAAACACGTCAGCAAATGACCCCGTCGCGGAAATACGTCAGAAAATGACCCCGTCTCGGAAACATGTCATCCAATGACCCCGTCGCGAAAACACGTCAGCAAATGACCCCGTCACGGAAATACGTCAGCAAATGACCCCGTCGCGGAAATACGTCATCCAACGACCCCGTCTCGGAAATACGTCAGCAAATGACCCCGTCTCGGAAATACGTCAGCAAATGACCCCGTCACGGAAATACGTCATCCAATGACCCCGTCTCGGAAATACGTCATCAAATGACCCCGTCGCGGAAATACGTCATCCAATGACACCATCTCGGAAATACGTCATCCAATGACCCCGTCGCGGAAACACGTCAACCCTGACACCACAGAAAGTGGAGTACGTCAACCCTGACGCCACAGAAAGCGGAGCCAGTCAACCAATAATCTCTCGATTCGTCTCGACAATAAGGGAAAGCCTTAGACAATGGGGATAAAAGACCTGTTTTCTAAGCATTGGGATCCTGCAAGTCAGCCCAAGAGGGGCCATTGTACACTATTCACGGGTCACACTTTCCAAAGTCGAATCTCGACAAGGAGGGAAACAACCGTTTACAACTCCTCTCGACTTGTAAAAGGGAAAAATTCGCTTGTGAGATCCTTATGACTCTCAAGTGAAAATACACGCTTAGGAATCCTCACGATTCCTAAGGAGAAATTACACCTACGGATCCTCTCGACTCTTAGGGAGAAGGCTTTATGAGACCCCCACGGCTCATAAAATTTGAAAAGTCTTAGGCGACAGATCTGAACCTATTTCCTAAGCCATCGTTGTCCTGCAAAGAGATCAAGATAGACTGTCTACAAAATACATTTGCTAAAAAGGAGACAACACTGGGAAACAAAATATGTCTTTTATTCATGAATCCAAATGAATACAAGGAACATCGCATAAAAGAATCAAAAGATACTCCCATTCGGGAGTAAATACAAAAATGAGAATACAATATATATATATATATATATATATATATATATATATATATATATATATTCAAGCCGGCGGACGGTGCAATAAGTTCGTCAATTCGCTACTATTCCGCTGGGCCTCGGCTTCAAGCTTTGTTATATATGGCCGCAAGGCGGGTCTCCGCCTGAGAATGTTGAGCCTGATACAAGGTGAGCCGGCTTTCAAGCTCTTTTTTAGCAACTTTGTGAGTTTCAACCATCTCGCGGGTAAAAATAACGGCTTTATCAAGAGCTGCCACCTCCGTGATAGCTCCTTGAAGCACCCGCCAAAGTTTGTACGCACGAGTGGTCTTAGTAGTAAGTTGAGCTTGAAGTTCCCCCAAAGCATTCGAGGCCAGCTCCTTCTCCAAAAAATTCCGATTGAGCCTCCACTCGACGACAGTAATCAATTCAAAACATGCGTAAACCATGCGCTATGTAAGGTAGCAAGGAGAGTCTTTGGTATACACTTCATTAAGCGCGCATTCGCGACTATATGCCTATTTAAATAGGAATGGTATCCAAAACGCGTTGATTTGCAGGCAATACGACGATAGTGTTTGCGCTTAAAGAAAATTCCTAGGGATAAAATATAAAGCTCATGTACATGAATAGAAAAATTCAACGGAAAGCATTCAACAGTCAGAGAAATACATCGATTTAAATATATTACTCTACGAGGAAAAGATCACCAAATATGGGATCAGAGATACAAGGGTTAACAAAACAAAACACAAAGTTCTCCAATTCTCTCTCTGCCCTCTCCACCATGTCGAAGCGGCGATCTTCGCGAGGAGTTGCTCCCCACCGATCAACGCCGTGCTCATCAGCGAAAGCAGACATGATGGCTCGCTGGGCTCTTATCTGACTCAGTAGATGAACCGAGCGATCATTCAGAGCCCGGGTAATCAAGCATGCCTCGTGGAAACATTCGATCTTATCCTCCGCCGCATCAAGAGTTGCTAGGGTCATCTCTACCGGATAAGGAGGAATATCGGCGAGGACGGAGAGAAAGATCGTCCGGAACCAAATAGAGCTCATAGGGAGAGGGGAGCCCCTACGAGTCAGAAGCTCATACATCACCGTATCACATTGAGCGTCGGTGTGAAGGGGATCTGCTAGCCGCGCAGCAAGTCAAGGAACCATTTTCTTGATGGGCACCTCCCATGGTTGCCGACGGGCATGGGGGCGGTTGCAAGCCATAACCTACGGTTTGTTTCTGAAAAGAATCACCCTAAGGTCTAAAAGGTTTTCTCTTTAGAGGGAAAGAATGGCCTCGACTTCAAGTTATAAAAGGGAACATTTAATGCTATGCACAGAA
This sequence comes from Agapanthus africanus, assembly GCA_030015575.1. Taxonomy (NCBI): domain Eukaryota; kingdom Viridiplantae; phylum Streptophyta; class Magnoliopsida; order Asparagales; family Amaryllidaceae; genus Agapanthus; species Agapanthus africanus. Next base: position 553,048,771 of record JASDDO010000031.1, read on the forward strand.
AATGTTGTGCATGGTGGAACTATTCCCAAGGCCCAGAAAAAGGGGAGAGCATGGGAAATGAAAGAGGTGACTCATTGGAATCAGAGTAGGGAGACGAAACGACCCCATCAGCAGAGCCCCACGTGCATAGCACGTGAGCACCAGCCTTGATCCTTATTGGAAATTAAAATGGCACCGTACATGCATAACACGTGAGCAGGCACCAATGCAAGATTGAAATCCCCAGCAGTACCTCATGAGCAAAACACGTGAACACCAACAACAGTATGACAAAACTTCATAAAGAACGCATGTAAACATAAAAAGGGGGAAAGGAAAGTTTTGTCATCCATACTCTGAAAATTCATACAAAAACAAAAGAAGATTACAATGGTAAAACATTAAATCCGGGACACGGATTAAGAAATTCGAAAGTAAGACCGTCTAAAATGTTTCTGGCCTCTCTGACCATTCTCGTGTGCATACTCTCACGAATGCAAGAGTCAAGATCCTCGCTAATGTCCTCCGCCCTCTGATAAGCAGCAATTATCGTCGTCTGCTGGAAAATTTGATGCAATATCAATGAGATTATCTCGCCGTTTCTTCAAGATCAGGCCTGTCAGATACACTGAGTGCACCTTATCTTCGGCATCATCCAGTGCCTTAAGCGGCATGGCTTCGTAAAATCCAGGAAGTGCTCCCCAAATTGCTCTCATTATAATCTTCAAAAGAGCGGAGCGACGAGGAAGGAGTCGACTGTTGTGTTCATTGAAACGACTCATAATCTCAACGCATTGGGCGTTTGTAAACTCCTGGTTTTAACAACGGCCTTGTGCGCGAATGTATTCATAAGAAATAATTTCGTCAAGACCGTACAGATGAGCGGCCATAGTGTCTGAAAGGAGACATCAGTGGAAGTTTAGTGATCAAGAAGATCCTCATTAAACAGACATTGGAATTCAAACAAATTCTTGGGAAAACAAGTTCTGTTAAACACCCGACAAATTCAAATTTGTGCGAATAAGGGTAAAACCCTATGAAAAGATTTTCAAGAATACCAGGGAATAAAATTCCCGAAGGGTCCCTTTAATCTTTCAGAGCTAAGCTCTTCGTCAGAGGAATAAAATTCCTTTTATGTGATGGAATTAAAATCCAAAAACTCATAAAAAATATATGAAAATTAAAAATCCCAAGAATCCTCAAAATCAGAGGGGAATACTTGAGATACGGAGGTTTACTGCTCAAAGATCACATCTTTGGATCTCTAAGAGATGAGTTTTAGAGGAGTGCAAAGCTCTCATGTTGGATTTAAAATCCAGAGGCTTTCCTTAAGAAAAGGGTTCTCTGATGATCAAGAGCTTTACCTAAAAAGGGTTCTTTTTGGCAGAGTTAAACTCTGAAAATTTTTAATTAACAGAGAACTAAGCTCTGAAGAGGAGAATTAAATTCTCAAAGGAAGCGAAGAAGGAAGAAGATGAAGGAACGGAGGCGTTACAGAGACGAGACCCCTGCATTTATAAGATATGATGGGAAACGGTTCACCTTCCTCATTCCCTTTGCCGATCCAACGACTGTAAAAGTGATAGCGTTGCACTCACGTGTAAGCCACGTAAGAACAACGCTGTGGGGGCATTTGTTCCCTTATAAAAATTCAGAAAAGAAAAGGGAAGGGGAAAATTCCCCACTAATGGAAGCATCACGTGTAAGCACGTGAGCATCAATCCTTTACAAAGAGACTCAGAGAGGGAAAAGGAAAAAAATTCCTGCTAGTGGAGTATCACGTATAAGCACGTGATGCATCTGTCTGCAGAGTAAGAGGCTCCGCTTAGTAGGCGGCAACTAAAGCCTCACGTGCAAGCACGTGATCGTCTTTCACACAAAACGTGTGGGACTCAGTCATAAAACAAAACAAAGAACAAAGAAGCTCAGGCGTTACCACGTGATGCCTTCCCTCTGTTTGGACTCCTGCATACAAACAAACCAAATTAATTCTATGAGGTGTCACGTGGTACACGTGATGGCTCTTATACCTTCTGAACAGATAGAATTAAATTCTAAACAAAGGGATCAAAAGCACTATTTTGGAAAATATTTCCTTGGATCTTTCTAAACAAGAAAGATTGCACTCTGTAAAGCAGAGCACCGTTGGATTAAAAATCCAATGGTGATTAAAAATCACCAATTCACAGAAAAATTCTGTGCAAGGAAATATCTTTCTAAACTTGCTAAGAACAACAAAAGAAATATCTTCTGTAAAACAGAAGTCCTTGGATTAAAAATCCAACGGTGGATAAAATTCACCGATTGATCTAAAAGATCATTCTGGTTGATCAAAATCTCTCAATGAGAGATTTTCTGAACAAATTGATTCTTTTCTTTCTCCTATAAATAAGAGCAAAGGGACAAAAAAAGGGGAGGATATATAGAAATAGAGAGAGAGAACAACTCACAAACTTCAAGTTAAAAAAAGAGAAAACAAAAAAGAAAAATCCGAGGTAAGAGAAGGAAAAAAACTCAGAGAATATCTCATCTTTTTTTCAACTCCATAAGAGTTTAACTCTTCTAAAAAGAACTTAGTTCTTCCTCTAGTTGAGATCTGCAGAAGCAGATCTCCCCACAAGTTGAGAATTTAATTCTCATCGGGAAGATTTTACCATGCAGATCTAAAACCTAGGGGGAGATCTAAGTTCAGAGAATTTAATTCTCCCATAAAAGTATATAGGAATTTAATTCCTAGGAATTTAATTCCTCTGATAGAACAAGGGTTTAACCCTTCATATGAGAACTTAGTTCTCCCTTATGATAAAAGATCTGCAGAAGCAGATCTCCGCACAATTTGAGAATTTAATTCTCATCGAGGAGATTCTTTCATACAGATCTCAAACCTAAGAGAAAAACTAAGTCCTAAGAATTCAATTCTTACAAAATAATGGGCTTGAAAATTTCTAAACTCGGGATCTCCATGCACGTAAAAGGATTGGTACCCAACATGACAACAGCCGATCACGTGCTCCCACGTGAGTGCCTCTGAGGAACAAAAGAGATTGTCTCACGTGATCACACGTGACCCCATAGTAGTGCTTGGCACTTACAAAGTAAAAAGGGAATAAATCAAAGGCAGTTTCCACTTTTAGGACGCCTCACGTTAACTCACGTGACCCAATAGCGCTTAGGGCTCAGAAAAGAACAAAAGAATAAACACACAGAAGCAGCGCCTCAAATTCTTGAAGTTTAATACTACTTCAAGCACCACACGTGACCCCACGTGAGCGCCTCTGAATTTTAGTGTTTAACACTATTTTGAACACATCATGTGGGAGCACGTGAGCGCTGAATATATACTAGTGTTGAACACTATGAAAAGCTAATATTAGCCAGACTCAGACCAAATTTCCCAGCGACCATCAATTGAGCCCCTCATGCTCGGGGTCTCCAAAACCGATCTCAGCCCTGAAGACAGCTAATGAGCTCCCAACAAATGGCATCTAGACTGATGTTCATACCATCCTGTGAGTCCATGCTACCTCTCCCGGTACTTTCAGGCATGCGGAATTTGGTGAAAAACAATTTTTCTAGAGGTGGTAACATGGACTCAAAACCGGATCTTTGTTAAACATCTAACTAACAACCTAACTAGGAGTTGTTAACTACTCGGTTAGGGGGTTATACCTTTCTTTCTTGATCTCCTTCGTCTTCAAGCCTCGATGGTTGTCCGGATCGGCTTCACTCCGTCGTCTCCTTGCGCCGAAGATAGATCCACCTCGAAAGCTTCTACCTTTGGCTTCTTCTTCGATCTTTGAAGAAACTAGTTCACTTGGTTTGCTAAACCTTGTGAACTAGAGTGAGTAGAGAAGAGTGTGTTGGGATTTTCTCTATGGTTCTTGGTTCTCAACACATGAGACAAGTGAACCATAGACTAAAGAGAGGGAGAGCAAGAGGAAGGAGATGAGAGCTCAAGAACAAGAGAGAGAATGAGAATGATAGAATGAGAGAAGACTTTTCTCTCTTGGCTCTCATAATCCATAACCATCATCACAAAATAGTAATCAAGTATTGTGTAAATGGTTTAAGCTACAATAGCCATATCATTTCATGCACTCATTTCTCACAAGAGAAACAAGCAAGTAAAAAGTCTTTGCCATGAAATGATGGCCATTGTCATCATGATGGTCAACTAGTCCAACCTAGTCAACTGGTCAACAAAGTCAACAAGTCAACAAAGTCAACCCCTCAACAACCATGTCACCATAATACTTAATTAATATTATTGTTTATCATATATCATATTCTCATTAGGGTTGAGCAAAAAGTCAATAGTCAACAGTCAACGGTCAACAACCCTAATGAGAATCCTCTGCCTCTGTCTCTCCGTCAACTGTGCATACACACCCGCATCCGCGTTCCGAGGAACACGAATACATACTGGATAAATCCAATCCCAATACGTACACTAGGATCTGGCTTAAACCAAAGCCCGCTAGTGTAAACTGTCCGGACACTGTACGTGCATAAGTGCACGGATGTGACCGAACCCTGTCGCAAAACCATGCGACCTACCGCAAAACCATGCGACCTCTACTCTTTTGCCTAAAGGCGAATAGCTTTCTGTGTGGGACTCTAAAGACTCGACACTACGCTGGCAGTGGGTTTAACCACAGACCGCAAGCGGCACTAGCTGTGCGTAACGGTCCCCAGGTAGATGCCGACAAGAAGACTGACGAGGTGAAACCCATCTGAACTCCTACTGAGCCTGAATGTGACATTCTCCGTACAGTCTGGTCTGTTCGTCTGATACATCACATGGCGGGCCTAGGGGACGGTAAACGTCAGTCCCCTAATAGCGGTACAAGTCGTGTCGGAGTGAAGCCCAAAACACCCTGAGATAACACTGGAAGCCCACCAGTATATCTCGATTGCCCTGGCCAGGGACTACTCGTGTAATGGCTCTCCTAGACACAGCGCGATGTCAACCCCCAATACCGGGAGAGACGAATCCTGTCTAACTGTCACTGCCTCCAAGTGCTTCAGGACTGTACCCAACCACTACCTGTTTGCACGACTCCTTTGAGCCGTGGTAGGGTAGTAATCAAAGTACAGTGGGAACACACTCGAGGCGAAGTGACAGTGTCTAGTCAGCGGACTAAGCTGTACTCATGTCACCTGGGAACTGATAACTGACGACAGGTATAATACCAACCGGTCAGTTCCCGACGAGTCCTGTCCAGTGTACTCGTAACCTAACGAGCACCCGTATACTATCTCCAGTACGACGTACTGATGGCTGTGGGACAGACAATCTCCCACACTGCGATGAGAAGCGCATACGCTAGTCTACTCCGGAGTATCGATGCCCTGTCTCGATAGTCCTGCGACTAGGGACCTGTATAAGGATGTGCTTATAGATTACCCAGCCCCCACTAGTGTGACTGCCATCACAACGCTGGTAATCAAGCAAAGATCCTAAGGGCTCCACTAATGTGTATAGGTGATATACTAAAATAAACACATGTACACGTTGAAGTAGAAACAAACCAAGTAGCATACTACTATATTGAGCAAGATTGTTTATACAAGGTGAATATCCCAAGCTTCCATTAAGTAATATACAAACTAGTATGATACAGTAATGGCCTCTAGGGCATATACACTAACACATCCCCCCTAGTCGGGATATTGGTTCAAGGGTACACCTCTTCATACCTCTGATACATGTCGTTGTAATCCTTCAACGTCTTCAGAGAGATGGAGGGTCCCAATAACCAATAACTTTTGGCGCATCCCCAAACTGGTTAAACCAAAACCCCATGGACTATGAGGTCCTTAAACTTATGGACTATGATGTCCTTAAACTTTATGGACTATGAGGTCCTCAAACTCATGGACTATGATGTCCTTAAACTTTATGGAATATGAGGTCCTTAAACTCATAGACTATGATGTCTTTAAACTGTCACGGACTATGATGTCCTTAAACCCAATGGATCACAACGTCCCTAAACTAAAACGATAGAGCCCAAATGCTTTGTCATCGGATCTAAATGATCCTGAACCCCCGTTGAGTAGATCTTAGTCTAAAATTAGATTAACGTATCCTTAACAAACATTTAAGTTGATCTTAATCTTAATGAGATTAACGATCCTTAAACCCAACCCAAACTCAAATCTAAGAAAATACGGATTTGGACTAATCCGCGCCCTACGGACGACAACATAAATTAGTCTTCGTATACAATTCACGGGCAACCAAAAATAAAACAAATATACACGACATAAAGTGACCTTCTGGTGCAGGAGAAAGCGGTTACCGCGATGCGGTAGCGTAATTAACTGCAAGGGCTTACGCCTGCAGGGAAGAGCGTCCCCACAATCAAAAACCCCTCACAATGAAGGGGAATCTGACGAAGTCTGCTACATCGGCCGCATCTGTCCAAACTCCGATATATGGTGCCATAAATCAACTTGGTATCTTCGGAGAGGTGTACGGATAAAATCAAATAGCATCTGCCCCCAAATTTAGGCAAAATGTCTGTCTTCCCGGTTTTCGGCGGTAAACAGTCCCATGTCAAGCAAGTCCTTGGAGGAGACCCTCAGAGGCTTCCGCACCCTACCAAACACATGGTGGCGCCCCCCTAACGGGTTCCAGATCAACCAATTCATTGGTGCAGACCCCTTAATGATCTCCGCACCCTTCAAAACCTATGCGGCAGCATCCCTAGTGGGTCCCACATCTACAAACTCGATGGACGTAACCTCTAGCAGCCTCCTCAATGCACCAAACTCGATGGCGATAACCTCAAATAGCCTCTTCAAACCTACCAAGCCTTCTCAACTCTACGAAACCTACGGTGACAACCCCAATAGCCTCTCAAATCGCCAAAATCCATGATGATAAGCCCAATAGTCCCCTTCAATCCACTAGAATCAATATCAAACGCCTCAAAATCTCTCTGCATCTACTATTTCATTCATTCTTGACATCCGTCTCTGCGAACCCGCCTCAACCTTGCTCTATAAGAGACTGCATCATAGCGGTTAACCATATGCAATCCATGAGTATCTATCGTGACACAGAAGTCAATTTGTGACATTGAAGTCGAATACATCCACCACCAAAACCATGCCCTATGGGAGACTGCATCATAGCGGTTAACCATATACAATCCACGGGCAATCCTCGTGACATTGAAGTCAAAAATCCCAAAGATCATAAACCTTGTCCTATGGGAGACCGCATCATAGCGGTTAACCATATACAATCCACGGGCAACCTTCGTAGCAATGAAGTCAAAAAATCCCAAAGATCATAAACCTTGCCCTATTGGGGATTGCATCATAGCGGTCTACCATATACAATCAACGAGCTACCATCGTGATATAGAAATCAACAAAACCAAATCTCCAAACCTATTCCATGTTGGTCCGAGATGAATTTAAACCACTGCTGGTCCGAGATGACCTTAAACTATTGTTTGGTCCGGGATGACCTTAAACTAATGCTGCTTCGAAAATGACTCCAAACTACTGTCTCGTCCGAGATGATCCTAAACTAAAACAGGACACCAAGTCCCTAAACTGGATCCATGGGCCACTATGTCTCTAAACTGGAGTCCTGCCCTATGGCAAGCAAAATAACTTGTCATATACAATCTACGGGCAACCATCATGGCATAGAAGCCAATGCCCCTTTTTGTCCCACCAGGTGCGCATCCTGCGACGTGCACCTTTCCTATCAACTCCCACTGGACGTGCTGGTCAACCTTCACCTTCTTTTAAACAACCATTGTAACACAGAAATCAATATTCCACCCTGCTTTGTCCGAAACGACTTTAAACTACTATCCATGTCCGAGATGACTCTAAACTACTACCGCATGTCCGAGACAACTCTAAACTACTATTGCATGCCCAAAACGACTCTAAACTACTACCCAAGTCAGAGACGACTATAAACTGCTACCCATGTTCGAGATGACTTTAAACTACTACTTACGGTCAGATAATATTATGTACCGTACACAATCCATAGGCAATCATTCATGACATAGAAGTCAATCATTTCTCCAGGCCCGCATTCAACAACATGTTCCATGATGAAATCCCATGCTGGGACATAGAAGCTAGCCATCTTGCCGAGCATGTCGAAACTGCCCTACGGTCTGGATCATACATTCTATAAAGCCGTATATAATTTAGGGGCGTAAACAGTAGCAAAGATGCCTGTCTACTCAACGGTGAAAGCGTACACAGCAAGAGATGTAATTTTTTAGTGCACATAAACAATGCTACCAAATATGTATAAATTGAGCTGTATCTCTACTGCAACTGTTAATATGAAATATATGCTGTGATTGTTGCTCCCACTTTATATCTTATGTTGTTATTGCCATTTAATGCTTATTAGAAATAAACCAATCGTAGAAAGTTCTCTCCGTTCAGTGCGGAAGGGTAATTAACTACAGCAGCTTGCGCCTATAGGAAATCTAGTCCCCGCAATAAAAAAATCCCTTTCCAAAAGGTGAATCTGAGAAGTCACGCTACATCGGTCGCATCTTTCTGGCCCATCAGCCACATACCACAAATACACCCCGCGTTGCGGAAACGCGTCGCATTTCTGAGGAGACAGGCGAATCTGCATCGATCTGACCCCGTAAGTCTTCCGAGAGTTCGCAAGATCCTCGGGGATCCCTTCCGGAGGCGAACAATAACAATATTGATCCGGCTCGACCCTATACTGAGACGGTTCAATAAAGTCTGAGACGGCTCACAACATGTCTGGAATTATATATTTCTCTCTGTTTGTATGAAATGACTCGAGCTAATTTTGAGCCGGCTCGAAATCTTTCGACGTCTTGAACTAAATTTTGGGCTGTTTTGGGAAATCCTATTTTTACTCTATTTCCCTCATACAATAAATAGCAGTTTGTAACCCTAATTGGGCAACCCTTTGTTAATCTGATATTGAGAGAGAGAAGGCTAGGGTTTTGAGAGGGATTTTGTGAGAATTCATCCACCATGATAATCCTCCTATTTGTTCGATTAGTAAAGTACTTCTTCTTCGCCCATGTTTTTTCCCATAAGAGGTTTTCATATAAATCTTGTGTCTTGATTGGTTTGTGCTCTATTCACTACTACAAAAGTTCTAAAAGGTAAAGGGGATTTCGTCACGGTTCAAAACGTGTCAATTTTAACGTAACGGTCGTAGAAGAATTGGTGATGGTTTGAACAGTGGCCGATTGCATAATGTGGCGGGCCCCACAACCCACCGGTGATAAAACCCAAAATTTTCCCCTTTCTTTTCCCCGAGCTCCTCAATTCTTTCCAACAAAAATTTCGCCCTAAATTCTCCCGCCTCCGCCTCTTTGCCAATCTCGCTTGAAGAGCCCTCTCGTCGTCGTTCCCCGGCGCTCGAAGCCCCCTCGTCTTCGATCGCCCCTTCCCTCTCCTCACCGTTCCCAGCCGCTCGAAGTCCCCTCTCGTCGCCGATCGCCTCCCCTCGCGTCGTCGATCTCGTCCCCTCTCATCGCCGATCGCCTCCCCTCGTGTCGTCGTTGCTTGAGATCAGCTCTGTCGCTCGAAGCCCCCGCTGCCGCCGCCGTTCTTGCCACTCCCAGCCATTCGAAGCCCCCGCCGCCACCCCTTCAGTTGCTCGTAGATTTCGTTAAAAATGTAGTGTTCAATCTAAAATTTTGTTAATTTCAATTTTTATAAATGTTGTTGATTGTTTTTTAATTTGGTTAAAATCTTTTAAATAGGTAGTTAATTTTGGCTTTGTTGTTGTTGCTACTGCCGTTGGATAGGGTTAGGTTGGGTCAGTTAGGGTTATGGATAGGGGTTAGGGTTAGGTTTAGGTTTAGGATTTAGGGATAGGGTTAGTGTTGGTTAGGGTTAGGGTTAGGGAAAGAGTTAGGGTTATGGATAGGGTATGGGTTAGTGTTAGAGATAGGGTTAGGGTTAGTGTTAGGATTAGGGATGGGTAGTTTAGTGAAATTAAATAATAATTAAGGGTATTTTAGCTACAAAGCTACAAAAGTTGAGGTTATTTTGGTGAAAAAATAAAATTGAGCAAGGATTTTTTTACTTAAAAATTTAATCATAGTTTAGTGAAAAACAACAATAGTTAAGGGTATTTTAGTGAAATTTATAGTAGTTTAGTTAATTTAAGATATGAGTTGTTTATTTAAATTTGTTAAGGTAGTTTTGTGAAAAAAACAACATTAGCTAAGGGTAGTTTAGTGAATAAATTTTAAGGTATTTTATAGTAATTTAGTAAATGTTTGTCTATGCTTATGTGTGTATGTGTGTGTACACACACACAATTATGCGCGCGCGCACACACACATGTACACACACACATACAAAAGGCCGAACCTTAATTCATCATCGTTCTCCTCTACATAGAACTATTGTCAAACCCCATCCTAATCCCAAACCTAAATCCAAAATATTAAACTCGATTAAGAAAACCCATGACTTTAAAAAACTGTACCCGAAACCAAAAACTTCGAAACCTTGAAGTTGAAACTTAAGCGTAAAACTAATTGAAATTAAATCTTAAACCAAGTGTATGATACTCGATGATAATGTGAAATTTTCATATTCTCATCTGTTGGGATTGAAATTTACACCCCATTGACCAAAGCTCAAAATCAAAGTCAAACCGCCGACATGTAGGCGGACCCTACTGTCAAATCCAAGCTAGGCCCACGCTTGAACCCATGCTGGGCCTACGCCCGAATTCAAGTCGGGCCCACACCCGAACCCAACTACAAGCAGGTAGGCCCAAGCCTAGACCGGTCCTATGCCAAGAAAGTACAACAAATAAGTGTAATATTTAAATAGGCAAAAAGCTAAATTTTTGTAAAGCTCATGGCTCATGTGCAAAATGAAATAAGCAAATGAGGCATGAGATGGGCAAAATACCATTTTGTAAAGCCCAATGGGCTATGTGTAAATTTGTAAGTCTATATAGGGAAACATCATGATGAAATGAAAAAGAAGAATTCATTTCCCATCAAATTTCTAGGGTTTGTGCCTCCATCCTCACTTTCTCAAGTTCTTCCTCTTTCTCTTCATTTTCTAATTAAATCAATAGCTTAGCTCTCTTTTTCTCAAAATTAAATAAAGTTTTACCATAAATCCATTGAAAAAGAGTTTAACTCTCACATCCAATCAGAAAAAAGAGAAGATTTTCGCTACCTTCTTCTTCCTTCCCAAGATCCAATTTGAGAGAGGAAGAAGAAGGGAAACCCGCCTCTCAAGGCTCCATCAAGAGAAGAAAAGGGGTCTTTTCTCATCACCCAAGATCTAAATATTGGAGTTTCAAGAGAACCCATTTGGGTTTCTTCTCAAAAGAGAAAGGAAGAAATCTTTTGGAGTTTAACTCCAGAATAAAATTTCTTTTGGAGTTTCACTCCACAATAAAAATCCTTTTGGGAGTTTAACTCCATTTAAAATCTTTTGGAGTTTAACTCCAAAATAAAAATTCTTTTGGAATTTAATTTCACAATAAAAATCCTATTAGGAGGTTAACTCCATTTAAAATCTTTTGGAGTTGAACTGCATAATAAAAAAAATCTTTTGGAGTTTAACTCCATAGTAAAAATCCTTTTAGGAGTTTAACTCTATTTAAAATCTTTTGAAATTTAACTCCATAATAAAAAATTCTTTTGGAGTTTAACTCCAAATAAAAATCTTTTGGAGTTTAACTCTATTTAAAAACTTTTGGGAGTTTAACTCCAAATAAAATTGTTTTGGGAGTTTAACTCTAAATGAAATCTTTTGGAGTTTAACTTCATTATAAAAAAAAAATTGGAGTTAAACTCCAAACCCCTGGACACCCTCTGCCTCCCCCATTGAAGGGGTTTCCTTCCCCACATGAGGGGGAGGCTCCTACTAAGTGGGAGCACATGCTCCCTCACGTGGGGGGAGTGGGAGCTTTCCTCCTTCTGACTAGTGGATGCCCCTGCTCCCTCTCACGTGAAGGGGAGTGGGGAGCTCCCCCACTCTCACGTGAGGGAGGGGGAGGCTCCCACTATGTGGGAGCTCCCCACTCCCCTTTACATGAAGGGGGCTCCTACTTAGTGGGAGCCTCCCCTCTCACGTGAGTGGGAAGGGGGCTTCCCCATCCTTTTTAATATATATATATATATATATAATATATATATATATATATAATATATATATATATATATATAGAGTAAATAAAATAATTTTTTAAAAAATGTTTCTTTGAATAATTTTTAAAAAAAAATCATTTGTCTCAAATAGAATAAAAAAAAATGAACACCTCCCTATTGTTAAAAAACACACCAACACATTACATTGATTTTGCATGACCAGTTTGATCCGTCAATTGGAGGTTCTCTCGCTCTAAAAGCGAGGGATAATTAACGGCAGATTAGTCCGCGGCTGCCGAAGATTCAGATTCCCACAATCAATAAACCCCAGCCTACCCTAGGCAGGGGAAATCTGTATACGCCTGACAAGCGACACGTATTCCCATCACAATGGGGTGATGTCACGACCCGAAAGTACGGAACATGACCGACACTTAGACTACGAAACGTCTCGAGGCGTACGTAATCTAAGTAAGCCGAAAAACCCAGAAATCCAAACCAAGAAAAGTAGTAGAGTGAAGGCAAACCAATTTAAATCAAGTAGTGTTAATAGCATAAGCCGAATTATGCATTTTTAAAAACATCAAATATTTCCTGAAAATTTCGGCAGAGTCTCCTTTGTAAAAACTGGCTCCCAAACGGGATACAACATGAATAGTATACGAAATCAAAAAAAGGCATCCCCAAGCGGGAGCTAGCTCTTCGTCAATCGACGGTCACAACCACACAAGCAATATAATATACAACGCCAAGGGCGAGGATCAAAACTCAAATAGAAACTCAAAACAACAAGAAATCCACAGAAATACAACGCGCGACTCTAAGGTCGAAAGAATAAATATCACTGGTCTCTATCTCAAAAATAAATACATGTTTGGTTGACGGAACTTCTCGATACAACTGAATAATAATATACAATGTATAATGATGGGTACGATACAAATAAACCCACCTACTAGCAAGTCACCCGAAAGAAGCAGTGCCAGCAAAGCCGTAATGAAACCTGTACGGCAAAACCTGCAAGGAACTGTGGCACAACGGGGGTGAGTTGCCAACTCGTGAGTAGAAAAACATCTACGAACAGAAACCGCATGTATGACGCAATCCTAGGTCATACGATCATAATATATCCTCAAATATATATAACATGCAGCCTAACAATGATTAGGGTAAATATCTAACTCGAGTGTAATCCCATGTGCCCGTGTCAGTGCCTCAGGTAGCGATATATCATATGGATGATGTATGAATGCATGAAACAGAATGCATGTACTGAATAAAGCTACTTTCATAAATCAGTGAGATTTCTGTATTTTAAATAGGAGGTACCATAAATGAAATCAGCATAAAACAGTGCCCAGCATCGACACAAAACAAGTATCCAAATATCTCGATATCTCTGTGTCACAATCTCTGTACCTTAATATCTCAAAATCTCAATGTCTCAATCACAATATCTAGGGCACCGTCAGTCCAGACCGGCCCCTACCATCCATCTCAAGACCACGACGGTATCTTCCGGATATCCGACGCGTCGGGAAAAATCACCGGTCGATAGTGCTCCCCTGCCAGGCTCAACGTCAACAACACGATCCTCTTGCCCCGGGGTACCGCACCGGGCCCACCATGTACCTGAAACGGTTCCTCCACTCCTCGAATCGGGTCTCGAAATCCATCAGCAAACTCATGGTGGACGACTCATACGTCATGGAAAAACCGCACTTTTTATTTTAAAAGAGAGAAAATGTTTATTTATGTTTTTGCGGTTTTCCTCCAAATCCAAGAAATCTCATGAAATCTGAATCCAAGTCATCAATAGCATGTAAACAGTGAATATAGGCATGAGAATCCATGAATGCGACATAACAGTGAATAATAACATGCATGAAGTAGTAGGCAATAACTACAATGTCTAACTAGCATATAAGGCAAGTACACTAATATCATGTCTAAACTATTAGCTAACAACCTATGTCAAATGAAATAGTATTTTCTAAAGTGTTCGTGACATGGCAATTACCGATGAAGATGTGTGTGAGCCGGCAAGTAAGTGTACGTGGTACATACGCGTCATCGGTAATGGTGCTGGTGTCCTAACAGCATGATATTAATAATAGGATATGAATCATAATATAAGCATGCGATGCGGAGCGAACAACAATAATGAGCGGGAGCTGAATACTAAACACGGGTGCCCTTTGAAATAACATGAATCGTGGGGTTTTGAAAATAAGGGCTACGGTGGTTTTAATAAAGGATACGTCTTTTGAAATATCCGTAGATCTTTTGACCTGTCTTTTAAAATACCCACGATCCGTTAGTTTTGATATAGGTAGGAGTCTAATCTAGTCTAACAACTATACTAAACTATACGGTTGAACTAACAAGCTGAACTACAGGTAAGGAAACCGCCTAACATCTGAGTCGATACGTATACATACCTGTATATATATTAGTCGGTGATCTCGCCTCAATAATATCATATCCGATACCATATCTATAATCAGACATCCCAAGTCAAGAGTGCGGATCAATCATCAATATAAAGCTTGTACGTAAATCCGTCGTACGGCATCCCCAAATCTGGGTACGGGTCAATATCATACTCATCACACTGTTCATCTGGTATCCTCTTTATCAAGATCGTCATCTGGGATACTGACCCACGTCTAGTACACTACTAATATTACTATTCACATGGCATCGTCATCCAAAGATCCGCTACAACATCAGGACGTATCTCAAGTACGAATCCTGCCATATCACCGATCTCACGGCCTCAACTCAAATCTCATCGACTCATCTTAATCCCAAGTATCATCCGCAAATCCAGTATATGAACATCTAGTCCCATACCCAGGTGAACACATAAACACATATCCCCATATACGCACAGGTAATAACATAGATGCATGCATGTGTGTGTGTGCGTGCACGTGTGTGGGTGTAACAACTACTTTAGGGTTTCGCAACTAACACTAAACTAATCCATGAACACCTAGAATCTACCTTTATCATCAAGTCTCATATCAACATAATATATATAATCAAAATATATGTGTGTATACGTATTCGTATACATCACCACGAACTGCGGGGG
This sequence comes from Agapanthus africanus, assembly GCA_030015575.1. Lineage (NCBI taxonomy): Eukaryota > Viridiplantae > Streptophyta > Magnoliopsida > Asparagales > Amaryllidaceae > Agapanthus > Agapanthus africanus. The sequence goes on from JASDDO010000031.1 coordinate 553,063,966, forward strand.
TGCTATACGTCATCCACCCGACTTCTCCCCGTAGATATAAATCTACTCACCTGGTCCTCGCTCGCCGGAACCGACGTCGCCACGTGCTTGCTTGTCGTCTCGAAGTCCACATGGGGTACCTACATATTATAACGCACCGCATCACATTAAAATCCGACTCATGACCAAAGCGACACACGAATCTCACATAGGTCAAAACCTATGGTTTGCTTTCTCAAATCAACCCAAAAACCCTCAATATCGGCGTACAAACGCCGAGTGGTCGCGAAAAACTCAAACGCACCAATCGTGGTTTCAATACTCATTAATTATATAAGAAATAGGTTTTAATTCATCAAAACCATCAAATTAAACAAATCGTTTTATTTCCCAAAAACCTAGTTAGCGGTCGTTAACCGTTTTTAATACAAATCTTGATTTTTAGCAAACATAGTGGTTACAATATTCACTAATTAGCTTAAATAGGCCAAATAAACATTTATTATATTTTTAATCTTGCCACAATTCCCTTAAACCAAAACCTAGTTAGCACAAATACCCTTTTTGTTCAAAACTTGAAGTTTTAATCAATAAAAACATTTCAACAATTTTTTTGTGGCCAACATGCTCACTAAATAACATAGTTAGGTCATACAAATCACTTTCATCTATTAAACTCATCAATTTATGAATATTTTTAAAATCTAGTAAGCACAAAAAAAATTCCAAATTTGTGCAAACATTGCGGATTTGCGATAAAGTGCACACAATATCGCGCAAACACCCAAGTTAACCATTAGAAAGCCACAACAATTAAACTAACCCAATTACCATGCTTCAAAACCCATTTTCCATACACAACCCTTTCTTGATTTTTATAACTAACAAAATCCAACCCAAACTATACATGAAACACTAAATTAGCACTAATTTGAAGCCCAAAAAGCAAGTTAAACTCTTAGATTTGGTTTGTATAAAACACTAGATAGCAAAATAGAATAATTAACTTAATAATGGTGTGCTAGAAAGCCTAGTTTAACTCAAACCATTCTCTTGAAAATCCTAGATGAAAATTGCACCAATATTAACACTAAAACAACTCATTTAAAGAAATCTAACCATAAGAATTTAAATGGGTAAGGATTATACCTCTAAATCTAGAGATCTAGCAATAAAAATTTGCCTCCAATGATGGCTTCATAGCACCATGATCCAAGCAAGAGAGGCTAAGGAGAATGGGATGAAGAATGGCTTGAAATTTTGAGCTTTGATTTGGATTTTGGAGCAATTATTGATAAAATTTGATGATGAAAAGAGATGAGACAAGAAGAGGGAGGGGGCTGCTGTAAAATTCAGAAATTCTCGGCTGCAAGGGGATGGGAAGGAGTGGTGTGGGTGTTGGGGATAATTTTCAAAGTCAAAAGACCAATCAAACAACAAAAACCCACTCTCCAATTACTATATTTTAATCCTTCACATATCATTTCATCACAAGAGTTGAAGTCAAAATGGATGGGGGTTTCTTGCTGTGGTGGGGCCGGCCAAAAGAGGAGAGGAATGAGTGTGAGAGATTTACAAAAACATTCTATGCAAAAAGACCCCCCACAATACCATATTTGCAAGTTTTAGTTCAAAATAAATATATTTTGTTTCCCATAATAAAACCCCATTAAAACTTGAAATAAAATAACAAAAATTTATATTACAACTAGATTTTAATTAACATGATTTTAAAGATAAAAATTAGCCCATTTAAATTTGTATTTATTGCTAATTTAATGTATTTTTTTTACCGGCTTAAAATAATATTAAAAATTGAAAAATTAGGGAAAAATTTTAAATGACCAGAAATTTATAAGTAACTCATTAGCTACTAAAAACTACCAATTATCTATTCATATTAGGTATAATTAGGCCTAAACTGCAAAATAACAAAAAAGACGATTTACGGAAAAATACCAAATTTTCACCGATTTTCGGGAAAACACCAAAACGACTTTTCTAGGCGTTACAGGTGACGAAAAACACTATAGATTCTGGCACGTCTGGTGGAACCTTTTCTCTCCTCCCATATTTCGGGTTAAATATTCATGTGAACTCAATCGACATATACATGGATTGCCTATACTGAAATCATGCTTCTTTATGCAGGTTAACATTTTCCAATTGCAATCTTTGGATGCAACAAAATATCTCCAAGGACAAGCTCAGTTCTCAACACAACTTCCATCTCGTATACGATGAAGATGGACGCCAGGACGGTCCTCCCGGCCAGTCTCGGACAACAGTGGGAAGAGTCGCTGCTACCATTTGACTCTATTCTGTTCGTGCCAGCTAACGCCATCTCTGCTCCTCAAGCCCCGGCGACAGATAAACCGGCCTCAAAAGGGAAAAGGCCAAATGTCATGGTCACGGAGTCACCTCAGCCCATGCACAAATTCGTTTCCGAACGACTCTCCGTTGCTCCAGCTGAAGGCAAAGCCGTCAACACCAAAAAAGGAATAAGGCATCTCGGGCAAGCTCCAGCGGTGTCCTTGACAACTGCGCGATTGGGTATCTTCTCTAAGCTCCCCGTCAATCAACTCACGGTGGCTTCCCGGAAAATAGATGCCCGCCAAGCTCTCACAATCGAGAAGCTAAGACAGAAAAGGTTCAGATACAGAGCCAACAAGAGGGCTAGGGCTCCTGCTAGTCTGAACTTCGTGGGGTTCCAAAAACGAGGTTACCCCGCAACAGCAGCTGAATCGGCTATAACGCTCGCTAACTCTTTTGAACCACTGAAATTGGTTCAGAAAAATTCCATGACCGCAAGAGTCAAGAAAACTGCGATCCGGATAGCGCCACCCAAGGACCCAGTCATGCCAACTGTCTTCAGTCGCCTGTCCTTTCCAGAAGAGGAAGGGCTACGACAACCGTCCGACAAATCAGCCGCCAAAGATAAAGAGATGGTTGGATATGTGGTCCACACTGTCTACATGGCGGGCACATGCAGGAAGAGAAAAGATGGGGTCACCACATCTCAAATCCAATCTGGTTTGAATATGGTTACCACTTCCCATGACCAGCTTCCTACGGAAGATAATGAAAACCCTTCCAGCAAGGCTGATATGCAGAGAGATCCCTTGGTTCATGAGGAGTCGGGCTTGGAAAGCGAAGAGGAGTTAACCTTCCGTCCCAAGACCGCAGAGCATCAACTTCTCCAAGAGCTTCAGAAGCAGCTCAGAAATAAGGACAAGGAGATGGCCAAGCTCTACTCAAAGATTGACAACTTGACGAACGTCGTCCTACATCCCACGGCTCAAGTTTGTTCTCAGCCACCCAATTAAGCGCAGGTCTCTGCTCATGAACCGGAAAGCGATGTCCCGAAGCAGCCGAAGCCTATTCCCTCAAATCCAAAGACGGGCGAGCCGCATGAAAGTCGGCCACATTCTACCTCAAGAAATGTCTTGACTACCGACGACAGCCGCCCGCCAACGCAGAATTAGATCATGGATGTGATCACTAACAAAGTCAAAATATTGGTATTCGAAGCCAGAGCGCAAAAAGATGTCAGCAGTAGCGGGAGACCATATCCTGCTCGGTATGATCTGGTATAGTTTCCTAGTGGCTATGTCATCCCCAAATTCGGAGGATTTGATGGGACAGGAAATGCGAATCAGCACATCGCCCGCTTTAAAGTCTCATGCGGGAATACTGGGGGCAATGATGCGCTTCTCCTCCGCCAGTTCGTTAATAGCTTAACTGTTGGATATAATGCCCTCAAAGTCAATTATTGGATCGCAGGCACATGATTGCAATGATTGAGGGTGGACCTATACCGGTAGGACAGTCTTACTCAAGATGATAGTATGTTATCTGGTTTATCTTTATCATCGTGTACAGCTTTAGGTGCCTTACAGATCACTATTACACATTGATAGAGCCCTCGGGATTTTGCTTGACGGCCAGCAGTATGATGGCGATCATATACGTGGGAGATGGGGTATATAAGCACATCCATAAAAGGTCCCTAGTCGAGAGATTTTCGAGACAGGGCATCGATACTCCAGAGTAGACTAGCGTATACGGATCGAGACCCCGACGAGGGGCGGTGGCTGGTCTCACAAGCCATTAGTGTCAGTTGGTTTACCTAAGACGTATACAGGTACTCATTGGGTTATGAGTACACCGGACAAGACTCGCCGGGAACATACTAGTTGGTTTTATACCCAGTGTCAGATAGCAGTTCCCTGATGACATGTGTACAGGTTAGTTCAACGACCTGAGATCTTCATTTGTCTCGTGTGAGTTCCCACTGTGCTTTGATTACTACCCTACCACGGCTCAAAGGAGTCGTGCAAACAGCTTTTAGTTGGGTACAGTCCCGAGCCACATGGAGGAAGTGAGCGGATCGGCAGGGGTTTCGTCTCTCCCGGTATTGGGGTGAGATCGCACTGTGTCTAGGAGAGCCATTACATGAAGTCCTTGGCTAAGGCTAGAGATTTACTGGTAGGTATTCCAGTAGTATCTTAGGGTGTTCTGGGCTACACTCCGACACGACTTGTACCGCTTTTGGGGGTCTGACTTTTACCAACCCCCTAGGCCTGACATGCGATGCTCATAGACGAACGGACCGGACTGTACGGATATTGTCATTGACAGGCTCAGTAGGGTGTCAGGATGAGTTCGCTCATCGCCCTCCCTTTTGGTCAATACCTGGTAGCCCGTTACGTACGGCTAGTACCATTGACATGCTAGTGGTTAAATCCACAGCCAAAGTATTGACGAGTCTTTAGAGTCCTCCACAGACTGTTTCTCAAGTTTCGGGCGAAACGTTGTAGAGGCCGTATGGTATTATGGCAGGGTTCGATCATATACGTGCAGTAGTGCACGGATCATGATCGGACGGATCATACTAGTGGTCTTTGGTTTAAGCCGGATTCTAGTATTAGATTTGTTGGATTACTTTAGTCTCATCGCATTCGCATTCAGTCGGAATGCGGATGCAGGTATGTATATACAGGTGAGGGGTATCCTTGTGATCCGTCACGAGTTTACTTTAGATGTTACCATATCTTTTTATTGTTGTAAACATTTGGATTAATGTTTACAAATGGAAATAATGAGCTCAAAGTCATGATGTAGTGCATTAAATATGGCATGTGCAAGGGTAGTGACTCGTGGTATTATTCTTTATGCATGCCATCATTTCATGGTTGATTATTGTGTGAGATTGTGATGGGAGGAGTGAGAGGGCAGCCACACTATATTGAGGTTAGCTCTTGGATTATTTTTACAAGGACTCACAACATTATCTCACACAAGAATAACAAAAGGCTTCATCATCTTCTTCTCTCTTCTTCTCTTGGAGCTCACTATCTCCATTGATGGCATCATCTTCAACCTCCATCCATACACTCTCATGTGTTGAGAATCAATAGATGCTTGAGACAAACTTATCACACACATTCTCTACATCGCCTTGGACACGTCGGCTAGCAAACTTCGTGTCCGAATTGCATTGGATGAAGCGGGAGCCCGTAAAAGGATTCGAAGATGTGGTGCCCTTTCCGACGAGGAGACCGGAGATCGGAGATGCCGCGAGGAGCTTAGGAAGGTGGCCAAAGACAGAAGGACACGGATCGATCGGTATAGCCTTTCTAACCCTTATCTAGTTAGCTAGTTATAGGTTAATGGTTCGATCCGGGAGAAAGACTACGATAGCGCCAGTTTCAAGTTTATAAAAAAGTTTTCGTTTCCGCATTTTGGCCTCGGATCGACGGCCGGGGCGCTACCGTAGACTTACATGGTATCAGAGCCACGCCATTAACCTTTACTAGCTTATTCTAACGTATTTAAAATATCGATCGAACAAAATTTCCGAAACCGAATTTCCAATACGAAAGTTTCTGTCGAATTTATTTTGTCGTCGAAAAATTATTTTGAGTGTGTCAGAAAATCAGGCAGGCTTTTTTAAGACCACTGCAGAAATTTTGTAGAATGATCTTACTGTAACGCCGCGGAACCGCGGCCTTACCCAAGTTTTGGCCGCGGTTCCACCGCTGTTCTGGGGCTACATTGCACAATTTTTCTTGTGGTGGTCTTCTGTGTGGAAATGTGGTTTCTGGAATTTTTAGTTTTGGCCCAGATTATTTTGAGTGCTGCAGTTGTACTTGGGGCCCACTTCGGAAAATTTTGTCGATCGAAGTTTTAAATAAGTTAGTTCGCAGTACTTACATTACTATCTGTGACCGTGAATGTCATTTGATCGGTAAATCTTATCTAATTGCTATAGCTCTTTTAGACGGATTTGCGAACGTGACATTCACGTTGATGTTCTGTGTTGTGCTATGATGTTGCGGATTTGTCGTGGTGGATAGCCTGGATGCAATGGTAGTACAGTTTGGTTATATTTGTACATTTGATATTGCGGGGCGAGCGTCCGACATGTGGACTGCTGTCACTGCCTGTTTGTATATTATTCTTTTGGGGCACGATCGGGCTGAGGTCGATGTACCCATTGTATATATTTTTATTTTCTGTACTAGGATTACCCCACGGTGGGGTGCACGGATAACCGGGTTCTAGAGGGCAACGGGCCCGCATCTCATGGTTTTGAGACGGAAGGGGATTCACTCTAGAATTGGCGGGCTATTCGCCGCACTCGTAGGGGGTATAGGTTGGCCCAATGAGGGGTGCTCAAGTTACCGGATTCCGTGAAGTTTTGGGTGGTCCATTCACTTTGTTGTAGGGGCTGCCTCGCTTCAGGTTTTGGCGGATAACTTGCCGCACTCGTAGGGGTCTAGGTTTCATTGCACAGGCTATCCACACGACCAGGGGAACGTCAGGTTTCAGTAGCGGCTCTATGAAACCCGGGGATCCCAAATTATCTGTATTGTTCTGTGATACTTATTACTTTCTGTGATGTTGCATTTATCACGCCTGGAGCGATTATTATATATTGATATATATACTAGTAGATGTTGTATATGTTTTACACCCGCGCTAGTCCAGTCCCCGCTCTGTCGTTAGTTAAGTAACCTAACGGGTGATGACGGGACCCAGTGGCGAATGCGGATGGCATATACGTACATCATATTTTCGTTCTTTATTGGTGTGATCAATTGATGGGACTGCGTTGATTCGGATCAATGCAAGCTAAACAAACCTGTTTGATGTTGTTGGAACAATTTTTCAAAAAGCTGTTATTACAAGGACGTTCTCTTTTTTTTTGCACAGTGGTATTCGGTTATGAATATCCAGCACCTCAGTCGACGAGGTAAGGGCCGAGATCCCTTCACCGGGAGTGACCCCTTGGACAGAAGTTTGCATCAGGGTAATAACTTCACTATAGCCGATTGCCTTTTTGCTTTGCATCACGCTATTCAGTTGGAATATCCTGTACCTCATTCTATGGGGAAAGAGCCGAGATCCCTTCACCGGGAGTGACCTCTTTAGCAAAGGTTGTCGCCACTATATTTTTATAAAAAAAGCTATCCGGTTCCTTCGACGATATCAAGTTCATTACGTTAAAGGTTTTTCGCCAAAAACCATTCGTAGCCCTCCGTCATTTCAGACAGGTAGCACTTAGTATTCATATTATGTTTGTTGGCCAAAGTCAAGGCATAGTGTATGGTAGCTATTTGTTACTTTTCTGTTGCATAGATAGATGCGTTGGTTTGGGACAATCGTACTGCTTTGTTGGCCAAAGTCAAAGGTAGGTACGGATGGGTTCAAATTAACCTGGATAATGACGGATAGAACTTGGCATGTGACTTATGATTTGTTGGCCAAAGTCAAGGTCATAAGAGCATGGGGTAAAAATCACATCGGGAGTTTCTAAAGAAACTGAAACTTGCCAGGCATGCGCATACCTTCTGGAGTGTGATAACGTGAGTGGATTCCATCACATTATCATGCGATAATAGTTGGATCCCGATTCCCACTGATGAGTTGGTTTACTCCTCGGGTGATCCCGACTAATTCTTCTTTCAGGTTTGGAGGAGAATTTGAGGTTACAATGGGGGGTTTCCTGATTAGATAAATTGGTAACCATTCTTATCTAGGTTAGAGTGCACGCTGAGTGTTTCTTTTCTCTTTCACTTTGGCAGCGACCATGGCCCGACCCTGCACTATAACTCAGTGACCAAGTTGACCGAATCTTGTTAAAAACATTGGCTTTTGGATTGTCCGAGTTGCATACATCATTGCCACTCCTTCTTTTACCCTTTGCATTTCTCCAGAACACACCGTATTATTACGAACGTCCACTTCCATTGGATAAATCCATCGTATGGTTATATACGAACTCGAAGGAACTTGTTCCAGATTCGAGGATGGATTCTGGTTCTGGAGAGATTGAATATGACTATTCAGTTGTCTTTTCCTTTTACCTTCTCTCAAGTTGCGAGTGCTCCTTGGATTAGGACGGTACACCTATTACGCTAATTGGATAGTCTTCTTCCAAACCATAGGCAGGTGCCGAACGGTGGGGAATGAAGAAAACCAATTAGCCTAACGATGGTGTACAGAAGGTAATAAGTTAAGACAAATAAAGGGATTAGAAAGAGGCCAAAGTAAATTGCGACTGCTATCATTCACGACCAAACCAAGTATTTTATTACCACTCCCACTTCACCTTTGTATTTCTCCAGAACACTCCGTATCACTACAAAGATCCACAGTTATTTGGATACTCCATCGTATGGTTATATACGAACTCGAAGGAACTTGTTCCAGTTCGGGGATAGATTCTGGTTCAGGAGAAAGAGGAATAAGATTTATTCAGTTGTCTTTCATCTTTACCTTCTCTCGCATTGCGAGTGCCCCTAGGATTAGAACAGTACACCTATTACGCTTATTGGATAGTTTTCTCCCAAACCATAGGCTGGTGCCGAACGGTAGGGAAGGAAGAAAACCATTTAGCCTAAGAGGGTGTACAGAAGGTAATGAGTAAAGACAAATAAAGGGATTTGGAGAGATGGCAAAGAAATGTACGGTTATAGTCATGAATCTGGATAATGGAAGAGGCATTACTAGGAATACTCGGATACCCCTTCGAAACATTTACATGTTTCAGTTTCACTGTACATTGTTAGTAGAAAAATGATTTCCCAATTAGGTACTTATTCCAGGGTATGTATTTACCAGGTATGATTCTCACATCTGTTTGGTTTTACAGATAATGAGTAGGAGTAAGTTATTGGGAATTGGGTGATCATCCTCATTATATCGGGATTCGTTGTAATTGGTGATATTTGAGGAAATCACTTGGGTTGTTTGCCGGACGGAAAATATTTGGTTTTGAATATCCGTTGTTATACACCAATTTCAAATTGATATATCTGTACGTTTATTTTTATAAAGTGAGATATAACTTTTTGAAATTATGTCCATGACATTTACCTATATCAGTAGATGGTTAGGTAAGGAGCATTCAACTGCGGTGTAATTCTTCATAACCATAGTACAGTTTTCAACCTACGACGCACAAGGTTTGAGTTATTCAACTCACCGGACTTATACAAAGTATTGTATGTTGTACAGTATCCATTAGGACAGAGGGTCCTCATACTATATTCTGTTTACTTGTGACTTCTCTAGTTTTAGACAAGTGTTTCGTAGAAATGCAAGGTCTAAGTTTTGAGAAGTTATAGGTATATGAATAAAGTAAAGAACTAGGTATTGCAAGTATCAGGATTCTTCAAGGTGATCGAAGATGTAGATACTTGTGTATGGTATTCAGTTGATAGTAATGATTATGAGAACTTGCTTCTCTTTCAGGTTACTCATATCTGGATGTACTCCTAAGTTGAGTAATGCTGATTAGCCTCTCTCCATTTAGTTGGCATGCACTGGAGACAGCTGCATGATTTGAATCTCGTTCCAATTAAATCAGTGCCTCTGTTTTTATATTGGATATAGAATAGTTCATATCTTAACAATGTTAAGGTACGGGGAGTTGTCCGGAACCAGACTCTGGATAACTCAAGGCGCGTTTCTGTAATGGTAGTTTGTGGGTTGACCCGGGCTATGACGAGGGTTGACTTTCTACCATCTGAAAGATCAATAGTGATATTGTTCTTGACTCGCCACAGTTTTAATAAAAATGGATTTTTTCAGAAAACAGTAGTGGGAGTATGATAGAACTGGAAGTGATTCTAGAACCGCAAACGATTACTGAAAATTTGATAAGAACCTAAAGATTCAATATGGTTTGACATTCCATTGGCCACTCCGCAGATATGGTGGGTAACCTCAGGCACCCGAGAGGTACTCCGGTAGCCTCTAGGACGGTGACATGGAGGTTCTTGTTTACCCAGACTTGACACTACTGTTGTTCCGGGCTATGAGACCCGACAGGAGGATGAGTATAGCGTCGTTTTAAACTAGCGCTAGAAGTGTACATGTATATGACTCTGCCAGAGAGTTGTCGCAGTCAGTGGGAGCAGCGGAAGCATAGTGGATAAGTAGCTTATGTCTATTTATGGACTAAAGCAGATATAGCGGAGATAGATCATCTATTTCTGATGTGACAGTCATAAGTTTGACTTCATTAGAATAGGGGATGGATCTGTTAAGAAGGTAGTAGGGTGTGATGTCCTGGTGCATGGATGACATACACATAGTAGGAAGTGAAAATCCTATACTACGATCGGTTATACTTTGGTTGTCATACAGTGGTTTCTCCACATAGGACATGAATATTATATCAGACATTCTGGTTACTAGATCTATGGTTTTAGATCTAGATTTGGGTAGTTTCCCAATCTGGGTACTTAGACAGTATTCTAAAGGTGTTTTAAAATGGACGACTCCTGGCACGGTAGTGTACCTGCAGGTGATGGAGTCACCCTCTCTAAAGGTGTCTTACAGACTAAAGGGGAGAGGGATGCGCATGATTGGCACATCACTTGCTTAGACAATTGAGTCAATCATGAGATGTCAAGTACCACACCAGATGTTGTTTTTGCACTAGATGCAATAAGTTGTGATATTAATCCTATCCTGGAGAAACGTTCGGAAGCAGTTTTAGAACATAAGTGGATGTTCTAGGGATATGATAACAACAACCTCTTTTAGGAGACGGTTATCATTCCAGACTTCCAAGGTGACATGGATGACAGAGTGACTGTCAGAGTTATAGTTTTCCCTCTGACGAGGGGCAGTAGTTTGGACAGGTGATCCAAGCGGACACTAAGGAAGGCATGACGCAGGATACTGATTAAATTCAGTTGATGATACAGTCTAAGAAGTTTGGATTTGGAGTTCATTTATGAACTAGGTCCCATCAGATATCTAAACATATTCTAAGACAGATATTGCTCATTTCGGGAGATGGCTTTCTCCACGAACTTGAGATAAAGAGAGACATAGAAAGAAATATTAGGGCGGATCCACTCGCTAAGGCTATTCTTCGAATGCAATAGTTTTGCAAACGGGCTTTTTGAAACTGATTAGTAGAGGAGTTGGGTGTTCGGTATCACACGGGCTGTAAGTATGCGACATCGCAATAATTAGCCTTGAGTGCAAGTGGGAGATTGTTGGATATAGTGCCCTCAAAGTCAATTATTGGACCGCAGGCACATGATTGCAATGATTGAGGGAGGACCTATACCGGTAGGACAGTCTTACTCAAGATGATAGTATGCTATCTGGTTTATCTTTATCATCATGTACAGCTTTAGGTGACCTTATAGATCACTATTACACATTGATAGAGCTCTTAGGATTTTGCTTGACGGCCAGCAGTATGAAGGCGATCATATACGTGGGAGCTGGGGTCTATAAGCACATCCTTAAAAGGTCCCTAGTCGAGGGGCGGTGGCTGGTCTCACAAGCCATTGGTGTCAGTTTGTTTACCTAAGACGTATACAGGTGCTCATTAGGTTATGAGTACATCGGACATGACTCGCCGGGAACATGCTAGTTGGTTTTATACCTAGCGTCAGATAGCAGTTCCCTGGTGACATGTGTACAGGTTAGTTCAACGACCTGAGATCGTCATTTGTCTCGTGTGAGTTCCCATTGTGCTTTGATTACTACCCTACCATGGCTCAAAGGAGTCGTGCAAACAACTTTTAGTTGAGTACAGTCCCGAGCCACATGGAGGTAGTGAGCGGATCGGCAGGGGTTTCGTCTCTCCCGATATTGGGGGTGAGATCGCGCTGTGTCTAGGAGAGCCATTACACGAAGTCCTTGGCCAAGTCTAGAGATTTACTGGTAGGTATTCCAATAGTATCTTAGGGTGTTCTGGGCTACACTCCGACACGACTTGTACCGCTTTTGGGGGTCTGACTTTTACCAACCCCCTAGGCCTGACATGCGATGCTCATAGACGAACGGACCATACTGTATGGATATTGTCAATAACAGGCTCAGTAGGGTGTCAAGATGAGTTCGCTCATCGACCTCCATTTTGGTCAATACCTAGTAGCCCATTACGTACGGCTAGTACCACTGACGTGCTAGTGGTTAAATCCACAGCCAAAGTATTGACGAGTCTTTAGAGTCCTCCACAGACTGTTTCTCAAGTTTCGGGCGAAACGTTGTAGAGGCCGTATGGTATTATGGCAGGGTTCGATCATATACGTGCAGTAGTGCACGGATCATGATCGGACGGATCATACTAGTGGTCTTTGGTTTAAGCCAGATTCTAGTATTAGATTTGTTGGATTACTTTAGTCTCATCGCATCCGCATTCAATCGGAATGCGGATGCAGGTGTGTATATACAGGTGAGGGGTATCCTTATGATCCGTTATGAGTTTACTTTAGATGTTGCCATATCTTTTTATTGTTGTAAACATTTGGATTAATGTTTACAAATGGAAATAATGAGCTCAAAGTCATGATGGAGTGCATTAAATGTGGCATGTGCAAAGGTAGTGACTCATGGTATTATTCTTTGTGCATGCCATCATTTCATGGTTGATTATTGTGTGAGATTGTGATGGGAGGAGAGAGAGGGCAGCCGCACTATATTGAGGTTAGCTCTTGGATTATTTTTACAAGGACTCACAACATTATCTCACACAAGACTAACAAAAGGCTTCATCATCTTCTTCTCTCTTCTTCTCTTGGAGCTCACTATCTCCATTAATGGCATCATCTTCAACCTCCATCCATACACTCTCATGTGTTGAGAATCAATGGATGCTTGAGACAAAGTTATCACACACATTCTCTACATCGCCTTGGACACGTCGGCTAGCAAACTTCGTGTCCGAATTGCTTTGGATGAAGCGGGAGCCCGTAAAAGGATTCGAAGATGTTGTGCCCTTTCCGACGAGGAGACCGGAGATCGGAGATGCCGCGAGGAGCTTGGGAGGTGGCGAAAGACCGAAGGACACGGATCGGTCGGTATAGCCTTTCTAGCCCTTATCTAATTAGCTAGTTATAGGTTAATGGTTCGATCCAGTAGAAAGACCACGATAGCGCCAATTTCAAGTTTATGAAAAAGTTTTCGTTTCCGCATTTTGGCCTCAAATCGACGGCCGGGGCGCTACCATAGACTTACATTAACTGATGCCGTTTTTGACTGGTACGCGAGCATACCGAATGGCTCTGTTACTACTTTTGTCCAAATGGAATCTCTGTTTCGATAAAGATTTATGAGTGTCAGTGATAAGATCACCATTACCGACCTCGTAATGACCAAGCCAAAGAACAACAAAAGCAACACGGATTTTATAGCCCGGTGGCGCAATCTCTCCGTCAAATGTGAGCCATTGTTGGAACAAGACCAATCCGTCAATCTCCTCATCGGAAATCTTGGCACCTGGATGAATTCTTTTCTATGCACCACAGGCCTCAAAATATTCCAAGAGCTGACTAAGAAGGTTCAAATGTTGGAATGCTCAAAGCCCGAGTCCACTCAGGATCTCCAATTCACAAACAGACCGAGACATCGGAGGGACGACAACCGAAAAAGTGAAAGTTCCAACAATATCGATTCTCTCAAAAGGCAGAGACCGGGGGAGCGAAGACTAACTAACCCTGAGAGCCAACTTTGGAGAAAAGGAGAAATAAGATCCACTCTTTCATAAGAGACAAGATTCACAAAATATTCAAAAATGCTCTGAAGAATGGCCTGCGGCTACCAGAACCAAAAAGGTTAAGTGAAGCGAACATGACTAATCATCCAAATTTTTGCCCATACCATCGAGTGTTGGGACACACTATTGAAGACTGTTGCATCTTCAAGGATTGGGTCGAGAAACAATACAAGACGGGAGAAATCTCATTGTCTCCTGACGTGTTGATAAATGATCAAACCGCGACCGCCAATTTTATACAAACAGAGACCGAGATATTTCGGGAACCGACCACTCACAGTTGTTCACCCATCTCTGAAATGAGCAAACCACTGCGACAGTCTAAAGGTCTAGCAAGTAACGTTAACAATGAGGGGTAGCAGACAGATGCGCGATCCATATGGTCTACATGGTTGGACCCGGAGAAGCGAACCCTCCTACGCTTCACAGCCATGGTGATGATATAGTTGACGCTGCCCAATATTGGCTCGGTTTAACTAATGATGAGGACCTTGCTCGATCTGCTAAGCAAAAAGAGCCCATGGTTTTTGGAGAATCAAGCTCAGGCGATGAGGATAGCCCAGTCATCGTCCCCAAAACTATGGAACAAGCATTATTCCAATGGCTTCAAGAGCAGTTTCGGGACCGTGATAGGGAGTTAGCCAAGATCCGTTTCAAAGTTGACGATCTAGTGAATGTTGTATCAAATCTCGCAACTCGAGTCCTTCAAGTGCAATCACAACAAAATCAAAATTTGGTCTATGAATAAGATATTGATGTCCCAAATCAGCCAACAGCTATTCCTTCCGGTCAAAGAGTGGAATATCTTCATGAAAGTCGAAGGCGGCTAGCCCCAGGAAAGTCCTGACGCATGACTGAGACCAGTTGACATGGGACAGAATCAAGGGAAAGTCATCAACGAATCCCAAAACTCTCCAGGACTTACTTAAAAGAGTCCAGATGTTGGAACATGCGGGCCCTGAATCTCTTCCAAACTATCAATATAACAAGTCCAAATATCCGGAGAACAACAACCGCAAAGGTGGGCCTCCCAAGGACACTGAATCTTCTAATGCATCTGCCGACCAAAGTAGGTGAGGAGCAGGCATGCCTAATGCCGACCAGCCTCAAAAATCAGTGTTGGGAGGGGGAGGGGAATCGTCCCTAAAAGAGAAATTGAATAAGGTCTATTCTTTCAGAAGGGATAGAGTCCGTAAAATATTCAAGGACGTCCTGAGAAACAGTCTGCAATTGTTAGTTATATGTATGCCCTAGAGGCCATTACTGTACATTGGATGTATATTGTAGTGGATGCTGGGACGTATATAGGGAGGACTTTCTTGCTCGACATGATAGTATGCTATCTGGTTGATCTTTACCTTAACGTGTACACTGAATGTCTCTCTGTTACATGTTGGTAACGCCCTTAGGATGTGTGCTTGACTACCTGGACTATGATGCAGATCATACTAGTGGGGACATGGTAGTCCATAAGTACATCCTTCAAAGTCCCTAGTCGTGGGTGTATCGAGACGGGGCATCGATATACCAGAGTAGACTAGCGTATACCTTCTCGACCCATACAGATGGGCGATGGATGATCCCATATCCATCGGTGTTTGACATCAGAGATGATATACGGGTGCTCAGTAGAGACTGGGTACACTGGACGGACTCGCCGAGAACTCCCAGATGGTATTATACCTCACGTCAGATGGCAGTTCTCTGGTGACACTGGTACAGAGTAGTCTGTTGACCTGAGATCGTCATAGAGTCTTGTGTGGTTCCCACTGTGCTTTGATTTCCATCTTACCACGTCCAAGAGGGCGTGCAAAACGGTGGTTTTTGGGTACAGTCCCGAGTCACATGGAGGCAATGAGCGATAGGAGGGGATTCGTCTCTCCCGGTATAGGGAGTTGATGTTGCGCTGTGTTCGATTGGCTATAACAGGAAATCCCTGGCCAGGGTTGCTGATATTTACTGGTAAGTGTTACCAGTAGTTTCTCGAAGTGTTATAGACCTCATATCGACACGACTTATCGAGCTATTGGGGTCTGACGTTTACCACCCCTAGGCAAGATATGCGACATATCAGACGATCAGACCGGACTGTACGGTAGTGTTACTGGTTGGATTCACTGGAGTGTGAGCGGGCTTGCTCGTCGATCTTCAGATCGCTCAATACCCGGGTGGCCGTTACGTTTAGCAGACCGCTTGCGGCTTATGGATGCTTGATATGATCATCATCTGCTGCCGGCGTATTGACGAGTCTTTAGAGTCCTACACAGAGGTTTCCTGGCTCAAGCGAAACGAAATAGGAGCGCATATGAGATATGTGCGGGACCGAGAATAATACCAGTATGTGATACTGTATTCGATTCTCGCGATGTGACATTGATCGGTTATATGCGATATAGCCGGGTTATCGGATCAAGTATTGATTCGATAAGTTGTTACTAATGATACCTGTCGGTTTTGTGCGACATGACCGGATCATTGAATCAAGTGTTGATTTAATGATTTAATGCATAATTATATATTTGATATATTACTTTGCATTAACTAGTATCGGTTCACTTTAAGATAGATTTTCTCACTCGGTTGTGCGCATTATATATGTGATATGATTTTGTTCACTAGCTTGTATCATGTTTGATGATACATGCTTTTTGGTTAAGTGTAAAGTGTTAAACCTTGGTTAATGAATAGGTTAGGGTTTATTATTTGTTATTCATTTATCTTATTTTATTATCCATTTCTTTATGATAAATGAATAAAAGAAAATGAAATGAAATGGTTGCTAATTTTGGATTCTAGTTGAAGCTTCTTGATCTTTTGACTAAGTGACCATTTTGTCTCTAGTTTGACCCTAACCATTCCTTTAACCATGATTGATTCTCTACACCTAACTATAGTTCCATTATGATAAGAATGAATTTCTTTTCTCATTATTATTATTCTTATCATAATATATTCTTCTTCTTCTTCCTTCAACTCAAGAAGAAAAACCTAGACTACATCAATGGTGGATTGATGATATGAGTGAGAAATCCAAATCTAAAGACTACCCACTTCCTATTTCTTCATCCTCTACCTCTTGCCAAGTAGTAGAGTGTGTTTCCTTCACAAGTTTTTGGACTTGGTGAAGTTGGAGCTTGATTTAGCGATGCCTCGACGTAGATCATCTTCGGCACGGACATCGACGACCTAGCTTGCCCATTCTCCGACGAAGCCGACGCTTGAGCCCGGATTTGATTTGGACAGCGGAGAGGACCTCGTTGCGGAGCTATGGAGGTGGAGCACCGGATCTACAAAGGTTGTATTTCCGATATCCCATTAGTTAAGTGTTAACTAGATTGTTTTTCGCCTAGAAATCTAGCAAACGGTCCGTGTAAGGGTCTCTCGGCATCTCTAATTTTTGAAATTGGCATGTTCGATGTCTTTAGAGACCTCACTAGGGTGCCCAGGAACCCTACAGTGGTATCAGAGCCTAGCTAGAGCCTTAGGCGAAGTCCCGACGGAATTTGAAGTCCGAACGAACCCGAAACCCCGAACCAAAAATGCTCTCTGTCCAGATTTTAAAATTGTTGATTTTTCAAGATTAAAAATATCCAGAAAATCAAGCAGGGTTTTCTAAGAATTACTGTAAATTTCGAGGACCTAATTCCACTTTCCCACCGCGCTTCCGCGGCATGAGCAAGGCTGATGCGGCGGATCCGCGGCCGTACGGCCCCAATATTTAAATTATTTTGTACAGTAATTCTTATTTTCCAGTGGTGATGTTTCTGGGAATTTTTAATAATTTTTCAAGAGTTGAATTTTCTGCAGTTGTTTTGGGGATTCGTATGTTCGATCGGATTATCAAATTTTGTCTGTGTGGCTTTCCGGATAAATTTTAGAATATGTTAGAAAGTTCGACCGGATATAAATACCCAATTTTTCCCCCTGTCGGGAAATTTCCAAGTGTTGGATTTTTCCGTAGTTTAATGACGTTCCAAGTAGTGCAAGTAATGCAATGGACCCTCTAGAAGACAACAAACCTTAACTCGATTATGTGACCGTCTTGAACTGCCCTTTGAACCTTCGGGTTTGGGGCAGTACGGCGTGCCACATGTGAGACGTTGGCTTGACCCTTCTACGGCTGGACCGTTGGTACTGAGGCACGAACGGAATGTTGTTAGACATGTTTCATGTGTTGATCTGTATCGGGAAAACTTGGGTGTTCGAATGTTCAATCGGAAAGTTTAACATTTTCTAATTATCTGGAATGGGATACAATAATTGGAATTCACAAAAGTTATGAGATAACTGAATGAATGTTATAAACATAGCAGTTTAGTCTCACTTGATCGGTTGCCACGGAATTTTGATGTGATCAAAAGTCCGTCGCAATCACGTAGCGTACGCGGATACTCGCCGGGTAAACTTAATAGACAGCCTCACTCCATAGCCCCGACCAAGTGACTGTAGGAGAACCCCGTCGCCGAAAGCATCCGTCCGGGTGCTCGCGGTAGCGGTGTTCCGCCTTAGTGCACTTCGTCGACGGTATCAGGGGTGCGGCCGCCTACTGAAGTTTGCGACGAATACTCGATCAGGATGTCGGGAATCCTGTTGAATTGCCCGACTTCATATTGAAAAGAGTTTTCGATTTTGAGACTAAAATGCGGGGTTTATAATTGTTAGGCATGCGATGTCTAAGTAATTCAATTGATTAGGCATGCGATGTCTATGCAGATTGCGGATTCCAACTGTTGTAGTTTTACACTTTCTTTTCTGTGACCGTAAGTATAATATGTGATATCGCCGGTTTCGTTGCTATATGTCAACGACAATTGGGATGCGCATATTTACTTACGTTGATGACATGTGATGTTATGTGTTGCTGGATATGTTATATTGGATCATCGTGTTTGAATAGCCGGGGGTTTTTATGCGAGATGAGTGTTTTTCATTTTCATTCATGTAAAAACTTGTATGTAATATTCTTTTATTGGGGCGCTTCCAGGTTGCGGAAGTGGTCACCGTTTGTATATTATTTACTTTTCCGCACTAGGATAGACCCAAGGAGGAGGGCACAAGTAACCGGGTTCTGGAGTCCAGTGGGAGACCAACTCGAGGAGTCGAGTCCGGGTCTCCTAACTCTAGAATTGGTAGGGTTGCTTGCCGCTCTCGTAGGGGTCTAGGGGTGTGGGTTTGGCTATTCATCACGACCGTGGAATCCGTGTTTTATACTGGCTCGTATTGAAAACACGGACGTCCTAGTATATCCAATATTTCATATGATTCTTCTGCTGCGATATCTGTGATGTGATCATGAGATGTTCTGTGATAGATACAGTATATAGTATATATGATATATTATATAGCCTTTACTTATGTTTTACACCCGCGCTAGCCCTGCCCCGCTCTGCCGTTAGTTACCTAACCTAACGGTGCACGAGGGGACATCGAGGCGAATGCGGATGGCATAAGTGTACGTCGTATTTATCTGTGATGTTTAGGTATTTAAATGATGGGACTTCATTAATGTGATTAATGAAATAAAAGAAACCTAAAGATGTTGTAGAATCGAATTTCAAAATAAAACAGGTAGCTACAGTTCTTGCTTTGCACAGCGGTATATATGATATATCCTGCACCTTATTCGATAAGGAAAGGACCGAGATCCCTTCACCGGTAGTGACTCCTTTAGCAATAACTGGCAGATGCTACACCCTCGGTTTGTCTTTTGATTGCTTTTAACTGTTTTTGCTTTGCACAGTGATATATATGATATATCCCGCACCTCATTCGACGAGGAAAGGACCGACGATCCCCTCACCGGGAGTGACTCCTTTAGCAAAACTAGAAAAGCCTCAAAAACATTCCATTTTAAAATCATTTGATTCTACTACGATATCAAGTTCATTACGCAATAGGTTTTCAGAAAAACCTGTCGTAGCCCTCCGTCATTTCAGATACGTACTAGTTAGTATTCGTGCTGCGGTTGTTTGGCCTCCGTCAAGGCGTAGTGTACGGTAGCTAACTAGTGCTTATCTGCTTGCATATGATGCGATTGGATTAGGGTATTCGTACGGCGTTGTTTGGCCTCCGTCAAGGGTCGTGCGGGTGGGTTTAATTCAATCAGGAAATGGCGGGTTGAACTTGACTAGCGGACTATGGGTTGTTTGGCCTCCGTCAAGGTCATAGCACGCTAGGGGCAAAATATTATCGGGAATTTCAAGTGTTGAAATTTACAATGAGATTGCATACCTTCTATGAGATAGTTGGACCCCGATACCCGCTGCGAGTAAGAGTTACTCCTGGGAGAGTTTTATACATTACAATTAGCCGATCAAGTAGGTGTCTAGAAAGGTGTCAACGGGGTTACGCCTCTGGAAAAACGAGGTTTACATTAATTAGGTTCATGCGAAAGCACGGGGGACCTCCCTCAAAGTACCGACACTGGCCTGGCTGAAAGATTGGCGAACTTGTAGTGTGTAATTAATCCCGGCTAGTCTTTCCTTTTAGGGTTTGAAGGAAGATTTGATAAAAAGCAGTGGGAGCCATCCTGATTAGATAAAATAATAACCAATCTATTCTTGACAGAGCGCACGCTGAGTGATTTCTTCTCTCTCTCTCCTGGTAGCGACCATATCACGCCTTAATCAAGATAATAATACGGAATATTGACCGAACCCGCTTGTTATACTGAGCTGGGGAACGTTGATCCCGCTCCAATTTATAATTGTTATAAGACAGAGCAGGAAATAGGGGAATACCAGATTTCCCGTGCCGCCCAAATGAAGAGAGTGCATGTTGTTGCATCATCTTCGGGTGTGTTCATTATAAAGAACTGTTTCTCAGTATCCTCCGCATCCTGGGTATATGATACCGGATCAGGATCCCAGATATGTAAGATGTTACATAGGGCTACAAAAGGGTAGAAAAACTGAGAACGGGTGATAAGTTTCATGAGGCAGAAAACGGGGCAAGTGTTGCAGCCAAGTCTGTCGGTCACTGTCACCCTGTATTACTAATACATTGATTCTGAACGAATGTTATTAGATACCGAACCTGATATACAAAATCATATCTGTCTCTTTATTAGTAAAGAAACGATAAAATTTCGTATTGTTGGATAATGTTTTGAACATTTCCTATATCAAAAGTTGATCGGTTCAGGCACGTTGTCTAAAAGCATTGACGTTCTAAATCAAACTACAGTTCTTAGTATATGGAACACACATAAGAGGAAGAGTTCAGAAATGAACGAATTCTTCTTGAGGTATTGTAGACTAGGTCATATCAATGCGACTAGACTAGCTAGAGTTACATAAAGATGCATATTTAAATTAGTTTGAATTTACATCTTGTGAAACTCGCCAGTCATGTCACAAAGATAAGATGACACCAGCTCTGTTTATTGGAAACAGAGAAAGAGTTAGTGAACTCTTGGGATGATACATGTTGATGTATGTAGGTCCCCTGTCTACACATGCCAGGACTGATTCTTTATACTTCATTACATTCTCTGATGATCTTTCGAGTTTCAGACCTATGTTCCTGTTGAAACACAAGTCCGAACCTTTTGAGATATTCACAGAATATAAGTTAGAAGTAGAGAACCAAAATACGGGTATAAGTATTATGTCCTTTGATGTGATCAAGGAGTAGAATACTTGTGCACGGAAATCCTGGACTATTTTAAAGGAGAATGAGATTCTCTCTCAGCATTACTCCTCCGTATACACCATAGCACTATGGTATATCGGGGAGGAGCAGATACACCCTATTTGATATGGTGTGCTCTATGATGAGTACTACTGAGTCACCTATTTCCTTAAGGGTGTTATGCACTTGAGAAACTGCATACCTATTGAATAAGGTTCCAATCAAATCAGTTGCCTACCACTTCATATGTGATATGGAAAGGGAAGAGCCCATATCTTAAGTTAGTTAAGATTTGGGGTTGTCCGGCCTATGTCTGAAAAGCAAAATCCGGACAAGCTCGAGGCAAGATCTGTTATGTAGAACTGGAAATGTTCCAGCTATACGAACTGCGGCTGATGATTTGGCAGAACTAAAGGATTCAATAGTTTCCAACGAACCTCAGCCTCTCCGCCGATCTAGTAGGGTTCCTCAACCACCTGAGAGATACTTTGGTTTCTCTATGACAGTGGGAGCGAGGATTGCATCATGAGATGATGACCCAACTAGTTTCGAGCTGGCCATCAGGAGTAAGACTCTGTAAGAATGGCTGGATGCTTAGCGATCTGAGATGGAATCCATATACACCAACAAAGTATGGACTTTGGTTGCTATATCTGAAGGGTTAAATCCCCATCAGGAGCAAGTATATCTTGAGAAGATTACTTGGTGTACATGGAAAAGTTGAGACTTTCAAAGCTAGACTTGTTAAAAGTTTGCATCATTGACCAGGTGTGGATAATGATGAAACCTTTTCAAGTAGCTATGCTTAAGTCCATCCAGATCCTACTTGCCACGGCTACATACCATGACTACGATATCTGGTGGTTGGGTGCCATGACTGCTTTTCTAAAATGTTGTTTTAGAAGAGTGCGTCTATAAGTACACAGCCAGAGGGCTTCGTAGACAGTGGGAGCAGCGGAAACGTGTGCAAGATGCTTCAAAAGGATTAAAGCAGGCATCGCGGAGTTGGAACATCTGTTTTGATGAGTTAGTCAAAGAGTTTGACATCATCAAAATGGTAGATGAACCTTGTATAAACAAAAAGGTAGTAGGGAGTATGGTGGTGATCCTCGTAGAGTACGTGGATGACATACTCTTGATAAGAAAGGAGTTTCTTATGCTACGCTCGATCAATCTCCGCTTGTCACTATGATTCTCCATATAGGATCAAGATGATACCTCCTAAATCCTGGATTTTGGATCTATGAGATAGATCTAAGTGGATGTTAGGTACCTCACTAGCTGTAGTGAGATGGTATCAATCGATCTTAGGGAGAATCACTGGAAGTGTTCCAGGGTGATAAAGACGACTGAATGTCAGTCGCAGGCATTGTCTTTACCCTCCGTAAAGGGACGGTATGTTGGAAGAGTTCCAAGCTAGATACCGTGGCATACTAGACGATAAAGGCAGGATACATCGCTACTAAAGATGCTACCAAAGAGGCTGTTTGGGTGTATATTGGTTCATGAGATGAACTATGTTCCTCCCATTGTGTGACAATGGAGTTGTGGCTTATGCCAAGGAACGCTAGTCCCATCAGTGATCCAGACATATTTTAAGGCAGTATCACATGATCATGGAGATGGTTGATCTCTAAGGGATCGAGGTTAAGAGAGTAGACTCAGAGGACAACACGGCGGATCCACTCACAAAGGCCTATTCCTAGAGAGAGACTTTTATGGGATGGTTGAGTATGAGATACTTTGACCACTGCTACAGATGGCCCTAGTGCAAGTGGGAGATTGTTAGTTATATGTATGCCCTAGAGGCCATTACTGTACATTGGATGTATATTGTAGTGGATGCTGGGACGTATATAGGGAGGACTTTCTTGCTCGACATGATAATATGCTATCTGGTTGATCTTTACCTTAACGTGTACACTGAATGTCTCTCTGTTACATGTTGGTAAAGCCCTTAGGATGTGTGCTTGACTACCTGGACTATGATGCAGATCATACTAGTGGGGACATGGTAGTCCATAAGTACATCCTTCAAAGTCCCTAGTTGTGGGTGTATCGAGACGGGGCATCGATATACCAGAGTAGACTAGCGTATACCTTCTCGACCCATACAGATGGGCGATGGATGATCCCATATCCATCGGTGTTTGACATCAGAGATGATATACGGGTGCTCAGTAGAGACTGGGTACACTGGACGGACTCGCCGAGAACTCCCAGATGGTATTATACCTCACGTCAGATGGCAGTTCTCTGGTGACACTGGTACAGAGTAGTCTGTTGACCTGAGATCGTCATAGAGTCTTGTGTGGTTCCCACTGTGCTTTGATTTCCATCTTACCACGTCCAAGAGGGCGTGCAAAACGGTGGTTTTTGGGTACAGTCCCGAGTCACATGGAGGCAATGAGCGATAGGAGGGGATTCGTCTCTCCCGGTATAGGGAGTTGATGTTGCGCTGTGTTCGATTGGCTATAACAGGAAATCCCTGGCCAGGGTTGCTGATATTTACTGGTAAGTGTTACCAGTAGTTTCTCGAAGTGTTATAGACCTCATATCGACACGACTTATCGAGCTATTGGGGTCTGACGTTTACCACCCCTAGGCAAGATATGCGACATATCAGACGATCAGACCGGACTGTACGGTAGTGTTACTGGTTGGATTCACTGGAGTGTGAGCGGGCTTGCTCGTCGATCTTCAGATCGCTCAATACCCGGGTGACCGTTACGTTTAGCAGACCGCTTGCGGCTTGTGGATGCTTGATATGATCATCATCTGCTGCCGGCGTATTGACGAGTCTTTAGAGTCCTACACAGAGGTTTCCTGGCTCAAGCGAAACGAAATAGGAGCGCATATGAGATATGTGCGGGACCGAGAATAATACCAGTATGTGATACTGTATTCGATTCTCGCGATGTGACATTGATCGGTTATATGCGATATAGCCGGGTTATCGGATCAAGTGTTGATTCGATAAGTTGTTACTAATGATACCTGTCGGTTTTGTGCGACATGACCGGATCATTGAATCAAGTGTTGATTTAATGATTTAATGCATAATTATATATTTGATATATTACTTTGCATTAACTAGTATCGGTTCACTTTAAGATAGATTTTCTCACTCGGTTGTGCGCATTATATATGTGATATGATTTTGTGCACTAGCTTGTATCATGTTTGATGATACATGCTTTTTGGTTAAGTGTAAAGTGTTAAACCTTGGTTAATGAATAGGTTAGGGTTTATTATTTGTTATTCATTTATCTTATTTTATTATTCATTTCTTTATGATAAATGAATAAAAGAAAATGAAATGAAATGGTTGCTAATTTTGGATTCTAGTTGAAGCTTCTTGATCTTTTGACTAAGTGACCATTTTGTCTCTAGTTTGACCCTAACCATTCCTTTAACCATGATTGATTCTCTACACCTAACTATAGTTCCATTATGATAAGAATGAATTTCTTTTCTCATTATTATTATTCTTATCATAATATATTCTTCTTCTTCTTCCTTCAACTCAAGAAGAAAAACCTAGACTACATCAATGGTGGATTGATGATATGAGTGAGAAATCCAAATCTAAAGACTACCCACTTCCTATTTCTTCATCCTCTACCTCTTGCCAAGTAGTAGAGTGTGTTTCCTTCACAAGTTTTTGGACTTGGTGAAGTTGGAGCTTGATTTAGCGATGCCTCGACGTAGATATCTTCGGCACGGACATCGACGACCTAGCTTGCCCATTCTCCGACGAAGCCGACGCTTGAGCCCGGATTTGATTTGGACAGCGGAGAGGACCTCGTTGCGGAGCTATGGAGGTGGAGCACCGGATCTACAAAGGTTGTATTTCCGATATCCCATTAGTTAAGTGTTAACTAGATTGTTTTTCGCCTAGAAATCTAGCAAACGGTCCGTGTAAGGGTCTCTCGGCACCTCTAATTTTTGAAATTGGCATGTTCGATGCCTTTAGAGACCTCACTAGGGTGCCCAGGAACCCTACAGCAATTGCCTAAATCAAAAAGACCATATGAAGCAAACATGACAGATGATCCCTTGTACTGCCCGTATCACAGAATGGTGAGTCATATCATTGAAGACTGCTTTGTTTTCAAGAATTGTGTTGAAAAACATACAATGAGGGAGTGATCTCATTGTCCAAAGACGCGTTAGCAGAAAACCAAGCTACGACGAAGGCCAAAACCCTCTGGGGGCAGACGGCTCAATCGCCCACTCCAGAAAATGACCCAATTCACCACAGTTTCTACGAGACACACGTGAACGTCTCTCCAAAAGGACAAAGAGAGCATTGAAGCGCCGTGAGATCAAAGTTCGAGGATTTTTTAATAAGCGCACAGCTATGACCTTTAAATTGGTAAACTGGGAAATAACAGAAAGATGTATGTATGTCCGCAAGCAAAACAGGCATGGATGAAAACCCAAAAAGGCTCCGTGAGTAAAAACAGTAGGACTGCCGGCGAGTTTGTGAAAACCCGAAAGGACGCAAACTCGTGAAAAAGAGACGAAAATACACACACAAAGTCCTCTCGACCTTGTGAGGAGAATATTTCCATGTGACATACTTACGACTCACAAAGGAGCAACACACTTGGGGGTCCTCACGATTCTTAAGGAGAAAATACACCTATGAGATCCTCTCGACTCGTAGGGAGAAAATGCTTTTATGAGAACCTTAGGGCTCATAAAATTGAAAATCCTTAGGTGACAGGGGCTTAAACCTATCTCCTAAGCCATCGTCCCTTAACGGGCAACGACAAATGATGAGTCACTCCTGGTGCTATGCTTCAGTGTTCACGGTGTTGATGCTGACCCAAAATTCAAATCCCTTAAATTCTGCCAGCCCTACGGCCGGTTCCCAAATTAACTACCGAGTACAATCCATGGGCTCAAATGATCCTCATCACACCCACGCCCCACAGCAATCACCAGTCCCACGGCCGGTCTCTGCCATCAGAATCATGCTCTAATTGAGAAGACCTACTCGTGTGTCCTCACGATACATGAGGAGAACAGAGCTTACGAGATCCTCTCGACTCGTAAGAAAACACCTTCGTGGGATCCTTACAATTCACAACGGAAAAACACATTTGGGGGTCCTCACGACTCCTAAGGAGAAAATGCATTTACGAGATCTTCTCGACTCGTAGGGAGAAAATTCTTTTATGAGACCTTTACGGCTCATAAAATTGAAAAGCCTTAGGTGACAGGGGCCAAAATCTGTCTCCTAAGCCATCATTCCCTAACGGGAATGGCAAATGATGATTCGCTCCTAATACCATGTTCCAGTGTAGCAATGCTGATGCCAAACTAAAACCAAAATTCCCAAATCCTTTCATGGCAAATGATGATTCTCTCCTGGTACCACATTTCATTGTAGTGATGCTGATACCAATCAAAATCAAAATCCCTAAATTCTCTCATGGTGTAACATTTCAAAAAAATAAAGTATTATTTTTGGGAATTTTCATAATTTAATATTAATTTTTAATGAATATTTTAATAGTCGGTATAATTAAATACCGATAAATGGGGAAAATTCCTGAGAAAATTTTTGGAAATTCTAAAATAGGTTATATTGTGGAAATATGCCATTTACAGTTTTTATGATGAATTATATGCAACTTTAGTGTTAATCGCGATCAAAAATCGCTATTTGGATTTTTGGCTTTTTGTGCAAAATTGTGCACATAACATTTTCCACACTTGTCTCATGTTATGGACTCATGATGGCTTAAGGATGAACCATGCTTAGATGACCATGGTGGTCTAACCCATTTGGTTAGGTTAATTAGTTTTAACTAAGGGTGTAGTTTGGTTTAATTAGGTTGGGGCTGACTTGTGGCTAGAGAGAGAGAGGAGGCATGATGGATGTGCCATGACTTGCATTTAATGTTGAGTGAAGATGATAGGAGTTAACCTCACTTCACTTCAAGCCTTTTTGCTTATCTCTCTCACATATCTCCCTCTCACTCACATACACTCACCAACATCAGCTGCAACACCATCGGCCCATATCAAATATCATCAGCAACAACCTCAGCCCAATTTTTTATCACATCAGCTGCTGCTATATGCAACAGTAACATCAACAACTCAGCAGCAGCTGTATCAGCAGCCCCTAACACCTTAGCCCCATACCTACACACTCACATCAGCAGCTACATCAGCCCCCATATCAACACATCGGCTGATGACACCCATCAGCCACCCCTACATCTGCTGCTGCTCAAAAATCAGCAACAAAAGCATCAGCCCAACACTTCAGCCACAAATACATCAGCTGCAACAGCAGCAAGAACAGCCTCTACACTATCAAAAACTCTAACTCCACCAAAACAACACCAACCATAACAAAGAACCTCTGCAACAGCAACAGCTGCTGTTAAAAAACACATACTGCATCAGCAATGAAGAAAACAACAGCAGTAGCAGCTGCAACTGCAACAAAAGCCACAAAGGAGCAACTCAGCATGCAGCACAGTCCTTCCTTCTTCCCTTCTCCTTCATCTAAGATCCCTTGAGGTATAATCTCACAACCCAACTCCTTTCTTACTTGATTATGGTCGTAAAACTGAAACTTAGTGTTATTAAGTGGATTAGTGCTAGTTTAGATAAAATTGAGTGAGATTTGACCAAGAGATGGTTGTGATGGTTAGTATAACCTTATTAGGTGTATTTAAGACCAGTTTAACCTAGATTTCCCCATATTTCCAGTTGGTTACCTGAAAGTTTCAACTTGGCGTATTTTATCGATTTTGTTGACTTTTTGACCTTTCTGAGATCTGCTTTCACCCCGGGAACCCTAAAATAAAATTGACTTGGCAGTAAGCTGTGCAGGCACCCTGGAACCATCCCAAAAAACCCTAGCCCCCACCTCAAATTCCTGGCCGCAGATGTATCCCTTCTGGCCGCAATTTGCGGCCAGACCAGGGTGAAACTGCCTCGTTTTGCATGCACGGCTCTATTTCATGTAAACTTGACCCTGGGTATGTCTAGTTTTGACTGATTCCAGTTAGGATAGAATCTGGGTTGATTTTCTTGAGTTGGCGCATGATTTACGAGTTGTTTTCGTATGGATTTTGGTATTCGATGATTCGTTTCTGTCGGGTGGCGTTTGAACGCCGACGGCAGAGGGGTATTGACTGTGTTTTCACGCAAGGCTACAGGTTTTTACCTACGAGCTTAGCGCGTACCATTTTGGTTTCCGACATGGTTTTCATGTGTTTTAGCGTGTGATATCCTTGTAGGTACCCCACGTGGTGTCGAAGCGTTGGAGATGCAAATGGCGACATCGGCACCGGCACGCATAAAGAAATATGAGTAGATTTATATCTACGGGGAGAAGTCGGATGGATGGCGTATAGCACCCCCGCAATTCGTTGTGATGTATACGGATGCGTATACACACATACAATTATTATATGTTGTTTGGGATTAATTATTGATGTTTAGAATAGATATTGGTGTTGGATTGGTGATATGTTACGAAACCCTAGGGTAGTGGGTGCACTACACATACATATTCACACATACATACTTGCATACATCCTTATTACACATGTGGTTATGGAATTCTATATTGATATGTGTTCACGTGGGTATGGGACTATATGTTCACATACGATTTCAGGGATGATACATGGGATTGAGATGAGTCGATGATTTTGATCCGAGATTATGATATCGGTGATATGGTAAAATTCATAATTGAGATACGTCTTGATGCTGTAGCAGGGTTTTAGGATGATGATGCCATAGGAATAGTGATATATATATAATGGTCGACATGTGATGATGTTACGAGATATGATATGATATGATATGACAAGATTAGTATGATAGGCCGCATTCGGCGATGTTTACTCCTTGTGATGATATGTGTTGATGATATCGATCTATACGAGACTGTCGATCAGTAGTCGGATCATAATTATAGTGATGCTGTTAGCTTTGTACTAGACATAGGTCAGTACTCAGATTATGATATTTGATATAGAGAATACCAGATGAAAGATATGACGAATGTGATATTGACCCGTACCCAGATTCGGGGATGCCGTACGGCGGATTTACGTACGAGCTGTAATTTGATGTTTGATCCGCACTCTTGACTTGGGGATAACCGATTATGGAGATATGGTATCGGAGGTGATATTATCGAGGCGGGATCACCGACTATATATATTTATATGTATCGACTCAGAGGTTAGGCGGTTGCCCTTACCTACTGTTAGCTTTAGCTCAGCCTTTTAGTGGTGTAGCTATATGACTTTTATGACATTAGATGCAGTTTTAGCTATCATTGTGTTTGGTATTCAGCTCCCGCACATTACTATTGTTGCTCCGCATCGTATACTTCTTGTGATTTATATTCTATTGTTGATATCATGCTGTTAGGACACCAGCACCATTACCGATGATGCGTATGTACCACGTACACTTACTTGCCAGTTCACACACATCTTCATCGGTAATTACCATGTCACTACACAGTAGTATTATTGCTGCATGATATGACCCTTGTATGTGCATACTATTATTCCATGATGCATGATATACAGTTATACTTGCACTTCATTGATATGTCACATACATCATGTTTTCTGATTATGCGCATTGAGATATACTGTTCTATGATATTTCTGGATTTGGGAACCGTGGGTATTTCAAAGAGATTATGTAATTGTTGTAAAAACCTGGTTACCCCTGATATGATATTTCAGTGCGTCCACCATGTGTTTTCTCGGTGCTGAGAGCGACATGTGAAACCCGATTCGAGGAGGCGGATGAGGCCGATTGCGGGTACATAGTGGGCCCGATGCGGTACCCCAGAGCAAGAAGATCGCAGGAGATGGCGTTGAGCCTGGCAGGGGAGCACTACCGAGGTGATTTTACCCGACGCGTCGGATATCCGGAGGATACCGTCGTGGTCTTGAGATTGATGGTAGGGGCCGGTCTGGATTGACGACGCCCTAGATAATGAGACTTATCAGAGGCATTGAGATATTGAGATTGAAGCTATGTTTTGTGCCGATGCTGGGCACAGGTTTCATGATGTTTTCCATGATGTTGACTATATCCTCATACGTACATGCATGATGCTTATTGTCATTGGGTGACACGTGGACGGGATCCACCTATATACAGACATTGATCACATACAGACTTTGATTACATTGATCATACTTTCATGCATTCATACATCATTCATATGATACATTGCTACCTGAGGCACTGACATTGACACGAGTACATGGGATTACATTTGGGTTAGATAGTTACCCTAGTCATGGTTATAGAAGCTGGTTATATAATTGAGGATTATATATTATGATCGTATGACCTAGGATTGCGTCATACATACGATTTTCTGTTCGTAGATGTTTTCTATTCACGAGTTGGCAACTCACCCCCGTTGTGCCCCAGTTTCTTGCAGGTTTGCCGTACGGGTTCCATTACGGCTTTGCGGGCACATCTTCTTCAGGTGACTTGCTAATAGGATGTTATTTGTATCATACCCACCATTATACTTTGTATATTATATTTCAGTTGTATCTAGAAGTTCCATCAACCAAACATGTACTTATTTGAGATAGAGACCAGTGTTGATTATTCTTTCGACCTTAGAGTCGCATGTTATATTTCTCTGGGTTTCATGCTGTTGAGTTCCCTTTTCTGTTGTGATCCTCGCCTTTAGGCGTTGTATATTATGTTGCAAACTGGTTGATTTACATATGGTTTTCCTTCACTCCACTACTTTTCTTGGTTTGGATTTCTGGGCTCGGCTTACTTAGAGCACGTACGCCTTGAGACGTTCGTAGCCTAAGTGTCGGTCATGTTCCGTACTTTCGAGGCATGACACATGGCAAATGATGATTCGCTCCTCATACCACATTCGAGTGTAGTGATGCTGATGCCAAACAAAAAATCCAAATCCCAGATTCCTAATCCTACGTTGCAATGCCTCAAATTCAAAAGTCCCGCTAAACAAGGCAGGAACCGGACAAATCAAATTAAAGCCTACCAGGAAGCGCTTCTAAGCTCAAAAGTCCTGCCGGACAGATTGGAACCTCCCCAAAACAAATCAAACCAATCAATTCCAACAACGACCTCTACGTCAAAAACATTGACACTCCGTCTCGGGGATACGTCACATACAGACACTCCGTCTTGGGGAAACGTCATACAGTGGCACTCCGTCTCAGGGAAACATCAGACAGCGACACTCCGTGCTGGGGACATGTCGAACAGACACTCCGTGTCGGGGACACGTCGAACAAACACTCCATGACGGGGACACTACAACCAGCGACACCCCGTGCCGGGGACACATCAAACAGCGACACTCCGTGCTGGGGATACGTCAAACCAGCGACACTCCGTGCTGGGGACACGTCAACCATACACTCCGCCTCGGGGAAACGTCAACCAGCGACACTCTGCACTGGGGAAACGTCTAACAAACATTCGTGCCGGGGGGCACGTTAGCCAGCGACACTCCGTGCCGGGGACACGTCAACAAACAGACGCTCCGTGCCGGGAACACGTCAACCAGCGATACTCAGTGTCGGGGAAATGTCAAGAAGACACTCCATCTCGGGGAAACGTCGACTAGACACTCCGTCTTGGAGACACGTCAAGTATCGACCGTCTATATCGTAAAAAGGGCAGTGCCAGCTTCCCAAAAGAAAGAACCAAATCAAGTCACACCACGCGAAAGAAAATGCATCAATTTCATGCACACGATCCATATATCTAGTGTGCAATCATTGATGGGGGCACTTTGTTGGGGTTGAAATTTACACCTCATTGACTAAAGGTCAAAGTCAAAGTCAAATCGCGGACATATAGACAGCCCCACTGTCAAATCCAAGCCGGGCCCACATCCGAACACATGCCGGGCCCACGCCCGAACCCAAGCACAAGTAGGTGGGCCCAAGCCCAGACTGATCTTATACCAAGAAAGTACAAAAAATAAGTGTAATATTTAAATAGGCAAAAAGCCAAATTTTTGTAAAGCCCATGGCTCATATGCAAAAAGAAATAAGCAAAAGAGGCATGGGATGGGCAAAATGCCATTTTGTAAATCCCAAAGGCCTATGTGTAAATTTATAAGCCTATATAAGGCAACATGATGAAATGAAAAAGAAGAATTCATTCTCCATCAAATCTCTAGGGTTTATGCCTCCATCCCCACTCTCTCAAATTCTTCCTCTTCATTTTCCAATTAAATCAAAAGCTTAGCTCTTTTTTCTCAAAACTAAATAAAGTTTCACCATAAACCCATTGAAGGAGAGTTTAACTTTCATATTCGATCAAAAAAAAAAGAGAAGATTTTCTCTACTTTCTTCTCCCATCTCAAGATCCAATTTGAGAAAGGGAGAAGAAGGGAAACCCACCTCCCAAGGCTCCATCAAGAAAAAAAAAAGGGGTCTTTTTTCATCACCCAAGATCTAAATCTTGGAGTTTCAAGAGAACCCATTTAGGTTTCTTCTCAAAAGATAAAGGAGAAAATCTTTTAGAGTTTAACTGCACGATAAAAATCCTTTTGGGAGTTTAACTCTATTTAAAATCTTTTGGAGTTTAACTCCACAATAATTTTTTTTGGAGTTTAACTCCACAATAAAAATCCTTTTAAGAGTTTAACTCCATAAAAATTCTTTTGGAGTTGAACTCCATAATAAAAAAAAGTCTTTTGGAGTTTAACTCCATAATAAAAATCCTTTTAGGAATTTAACTCCATTTATAATTTTTTGGAGTTTAACTCCATAATAAAAACTTTTGGGAATTTAACTCCAAATAAAAACTTTAGAGAGTTTAACTCCAAATAAAATCTTTTTGAGTTTAACTTCATTATAAAAAAAAGTTTTTTTGGAGTTAAACTCCAAACCCGTGGGCACCCTCCGCCTCCCCCATTGAGAGGGTTTCCTTCCCCACGTGAGGGGGAGTGGGAGCCCCTGCTCCCTCACGTGGGGGAGTAGGAGCTTCCCCCCCCCCCTCACATGAGGGGGAGGCTCCCACTTACGTGAGGGGAGCTTACCCCCTCTAACGTGAGGGAGCCCCACTTCTTTTCACGTGAAGGGGAGGCTCCCACTTAGTGGGAGCCCCACCTTCCTCTCACGTGAGGGGGAGGCTCCCACTTAGTGGGAGCCAGGAGCCCCTCCTCCCTCTCCTTTTTTCCCTCCTTTTTCATTTAAAAAAATAGAATAAATAAAATCAAATATAAATGGTAAATAAAATAATTTTTAAAAAATGTTCCTTTGAATAACTTTTAAAAAAATCATTTATCTCAAATAGAATAAATAAAAAAAATGAACACGTCCCTATTGTTAAAAAAACACACCAACAAATCACATTGATTTCGCATGACCAGATTGACCCGTCAATCGGAGGTTCTCTCGCTCTAAAAACGAGAGGTAATTAACGGCAGCTTAGTCCGCGGTTGCCGGAGATTCGGATCCCCACAATCAATAAATTGCAGCCTACCCTAGGCAGGGGGAATCTGTATACGCCTGATAAGCGACGTATATTCACTTTTTAATGGGGTGACAAAAAACATTCTACATCATCGATAATCATATATAAAAATGAAAACGCGACTTAGTTCTCGTCTATCGGTTAACATACGTTTGATATTCATCGAGACATAAAACTACATGAAGGTTGTTAAATATCAGATGGTATCGCTCGGTTCTAACAACCGTCGTGTAGTCTATGTGACGAGAATATTCAATCGTATAATAACCGATAGATTTGTCCCGTGTGGACAAGTTAGGAATGTATAAAACAAACACCTGCATTCACTTGTTTATTTCATCCGTTTCGAGATATTTCGTCGGTACCTTTCCACTGGTTCTCCATGTACAACGATAAATTAGACGTTCGTTTCAATGTTGTTTGACAGTATTGAAATGATCATCTTTTCTATTACAGTGTACTCGTAGAACAGCGGTGATGTGCTGCCGAAATTTTCTCGAAACGGATGAAAACATAAGTGAATAGGTGTATACTTTATACTTTATACATTCTTAATGGGATAGGTGGCTACCCCCTACAGCTGCTACCCTTGACATCCAATATATAACATTTAATATCTTGGAAGAAGAATCCAACTCCCTAGTTATGAGCATTTGCTCTCGATCCTTAATAATCTTTATAGCTAAATCGTAAATTTAAATTTAAATTAACCAAGTCGTCAATTAAATTTATCACTAATGCTTCTTAGTATCCCGTCTATTGTGTATCTGTCAAGAAATTTTAATCTGACGCATTTTGTCTATAGGAACCTTACTTTGTCTGGATTATTCCAATATGGCATTCCCGTACCTCCACGACAAGAGTTGGATGTACGTCGATACTCCCTCAAGAGTCATTGTCTTTTTCGTTGACGGTGTTAGCTTTTTCACCGATTTTTCCTACGCACGACTTAGGTTACCGAAAGAGCACGAAATCTATTGTCCTTGCTCTAAGTGTATGGAAAAGCGATTGCTCAAGAAGTTGGAAGTTGAGTTACACATCGTGAGATATGGTTTCGTTAGAGCTTACACTACATGGGAGCTTTACGGAGAAAAAGTCGTAGCGGGAGACGAGACATGGGTGCAAGATACGGAAAACGAATTCATTGAAACGGAAACCACAGAGTGGCAAGGGAGGGTAAAAGAAGAGGAGGAAAAGGAATGGATGTTTGAAGAAAACAAAGCCATCGAAGAATATGATGTTGTATTTGTGCCGATCGATGAGATGGATGAGCTTATAAATGCCACTGGATTTGCTTATAATACGGAAAGCACTGGTCCCTAAGTATAAGGCTGACTCTAGAATCCTACTATATCCAAATTTCATAGTGTTTGCAAAACTGTCATTTTTCGTACGTCTCTTCCAGATCAAGTGCAAGAATAGATGGAGCGACCAGCCTTTCACCGATCTCCTCGAATTGCTGAAGGAAATTTTTCTCACCGATCTTCTAGAATTGCTGAAGGAGGTTTTTCCCGATGGAAATGAAGTGCTACCGAGCTGGTACGACGCGCATAAGATAATCACAAATATCAGCCTGAAGTATCATAAGATACATGCATGTGAGAATGGTTGTGTTTTGTTCCGGAATGAACACGCTACACTCAGAAACTGCCCCGTATGCAGGACCAGCCGATTCAAGCCTAAGAAAGACCCTCAGTCGAGTGATCTGCCCATGAAGATTCTTCGTCATTTTCCATTAATACTGAGGCTGCAACGGTTATTTATGTGTGAGGAGACGGCGTCCGAAATGCAGTGGCACTATAAAGCGCCTCGTGAAGAGAAAAAATGAGTTATCCTAAAGATTCGATATTGTGGAAAGTTTTAGATGAAAACATCCTTCATTCAGCGCAGACCCTCATAACGTGAGGCTAGGAATTGCGAGCGACGGTTTCAATCTATATGGGATAGTTCGCGGCGGGCGTACTCACAGTACTTGGTCCTGTTGGATATAGTGCCCTCAAAGTCAATTATTGGATCGTAGGCACGTGATTGCAATGATTGAGGGATGACCTATACCAGTAAGACAGTCTTACTCAAGATGATAGTATGCTATCTGGTTTATCTTTATCATCGTGTACTGCTTCAGGTGACCTTAAAGGTCACTATTGCACATTGATAGAGCCCTTAGGATTCTTGCTTGACTGCCAGCAGTATGATGGCGATCATATATATGGGAGCTGGGGTCTATAAGCACATCCTTAAAAGGTCTCTAGTCGTGGGAGTTTCGAGACCGGGCATCGATACTCCATCAGTAGACTAGTGTATACAGTCGAAACCCCGACGAGGGGCGGTGGCCGGTCTCACAAGTCATTGGTGTCAGTTGGATCACCTAAGATGTATACAGGTGCTTATTGGGTTATGAGTACACCGGACAGGACTCGCCGGGAACATGCTAGTTGGTATTATACCTGATGTCAGATAGCAGTTCCCTGGTGACATGTGTACAAGTTAGTTCATCGACCTGAGATCGTCATTTGTCTCGTGTGAGTTCCCACTGTGCTTTGATTACTACCCTACCACGGCTCAAAGGAGTCGTGCAAACAGGTTTTAGTTGGGTACAATCCCGAGCCATATGGAGGCAGTGAGCGGATCGGCAGGGGTTTCGTCTCTCCTCGTATTGGGGGTGAGATCGCGCTGTGTCTAGGAGAGCCATTACACGAAGTCCTTGGCCAAGACAAGATATTTACTGGTAGGTATTCCAGTAGTATCTCAGGGTGTTCTGGGCTACACTCCGACACGACTTGTACCGCTTTTGGGGTCTGACTTTTACCAACCCCCTAGGCCCGCCATGTGATGCTCATAGACGAACAGACCGGACTGTACAGATATTGTCACTGACAGGCTCAGTAGGGTGTCAGGATGAGTTCGCTCATCGACCTCCCTTTTGGTCAATACCTGGTAGCCCGTTACGTACGGCTAGTACCACTGACGTGCTAGTGGTTAAATCCACAGCTAAAGTATTGACGAGTCTTTAGAGTCCCCCACAGACAGTTTCTCAAGTTTCGGGCGAAACGTTGTAGAGGACGTATGATATATGGCAGGGTTCGATCATATACGTGCAGTAGTGCACGGATCATGATCGGGCGGATCATAATAGTAGGCTTTCATTTAAGCCGGATCCTAGTATTAGATTTGTTGGATTACTTTCGTGTCATCGCATTCGCATTCAGTCGGAATGCGGATGCAGGTATGTATATACAAGTGAGGGGTATCCTTGTGATCCGTCACGAGTTTACTTTACATGTTGCCGTATCTTTTTATTGTTGTAAACATTTGGATTAATGTTTACAAATGGAAATTGTGAGCTTAAATCATCATTTTGTGCATTTAATGTGACATAGACTTCATTGGTGACTCATGGTCTCTTTTCTTGTGCTAATGTCACATTATGTAATGGATTTGTGAGTTGAAATGAGAGGAAGAGAGAGAAGGGCAGCCATGTATATGGTTAGCTCTTGTATTATTTGATACTAACCCTTTCTCATTTCAACATACAACATAAGAAAAAGAAAAGCTTCTTCTTCTTCTTTCTCTAGCTCACAATCTCCATTGATGGGTTCATCTTCAACCTCCATCCATGCAATGGATGCAAGAAACAAAGTTGTCACACACATTCTCTACCTCGCTTTGGACACGTCGGCTAGCGAACTTCGTGCCCGGGTTGCTTCGGATG
Organism: Agapanthus africanus; assembly: GCA_030015575.1. NCBI lineage: Eukaryota > Viridiplantae > Streptophyta > Magnoliopsida > Asparagales > Amaryllidaceae > Agapanthus > Agapanthus africanus. Next base: position 553,101,825 of record JASDDO010000031.1, read on the forward strand.
AAGCGGGAGCCCGTCAAAAGACTCGAAGATGTGGTGCCCTTTCCGACGAGAAGACCGGAGATCAAAGATGCCGCGAGGAGATTGGGATGGTGGCCAAAGACCGAAGGACATAGATCGATCGGTGTAGCTTTCCAACCCATTCTCTAGTTTCTAGTTTTAGGTTAATGGTTCGATCCGGGTTTAAAGATACGATAGCGCCGGTTTCAAGTTTAAGAAAAAGTTTTCGTTTCCGCATTTTGGCCTCGGACAGACGGCCGGGACGCTACCGTAGACTTACAGGTCCGTTGTGGTGACTATATACAACCTGCCGCCATGGAGAGTTATGACACAGTCTTATTTTACGTTGGCGCTTTTAATCGATGGTCTCTCATCTTTTAGGAAAAATATCGACATGTACCTCCAATCCTTGATCGATGAGTTAAAGTTGTTGTGGGAACCTAGCGTTATGACGCAGATGGTAAACAAGTTTTTCAAATGCGGGCTGCTTTGTTGTGGACTATTAATGATTTTTCTGCCTACGGCGTGCTGTCGGGGTGGAAAACTCAAGGTAATCTTGCATGCCCCGGTTGTCATATTCATACGAGTGCCGTATGCATGAAGTTTAGCGGGAAAGAGTCGTTTATGGGTCACTGACTTTTCTTGTCTATAACTCACAGATTCAGAAAGAATAAATAATTGTTCAACTGCAAGACGGAGACCAGTAGACCTCTTAAACCATTGTTTGGTAACGACATATTGCAACAATGGAGAGGTTATTAGAATATCACATTCGAAAAGAAACAAAATAAAGATGCAATGCCATGCTCAACCGGTTGGAAAAAACTAAGTGGTTTATTTCTACTTCCGTACTGATACGACCTACCGCTGCACCACAATTTAGATGATATGCATATCGAGAAGGCTGTCTCTGAACACGTCATCAATCTTCTGCTGTATAAGGGTGGAAAAATGAAGGACAATCTCAATGCCCGCCGTGATTTGACAGATTTAGACGGTTTTTCCATTAAAGAAGAATTGCATTCTCGGCCTGTGGCTGGTAAATCAGATTATTACGAGATCCCGCCGGCAATCTACAACCGGAATAAAGAGGAGAAACGGCGGTTTCTGCAGGTGTTGGAAAAATTGAAAGTCCCCGATGGTATCTTATTAAACATTTTCAAATAGGTACAAGTAGAAACGGAAAAATCGTAGAACTCAAGAGCCACGACTACCACATATTGAAGCAACATTTTCTTATTTTATACCTCAGAGTATCAGTAAAATCTGAAGTTGGTCTCGTTCTTAACGACTTTGCACGTATTTTCGCCAATTGTGTTTCAAAAACATGAACGTCAATGAGATGGCAGAGCTCAAAATAGATATTCTTTTGATCCTCTGCAAGCTCGAAACTATCTTTCCGCCTTTTTTTGACATTATTGTTCTGTAACGACTCTGAAATCCCTGTACAAATGTAATGTATAGAAGGGTATTTCAGCCTGATTAGGAGTTATAAATTATTTTTGTTCAATAACAATAAGAGGCAACTTGTAGCTCACCGGTTAAGTCTCTACACTGCTGTGACATAGCCTGTGTGTTCGAATCCTCTCAGTCCCAATTATTTTTAATATTTTTTCTTTTTAACTTTTCGGAACCCCAAGAGTTGCACGTGCAATACATGGAGAATCGAAAAGTTTCAGAAAAATCAAACGGGATAAATGAGGAGTTAACACAGAATAAAGCACATGTTATGAAATTTGAGATAGGTGGCACAAATCGGACCGCCTGTCTTGCCCATTTAGCCGCTACCGACGTTCGATCTTGGCCAATCGCCTCCGTGCTTTAGTCACGCGTCCCTTTGACCCCCCTACTCCCCTGTATTGTTTGATTACTCTGTAATTTAACAGAGACCATTCAATTCCCCTATTAGCATCATTTTATTTTTTTAATTCATTTTTTTAATTTCCATACACTCAATTTCACTTATAAATACCATTCTAGCTCTCCCCATTCTGAAAATTCCTATAAAAAATTCTCAAAATTCTCTAAGTGTAAAGTGGAGTTAAACAAACCAAGAGGAGTAGCGATCCAATCTCGACGACCGGAGTTTCCCGACGATACCACGATCTCTGAAGGCTTCCCCTCCTCTTTTTTCCTCTCTTGTTAACGCGCTAAAACAGTAAGTCCCTTCTCTCTCTTTCTTTCTTATTATCTCAAATCAATTTCTAAAAAGATATCGAAAAGTGGAGTTAACATTAAAAAATCTTTTCTTTTAAATGTTTTTATCATTCTTGATAGGTCAATATGTCACACAATTACCCCAATATCACTTCGAATTAATATTCACATCATTTGCCTTTTTGTGTAACCAAAATTCCATGTGAAATAATCATATAACGAACTTTTTCATAAAAATACCATTACTTTAATATAACCCTTATTTCGATAACTAGCATATATATCTTTAGGAAATTTACGGGGTAATGATCTACCCCCATCATATACATTATGGTTTCAAAGCACGATATTTAGATGTATGGTTATTTAAAGAATATGCTTTTTCAATAAAATACCATAGCTTTTACAAAAAAAAGTTTTTATCGATATTTTTACCTCATTTTGCAATTGCGCCTCCACAACCCTCGTTAGGGGACCCGTTAATGGATAGTGTGGATTATCGCACATTCTTGGAATAGTAGAGCGAGATACAGAGCTCCTCGCGGAGAATTCGGTCTCGAAAGGAAATGAAAATACGATTTAAAAGAAATATGACTTTTCTAAACAAAAATAAAATTTGAAAAATTTATATAAAACTATGAATTCGTATTTTCAATAAAAATAAAACAAATTGTGAAACTATATTTTTAAAATGAAAAGCTAAAATTTTAATAAAATACCACCAAGTTCCAAAAGTAGTAGTTTTCATAAAAATACTACAAACTTTTAAAAAGCTAGGTTTTATCACCAAAATACCACCTAAATTAAAATACATGTTTATAAAAATCTCTTAATATTATTAATCACCTTCGAGCTTTATTTTTAAACAATATTAATATATTTTTCATAAAATCCCTTGGGAAATGCAAACAATATAAATATAATGTAAACAACAACATTAAATCTTTAAGGACTCTAGATTAATATAGGTTTAAGCGGTATCATTTCTCTTGAGCTCCAGGAAGCCGGAGAAAGTGAGTGCTTGCTTATTCAGTTTAAACAAATTAATAGAGTTATCAATGACAATTTTTTTGGAAAAAGAGATAAATCCTGCCGTCCATGTGTAAACTTGTCCGATTTCTCCCGAACTTAAGATTTTCAATAGTTAAATCCATTCACAAGAAATATATATAACTTGAACGAAAACTCGAATCTAAAATGGACTTTAAACTCAACTCGAATCCAAACATGAACTTAAACTTTAACTTGAACTCAATTTACTCGAATAATTTGACTCGACCCAAGATTGAAACTGACATGACTCACATTCTACTCGACTTACTCGGCTTCATTCTTCAACTATTGCAATTTATGGTTTCGATCAAGATACGTTATAATCAACCAATCACATTAACTAAAGATATTTTACAGTTATAATATATTATACTTTAGGTGTTTCAGATAGTTTCTTGTGTGAATCCAACAGAGCTTTAGGAGTTCCATATTAACCTATTTTTTTCTATTTACTCGAATCTCATTCTGGTCGACTCCTCCACAGTTTGGAGTCCCAATGCTAACACATTAAATGGACCCGTGTTTACTTACTTCTGGGGCTCCACTCGTGAGCTCGTGAATACTTCTACGGCTGCATTGGCATTCACATTTGGAACTTAACGTTAACATAATGAGCATATAGAGACTTATAGATACATATATCCATATTTAGATCTACACATATTTACTGGACATTTACATTATTTCTTTTATTATATACTTGTCATTTTTCACTCTTACTCTACCTTTGGGACTTACCGAGCGCTAGTTCGCTGACGGACATTCCACCCATCTTTGTTTTCTTGGAATGTTCATTAGATACGGTCGAGAAGGAAAAGTGGAGGCTACAGAGGAGGGTTACGACCGGATAGCTACTCGGGATGAGCTTAACTTCCTTTTTCTTCCAGTTTATGTATGCCACGTGTTTAGACATTTTCTTTTATTGTATTTACTTTTCCAGTTGAATTCATATACTTGTATATATTTCAAGTTTGAATGTAAATAAAGATATTTGTTGAAAATTATACAGGCTCCATTTATTCTTACATTGTGTATTATTGTTTCAATACGCTTAATATATTTATGTAGGGAATGACCTTCTCTGAATAAATATGTCGCGGGCTTGCCACGTCGTCGTTTCCATCTACTGGGAAGCGGGGTATGACAGGTTTTGTTGGTGTCCCATGCAGGTTAGTTCTGCATGAAGGCGAAAACAATATACCACAAGAATTAATGAATTTAACAAACATTTACATTCCTTACATTTCAAATTTCTTGAATCTATCATAACCTATCTTTTATATCAAGGTGATAGACTTTCCGAACAATACCAGCACCAATGTCAACGGCAATACTCCACCTCTTACAGTACCAGCACCACCTACCGTTGCAGCTCCTATCAATGAGAAAACGATCCTTTTTTAGGCTATCAAGAGTTTATTGGAGGGTCAGCAGCAGTAGACTGCTATTCTTATGAACCGTCCCGAGGCCGAAGCACCTAGAGTAAAGCAGTTTCGGGCTTTACACCCAAAGAACTTATCGGGTAAGGAGAGCCTGCTTGAAGCAGAAGAATGAGCTTAGGCGATTGAGGATGATCTGGTAGTGGCTCAAGTGCCAGATATAGTTTGGATAAGAGTTGCTAAGTTGCAACTGATCGATAATGCTAGAATATGGTGGAAGGCTGAGGAGAGCAGTCTCGAGCAACCAATAGAGTGGAAGACATTCCGAGACCTCTTCGATGCCAAGTACTTTCTGGAGACCGCCCTCTTTGATATGGAGCAGCTATTCATCCATTTACAGTAAGGCTCGATGTGGATCAGGTCTGTGGATGAATATGTTGCTGAGTTTACCATGCTCAGCAGGTAAGTTATAGTCTCAAGTTCAATTTTCCTATCTCACTTAAACACTTCTAACATAAGGTCGTAATAGGTTCGCTTCGCACCTTATTCCCACTGCTGAGATCCGGGCACGACGATTTCAGAAGGATTGGACCCTGAAATCCAAGTTGCACTCACTACAGGAGATTTCCCGACCCACGAGCTTGCTTTGAAGGCTGTCCGACGCTATGAGGCAGTTGTGAAGAAGAAGGGCAGTCCGCGGACGGCCGGTGTGAAACGCCATGTGCACCAAATCACAAGATGGACCTCTTCCAGCCCAGTTATCAACGGACCGTCTCGGAGGCCAGGAGGTTCGTTCACCAGCAATAGGCCAAACTTTTGCAGCTACTGTAAAAGAACATGGCATTTAGTGAAGAACTATCGTAGGGCGAGCAACTTGTGCTTGATCTTTGGGTCTTCTACTCATGCTATCGGAGCATGCCCCCAGGACCTAACAACCCTCCCGCTAGACCGGCGATCCAAGTGATCCTCTTACCCGGTTAGCTTTACCAGCACCAGCTCCCCACACACAGACCGTTCAACCTCAACGCCGAGTGTTTAACCAGGCACAGAGGAAAGTGCCACAATGCTAAGCATTCACTATGTTGGTCGAAGAGGCCGAAGCTACGGGTCAAATTATCACCGGTAAATCTCTTCCCTATTTCCTTTCAAGTCCTTTCAGTTCTTAGCCATCTTATATTTTTTATATGTAGACCTATCCCACGCGACTTAGGTACAATCTTAGTAGCCACCCTACCTGCACACGCGCTCTTCGATACTGGGGCATCGTATTGCTTCATGTCACAACGGTTCGTAAGAACCCATGCGATCCCAGTTAAGCCGCTCATATCCAACTGGAATGTCAGTTCAGGGAACGACGTTCTAAAAGCAAACTTAGGATATGATCTGTGTCTACTGTTCGTCTACAGTCGAGAATTCTATACGGACTTCAAGGTGCTGGACATACCGAATTTCGATGTAGTCTTGAGAATGGACTGGCTGGAAACTTTCTTCGCTACCATCGACTGTCGCCGAAGGAGGGTAGTGTTTAAAATACCAGATCATCCATGTTCCCGCTAAAAATTTCTGCGCAAAAGAGCCCAAGGTATCATCAAATAGCAGCGATACGCTTAAGAAAATGTGAACCAGTAATTTTCGGGCTGTATTTTGATAAACTCCCAAATGAGAACCAGCTAGATTCTGATGGTATCGAAAGCGTCTCGAAAAACCTTCGATTTGATATATTATGGGCTTCATAATTCATCCGGGATCAAAAGTTATGAGCAAATATGTTATGCATTGTTCCCTGATTAAAAATCAGGAATTACCTCAATGAGGTATCACGTGCTCACACGTGACCAATGGTCACGTGTTGACACGTAATAGTTAAAACAGAAATAAAAACAAAGGCTGAGGAAGGACCCAATTGGGGGTCACGTGCTCACACGTGACCAATGGTCACGTATTGACACGTGACAATCAAAACATAAATAAAATAACAAACAGCTGAAGGAAATACCTCGATGAGGTATCACGTGCTCACATATGACCAATGGTCACGTGTTGACACGTGATGGTTAAAACTGAAGCGTAAATAAACGCTGAGAAAGGGACTCAATTGGGGGTCACGTGCTCACACGTGACCAAGGGTCACGTGTCAGCACGTGATTGGCTTCGAAAGCCTTACAATTTAATAGAATTAAATTCTAAAGGCTTCTCAATCTTTCCAAATGGAAAAGGATTATGGGGGCCGTTGGATTAAATATCCAAGGGTGATTAAAAATCACCAATTTATGGAAAAAAATCTTAGACAAGGAAAGATTTCCCCTAAATCTTACTGAAATAACAAACAGAATATCTTTTGGATCTAAAATCCAACGGTGAATAAAATTCACTGAATGATCTAAAGACTCATATTAAATATGAAAACAAATCAAATCTTTCAATGAAAGATTTATTAAACAAATTGATTCTTTTCTTTCTCCTATAAATAGGAGCCAAGAAAAGAAGAGAAGGATCTACTTTTTTTTAGAGAAGAACAGAGAGAAAAAAAGAGAGGAGAATTTAATTCTCAAGAGAGAAAAAAAGAGAGGAGAATTTAATTCTCAAGAGAGAAAAGAAAATTTCTTCAGAAGAGAAAAGAAAACCCTAGGTGAGAAAAGAAAGGGGTTCAAAACTTCAAAAAAGAGAATTTAATTCTCAAATCTAAGAGTTTAACTCTTCGGCACACAAGAACTTAGTTCTTCCTCTGGTTGAAGATCTGCAAAAAGCACATCTCCCTATAAGTTGAGAATTTAATTCTCATCGGGTTGAGATCCTGCCATGCAGATCCAAAACTTAGAGGGGGAATTGAGTTTAGAGAATTTAATTCTCCCAAAACAAAGTCAGGGTTTAACCCTATATGAGAATTTAATTCTCCCAAAGTTACAGGAATTTAATTCCTTCAAGATGGACAGAACTAGGGTTTAACCCTAATTGAGAATTTAAGTATCTCAAATTCACAGGAATTTAATTCCTCTTAAAATGAAATTAGGGTTTTACCCTATACAAGAATTTAATTCTTTTACATATATGGAAATTTAATTCCTCTAAAAGAAATTAGGGTTTAACCCTACATAAGAATTTAATTCTTTCATAATAGGAATTTAATTCCTCCAAAATCATGATTAGGGTTTAACCCTACAGAGAATTTAATTTTTAAAATAAAGAGACTTGAAAGATCTCCATGCACATAAAGAACATTGGTCACGTGATGACACGTGACCCCAATCCGCAGTGATCAGAAAAGAAGGAATAAAACTAGGCCACGTGACCCCTAAAAAGATCCCCAAATATAAAAAGGAAACAGCTTTGAGGCAATGCCTCACGTGCTCCTACGTGACTCCTAAAACGCAGAAAGAAAAAGCAAAGGAAATGAAGGCTTTGGGCGCTCTCACGTGTTACCACGTGACCCCTTGGAAAACGCTTTACAGTCAGCGCATAAATCCCCATCACGTGTTAACACGTGACGCTCAAAATAAAAATAATAAAAAGTGTTTAACACTTAATTGCAGAACGAGATAAAAGGGGATCTGGTCCCACCTTTGGGCGCCCTCACGTGCTCCCACGTGACCCCTCTTTCTTTAGTGTTTAACACTAATTCGAGAACTTTATACCCAGTGTTTAACACTGGTGTTTTCTAGTGTGTAACACTAATTTGACAGCTTCATTTCCAGTGTTTAACACTGTTGTTTGCTAGTGTTTAACACTAATTTGGGGGATTATATTTCCAGTGTTTAACACTGATTATCTTTTAGTGTTTAACACTAATTTGAGAGTTTATCTCCAATGTTCAACACTGAGGCTCTCCAGTGTTTAACACTACTTTTAGCCAAATTGGCTAATTTTCCAGAGGCAAAGCCTCCCATTCAAAATTGAGTAAAAATCAGAACTATAATGTCTACTGCTCAATCAAAGATAAAAATGTTCTCAGAGCCCTCAAACTCTGATTTAGCATTGCTAAATAATGTGGGCTTGAACCCAGACAAATGTTTAATGGTCCAACAAAAGGCCAACACTTTAAATCCAATTGGACTTAGCCCAAGTTGGCCATAAGTCCTCAATTCAAATTTAACTGAGCCCATGTGCTCATAATTCTAATTAATTGATCTTAGTTCCAAATTGGACTACAGATCACTTAATCCACTTTGGTTCGAGGGTACATCTCTTCACTCCTCTGATATTTGTCGTTGTAATCCTTCAACGTCTTCAGAGAGGTGACGGGTCCCGACAACCACACATTTCATAGACTATGACGTCTTTAAACTGGACTGTGGGGTTCTTAAGCCCATGGATTATGATGTCCTTATACTGGACTGTGGGGTCCTTAAGCCCATGGACTATGATGTCCTTAATCTTGACTGTGAGGTCTTTAAACTCACGGACTATGATGTCCTTAACCTTGACTGTGAGGTCTTTAAACTCACGGACTATGATGTCCTTAACCTTGGACCACCATGTCCTTAAACCGGTATTGGACCACCATGTCCTTAAACTGGTCATCGACCGCAATATCCCTAAACTAAACAATAGAGCCCAATTGCTCTCTTGTCGGATCTAAACGATCCTGTTAAGTTGATCTTAGTCTAAAAATTGGGCTAACGTATCCTTAACGAACGTTTAAGTTGATCTTAGTCTCAAAAGAGACTAACGTATCTTTAAACCCAACCCCCAAACCCAAATCTAAGAAAGATACGGATTTGGACTAGTCTACGCCCTACGGGCGACAACATAACTTAGTCTCCATATACAATCCGCGGGCAACCACAAACAAAACAAACACCCATGACACGAAGTGACCATCTGAAGAAGGAGAAATTTGTTATCGCGATGCGGTAGCGTAATTAACTGCAGGGGCTTGCGCCTGCATGGAAGAGCGTCCCCACAATCAAAAACCCCTCAAGCGAGGGGGAATCTGATGAAGTCTGCTATATCGGCCGCATTCGTTTAAACCTTCGATACATGGTGCTATAAATCAACTTGGCATCTTCGGAGAGGTGGACGGATAGCACCAATTAGCATCTGCCCCGAATTTAAGGCAAGACGCCAGTCTTGCTCCGTCCTTCGAAGGGGAACAATCCGGTGTTCTATGTCAAAAGTGGAGACCGGACCTTGGAGCCTAGCATCTACAGAGCAAAACCAAAGAAGGCAGAGATTGCAGTGTTGCAAACGGAAGGATCGAAGCCAGAGGTAGTTCGAGAGTTTGAGGATGCATTCCCTGAAAATATATCCGGTTTGCCTCCTGATCGAACTCTTGAATTCAGTATTGATTTGCAACCTTGCGTACAACCAGTAATAAAAGCTCCATATCGATTAAGTCCAGAGGGATTGAAGGAGATCTGTATTCAGTTGGACAAACTCCTGAAGAAAGGTTGGATCTGACCCAGTACTTCAAGTTGGGGATCTCCGATATTGTTGGTAAAGAAGAAGGTACCTACCGGATGTGCATGGATTATCGTACCGGATGTGTTTGGATTATCGAGCTCTGAATGAGGTGACAATTAAGAAAAAGTATCCACTACCTCACATCGATGACCTTTTTGATCAATTAAGTGGATCCTGTGTCTTTTCAAAGTTAGATCTTCTTTCGGGTTATCATCAGGTGAAGGTCGAGAAGTCCGACATTCCGAAGATGGCGTTTAGGACTCGTTATGGCCTTTATGAATACCTCATAATGGCATTTGGAGTGACCAATGCACCAGCCATTTTTATGAACTTGATGAACCAAGTTTCTGAGAGTACTTAGACAGCTTTGTTGTTATCTTCATCGAAGACATCCTGGTGTATTCAAAGAATCGGAAAGAGCACGCAGAGTACTTACGCATTGTCCTGAGTCATTATGACAACACCAACTTTACGCTAAGTACAGCAAGTGTGAATTTTGGCTAGATCAAGTCGGATTTCTCGGACACATCATTTCAGGCGAAAGAATCTCTGTGGACCCAGCTAAGGTGTCAGCTGTCAGCGAGTGGCTGACACCAAAGACGGTAAAAGATATAAGAAGTTTCTTGAGCTTAGCAGGATACTACCGACGCTTCATCAAAAGATTTTCAAAGATCACAGCACCCCTGACCAAGCCCACACGTAAATACGAAGCATTCGTGTGGTCAGAAGTATGTAAGAAGGTTTTTATAGAACTCAAGTCGAGGTTAACTGATTGTCTCGTTTTTTTATGCGCTACGTTAAGCGTTCTATATGTTCTACTTACCGCAATCAAGACGGTGTCGTTTTGTAGCTAGCCGGTTGAGTACGGGTCGTCTACTGGGAGATGGTATGTTTTTGTTCTTGTTTTAGACGAGTCAATTAACGAATGTATATGTATGTTCAATTCTATCCTAAGTGTTTGTACTTTATGTTCAAATAAACTTGTTAGGATTAAGGTTGATTAGTAGAGTTAGGATTAGTCTTATTCTTATATTTTTTTCATTCTTGAAATGATGTTGGGATAATCGGAAGTAGCGGGGATTAGGAGGACATATGAATGGGATTTACGAGTTTAAGCAAGCTTTCCAATGCTAAATCCATTCCTAGTGCCCTTTTTCCGTCTGGTACACGCTCTTATTTCTAACCCTAGGCCAAACATACACAACCAAGTCTCCAATTAGGTCACAACTATATGTCACGTTGTAATGCGCCCAAAGGAATTCTTGACTTAGGTCGCGGCTATATGTCACTTATAGCACGTCTAAGTGAGGGAGTTGTGTTTGTTTGGTCTAAGTTCATTTTAAGATGTTTGGCGAAGAGAAACACAAGGAATTTTTCCATCCTTCATACTAACATTCCTTAGCCCTAACAAGTGTGTAAATTATTCACACATTAAAAGAAAAATGAAACAAGAAAAAAAAGAAAGAATGGAAAATACGGTTTTACAAAGATAACATGCTAACCACTTGGGCTCTCACCGAAGTAAAGGACTCCATTGAGTATCGTGGCTTGAAAATAAGATTAGAAGAGAAGAAAAACAAAATAAGAAAAGAAAACCAGCAACTACTTTAACAACAAATAAAAGTTATACTATGAATTAAAATTACAATGCAAGTAAATAAAGATACTAGATAAGAAAAACCATCATCTTCATTAATCTTCCACTTAAAATGCTCTCATTACAATTTTCATGGAGAATAGATGGAGAAGAAGAAGAAACTACAAACAAAACTACACTAAATCTAAGTGAAGAAAAACATTCTTGATTTAGCTCAAAACTGGAGTATTTATAGGCATAGGAGTGAAACCCTAAGGCCATATTCTAAGCCCATATAGAATTACAAAACAAACCCCAAAATTTGGTCGGGAGACGCCACGATAGAGCCGTGGATCCGCCGCCTGTAAGCCCTATTGGCCGCGGTTCCGCGGTCCTTTGGAGGAGTCAGAGCATCGTTTTTCTTTGGCTTTCTCGTGTTGCTTTGTTCTTCTGTTTGACAGGTTCAAAATTGTAAAATGGTTCAAAAATATCTTGAGATTTCAATAGTCCAAAATGTCTACTCTTTTAATCTTTTTGACCTTGATCTCCCTCGAGCTCTGTGTACCTCTTGATCTTTGTGCTACCTCTCCCGTGCTCTGTGCTTGTCCGAGACACGAATGACTGTTGAATTTTTCTTAGCTCTTGAGCTGGTAAGCGGCACTTGACTCGTGTGGATGACCGGAACCCGGATTTTATCTGTTTTTGGCAGATGTTCTGAATTTTATCATAATTGTAGTTATTTTGCGTAATTTGCGTTATTTTGGACTGGGAACCTGTAATTATGGAGCAAACACAGATCAAAAGAACCTACCTATATACAAAGAAGAATGAACGGTATTAAATGCAATATTCTGGTGTGAACATTAATCTCTGCACCTATTCTTGTAATACCGGATCGATCTGGCGGATTCGATGTATATTGTGATGCGTCCGGTAAAGGATTAGGATATGTTCTATATCAGCATGGAAGGGTTGTGGCTTTTGCATCAAGACAGCTAAAGGTCCATGAGTGTAACTATCCAACACATGATCTGGAATTGACAGCAGTGGTCTTCGCACTCAAGATTTGGCATCATTATCTTTTGGGAGAGCGAGTGGATATATACACTGACCATAAGAGTTTGAAGTATGTATTTACGCAGAAGGAACTCAACACGCGGCGAGAAGATGGCTAGAACTCATGGCGGATTTCGACATCAACCTACAGCATCACCCCGGAAAGGTGAACGTAGTTCCTGATACACTTAGTCGCCAGCCATTAGCAATGAACCTCACTACTCAGTGTAAGCTATAGCAAGAACTGCACGGATTGAAGATTGAAGTAGTTATGCCAGGTAGTGCTTCATCCTTGATGAACTTATAAGTCCAGTCCACTCTTGTTAATCAGATCAAAGCAGCTCAAGCAAATGATCCCAAACTACAAAAGATTCAAGAATAAGTAGAAAGTGGTTTTCGAACTGACTTCATCATCCACGAAGATGGATCCTTGCTGTATGGGAGTCGTTTATGCATGTCAGTCGGTCCTGTTCGAGAAGAGTTGATGAAAGAAGCTCACATCTCTCCGTATTCTGTACACCCTGGCGGCATGAAGTTGTACAAGGATCTATGACAACATTATTGGTGGCATGAAATGAAACGTGAAGTAGCAAAGAGCATAGCAAAGTGTTTAGTATGTCAGCAAGTGAAGGCTGAACATCACAGAACTGCTGGTCTGCTTCAACTGTTATCAATCCCAGAATGGAAATGGCAGCACATTACCACGGACTTTGTGACTGCTCTTCCTCGCAGGACGAAGGGTAACGACGCAATTTAGGTTATTGTGGATTTACTCACCAAGTCGGCTCATTTTATTCCATTCAAAGTTGGCCAGTCAACCGAGACGTTGGTAAGGAAGTACATGGAGGTGAGTAGAAATCTAAAATAAGATTTAAACTTTCAAGATGTATCTACTTGTCTTGAAACCCATAAACTCATGCAGGAGATCGTGAGATTATATGGGGTATCTGTTTGCATCGTCTCCGATCGTGATACTAGATTCCGATCACAGTTTTGGCAGAGTCTGCAAGCTAGCCTGAGAACGAGTCGGAATTTCAGCACGACGTATCATCCCAAAACAGACGGACAGTCCGAGTGAACAATTCAGATCCTGGAAGATATGCTAAGAGCTTGTATGTTAGATTTCGGAGATTCGTGGGAAGATCACCTACACCTTGTGGAGTTTTCATACAACAACAGCTACCAGGCAAGTATTAGATGGCACCATTCGCAGCACTCTATGGACATAAGTGTCGTTCCCTGCAGTGTTAGGACGACGTTGGAGATCATGAACTCCTTAGACCATAAATGATCGTGGAAACCATAGATATAGTTCACACGATCAGGGAAAAGATGCGCATAGCCCAGGACCGACAAAAGTATTGGGCAGATGCAAAGCGTCGACATCTGGAGTTCCAACCCGGAGAGCATGTGTGTTCTAAAGATCCCTCCGAACATAGGCATGATACGTTTTGGCAAGAGGGGTGAACTCGGTCCAAGATACATCGGACTATTCGACATACTAGAACGAGTTGGAGAAGTGGCATACTGATTAGCACTACCACCCTCATTGGAAGGAGTGCACAATGTGTTCCACATATCCCAGCTACGACGATATATGAGCGACCCCAGCCACATACTTGATCACTCAAAACTCACAGTATAGACCGATCTGAATTGCGAGCAGCAACCAGTTGAGATATTGGATCAAAAGGTGAAGACCTTACGGAACAAGGAGGTGAATTTAGTCCGAGTGATGTGGAGAAAGGACTCGCCAGGAGAATCGACTTGGGAGAGAGAAGACGATATGCGTGCATGATACCCTCATCAATTCGAAGACTAGTCCTTTGTAAAAATTTCGAGGACGAAATTTTTATAAGGAGCATAGAATGTAACGACTATGAAATCCCTATACAAATATAATGTATAGAAATGGTATTTCAGCCTGATTAGGAGTAAGTTATTTTTGTTCAATAAAAGCAAGAAGTAACTTGTAGCTCACTGGTTAAGCCTCTACACTGCTGTGACATAGCATGTGTGTTCGAATCCCCTCAATCCTAATTATTTTTAATATTTTTTATTTTTAACTTTTCGAAAGCCTAAGAGTTACACGTGCAATACACGGAGGATCGAAAAGTTTCAGAAAAATCAAGAGGGATAAATGAGGAGTTAACACAGAATAAAGCGCATGGCACGAAATGCGAGACAGGTGGCACAAATCTGACCGCCCATTTGGCCGTTACCGGCGGTCCGATCTTGGCCAATCACCTTTGTGTTTCGCTCACGCGTCCCTTTGACTCCCCCTACTCCCCTGTATTGTTTGAATACTCTGCAATTTAACAGAGACCATTCAATTCCCCTATTAACATCATTTTAATTCAATTTTTTTAATTTCCATACACTCAATTTCACCTATAAATACCACCACATTCTCTAGCTCTCCCCATTCTGAAAATTCCTATCAAAAATTCTCAAAATTCTTTAAATGCAAAGTGGAGTTAAGCAAGCCAAGAGAAGTAGTGATCCAATCTCGACGACCGAAGTAACCCGACGATACCACGATCCCCGAAGGCTTCCCCTCCCCTTTTCCCCTCTCTTATTAACGCTCTAAAACAGTAAGTCCCTTCCCTCTCTCTTTCTTTTTATCTTAAACCAATTTCTAAAAAGATATCGACAAGTGGTGTTAATATTAAAAAAATCCTTTTCTTTTAAATTTTTTTATCATTCTTGATAAGTCAATATGTCAAAATTACCCTAATATCACTTCGAATTAATATTCACATCATTTTCCTTTTTGTGTAACCAAAATTCCATGTGAAATAATTATATAATGAACTTTTTCATAAAAATGCCATGAACTTTAATATAACCCTTATTTCGATAACTAGCATATATACCTCTAGAAAATTCGGGGGGTAACGACTTACCCCCATCACATATACTATGGTTTCATAACATGATATTTAGATATATGGTTAATTTAAAGAATGTGCTTTTTCAATAAAATACCATAGCTTTTACAAAAAAAAATTATCGATATTTTTACTTTCTTTTGCAATTGCGCTTCTACAACCCTCGTTAGGGGAACCGCTAATGGATGGTGCGGATTATTGCACATCCTTGGAATAGTAGAGCGAGATGCAGAGCTCCTCACGGGGAATTCGATCTCGAAAGGAAATGAAAATACGATTTAAAGGAAATACGACTTTTCTAAACAAAACTTAAGTTTGAAAATTTTATATAAAATTATGAATCTGCATTTAAATTAAAAAAACAAATTGTGAAACTATATTTTTAAAATGAAAGATTAAAATTTTAATAAAATACCACCAAGTTCTAAAAGTAGTAGTTTTCATAAAAATACCGCAAACTTTTAAAAAGCTAAGTTTTATCACAAAAACACCACCTAAATTAAAATACATGTTCATAAAAACTCTTAATATTATAAATCATCCTCAAGCTTTATTTTTAAACAATATTAACATATTTTTCATAAAACCCCCCTCGGGAAATGTAAACAATATAAATACAATGTAAACAACAATGATAAATCTCTAAGGACTCTAGATTAATATAAGTTTAAACGGTATCATTTCTCTTGAGCCTTAGGGAGCCGGAAAAAGTGAGTGCATGCATATTCAGGTTAGACGAATTAACGGAGTTATCAATGACAATTGTCTTGGAAAAGGACACAATCCTACTGTTCATGAACAGCAGTTGTTCGATTTCTCCCAAACTTGAGATTTTCAATAGTTAAATCCATTCATAAGAAATGTCTATAACTTGAAAAAAACTCGAAGCTAAACTAAACTTTAAACTCAACTCAAATTCAAACTCGAACTTAAATTTGAACTTGAAATCGAACTCAATCTACCTGTCTAATTTGACTCGATCCAAGATTGCAATTGACATGACCCGCATTCTACCCGACTTACTCAGCTTCATTCTTTAAATTTTGTAATCTATGGTTTCGATCAAGACACCAATCAAATTAGCTAAGGATATCTTACAGTTATAATATATTATACTCGGGGTATTTGGGATAGTTTTTTGTGTAAATCCAACGGAGCTTCAGAATTTCCGTATTAACCTATTTTTTTTCTATTTAATCGAATCTCAGTCGGGTCGACTCCTCCACAGCTTGGAGTACCGATGCTAACACATGAAATAGGCCCGTGTTTCTTTGCTCCCGGGCCCTACTCTTGAGCTCGTGATTTCTACAGCTACGTTGACATTCACACTTAGAATTTAACGTTAACATAATGAGCATATAGAGACTTATATATATATATCCATATTTAGATCTACACACTTACTGGTCATTTACATTATTTCTTTTATTATATACTTGTCACTTTTTACTCTTACTCTACCTTTGGGACTTACCGAGCGCTAGTTCGCTGAAGGGCATTCCACCCATTTTTGTTTTCTTGGAATGTTCGTCAGATACGGTCGAGACGGAGGAAGCGGAGGCTACAGAGGAAGATTACGACCAGATAGCTATTCGGGATTAACTTAACTTCTTTTTTCTTTTAGCTTATATATGCCATATGTTTATGCATTTCCTTTTATTGTATTTACTTTTCCAATTGAATTCATGTACCTGTATATATTTCAAGTTTGAATGTAAATAAACATATTTGTTGAAAATTGTACAGTCTCCATTTATTCTTACATTGTGTATTATTGTTTCAATACACTTAGTATATTTATTTAGGGAATGATTTTCTCTGAATAAATATGTCGCAGGCTTATCACGTCGTCGTTTACGTCTACTGGGAAGTGGGGCATGAATGTCCGTCATTTGGCTACTAAGGTCAAGATTGACCGTCCGGTGCATTACCGTTTGATGTATCTAATCGAGAGGTATAAAATGTTTATTATTAATCATTTAAATTGCAAAACATTATCGTGGATTATTAATATCTATTATTTTCAACATATATCTATTAAATTTAAAAAACTATAGCCACAACAAGTATCGTCGTGAAGCTCCGATTCCGGAAAGTTATCTATTAGAAGAAGTCACAACTTTCTATGCTCGTTTTTCCTGAACGACGATGTCAGGACGAGACTGAACAAACCATCGCGTGTTCCTGATGATCCAATTGGAGAAGGAAGGCTAAAAAACATATCTTACGATCTCATTAGCGGTTTATATGCATTCATTTTGCTAAACAACGATTGTTTTGCTAAATATGCAGTGAGAGTTTTTCTAATTTCATCCATTTGAACCGTTTGAAATAAAGTATAATCTAACTGATATAACTGTAAATTCACGAACAGAGTGCACAAAATTATACTCAAGAGATCGAATCTTAGGACGTGGTCGGATGATAGAATCAAAAAAGAATAAAGATGTACTTTTTTCGCTTGGTATAAAGAAGAAGTCGACGGACAAATGAATTATGGTGAGAAAATTGATAGAGAGGTCCATGACCTTTTAATCGGCCATCGATTGCAATTACGTTTTACAGCGGGTACGGAGTTTCTGACTATAAATTTGATATCGAAAGGACGGAACGTATTAGAGCTACGCAAAATATTGGCGTCGCAACCTCCGACGATAGAGGAAATCCCTACTACGGTGTTATTGAGCAGATTATAGCGGTCTTATACATGCATAAGGTTGTCTCTTTTTTTATATTCTAATGCAGATGGTACGATACCAAGTCTGAACAGGGTATGAAGGTCGATGAATACAAACTCACTTTGCTAAACACCAAACGGACAGCCTACGAATACGATAACTTTATTTTTCCCGCAATGGAAACACAAATATATTATTCTAAGGACTTGAAGAAGGTTGACTGGAGTGTTTGTAGTTGGAAACCAAAAGATTATTATAATGTGCCGATGTTTAGTGACTCTGAAGATGAGAGTGACGAGAAAGATGACATAACACGTCTCAGTTCTTCTATTGAACATACCAACGATCTAAACTATTCTGCTCCGTCCATCAATACGTTAGTAAGATGTGACATCGGCCAAGTGATTGTCACAGATCAAGATTTCGATAATCCACCCAATGAATCTTCAACTAATGCACCGAACAAACGCGTTAGGTAATGAAATTGAACTAAATATTTTAAATTGTATAATGATTATAAATAATTTTTAATATTTGAATAAATATGTAGGGTCTGATGGGAGGCTGTGAATCCGGTTCTAGATGTTATAGGAAACGACATCTAGACGAGATTGGCGGAATGTCAATAGCTGCAGCAGCAGCAGCGCTTATCCCCACCCGCACCCCCCGTACTAGCTCCCCACCTACCAGCGACCCTTCTACCTCCCTTCCTATCATGGCCCCTCCTACTGGTGACCGCCCCTAATAACGGTTCCCCTCCTACAGGACCCCCACCACCCCTAGCAGCCGCAGCGCCACAGAACTCGCTGCCTACCTCTATTAGTGGGGTAGCAGATCCTCATACCCCAGTCACTCCTCCTGCATATGGTATAAAATTATATATTTATTTTTTACTTTTCTATTAAAATAATTTTATCGAATCATCTAACAGTTTATTGTTTGCAGTTCCAAATAATACTAACAGGATGGGGTCCGGCGTCGGTTTTAGCGCCACGCCAGGGACGACAGGTATAATCGTTATTGATTAAAACTTTTAAATAATGATTGTAATTTAAATTTATCAAATACTATTTACATACTCTGAATATTATAATATTGTGTCTATATATCTATCTTTTTGCAGGCTCCACCAGTGTTAGGACGAGTGGACCTACTGGGCCCTCCTCTTCTAAGCCAGCCCCAAGTGCTGCTCCATGGATGCTGGAGTGGACCACGTCAGGTATTCCTGTTGGTGATTACTTGACCAAGTGGGGGGATTCCATGGGAACGGAGATCCGTACTTACGATAGGTACCCTCTCCATATTAGGTAGAGCCCATGCCGGACCTACTATGTTCGGCAGTTTTTTGCAACGGCCACGGTATCACAAACCCTTTTATACATTTAAATTTAATCATCATTATATATATATATTTAAATTTTTGTAATTTTAGATCCAGAGACATTCCAGATTCATCGGCGTCATCAGCAAGGATGGTATGTCTACGCCGTTCGATACACATCGCGCCATAAACTGGGTCATATCTGAATGTCAGGCTATCAAGAGGAGACGCTGATATGAAGTAAAGAAAAATCATTACATTCTCTGGGCAGCGGCGACTGAGGAGGAGCAGGGGACGATGATGGACGCCATTTTTCGGGCTGTCCCGAGAGAGGATTGGCCGCTACCGGTCGGGTTTTACCAGCGCCGTGATGTTTGGATATAAATTTAATTTGTAAGATTATAATAATCTATCATGAAATCATATTCTGTCATATATAATATTATTTTCTTTATATTTGCAAGACGGTGTTGGTTCGTAACAGGGAGAACCGGAACAACGACATCAGAGAATGCGCTATCCCGATCCAAAGGAAGCGGCCGTAGGCTAGCGTGTAGCACCAGCTCGTGAGTATTTCGACGTTTAAGAATATATGTTTTTTGTCGAAAATTACTTATTCAAATAAATTCTAATTTTATCGCAGAAAAAGAAAGACCCCGCCAACTACACTGCTACCAAGGGATAGTCCGCGTTACACAGGGGCACGGGCGAGTACATTGTAAGTTTCATATAATCAAGTCGATTCTGTATTTAAATTAACATGTTTATATGTATATGTATACATATGTGTGTATGTACGTGCGCATGCACGCACACATATATATTCTTCACAAACCCAATTTCAGGAGAGGACGGATGCCTTAAGACTTGGCCCCGACGACTCGGTTACTGCCATTGTTCCTGTTCTGGATTCAATAGCTGGCGGACATCACAGTGGCTATGAGCGCGGGGTTGGTTTCGGAACCCACCGACACTTTTCTAGGCGTCCGTCCGTCCACGAGTACGCTGTAGCCCAAACACGGACAGATACGACCACTGCGTCGCAGGAGGAGATTCATCGGCTCCAAGATCGAGTGGAGCAGCAGAATGAGCGGGTGGATACGATTGAGGCGCAGATCAAGAAGCTAAGGCGGTCGAACGTGGAGGCTATCAGAAAGGCCATACGACACCAGCTTGGGAGTATGTTCAGATCACGAGACGATAGAGCTGGATCGTCCCAACGACCATAGATTATTGATTTGTTGATACAAACATTTGATTTGTTAGTTTATTGATTATACTGTTTGGTGTATATATTTTGTTTATAATTACGTGTGATTCTAATCATATTACTTCTTGATTATTATAATTGCGTCAGATTTGATCATATTATTATTATCTATTAGTGGTTGTAAATGTATGTATCGCACGTGGGGTGTGTAGACTTCCGATTTTAAAAAAAATTGATAATATATTTGGTCACGGTTTTAACCGTGACCAAATATTATATGGTCACGGTTATAATCGTGACCATAAGATGTAGTCAAGGTTACCTGCTAGCAGCAGGCATCCTTCATTATGGTTTCACCTTATGGTCATGGTTTAAACCGTGACCATAGGATCTATATAGTCACGGTTACCTGTTATAGTAGGTAACCTTCATTACGGCTTAACCTTTTGGTCACGGTTTAAATAGTGACCATAGTGTGTCGGGGGGGTCACGGTTTAAACTATGACTAGAAAATGGTCACGGTTATAACCGTGACTATATATATGGACCCAACACATATCTGATTTAGTTGTTTGAACTTTTTATGGTAACGCCAGGTATCCGGTCACGGTCTTAACCGTGACGATAAAAAGACATGGTCATGGTTTAAGGCTGCACTAGGTTTCTCGTGACCGGGTTTTAAGCAACGGGTGTGTCACGGTTTTAACAGTGACCAAAAGTGTGTTTGGTCACGGTTAAAATCGTGACCAAAGCCATACACTGTAGTAGTGATTTCTATTGCTTTGAATATATGTTTCTTTATTTTATCATTTTTTTTTATCTTTGTGGTCGTATTTGGCACAACAGTATCCGTTTTGGACCGTATATCGATGTTCACTAAGCAATAAAATTGTATTGCAACATGTTGATTGATACTATCTTTGAATTTTTTGTGTTGAAAGATTTGGCGAGGAGCTCTAGATTTTTATCCCAAGAACAAGGTTATAACTCAAATCAAGTTGCAAAGCCTAGTCTACAAAGCTTTGTCAATAGGAGTTAGAGTGAGCCCCCTGATGATGCTCGACATCGGTGATCTCCCAGATCATGACACGTGGCAGATGACGTATCCCGAAGCATACAAGAAATGACCTACAGTGGCCGACCAGACCACTCCTATTCCCATCCTACAAACAACCGTTGGCTCATCTCCGAGCTCCCTACACAACTGGCCTCTTCGGCCCTCTCAGCTCGCCTCCGGGCTATAGCAGAACCTAGATACCTCGGCCTCCCGCTCGTCCCCGAGCCACCCGCCGAGCTTATCTTCCTCGGTCCCATCGACCTACCAACGGCACTGACCACAGGCGCATCCGCCAAACTTCCGCGAATCTCGCCTTGCGCGAGATATCCGCCGGCCATGTCCCGCATTCCACGCCATCACGATCCCCCATTAACGAGCCTGCCTCTCCATTAATACGGGATCCCGCCTATCACGCGGGCATGACGTCGGGAGCGTAACGGCCGGCGTGATTCTCGCGCCTGCCTGCCTGCTGCCACCACTATATAAACCCCTCCTTCAGACGGTTCAAGTAAGCCATTCTTTCACCCTAGGCCGTTAATCTAACTTGATCATCGGAGGGTCGTCGGTGGTATAACCACCCCGGGACTTCTTTGCAGGTAGCTCGGCCACAACAACCTCAAACCCATTGAGATCCACATGCTTCAGGAGCCAACCTCCAACCTCAATCTCAGCCGTCCGTCATCGCCAACAACAGATCTACGGAAGGTAACATCTTGACGTGATCCAACATCCATCAGCTGGCACCGTCTGTGGGAAGCTCTTGACTCCACTGAACAAAGTTCGTCTTCCGCTCTCCTATCAATAGCGAGCGATCACCGCGATGATCCAAGCACTATCCGCCGCCGCCCTCACAACGGAGGCGCGGACGAATCTCCTCCCCCGAATTCCATCAACGCCATAGCCGCCCGGATAAATCGACTCGCATTCATCGTGGATGCGCTCGTCCGTGTCCAAACGGCGGGGCAGGATCCCCAAGTAGCCGCTCCCCTACCTCGGGACCGAGACCCCTACAGAGGGAGAGAAGACTCTGCTCACGTCGATACTGCCGACCACCGCCTCACTACCTCCCACGGCCGCAGATCGCCCGGGCCGATACATTCTATGACCCACTGGGCGCCCCACAGTTCAACACCGAGGTCCATCGCCAGAGCGCCTCGCCTTAAGCCCCTTCGCGCCCCCGTCCCTCCCGAGGAGATGTCGGTCAGCTTGCCTGCTCCCAGGCATGACCGACACCCCCTCCCTCGACGGGGTCACATGGACGGGACTCGTCATGGCAGCTTGAAGACTACCTCGCCGGGAGTCCGGAGGAACCTCATCGAGAGGAACCGGGGCCACGGCCAGACATGGGTCTCCAACAGAAGAGGCCAAAGATCAGAATGTGCTGAATCGTCGGGATACCACGTCCGGCTCGATGCCCTCGAAAAGAAGATCGAGGGTATGCATCGGGAAGGTCATCACCCGAGCGATGGGGCTAAGTACGCCGCCGACTTGCTCACCAAACTTTTCACCGAGGAGCTGCTCACCGTCCATGTCCCCTCTCGGAACAAGCCCCTAAAGGTCTCTCTCTTTGATGGTAAGTATGACCCGAAGGACCATTTGGACGCATTCACTACGGAAATGAGCTTCCAAGACAACTCCTACGCCGCCCGATGCCGGGCTTTCCCGGCCACTCTCATCCGCTCCGAACGCGACTGGATCCGAGGACTTGCGCCACACTCGATCTCAACATTCGACGAGCTGGCCACCCAATTCCTCGGCCATTTCATCGGGAACAGACGAAAGAAACGGACGGTCGACCATCTCTTCACAATCAAGAGCGGGGACAAGGAGATATTCAAAGGGTACGTCACTCGCTTCTACAACGCCTTTCTCAAGGTCCCAGAACATCGGAACGAGACGGTCATTACAGCACTTAGGTCTAATCTTAGGCACAAGGAGTGGTTACGCTCCTTTGCATTAGCGCAACCTAAGACCATGGCCGAGGTAAAGGACTGGACCGAGCGTGAGGTCTAGCTCGAATCCGAGGTGAACGCCAATCTCCCCCGGGCAGAGCAAGCCGACCAGAAGAAAAGGGTGAGGGAAGATAAAAGGGGGCTTGAGCGGCCAAACCCCTACTCCCCGAAGTTCCAGGAGTACACCCCGCTCAACGTCTCCCAGACGGTACTGCTAGAGGAGTCTATGGGCGAGGCGTTCTTCATGCTCCTCCCGATCTCGCGAGTGGCCTCAAAGCGAACCCGGGGCCCCTACTGCGGTTTCCACAGGTCGCTAGGCCACTCCACGGAGAGCTGTAAGCAACTCCAAGACTGCATCGAGGAGCTCATCCGTTCGGGACACCTCTCAGCGTACTTGCAGGACAAGCGGCAAGCTGACCGTGAGCAGGAGCAGCGTCCCCTTCCCGGCGAGTTGACAATCGGCCAAATCGTGGTCGTGTCAGCGGAGGGTACGTCGGGTACCCACGAGACTCAGCACCCCCACGCCGGTCGTGGAGGACAACAGACATCCGAGAAGCTCAAGCTACACCAATAAAAAGAACATCTACTAGCGTGTACTTCATTTTACTAAGGCAATGTAAACTTTTCTCAAGATCTTTTTGTTTATATAATAAAAGGGATCAATAAAACATTGCGAAAAGAAGAGTTTTGTTCATTCAAAGGGTACTATAGGCTCCTTAGTCGTACATCGAAAAATAAAAATTACAGTAGAGGGGGAAGGGGTGCAGAGAACATTGCTCATGGTACTCCGAGAATATCTCAGCCAGCCGAGCCCTCGCGGCCTCAGACCTCTACCCCCGACGCCGCTCTCAAACGTCGGCATCGTGCCTCAATCGGTAGCTCTCAAGGATGAGCGCCACCGAGCGATCCCGCCGACCCGCGGAAATCAGGCCAAAGCGCCTCAGAGACCTTGGCTTACCAACACCTCGTCCCTCAGCTGTTCGGACAGGGGGTTGTAGAGCCCTGGAGATGCCCTCCAAATGGAGTACATCGATAGATGGAGCGGAGGAGTGCCGGGGTAACAATCGGCCGAAGTGATTCATGATACGGCCTATCACTAACTGCACCATATCCTCGGTGCAGTGCTGATCGTAGAGGTACACGTCCTCGAAGCTCACGGTGTCGGGGATGGTAAAGGGGAAGTCCTCCATTCTTGCGTTTTGGATGTGAAGGAAGGGGTGATCAACGCTCCTTCTGTTTTATAGCACACAACGCCCCCGGAGTCCAACAGTCGCTCGTCTCAGCCGTACCGCCACACGGCAGACATTGAGCATTTTCCGGCGAAGTCGAAAGGACACGGCTCCGGCGCCTCGCCTCCCCCACGCGTTCATGACACGTGCCACCCGCGGCTGTCCCTCTTCCCGATGCTCACACCGAGAAGGTCGGACATACCCTCACGAATCAACCGAGCCTCCCTCCCTTGCTCGGCTATCCCCGGCTGGTAATTCATTACCCCACGACGCCAGGGATCTAAGCCCTCGCCAAGAGGCAACTGAGCAGCTTCACTGCTCGGTCC
This sequence comes from Agapanthus africanus, assembly GCA_030015575.1. Taxonomy (NCBI): domain Eukaryota; kingdom Viridiplantae; phylum Streptophyta; class Magnoliopsida; order Asparagales; family Amaryllidaceae; genus Agapanthus; species Agapanthus africanus. The sequence goes on from JASDDO010000031.1 coordinate 553,127,107, forward strand.
ATCCTTAGCAGGCCTCGTACGACCCCTCCCGTGCTAAGGATCAAAGCCCTCGCCAAGAGACAACCGGGCCCGCCCTTGCTCTGTTATCCATGGCTGGTAGTTCCCTACCCCACAACGCCAGGGATTTAAGCCCTCACTAAGAGGCAGCCCAGCGACTACCCTGCTCGGTTATCCCTGGCTGGTAATTCACTACCCCACGACGCCAGGGATCTAAGCCCTCGCCAAGAGGCAACTGAGCAACTTCACTGTTCGTTCCATCCTTAGCAGGCCTCGTACGGCCCCTCCCGTGCTAAGGATCAAATCCCTCGCCAAGAGGCAACCGTGCCCGCCCTTGCTCGGTTATCCCTGGCTGGTAGTTCCCTACCCAACAACGCCACGGATCAAAGCCCTCGCCAAGAGGCACCGGGCAGCAACCCTGCTCGGCCCATCCTTAGTAGGCCTCTTACGGCCCCTACCGTGCTAAGGATCAAAGCCCTCGCCAAGAGGCAACCGGGACCGCCCTTGCTCGGTTATCCCTGGCTAGTAGTTCACTACCCCACAACGCCAGGGATCAAAGCCCTCGCCAAGAGGCACCGGGCAGCAAACCTGCTCGGCCTGTCCTTAAAGATCAAAGCCCTCGCCAAGAGGCACCGGGCAGCAACCCTGCTCGGCCTGTCCTTAATAGGCCTATTACGGCCCCTCCCGCGCTAAGGATCAAAACCCTCGCCAAGAGGCAACCGGGCCCGCCCTTCCTCGGTTATCCATGGCTGGTAGTTCACTACCCCCACAACGCCAGGGATCAAAGCCCTCGCCAAGTGGCAACCGGGCCCGCCCTTGCTCGGTTATCCCTGGCTGGTAGTTCCCTACCCCACAACGCCTGGGATCAAAGCTCTCGCCAAGAGGCACCGGGTAGCAACCCTGCTCGGCCCGTCCTTAGTAAGCCTCTTACGGCCCCTCCCACGCTAAGGATCAAAGCCCTCGCCAAGAGGCAACCGGGCCCGCCCTTGCTCGGTTATCCCTGGATGGTAGTTCACTACCCCACAATGCCAGAGATCAAAGTCCTCTCCAAGAGGCACCAGGAAGCAACCATGCTCGGCCCGTCCTTAAGGATCAAAGCCCTCGCCAAGAAGCACCGGGCAGCAACCCTGCTCGGCTCGTCCTTAGTAAGCCTATTACGGCCCCTCCCACGCTAAGGATCAAAGCCCTTGCCAAGAGGCAACCGGGCCCGCCCTTGCTCGGTTATCCCTGGCTGGTACTTCACTACCCCACGACGCCGGGGATCAAAACCCTCGCCAAGAGGCAACCGGTCCCGCCCTTGCTCGGTTATCCCTGGTTGGTAGTTCCCTACCCCACAACGCCAGGGATCAAAGCCCTCGCCAAGAGGCACCGGGCAGCAACCCTGCCCGGCCTGTCCTTAGTAGGCTTATTACGCTCCCTCCCGTGCTAAGGATCAAAGCCCTCGCCAAGAGGCAACCGGGTCCGCCCTTGCTCAGTTATCCCTGGATGGTAGTTCACTACCCCACAACGCCCGGGATCAAAGCCCACGCTAAGAGGCAACCGAGTACCGACCCTGCTCAGTCCTTCCTTAGCATGCCTCTTTGTGCCTCCCACGCTAAGGAACAAAGCCATCACCAAGAAGCATCCGGTCTATCTACGTCTGAGCGATCTCCACCTCGACTTCGGAGCCATGGAGATACCGTCTTCCCACCGGTCTTGCACACTTGGCAAATGATCAGATTCAACTCGACGTGTGATCGCTAGACGAAATACGGGCCTAACACGAAAGCAGTACTGTGCAAATGCGAGTGTTTACCGACAAAGGAAAATACGCGCGCAAATACTACTGCAAGAGGAATTTATTCACAAAGTCAAAAGTCTTTACAAAGGTATTATGGACTCCCCAGCCTAACAAAAGTGCCCGGAGGCTTACAAAATTTCAAAACAAAAGAAAAGAAATAAGAAGACGAGGGGTGTCAGGCCTCAGGGCCGGGCGCAACCCCGGGGAGCTCAATGTCCACCACGACTGGGGCTGCGTCTTGAGGATCGGCGTCCTTCGCAGGAGCCTCGGTGCCACCATCGCTGGGAACCTCATTGCCGGCAGCGCCTCCAGGGGTATTCCCTTGCGCGTCATCCCCACGAAGATATCATTCCATAGTTCTTCATCAGGGAACTCCGGCATCCGAGCCTTAACGGCGTCAAGGGCATCGTGCCAGATGAAGGTAGAGGCTTTGGCTAGGTCGGAGTAAAAATGGTTCGACTTCTTGTAGTTCTCCACCGCCTTCGACGCCCTGAGCTCGGCTCGCTTCATCTCCTCTATCGCCGCCTCCAGCTCCTTCCGGAGGGTGCTTGCCGACTTCTTCAGGGTGCCGACAAGCACCTTGGAGTCCTAAAGCTTGGCCTCGGCAGCCCAGGCGGCCTCACGGTGCCTGGCGACCTCCAGCTTCCCGGCCTCCATCTCCTGCTTCACGGTCGCCACCTTGTCCTCAAAGGCAGCAACCCTCTCCATCGCAGCCTCCGGCTCCAACTTTGAGCTCTCCTCCAGCGAGGAGAACTCGCCCGCGGCTCACATCGCCAGGGCAATTTCCTCGTCCTCCATCTGGACGACGATGACGACGTGCTGGAGGACCCGAAGAAATCAGAAGGGGATCAGAAAGGAAAGGGAAGCACCAAATCTCACGGATGGTAAGACGCTAAGTGAAGAACCAAGTAAGGTGCGAGCACTAACCTGCACGGCCTCTTGGGCGATGGACGTCATTTGCGCCCTGAGAGTACCCCGAGGGATTTTAGCCCCGGCCGACCTCTCCATCTCTGTCAGCAGGTTGTCAGCAACGGAGAGCCCAGAAGGCACCTCGAAGCGAAGGTCCCCCTTGTCTACCAGGATCGGGGAGGCCGGGGTGCGCGGAACCGTCCAGTGGAACCTCTTGAGAGACAACGCCGGGGAGCCAGTCTCTATATCCGAAGTCCGGGCCTCTTGTTCCCGAACTTGCTTTCGGCCCGGCGCCTGGCTGGGCTCCGCGGCACAGGCCGCACTCGAACGCCTGGGTGGGGCGGCTGCCGGGGGAGACGGGGCCGACGTCGGACAGGAAGAGCTGGCACCTCCAGCCCTCGATCCATTCTTCTTCTCGTGCATGGCTGCTCGAAGTTTCCTCAGCTCTATGGGTTCTGCACAAGATAAGGTACAATAAAGTCAGCAACGCAAGTAGAAATGAAAATAAGCGCAAGTCTACCAGATCGCCTGTAAAATCCTAACTTACCGGCGAACTGGGCGAGGCTGAGCCCAGCCCAACTAAGGACCCGCTCAGAAAGCAGCACGTCGGCCCGGGGAATGGGCTCCCACTCCGCCACTTTCACCGCGTCGGGATCGATAGAATGACTCTCCTGCCGGCACCTATCCCTAGACCACTGGGTGGGCACGGGCCATTCCTCACCCTCTGGCGGCCCAACAAAGAAAAACTTCTTCTTCCAATCATGAATGGATGAAGGAACGAAAACGACTCCCGACCCGGCAGCACTTCCCCGTTGTTTCCTAAAGGAGATGTAAACCCACCTCGGCTTCCCCCCGCGAGTGCCGGGGTGACCTTTGTAGCAGAGAGAAGAGGCAAGGGTAGCCAGCCTGAAAGGGATCGACTGCAACTTCAAACGGAACAGGAACCCAAGGAGAATCCTCCAAGAGTTCGGCACTAACTGGCCCGGGGCTAACCCAAAATGATTCAGTGCTCTAATAACTTCGGGAGAGAAGGGCTGGCGCATTCCGGCCCAAAAGGCTTCTAGGTACAGGGCAATCTCCCTATCTCGCACCTAGTCTGCCCTCTCCCCTTCCTCGGCCAAACGCAACGTATAGCCGGGAGGAATGTAAAAACGAGTCCGAACGGTGGCTAGCTCATCCTCATACCTCATCGTAGACGACACGCCAGGTGCATCCGCAACCTCCGCTCGGGGGACCGCCCCCGTCGCGCGACCCCGGAAAGAGGATCTGACCCTAACTCCTCGGGAGGACTCCGACTCCGAAGAAGAAGAAAAAGAAGAAGAAGAAGAGGAAGAATCTACAGAGGGCTCCCCAGACTCTACCCGAACTACATCTACAGACTCTTAAGAAGAAGACATCTAATCTGATAGAGCGGATGAGCCCTCGGAAGAGAAAACGCGGAAATCCCAACCTAAGGAGGAGAGCGCCGAGCTTACAAGACCAAAGACGAGGAAAATTACGATAAAGTGTGGGCCCTGAAAAGGCCCCACCTCAATTTATAGCTGCCGGCGTGCACATCCAACGGCGATAGTCATCTCCCGCCAAAACGACCCATTGTATTCGACGGCCACCATCGCTCCACCTGTCGCACACGCATTGGTCTCACCCCATCGGACGCAGGGAACCTTCGCCCGTCACGTCAACCAACCAGCGCCAGACACGTGGGTCGTCGCTTCGGAAAACGTACGCACGATCCGGCGCATCCTCTTTAATGGAAGATCTGACCCTGATTCGCTGACGTCATCATGAGAATACGACAGATTGCCCGGTAACACACCCCGACGATATCTTCGAAAAAGAGCTCATCTCGGGTGACCGGGCAGACCACTCACGACCCGACCCATGTGCGGGTCGGGACGAGGGTAGGGGGCCAATGATGATGCTCGACATCGGTGATCTTCCAGATCATGACACGTGGCAGATGACGTGTCCCGAAGCATGCAAGAAAGGACCTACAGTGGCCGACCAGACCACTCCTATGCCCGTCCTACAAACAACCATTGGCTCGTCTCCGAGCTCCTTGCACAACTGGCCTCCTCGGCCCTCTCAGCTCATCTCCGGGCTATAGCAGAACCTAGATATCTCGTCCTCCCGCTCATCCCCGAGCCACCCGCCGAGCTTATCTTCCTCGGTCCCATCGACCAACCAACGGCACCGACCACAGGCGCATCCGCCTCACTTCCGCGAATCTCGCCTTGCGTGAGGTATCCGCCGGCCACGTCCCGCATTCCACGCCATCACGATCCCCCATTAACGAGCCTGCCTCGCCATTAATACGGGATCCCGCCTATCACGCGGGCGTGATGTCGGGAGTGTAACGGCCGGCGTGATTCTCGCGCCTGCCTGCCTGCTGCCACCACTATATAAACCCCTCCTTCAGACGGTTCAAGTAAGTCATTCTTTCCCCACTAGATCGTTACTCTGCTCGAATATCTGGTCTAACTTGATCGTTAGAAGGTCCTCGGTGGTACAACCACCCCGGGACTTCCTTGCAGGTAGCTCGGCCACAACAACCTCAAACCCATTGAGATCCACACACTTCAGGAGCCAACCTCCAACTCAATCTCAGCCGTCCATTGTCGCTCCCAGAAGATCTACGGAAGGTAATATCTTGACGTGATCCGACATCCGTCACCCCCTACCCCTTCATTTTCAAAAGAAAGGGGCATGTGAGAAAAAGGAGGAGAGATTACCTTGATGGTTTAGGACTTCGGTTGACCTTTAATTCAGCGCGGACACGGCTTGCTGTTTTATTTGAAATAAATGGAGTTATAACTCTTTGTTCTTCCCTTCAGTTGGAACTCCAATTATTAATAAGATAATAATAAAACACCATACATGGCTTGTTTGCTGGCACATCTCTTTGTTCTTCCCTTCAGCTGGAACTCCAATTATTAGTTATTATTTAGAACAAAACAGGTGAGTTTGAGGGGAGCTCAAGGTCCCGTCACATCTCACATCTGCTTGAAAATCTGCATTGTTGAATCTTTGTTCTTATTCTGATGCCGTATATTCCTTTGTTTTCTCCTAGGGCAGTCGAAGAGCCTGTTTGAATAATAAGGTTGATCATAAGCCATACGATTTGGTATGAAGATAAAAGATTAAATTAAAAATTATAGGATAGTTATAATATATATGTTAGCGAGGCTAATGATGTTGTGGTGGTTGCAATGTCAATGAGGGTGTAACGGGGTGATCAGGTCCTAAAAATGTAGTTCGAGCAAGTTTGCCGCGGTCGACCCTTACCCCATTTTTCTTAATATGGTAACCGTTAACAAGCCATTATAGTATAGGCCCACGGTGGACAGGGTCAGGCTACTGCGGCCCGGGTGCAGGGTCTCCCGACTTCATATGTATATCACCAACTTTAACAACAAAAGGGGGTTTTGGAACAAGATGAAAGATTTAAGGGTTTAGTTACAAATACAAAGATTAAGAGGGAATATCTAAATTTTTTTTCACTACTACAATAATGGGTTGCCCCTACGGATTTAGCCGTAGGGGCAAACCACTGCTCCTACGGATAAGTCCGTAGGGCCATAAAATTCCCCCGTAAGGGCAAAGACCGCAAGTGCAAGTCTTCGTCCGGAATATACCCCTACGGAGTAATAATTGCCTCTACGTCTTACTCCGTAGGGACATAAATCCCTACGTATTACTCCGTAGGGACAAAATATTTATTTAATTTATTGGTTTATAAAATAAAATACTTTCCCCTGCGGCTTTATTCGTAAGTCCTGATCTTTATTCCTACGGATGTATCCGTAGGTTCAGATAATATCCATACAGATAAATTTGTAGGGCCAAGTTTAACGCCCGTTACTGAATCCAGTCCGTAGGGACAAAATATCAGGTATCCTGATATTTTGTTCCTATGGCTAACTGTAGGGGCAAACATTGCACCTACGGATTAATCCGTAGGTGCAACAGATGGCCTACGGATTAATCCGTAGGGACAAAATATCAGGGGGGTTTTAAAAATGGGCTTTCTGTTTTTTCCCCACCCTATGCACAATAAAATATATATCATATAACCAAATACAGAAATATTCATAATCAATATCTCCTGCATAATATATAAAAGAAATAAACAAACAGAATACGATATTAATCTAAATCATCGTGAACAAGCAAACAACACAAATATCGTCCAAAATATATACAATATGTATCATATAAGTACATACATCCTCAAAATATTAAAAAAAGCTATGCTAACTCGGTCCAACTCCTCCACCTATGATAAACGCCGTAATCTGGTGTATCTGTTCCTGGGTACAGCCCTGAATCATCAAAAATTCGTCTAATGAAGGAACGGACTATGCGGGAGGCTGAGCGGACTGTGGAGCTACAGAAGTGGTCTGCGCAACCATAGCTGAGGTAGTGGCTTGCGGAGCCGCAGCCGAAGGAAATGCATGTGGAGCCGCAGCCGAAGTAGCCGGTCGCATCTGTTAAATTTTGTGTGCAATAAACGAGTAAGAACGGTGTATTAGATTTTATTCAAATTCGTATCATTATCAGGTTATTGCGAAACCCCAATCTAAGAATACTTAGGGACTTAGGCTTTGTTTGGATATCTAGTTTGGAAATATATAGTTTATTTTAATTAGATAGTTTTATCTAAGTATGATTAATCAAAACTAAGTCTACTACCAAATAAGCTCAGGCTGCTAATATTGCATATGTTACTATCTATAATATGATATAATATTTTACTATTAAATAGTATACGTACCAACATCTTCTTCAACTCCTCGACGGTGGTCTTCAAGACGGCAACATCATGTTCTAGACGTCACTCACGGGGGGAAGAGGAAGTAACCGCCGGAGTGGAGTCCAATCCCATATGGGCCCTATTAGGACCCAGTCCCCGGCCTCTCTCCCAACATCCGTGGTGCTCTCCGTGTGCTGCGTCTAGGACTATGGTTAGTAGCATCGGATCGGTCTGTCCAGCAAAATCAATCCCCGATACCTCCGCCTGCTCCATCACCCGCTCCTACACCCACATTAACCATTAAAATATAAGTATATCATTTAAATTAGTACTTTTCAAAACAAAAATTTCAAACCTGTTAGAATAAATATTAACACTTACGGTACTCCTAGGTAGCGGTGTCGGGGAATCGAAGCTCGCCGGTGGTGGGATCTGTCGAGGTGCCGTGGACAGCAAGATACGCGGTCAGCACGCTCGGTGTACCACCCTGCGCCAGGGTTTGAGCTCTCTGCAATTCGCCAAAAAATTACATATATTATAAAATAACTTTTAATATTTCATTATATCAAAATAGATCTATTGTAATTTACCGATGCCTCCATGGCACGAGTAATGTTCCTCGAGGCTCCTGTATAAGTGGGGCGACCCCTCTTTGCCGACTCTCTATTCTCCTTATTTTGATCGGCATGTTATTGCACAACACATTCAGATTTAGTTTTCTAATTAAGCAAAAAAAATTTATATACTAAACAATGAATTAAATTTAAATTACAAATATGTTTACGCTGAGAGTCGAAATATTGGCACAAGTGAGGCCATGTATCTACGCCGACTCTCGCAAAAGCCGGAGTATGTAGGAAAGCTGTTCTCTCTGCCTCGAGGGTCGCCATCCATAGGGAATAGCAGTCGATCTTCAGTTCGTTCCTATTGTATCGGACCTTTGATTGCATGTTCTTCATCAGGCCTTGGTATAGAGCGTGAAGATCGAGCACTCTCTCAAGGTGATCAGGATCGGGTATAAGCTGAAAGTCGTAATCCAACTGCAAATATAAAAAAATAATGTATTTAAATTGCAAGTGTTAAATAATAATAAATATTTTGGATAAGTCAAATGAAAATATATATTAATACCCGAACCTGATCCCAGAAGAGGGCAAATGAGCGTCGGTGCTGATCACCCTACTCAACGTGAAGTGGATACTTCTTTAGGATACGGCTCTCATCCCCCATATACCGGCCGAACCGCTCGGCATAATCGTTGTTATAGTGATAATCGGGGGTAAAGAAGAGGGGGAATGGTTCTTCCCCACTAGCTCTGTCGGGCCTCAGCCTGTGGGACTGATTCGGCCCTCGAGTCTACCTCTCGGGATAGGACTGCACTGCATCTACAGAAATATCAAGACAAGCAATATTAAAACAAAGTGGTATTAAGAAATTAAGGATTAACAAAAATTGAAGTGTGATATATACCTCCGACGATAGCAGCACGAGTCTGGGCCCGGACAGCAGCACGAGCGAGACGATAGTTCCTTCGGTGAGGAATAGATGGTGACCCGGACGTGGACGCGTCCCCTCCAACTAGAAAATAAACATTGACGATAAAATTAAATGTAGTTCGTGTTTATTCTTAAAGGATATGTAAAATAAATAAATATTTTATATTTATTCATACTAACCTGCAGACTGAGCGGAGGGTACGGAAGTGGCGGGAGTGGCCTCTGCGCCAGATGTAGATGCACCACCTATAATTAGACAATTAAAAATAGATTATATAAGTAATTGCAAAAAGAATGTGTATATCAATGATATAATATTCTAAATCAATATGCATGCAATATAGGATATATAAACATACCCGCAGGTGCGGTGGTGGCCTCTGCCCGAGATGTGGAGGCACCACCTACAGCTAGACAATCAAAATATGATTATCTAAGTAAGAGCAATAAGAATGTGTGTATATTTATGATATAACATTCTAAATCAATATGCATGCACTATAAGATATATAAACATACCAGCAGGTGTGGTGGTGGCCCCTGCCTCTGATTTGGACGCACCACCAACTGCTAGACAAAACATTGACTATATAAGAAATTTTGAAATAAATATGTGTGGATATCTATAATATTACATTCAAAATGAATTTGCATGCAATATACCTGAAGGTGTGGTAAAGTCCACACGGAAAGAGTCATCCGAAGGGGATACTGATCGGGGTGCAGGACCGGCCTTATGAAGCTCCTTACGCATTCCGGGAGGTAGAACCACTTTGCCTCTGCCGCTGCCGCGGCTGATGCTCCTGTCGCCCCTCGCTGCTCCGGTCGACATTATCAAACCTAGATAAGAGTACAATCATTACATATGCATGCAATATATGTATAGATCGTAAAAATGTGAAGTAATAATATAATATTACTGATAACCTTTTTCGTTTCGTGAACACATTAGATATATCTACTTGGATTTCATCATCGATATCATTTCTAATCCGCGTAACTTCACGATCAGCCGAAGACAACCATTCTTTTGAAACAGACGGTCGGAGCACTCTAAGTCTTCTCTCTTCTTCATCCTCATCGCTGTTCTCCATACGATTTTCGAATTCTGGGACATCGTAAACATCCATGGGTTTCCAACGGCATACGACACTCCATCCCGGATGCTTCAAGCACTGTGAGTAGTATACTTGGAATGCTTGGTTCGAAAAGATAAATGGATCGTCATGACCGTAAAATCGAAGTGTGTTTACACTAGTCTATCCATATTCATATTTCCAAGTCCCGAGATTGTTTCTCTAATTATCCGTATTGGTTCGTGTATCGTACCAAGTAGACTGAAATATATAAAACGGTTCTGATCGTCCGGGATATTGGATGCCATGTATACAATTTAAGTATCCATAATAAATCACACCATCCGATCCTGCCGTCGCAATCCCACTATTCTGAGTGGTTCGAGATATTTCTATGTCCTTAACTTCAAATTTGTATCTAAGGACACCGAATCCTTTATAATATGCAACATCCATACTAGAAAACTGAGCTAAATATCTTGAATCTCTCTCTAATGATGCAAACAAGTTTGGATCGTGGATCTGAAAAAACAAATTTTACGACAAATACATAACGATATAAGTTTAGATTAAAACTGGTAGCAATAACATATTATTCGACCAACTTACATGATCTACAACCCAATCGCAAAAATTATCCTGATGATATTTTTTCAATCGTTCATCATTCCGATCAGGATGCCCCTCACGTACCTCATTAATATGAATTTTGTTCTCCATAATAAATTATGACATTAATATTGTATCATTTCATACACACAAACACAAATATAACAATTAATTCAAAAAAACTTACTCTCTAATTTCTTCAAAACATACGCTATTGAGGAGGATAAACCGATATATCACATTGATAAACATACTGTCTACTCTCTTATAGGACATTTTACCATATGGCCCGTCCTGAATTCTCCGAGGCCGGTTAAGTTTCGTCTCAATGTTCTCGTCCAGATAGCGGGAACAAAATGTGGTTATTTCGTTTAGAAGATAACCTTGCATGATAGAACCCTTTGGTCAATTTTATTGCGTATATACTTTTTTAGAGTGTAGAGATACCTAAAGAAAAATATGTTAAATAAATAAATACGAGCATATAGGACAACAATAATTTTGTAAATTGCGTGAAACGAAAAATTCCACGTACCTTTCGGCGGGATACATCCATCGATATTGTACCGGTCCAGCTAACTTAGCCTCGATTGCAAGATGAACCGTTAGGTGTATTATGATATCTAAAAATGAAGATGGGAAAATACGCTCAAGCTTGCAAAGTATCAATGAAATAGAATTTTCTAGATTCTCCAGCATCACAACATCCAGGATTTTAGCGCACAATTCTCTAAAAAGGCAACAAAGGTCATTGATTACTAGACCAACCGATTCGGGAAAGAAAGTCCTGAGAGCTAATGGGTTAAGGTGCTCCATAATAACATGGTGATCATGACTTTTCAGCCAATCAATCTTTCCTTTCACAATTTTTATCTTCTTGCTAAATGATCCTGAGAAACCTGTGGGAACTTTCAAATCATACAACACCTGCAGGAATATTTTCTTCTCTGGTTGTGACATATGCTACACGGCATTGGGAAGTACAAACTTGCATGGTTTACCCGCTATCGGTTTCGGATGCAATTCACTTCTAATTTCCCAGTTCTGAAGATCCATCCGAGCACGGAGGTTGTCTTTTGATTTTCCGTCTTTATAAAGAAGCAAGTTGAGTACATGCTCAGATACTCCCTTCTCTATGTGCATGACGTTCAGACAATGACGCACTAAATTTGTTGACCAGTACGGAAGCTCGTAGAAAATGCTTAACTTATTTCAGTAGGATGGTTTGACCTGTTTTGTCGGATCTATCCTGAAAGTCACATTATTGTAACCATCCCACTGAGCAGTCACGTTCTCTCCAGACAATGAGGCTGGAGGCCCAAGAAGCTCCCGATGACCATTAAAGTGGGCAGCGTCTAACCTGTAGGGATGGTCTACTGGCAGGAAACGCCGATGACAGCAATAACAAACATTCCTGCTAAAATTCAACCATTTCGATATTGTATATTGATGGCAATAAGGGCATGCTTTGTGACCATGTACGGACAAACCTGATAGCATTCTATATGCAGGAAAGTCATTAATTATCCACATTAAACCCGCACGCAGTATAAAGGTTGTATCTTTGTTTGCATCGTAAGTCTCTACACCATCAATGAATAAAGATTTTAACTCATCGACCAGAGGTCAGAGATAGACGTTGATATTATTTCCAGGTGAGTTTGGTCTGTCAATAAGAAGAGCTATCATAAAGTAGGATTGATCCATAGTCAACCGAGACGACAGATTATAAACTATCATTACAACGAGCCATGTGCTGTGGCTTCCGGTCAATAGTTGAATGGGCATAAGCCATCACTAGCGTGTCCGAGCCTGACATTGCGAGGATCACTACTTAATATTTCGTGCCTCCTATCAAAATCCTTCCATGCCGATGAATCTCTTGGATGACCCATTTTTTCATCTTCACTTGGAGAAGCACGGTAATGCCAAATCATTGCCTCAGCTATTTTCTTGCACCTGAATAGCTTCTGCAGCCTCTGTGTTATGGGAAAGTATCGTGCTATCTTGACAGGTATATCGGGCTTCTTATCAGATTCTTTCGGTTTATACCTGGCTTCTCCGCATGTTGGACACAGTTTCAAATCTGAATTCTCTTTCTGGTACAACACGAAATCTTTAGGACATGTATGAATCTTCTCACACTTTAGACCCAAATCAGACATCATCTTTTAGGTTTCGTACCAGCTGTCGGGCACGCTATTTCCCGGGGGCATAGAATCTTTTAGGGACTTCAGAAGCATCGTGAATGATTTGTTGCTCCATCCATTTAAACACTTAATCTATAAAAGTTGGACGAACCATGATAGAGTGGAATACTTTGCATTCTCATAAATTGGTCTTCTAGCATCATTCATAAACTTTTCATACTTATCTGCATGTGGTCCTTGGCCGGAAGGAATGTCATCTTCGGTAGGAATACTATCACCTAGTGCAGTCTCTATCATATTCTCCATTTCTTCTCCTTGAAAGAAGTTATCGTGTTCTTCTTCTTCTGCCGCATTACCGTCTTCTTCTTGTCCTTCCCCGTGATATAGCCAAGTTGTATAAAGTCTAGTAAAACCATATTTAACGATGTGAAACTCTACGATTTCTACCTTCTACCAGAATTTGTTCCCGCATCTATCACACGGGCGGAGAATCTTCTCTAACACGATCTTATTATATGCGCATGCAAATTCAATGAAAGCAGCAACTCCTGCGACAAACTTAGATTGTATGCGTTGTTACCAATTCACGTACATCCACTCCTTAACTCTGATGTACTTATGGGCCATGTTAAACTGTATAACATATAAATTGTAAGTTATAGTGACTATATTGAGAAATCTAAGAAGGTGATAGTTACTGACAAATAAGAAAATCCGTAGAGGCAAGTTTGTCGCTGAAAAGAATAAATTATCGATAAACAAAGTTAGATTTGAAAATACCCAAGTATGAGTTGTATTCTGTGTATGTGTGTTTCAATTTATGATTTCTCTTAAGTGTAGGGTTGTCAGTGTGTATGTGCTTTGTATGTGCGTTTGTTGTGTATTCATGTTGTATGTGTGTGTTTCGGCTGTCGGGGGGTAAGGCTTCTATCTCATTAAGAATGTATAGAGCGGATACCTATTCGCTTGTGTTTTCATCCGTTTTGAGTAAATTTCGGCAGCACCTCCCCGCTGTTCTCCGAGTACACTGTAATAGAATAGATAATTATTTCAATGCTGTGAAACAACATTGAAATGAACATCTAATCTATCTTTGTACATGGAGAACCAGCGGAAAAGTACTGACAAAATAACTCGAAATGAATGAAAACACAAGTGAATGCAGGTGTTTGCTTTATACATTCCTAACTTGTCCACACTAGACAAATCTATTGATTATCATATGATTTACTCTTCTCGTCACATACACTACACGACGGTTGTTAGTACCGAACTATACCGTCCGATATTTAACAACCTTCGTATAGTTCTATGTCACGACGAATATCGAACGTATGTTAACCGATAGACGGGGACTAAGTCGCGCTTTGATTTTCACATATGAGTATCGATGAGAATATGAAATTTTCATATTATCATCGAGTATCATATATTAGTTTTAACTTGAACATTTAACTTGAATAGGTTTTACGTTTACGTTTCGTTATTAAGGGTTCGAAATTTTTAGTTTAGAATAAATTTTTCTTACGTTTACGGTAAAGTTGTACGTTTATGTTATTATCGAGCATCCTATTGAAGGAACTAGTGTACCCTAAACCCTAACCCTAATCAACCCAAATTAACTTAATTAACCCAAATTAACCATAATCATCACCCTAACTCAAATTATCCTTAATTAACCCAAAATTAACTCGAATAAATCCTAATCAACACCCTAACACAAATACACACTATTTTACCTAATTAACCTAAATTAACACTAGCCCAAACCCTAACCCAAATTAACCTAACCCTAATCATCACCCAAACCCCAACCCAAATTAACTATAGCCCAAACCAAAATTAACCCTAATTAATCTAATTAACCCTAACCCTAATCCTAAGCATCACCAACTCAATTTTACCTAATTAACCCTAAACCGAACCCTAACCCTAACGAATTAACCCTAACCTTAACCCACACCCTAACCCTAATTAACCCGGAACTAACCCTAACCCTAAAATCAACAATAACACAAAAAAATAAGAATACTTAATAGTTCAAAATGGAAATTAACTCACCTCACTTGTAGTTTTGCCGGCAGATGGAGCTCGACGATAGAAGAGGCCTGGGACGCACTAGTAAAATAAGGGGTTGCCCCTACGGATAACAACATCCGTAGGGGCAGTTAAAGTTTGGCCCTACGGATTAATCCGTAGGTCTAAACGGTTGCCCCTACGGTCATTCAATATTTATTTAAAATATATTAAATTTTAAAGTGTTGTTTGCCCCTACGGAGCCGCAAACCAAGCACCTACGGGTATATCCGTAGGTACATATAAATAGGGATTTAAGTGATCGATCCCTACGCCGATTATTTCTTATTCTATCTCTTTCTTTCGCGCGAAACCAAATTCCCAAATCGAGATCGTCGTCGCCGTCGCGCTGCAGTGATCTCGTCGTCGCCGAATCCAAGCCGAATCGTCGTCGCCACGCCTGCAGTGATCTCGTGGTCGCCACCGTGCTCCGTTCTCGTCGTCGCCACCGCCCTCGTCGTCGTCGATTACCTCTCCGTCGTCGCCTACAGGTAATTAGTTAAACATTATTATAATGATGTTAGGGTAGCGATCGATGAGGGTTAGGATTAGGTATCGGTTGTGGTTAGGGTTAGGATTAGGGTTAGGGTATGGGTTCGATCGGCGGTTGGGGTTCGACTGGTGTTGGGGTTAGGGTTAGGGTTAGGGTTAAGGTTCGGTGGGGGTTTGGTGTTGGGGTTAGGGTTCGGCTGGGGCTGGGTTGGGGTTAGGGTTAGGCCGGGTTAGGGCTTGGTGTTGGGTTGGGGTTCGGCTGGGGCTGGGTTGGGGTTAGGGTTAGGCCGGGTTGGGGTTTGGTGTTGGGTTGGGGTTCGGCTGGGGCTGGGTTGGGGTTAGGGTTAGGCCGGGTTGGGGTTTGGTGTTGGGTTGGGGTTCGGCTGGGGCTGGGTTGGGGTTAGGGTTAGGCCGGGTTAGGGTTTGGTGTTGGGTTGGGGTTCGGCTGGGGCTGGGTTGGGGTTAGGGTTAGGCCGGGTTAGGGTTTGGTGTTGGGTTGGGGTTCGGCTGGGGCTGGGTTAGGGTTAGGATTAGGGGTGATATTGGAATCGAGAATATGGAATTTGAACACCCAAACTAGAATGAACAAATGTAACAAATCTACTCAATTTTGTGATCTTTGCAATACCTAGCTATAGTTTGATCCTCATGACTGCATATAACTGAAAAGGTTTGTGGTTTTGCAGGATGCTTCTATTATCAAGAATTTACATTGTGTAATTATCCTCATATATGATTTACAACTCTGTATGTGTCTGTGTGCATGTGCATGCGTGTGTGTGGAGGGGTTATTTGCCAGTGCATTTCAACTTGGCTCCTAGGCTTATGCCGTACCTCAGGAATGGGACACAATTCCCTATTGCAAAACTCTTTTTATCTCCCCCCTCATCAAGATGCTTTCCTGAGCTATGAGAGTATTTGGGGGACTGTACCTTTCTTTGCACTAGCTTAAACTGCATTATCCTTTCCTCTTTGTTGACTGGTTTGCTGGGGGTTCATCCCTTTTGTCCATAGTTTCCTTCATCAGGATGTGGGTAGGCTGGATACAGGTTCACTGTTAGTGATAAAATTTTGACAAAATTTCTAGCGATCCTTAATTTTTCTGTATGTAGTTTGATGTCGTTCCCAATAGACGGCTCTATTTTGACTACAAAATTTTTAATCCGTAGGGGCAGATTTAACTTGGCCCTACGGATTAATCCGTAGGGGTAACCCTAAAGGGTTACCCATACGGGCACAGACGTTCAAGAATTAAAATATTAATTCTTAATTTGGTGTTTGCCTTAGGGTTAGGGTTGGGGTTCGGCTGCTGCTGGGGTGGGGCTGGGGTTAGGGTTTGCCTTAGGGTTGGTGTTGGGGTTTAGCTGGCCACGCTGGGGTTAGGGTTGGGCTGGGGCTGGGGGCTGGGGCTGGGGCTGGGGGCTGGGGCTGGGCCACGCGGGGTTTTGGGATCTTTGTAATTTGCTTGCTCTGTTTGGGGTTTCAGTTGATCCTCATTAAAAAATTGGTGATTGATCTCTTCAATCATATTATTATCTGTATTTAAAATTTTTGTGAAGCCTTCAGAGTTTGGGAAAATTACTGGGGGAATTTTTCCTAAAATGTCTTGAGAGGGGGTTCAAGTGATGGGATAATTTCATTTGGTAATCTTTTACTTATTTTACATCTCTTATTTTTTCATGCAAAAATCTGAATAGGTTTCTTGCAATTTTGCCTATCGATCAATTATTATATTTATTTCTATTTTTTGTGGATGATTTGGCTTCAATTGAATGGAGGCGATGATGGCTTGCCCTCAAGCTTCCACTTTTATGAGCTTTATAGTTATGAGATTGGCGAGGCAAGCTGGTTTGTAGCCATCTTATTTCTTTTCCTAAATTCAAATCCAAATATAAACTGTCTGATTGAGAGAGAGAGAGTATGGGAGATTATGTATTATTCAATGTGTTTGGAAGCTGGCATGTTCTGAGCGTCATCTCTGCATGAAAGCTATGGTTTTGCAAAGGGTTTGCCCTAACTATTTTCTGTGGGGAAGCTGAAGGCCTGAAGCTTCATCAAACTCAGGATTGGATTATGGTCGGGTATTGTAAATTCTTGTGAAAGTTCCGTTCAAGATTTGTTCAGAGCTTGCATAACATTCAATATATGATACTCGATGATAATATGAAACCTTCATATTCCCATCGATACTCATATATGAAACTAAAAGCGCCACTTTGTCCCTACGGTGCCCGACATTTTAATTTAAAAATATTATATCTTAATTTGTTGTTTGGCCCTACGGGCACCTAAATGGGAATTTAATTAAAAAAGGCACAGAAATGCCCTACGCCTCGATATCTTTCCCTCTCGTTCCCAAAATTTTCTCTCGTTCCCGCGTCTCCAATTTTCTCTTCGTCGCCACCGCGCGCCCTCCGTTCTCAGCCCGCCACCGCCCTCGTTCTTCCTCGTCGAGTTCCTCGTCGTCGATATTTGTGCCTACATTGATGCCTCAAGCAACGAATCAAATGATGTGGATCACAAACTAATTAAATAAATTTTGAATACCAATCTGGACTGGGATTTGAATACCAATCCTAGTTTGCTATATTATATCTTGAATTTGCACGCGCATATAATAAGAAGGAGAAGAGAATAATGTGGCAGAAGAAGAAGGAGAAGACAGTAAGGTGGCAGAAGAAGAAAAAAATGACATTCCTCGTTCTCTGTTTCAGCATCAATCTTCTGATATGAACTAATGATGGTTTTCACATAGGCTTTTCCCATTAGAGACTTCTTAGTGTCCAATGGAAAGCATACATCAGATTTGTGCAGGTCGGGTTCTTCTATGACTTTCAAGAGTCTCAATTGATTCTGTTAATTACACTCTAGTTGGGTGGTACTTTTACCATTTCTCACTGCAGGTGCGCTCTCTAATATCCATTTTGAATGTAATATTATCGATATTCAAAATGGATATTAGAGAGCGCACCTGCAGTGAGAAGTGGTAAAAGTATCACCCAACTAGGGTGTAATTTACAGAATCAGTTGAGACTCTTAAAAGTCATAGAAGAACCCGACCTGCACAAATCTGATGTATGCTTTCCATTTGACACTAAGAAGTCTCTAAAGGGAAAAGCCTATGTGAAAGCCATCATTAGTTCATATCAGAAGATTGATGCTGAAACAGAGAACGAGGAATGTCATTTTTTTCTTCTTCCGCCACATTACTGTCTTCTCCTTCTGCCACATTACTGTCTTCTCCTTCTTATTATGTTCGCGTGCAAATTCAATGACTATATTGAGAATATGGATTAATAGTGGGTAGGAAAAGTATTTCTCAAATGGCTTTTGCGTCTTAAAACCATAAACTACTAAGTAATGACATATACATAATTTTTTTAGTATAAAGATTGTTATTTTAAGTTTTCCCTTATAGAGATATGATCTAACTGCATCTATCAACTATAAGTGTGCAGAAAATTATGATAAGAAATCATAAGAAAGGGTCGTAGCCATGCATAACCTTGAATCTACATACCAAATCATGCAAAAGCATGCACTTATTGTCATCTTGCCTTGGAATATAAAATATCTTGGAAGACTATAAGCGAGCATTTAAATCTTGTTAGCTTTTGACTTCAACATATATTTTTCTCAAGTACCATGAAATATACTTGCTCCGTATAAACCGTTTTCAGGAAGATGGATTAATAATGACAAATTATCCATTGTGACTCACTAGGTTAGAATTTTCTCTTCTATTAACCATCTTTCTAATCAGCTTGGTAAATTTATTCGGAACCGGCTGCGAATCATTAAAAGATATGCATAAGAAAGAAAACTAAAATACAGATATATAGCATACCGATACATCGAAACTTCATAGTTGCGATGGCAATCCAGAGATATTTATTTCTACACACGTGGTGCGCGTGCGAATGCGTCAGGCATCATGGACAAATATTTCAGAACATGAAAAGTATTATTCGTATAAAGTAATTAAAATTTTTAAACACCTTGGGTAGATATTTTCTTAGTTGATGCAATCATATCATGATGACTAAATTTAAGCTATTATACATATGCTTATGTATTTTTCTAATCTAATATATCACACACACAGAGAGAGAGAGAGAGGGGGAGAATACCAGGTAGATAGAGAAATCAGTTAGCAGGATCCTGAAGAAATGGAGTCCACAGCATTGCTCATCATCATCATCCGTGATCCCTTTGAAAAAATATTATCAAAGGGATCATGGATGATGATGATGAGCAATGCTATGGACTCCATTTCTTCAGGATCCTGCTACCTGATTTTTTTACCTACCAGGTGTTCTCTCTCTCTCTTTCTGTGTGTGTGTGTGATATTTTCGGTTAGAAAAATACATATGCATATATATAATAGCTTAAATTTAGTCCTCATGATATGATTGCATCACCTAAGAAAATATCTCTACCCAAGCTGTTTAAAAGTTTTAATTACTTTATACGAATAATACTTTCCATGTTTTGAAATATTTGTCCATGATGCCTGACGCATTCGCACGCGCACCACGTGTGTAGAAATAAATATCTCTGGATTGCCATCGCAACTATGAAGTTTCGATGTATCGGTATGCTATATATCTGTATTTTAGCTTTCGTTCTTATGCTACTCTTTTAATGATTCACAGCCGGTTCCGAATAAATTTACCAAGCAGATTAGAAAGATGGTCAATAGAAGAGAAAATGCTAACCTAGTGAGCCACAATGGATAATTTGTCATTATTAATCCATCTTCCTGAAAACGGTTTATACGGAGCAAGTATATTTCATGGTACTTGAGAAAAATATATGTTGAAGTCAAAAGCTAACAAGATTTAAATGCTCGCTTATAGTCTTCCAAGATATTTTATATTCCAAGGCAAGGTGACAATAAGTGCATGATTTGGTTTGTAGATTCAAGGTTATGCATGGCTACGACCCTTTCTTATGATTTCTTATCATAATTTTCTGCACACTTATAGTTGATAGATGCAGTTAGATCATATCTCTATAAGGGAAAACTTAAAATAACAACCTTTATACTAAAAAAATTATGTATGTCATTACTTAGTAGTTTATGGTTTTAAGACGCAAAAGCCATTTGAGAAATACTTTTCCTACCCACTATTAATCCATATTCTCAATATAGTCATTGAATTTGCACGCGCACATAATAAGAAGGAGAAGACAGTAATGTGGCAGAAGGAGAAGACAGTAATGTGGCGGAAGAAGAAAAAAATGACATTTCTCGTTCTCTGTTTCAGCATCAATCCTCTGATATGAACTAATGATGGCTTTCACATAGGCTTTTCCCTGTAGAGACTTCTTAGTGTCCAATGGAAAGCATACATCAGATTTGTGCAGGTCGGGTTCTTCTATGACTTTTAAGAGTCTCAACTGATTCTGTAAATTACACCCTAGTTGGGTGATACTTTTACCATTTCTCACTGCAGGTGCGCTCTCTAATATCCATTTTGAATGTAATATTATAGATATACATGCCTGTTTATGTCAAAATTACTTATATTGTCAATGTTTGATTGTCTAGTTGTTGGTGATGCGTCCATATCAGGGACAGAGGCCACTCCCGTTCCTCCAGGTATGTTTATATATTATATAGGGCATGTATATTGATTTAGAATGCTATATCATAAATATACACACATTTCTTTTGCTCTTAGTCGTCCAACTCATTATCATGGGCTGCTTGATGAGATTAGATTTGCGCCTGATGATCTACAAGAGCTTGTTCACTCCCTGTCATATGTGTAAGCAGCGCTATATGCGAGTTTACCTTGTTAGTATGTATGTACTGAAATTAATTAATATTATTCAAATTTTGATACATGCAGATACCAGAGGAGCACATCTTCTATCTCTGTAGGTAAGGCTTTGAATTTGTTGATTTTGGTGTTTCTTGTCAATTTTATAGACCAGTATGTGCTAAATATAATGTTCTGACAGTTGCTAGGGGGAAGGCAACATTCGAGGCTGCTGACCCCAGTCCTGGACGCCGCACACGGACGGCACCACGGAGGTTGGGAGAGAGGCCGAGGACTAGGCTCTAGCAGGGCCCATATGAGGTTGGACTCCACCCCGGTGGTTACTTCCTCCGTCTCCAGTGAGCGACGTATCCATCATGAACTGGATAGCTTGAGGGCCAGCGTTCAGGAGTTGAAGGAGATGCTGGTATGTATACTACTTTATAGTAAAATATCATTTCATATTATATACATATCAACATATCCATAATTAGTACGTAGCTTGAGCTTATTTGGTTTTAGACTTAAGTTTGATTAATCATACATACATATGTAATTGAAATAAACAACGCTTTTCCAAACTAGATATCCAAACAGGGTTTCGAAATAACTTAATAATGATACGAATTCGAATCATAAACAGTTCTTACACGCTTCTTACACACGTTATATCCAGACGCGACAGGGTAGATCGGCCGAGCCTCCACACGCAACTCCTTCGGCTGCGGCTCCGCAAGCCACTACATCGGCTGCGGTTCCGCAGACAGCTCATGTAGCTCCACCGCCCACTCAGACTCCCGCAGCCGCGACTCCGCAAGCGACTACCTCGACGGCGGCTGCGCAGACCACATGCCGCTCAGACTCCCGCTCGCGACAAATTGCATAGTTTATTGACCGAGGAGCAGGCGCGCATTATTCTATCGTTATTCAGAGGTGGAGCTGGACCGAGCTAGGGTAGATTTTTGGTTCTTTTTTTTTGAAACATGTATTTATTTATATCATACACATTGTACTACATTTTGAAACGATATTGATATTGGTTTGTATTTATATCATATTCAGTTTTTGTGTTTCTTTTGTATATTATATATATGGGTGAGATGTGATTATGAATACTGCAATATATGATTTGATTGATGCATATATTATTGTGCACAGGGCGGGAAAAATCAAACAGACCATTTTTTAAAAAAAAATTTCAGATAATATGTACCTACGGATTAATCCGTAGGCACACACGTTACCCCTACGGATATAGCCGTAGGGGCAAAATATCAGCAGTAACTGATATTTCCCCCAGATCTCAGTACCAGGGGGTTGGGAAAGCCCCTACGGATATATCCGTAGGGGCCACTGACTCTCCCCTACGGCTTTATCCGTAGGGCAAAGTAATTTATTAAAATAAACCGTAAATAATATAAAATCTTATACTCTACGGCTTAAGCCGTAGGGGCAACAGGACCTACACAGATATCCGTAGGGGCAAGAATTTGCCCGTAGGGGCAAGTTCAGGGCCTCAACTTGCACCTGCGGCCTTTGCACCTACGGGGTATTTTTTCGCCCCTACGTATATATCCGTAGGGGCAGTGGGTTGCCCCTACGGATAAATCCGTAGGGGCAACCCCTATTTGTAGTAGTGACGGAGCTCGACAAGATCCTCCGGTGGCCGCAAGATGGCGACGCGCATGCGTGTGGTGACAAAACAGAGGTGGAGGTGGCGGCTGATGGGAAATTTTGGCGACGAGAGATGGAGGAGACGACTGATGAGACAGAGGTGGAGGAGGCGCAGGTGATCGATCGCGCGCACGGGAGAGTTGGTGAGGAAATTAGGGGGCGGTGGAAATTTCCGAGCTCTATTTTTTTTATAAATAACCCTTTGATGCGTCTACAGATTAATCCGTAGGGTCAACTAAAAGATTACATTTTAATATTTTTTAATTAATCTGTAGGCCACCGTAGGGATAAACCGATGGCCCTACGGATTAATCTGTAGGGACAATAAAAAGTTGCCCCTACGAATTTCTATCTCCGTAGGGACAACCCTTTATTGTAGTAGTGTTTGTAAGTAAAGATTAAGAGGGTATATATGAATATAAAAGATTACCGGGGGGTGCATATTATAAAAGAAAAACCCTCTTTTATTTTTTATTATGAAGAAAACCAAGGAGGTGTCCAAGTAATTTTGTTAGGTTATACTCCCTCCTTTCCTTTTTACCTTTTTACGTGACGTTTTGAATAGAAAAGAAATTCCCACTTTACTTGACATTTTGGAATAACGAGAAAATCATTAATGATATAGATATCAATAAATGATACGGTACCAAAAATAGCCTAGAAAATTAATTTTTAGTGATGATATGTCAGTATATTAATTGTTAATAAATAGTTGAGGACGGAAATAGTACTCCCTACGTCCCTTTTTACTTGTCATTTTGAAGAGAATTTTTTTTCGGAATAATGAGGAAATCATTAATGATAAATATATCAATAAATGTTTAAATACCAAAAAAAACCTAGAAAATCAATTACTGAAATTAAAAAAGTGATAATATTTTTCTTAATAGTTGAGGTTGAGGACATAAATGGTATGTTTTTTTATGATGTGGCAGTAGATTAATTGCTGATATTAAAAATGATAATAATTTCCTTAATTATCGTGTATTTCTCTAAAATGACAAGTAAAAAAGGACTACAGGAATATGATTTTTTAGTGGTGACATGACAGTAGATTAATTGCTGACATTAAGAAAGTGTTAATACTTTTCTTGATAAACCATGCATTCCTCTGAGTCATCAATTAAAAATGGAGGGAGCAACTAGTTTTAGGGTTTGGAGTTTCGAGGGTTTTGGCTTCTTCCCATTTAATCTCTTTGGTCCATGTCTCTGTCATTGACATCAATTCAAGTATCAGCTCCAAATTTTATTTTATTTTTCTAATTCTTTGTAGCATATCTAATGAGTAGGTCTTGCCAAAGATTTGCTGAATCCTCTCTCCCCCTCTCTATATATAATCTTCTTAAACCTTTCCTCTTCCTCCTCATTACAACAAACAATTCCATTAGAGAGAAAGTGATTGATAGAGAGAGAAACTAGTTGTTTCTTTCTCTTCTTTAAGTGGTAGAAATTTTATCTTTGAAGAGATGGATAGCATTTCTCCCTTAGAAATGGTGGAAGGCAAAAGCAATTCTATCTTTGCTAAATCTAAGCATCCATTTACCCTCAAGGCATAAGAATATTCTCTTCTAATTTCTTTTTTTTATTTAAATTTTGTTTCTATAGTATAGAGATCAAATTTTAGTTGTTTTTTTATTTTAATTTAAATTCTTCTTGTTTTTACTATGTGATAAATATCACATATAAGCTCTTAATAATCATATATGCCTAAGTAGTAACGTTGATTTTATGATTCCCTAAAACTGAGATTGTTGTATTTATTTGCCCTTAATCTAAAATCCTTATTAATCTTGATTCTTTCTTTGGCGTTTATGCCCTGTATCAATAACAATGCCATCCAATATTAAAACGACATAATTCAAACTTGTTTCTTTAGTTGCACCATGTTAAGTTCACAAAATTTCTGTTTTGTAAAGAAACTATGTGAATTTTCTGCATTGTGCTTTTCTGTAGTTTGAAGATGTGGTGTACAAGATTAAGACGAAAACCAAGATAGAGCCCAAAAAAAAAGGCGGCAACGAGCCAACAATCTTGAAATCTATATCTGGCATCGTTCGTCCTGGAGAAATGCTCGCGATGATGGGCCCATCAGGCAGCGGCAAGACTACTCTCCTCACCGCTCTTGGCGGCCGCCTCGGTGGCCACCTCACGGGAAGCATTACCTACAATGGTAGGCCCTTCTCCAATTCGATAAACCGAAGCATCGGTTTCGTCACTCAAGACGATGTGCTCCATCCTCACCTCACAGTGACGGAGACTTTAGTCTACACCGCGCTCCTCCGCCTCCCTAAAACCCTATCAAGGCAGGAGAAGGTTGTTCGAACTTTTTTCTCTTGAATGAATAAACGAGTTTTATTTTCTAATTTTTCTAATTTCATGTTTATTATTTATTAGCAATATTGCATGAAAGGTCCATCATTTTTGTCTTTATAGCATGATAGCATGATATCGCACCATATCATATATCTTATCCTTACAATATATCCTACATTTTCTTCCATTGTTTTCGCTATATCACCGGCATTCCGTGTTTAATACTTTCATCACGACACGCCCAAGGTCTAACTTTATTCACCGTTTTTACTAATATATTCTATTTAATTAATTACTATTAATATCTTAAAAGATTTTTTTTTCAAAATAATTATCGTTGTATTTTTCTTTTCCCAAATGTAGGTGGCTCAAGCAGAGGCGGTCATGCAAGAGCTTGGACTCTTAGTGTGCCGCAACAGCATCATCGGTGGCCCTATGCTAAGGGGAGTCTCAGGTGGAGAAAGGAAGCGCGTCAGTGTCGGTCAGGAAATGTTAATTAACCCGAGCCTATTATTTCTAGACGAGCCCACGTCAGGATTGGATTCCACAACCGCGCAAAGAATTGTGTCGACATTATCGGATTTAACTAAAGGGGGACGAACGTTGGTGATGACTATACACCAGCCATCAAGTAGCATTTTCTACATGTTTGATAAGGCGTTGCTGCTCGCGGATGGTAACACGGTGTACTTCGGCAAGGCTGATGAGGCCATGGATTATTTCGCAAAAATCGGCTATGCGCCTTCGGTTCCTATGAACCCGGCCGATTTCCTGCTTGACCTTGCAAATGGTAAGTCTATGGATTGAGAATTTGCACTACTTGTTCTAAATTTATATTAGATCCTTTTCTTTTATAATTTTCTGATAACTTAGGTTAATAGTATTGTTCATCATTACCAACAATGATCATATGATGTAGGTGTCCCTTCTCATGAAACAATGGAGAACCGAGCAGCAGTGAAAGAAACTCTATTCACATCCTACAACCTCAATCTAAAAGACAATGTGATGCAAGAGCTTCAACAAGCAACCGGCGGCGGCGGAAACCAACTCAAAGGAGGGGATTCAGATAAAGATGCAACCCAATGGACGGCATCCTGGTTGGACCAATTCAAAGTGCTGCTCGAGAGAGGGCTCAAAGAACGAAGGCATGAATCGTTCTCCGGCCTCAAGGTCACGGAGGTTATTATCATGTCTCTTCTCGCCAGCGCTCTATGGTGGAGATCGGGAAATCGTCTCCAAGATCAGGTATCATGTACATGCAAGACACCAAATACTCTTATTTTAATTCAAGCAAGTACTGACTTAAGTGCATGTCATACCCTTGTAGGCAGGGTTCCTTTACTTCTCCGGCAGCTTCTGGTCCTTCTTCGCAGTCTACCAAGCGATCTTCACCTTCCCTCAAGAGCGAATGATGCTAACGAAAGAACGATCCTCGCGCATGTACCGGCTCTCCTCCTACTTCATGGCTCGAATTGTCGGCGATCTCCCCATGGAGCTCATCCTCCCCACCGTCTTCGTCATCATCTCATACTTCATGGTCGGATTGAAACCTAAAGCCCTGAACTTCTTCTTGACCTTGTTGTGCATCCTCAATAACGTTCTTGTAGCCCAAGGCATCGGGCTCACGGTTGGGGCCCTGGTTATGGACCTAAAGTCCGCGACCACTCTCGTCTCGGTGATAATGCTCATAGGGATGCTCGGGGGTGGGTTCTTCGTGCAGAAGGTTCCGGTGTTTGTGTCGTGGATTAAGTACATATCGCTCAACTACAATACGTTTAAGCTTCTGGTGGCTTCACAATATCACGCCGATGAGAGCTATGAGTGCGGCTCAAAGGTTCGGTGTAAGGTTGCAGATTTGCCTGCTGTGGGATTAGTTGGGTTTGAGAAAGTTCACATTTCAGTCGTGACTTTGTTTCTGATGTTGGTTTTGTGTAGGCTTTTGTCTTACATGGCTCTGAGGAGAGTAGGGGTTACTAAATGAAAGTATTTAGGAGGAAATTGGTTTTTTGAGAATATTTTTTTGTATCCTATTTATATGATAGTATATTTTAGTCCTGATGCAATTATTAGATTTGAGATAACCTATTGTATTATGAGAGTTCTAGGGTTTTTTTAGAGGGATTTGTATTCTCCATCGATTTGTACTCCTCCGAATTTGATAATTAATAAAGTTTCGTCTTCGCCTATTTGTTTTATGGTTAACATTCGTATTTCTATCTTGTTACTCTTCTCTATATCGATTGTTTTGTGCATTGTGATTGCTTTATTCGCAACAAACTAGTATCAGAGCTATTGTTGTGTTGTGGGATTTTTTTGTTGAACCATTAGCTCTTTGATTTTGCAATCTAGGTCAACGGTGGGTAACGACAACTATATCCTCTTCCCTACTTTCTTAGATCATGATTTTGAAGTTTAGGGTTCATTAGTACTCAAGATATTTTGATCCCACATCATGTCTTCGACAATCATGAAGTTCGATATCAAGAAGTTTGATGGGAATATGAGTATGTTTGTGGAAAGTCTGTATAGTTGCCTTTTTGACTCAAAACAATTTGAAGAAGGCGATTCTTGAAAAGAAGAAGAAGCTTTCCACTTGAAAATCACCCTAGAGGGGGTGAATAGGGTGACGACAATAAGTAAAAATTTAAAACCTCACACAATCAGTTCTAGAAAAAGTGTGTTTACACTAAATAATATTTCAATCACAGAAAAAGATACATGAAATTATCAAAGAGCTAATAAAAAAAATATAAGTTACCAAAAGACAAATACAGAGAATTTATCCAGGTTCAGCAACTTTACCTAGTCTTGTCCCCCACAACTATCCCACCGTCGTGAAAATTTTTCTTTACTAAAACCGATCTTTTTATGCGGTTAGAGATCACACCTGGACAGAGTGCAAACGGTCACTAACTCTTCTTGAATCTTTACACCCGAGATTTAAGCTCACACCCCAACCTCACAAGTAGAGATTGAATTTACCACTACAGAAGTACAAAAGAGAGAGATGGATCGCACACTAAAACTCCTTGATTGAGCAAATACTTCAAGTTAAGGGCTTGGATTTAAGTGTAAATATTTGAGAAATAGAGTTGAAGAGTTTTCAAGTGAGAAGCTTAGTAAAAGAGTTGATGATCAACCATGAAAAACTCTTCTCATTTTATAATGAAGAATATGATATCTTTTATGCTAGAATAAATCAAATTTCTATATTAAAAGTAAACTAGCGGTTGTAATTAAAATTTGAAAGCATATGGAAATTTATTTTAGCAAACAGAAAGAAAAACTACATAAAAATTCATCCAGATTTTGCGCGGTCGAGTGGACCGGTCGACTGATTCCAAAAGAGGTCGACCGCTCAAAAAAACCGGTCGACTGTTCAGTCCTCTCTGGATATTCGAATAAAAACACAGTGTGCAGGCGGTCAAGTGACCGGCCGACTGGCAACTGTTCGCTCAAAGAATCAGCACAAAAATGACAGATTTTAGCGATCTTGATTCTCTCAGAAAATTAAAATAGAATAATGAAATAATTTAAGAATAAATCAGCTTAGAGATTTGAATAAAAATAATTACAAAAATAAAAAACATAATTCTCTCAATCATAAATCCAAGAAATCAAATATTCAATCATATATATTAATAAGGAAAAGATTTGAAAAGTTCTCAATCAATTATTCAATTAGAGATTTGAATTTAAAAAATAATTCCAACTGTGAATTCCCATAAATCTTTCGATCACAAAAACCATAGAATCAAATATTCAATCATATCCTTTTTTATAAGGAGAATATTTGAATTCTCTCAATCAAAACTTTCATGGAAACAACCAACAAAATCATATGATATATTTTCCAAAAAAACTCAACAAACATGATAAGAAAAATATTTAAAATAATCTTGTAAAACACATCATCTAAAATTACTTTGTGCATGAGGATTTTATTTTAGGAAATACTTAGTAGAATGTAACAAAGTGTTTTATCTTCAAGCATAATTATATAAACCATAAGTTAAAACTCTTTTGTTCTAAAAATAAAGCATCATATTATTTTAGAAAGATATTTTGCATATTAGACCCTTAACTTATATATTTGCAAAATCAAAAGAGTTTTACAAGTCATATCTATTCTCCACTCAAAACTTAACCAAAATTACAAGCACTTTAAATCTTGAGTCTTGAATTCTTCCAACTTTTTTTTTCCATTTGATACGAAGTGTTTGTAGCATGTTCAAGCTTGTGGAGTTGCCATCTTTGCCATCTCCTATTATATATTGTGCATATCTGAAATGTATAAACTTACACATGTACACTGTATAGGATTAGCTCATAAATATACATCGTTAATAATACGAGCTAAAAATATTATTACAATTTGTAAAGTGCTCACAATTATAGGTTTGTTAATCATCAAAACTAATAATAAGTGAAGCACTTTGGGGTCAATAATCACCCCCTTTTTTATGATAACAAAACTATAGTCATTGATATAGGAAATGGGATAGAAATTGTAATAAGATTTTGCTACCAAAAAAATATACTCTCCTTTTGTCGAAGAAGTGCTCTCCCCCTTAATTCATGAGTATATTGTCTTCTTGATCATATGTCCCTGTCTCCCTCTGAATCAATGAGTCTCTATCTTTCCCCCTTTTTGTTATAATCAAAAGGAGGTACCACACATATAATGTTGTACATGTATCTGGAAAAAAAATGATCAAAGGTAAAAACCAACAACTAATAATATACATAAACTAGAGTTTTAACAAGTCATAGTTAAAAATAACCATAGGAGTAAAGTTTAACAAGTCCAAAAAAAGATATGAAAGTCCCAAAAGCATAAAAAATCCAAAAGGATAAAAACAACATAGAAAAAATTACCTATCATAACCACCAAGAGAATTAACGAACCCAATAACCAACTAATAGCCACCATTACCACCATAGAAATATTCTTTCATCCTTCTACGATTCTTAAGAACTTCCTCCATAATTCTTTGCTGCTGCTCATCGAAAATATGGTGTTGTTCGGCAAGTTGCTGATGGCGTTCATTATTTGCGAGGTTGAGGCTGGTGAATCGTTCGTTTAACTTTTTCCAGAATTTGCACCGACCCGTTGAAGTATGAAGAAGGAGAAGCTTATCTTAGGTTTTCTGGAGGAGGAGAAGACGAAACAAGTGGGTTATCACTTTGTCGACGTTTCTGTGCACTCTCTTAGAGACCTATCAACAATAAAGTTGTCGTATTAAAATCGCCCTCGACTAGTGGTTCATATTTTTCCACCTCAATCCCAAAATACTTGAAAGTCCTGGTTAAAGCACATTCATAAACCAAAACCCTATTCTTCTTTTGATTGATATCTATAATAGTGGAGATGAATAATTCTAGCGACTTTACGGGAATAGAGTGTAAAATTATGAAAGTAATTGTTTTAGTCTCATTACGAGCTGTATCTTTTTCCCCTTTCTTAGGAAACACATTATGAATTACTACCCTTGCTATCACTCATCCATCATTGCAAAAAGTATTAACCTTGTCACTATCATGATGATCGTCTGCAGCATATATCATATCTCTAGCACGTTTCATATTAGACTCATATTTATCAAAAGGAAACTCAGTTAATGATACTCCATAAATCCTCCATGAGGCACTCCAAGAATTTCGCTAACAAGGGCCAGGGGAAGCTCAATTTCTTTTCCACAAACATAACTAGTTAATGTGCCATCTTCCTCAACATTTAGATTTGCATAGAAATACTTAAGCAAGAGAGGGTATGTGGGAACTTTTAGGCATAAAAAATTTACCCATTGTTGATTTCGAAAGCAGTGGATGACATTTGGAAATCGTTCGAGATCATGGAAGTTGATATACCGGCCATATCGAATGGGCTTTTCATGGAAACTTTGTGAGAAAATATTCTTGTGCTTGCTTAAATCGGAAGAGATCATCATCAAAGTCGATTTGTTTCTTCTGCTTCTTGGATGTAGCAACTGTTGTTCTTGGTTGTAATAACCGGTTTTCCTGTGTACGTATTAAACGTATTTTTAATAATATTATTTTCCTAGATTAAATTCTATTATTTTTCCTATTATAGGTTTCCCTATTGACTATTTCTTAACCCAAGCCCAAACACTTTTTCCCTTTTCTTTTTCCTATCTCTTCTCCCAAGGCCCAAACCCAATAACCCAAACTCTCCTTTTTCTTTTCCCCTAACAGTTTCTTTCTCTTCCCCTTCAAATTCAAAAAAATTATTCTCTTTTAAATTCCCCATAAATCCTCATTAACACCCAAATCAATACCAAATTAATACTATTTATTTCTTTTAATTAATTTTTTTTAAATCTTCTCTCTCTCTCGTTTACACACACACTCCCCCTCTTTAAACACACACTCTCTCTCTTTCATCTCTCTCTCCCTCTTTCTCTCCCTCACAAACTCTCTCTCTCTCTCAACCTCTTGCCTCCTCCCTTCCGCTCACTGGCGATGAGCCTTCAACCCCCACCACCACCGCGACCCAACTCATCGCCGCGACCACCAGAGCCACCGCCATCACCTCCGGCTCCCCTCCATCACGAGCGCCTCTCTGTGGCTCCATCCGACCCCTACCGCCATCTCCAGCGCCGCCTCTCGCCGCCATCGTCTCGTCACATGCCCTGCAACCCCAACCGCGCTTCTGCCTCAACCCCAACACCACCAAAGCACCCATCTCCGCCCTTCTCCTCCTGCACCACCGAACCCATCCTCTTCGACAAGCTTCTTGCCGCTCAAGCTTTCCACCACATCGGAGTCTCCCCTGCCACGCCGCCACTTCCAACCGCCGCTGACGCCAGTGCACTTCTAGCCCCCTGCCGTGAAGCCCTGACCTCGCCGCAGCCGACTCCAGCCCAAGCTTGCTGCCGTAACCGAGCCTAAGTTTGTGGTCGCTGTGCGTGCACCGTGCCGTTCATCATCGATCACCGTTGTCGCGTCGCCGATCATCATTGTCAGGCAAGATTCCAAGACTTGCTTCCATGCTATAATATTTATATTTCGATGTATGATCCGATGGTATTACGTGATTAGTATTAGACCATATTTAATTTGAATTGAGTTGGAACCGAGTATTAATCGAGTCCAACACCTCGTGTTAACATCGTTTAGAAGTTCGTAAATTATTTTCCTTGTGAATTGAACGAACATAATGGGTATTCCGACAATAAATGACTGCTTAGTTTAGGTGTTCGATATGTATCTTGGGCGAAAACCCTATCTAGTGTGACGGAATTTATGGCTACTAGATTTATTTAGTGATAATGGATGTTATGTAAAAATTTAGAATGAAAATACGGACTCTAATGCCATGAAATGTCACCCTGATTAGCTTCACCAAATCTGAACTTTTTCCGTACACCTAGCTTGTAAAAATCATATTAATTTAGATACATACTGGAACGGTGTGTTCGAAGACTCTTATCGAAGCCGACTCGACACCCTAGAATCCCATGTAATTCATATTTCATTCATGTTTAAAAACGACGACGAAAACTATTTGGGAGTGCGGCTCTGGACTGCAGTCCAGAGCAGCGCTGTTTGTCGACGCCTGATTTAAAGTGCTTTTACAACTCTGTATGGAAATGGTTTTATGCGGAACATTATACCACTGCGAAGAATATTCTATTAGCTAACTGGTGGTGGTGGTTTCATTCGTTTTTACCATCGTTTGCTATTTTAATTATATTTTAAATCATTGATACATACTGCAGTCCCAAACAGGGACAGAATGTATATCCTGATCTTAAACAATGCATATTATCCAGCACACAGTGGATATTGTCGGTCCGTCTGGTGTGTTGAAAACCTAATTAATATACCCCAATATTATCGCACTATAGCGTCGTCTAATTATGATCCCAACATCGTGAAAACTACATTACGAAACGGACTTTCAGTTCAGGAACTGAATTTCCAGCAGAGAACACTTAAAAAGAACTGACCGTAATTCGCAAACCTGAAACCCGAATGTTTTGAAACCAATTTCGTTGAATTTCTAATTAAGTTTACTTTTTTTACCCCTTTTGCATCATTTTGCTTAATTCTGATTGTACGATTTAACGTGATTTTTCTAAGTTCCTAAGATGCATAATGACTTGTATTACATATTTTGTTTAGCGGTATAATTCACATATTTACCCGACTACGGTACCTTTAGCGATAGTGAGCGTCCTTATTAATTCTCAGTGTATAATGCATTGTCGAACGTGCATGGTATCGGTTTAGTTATGTCGAGTACGTCAATAAAAAGTGAACGATTCGTGATAGTGAACATCACAGTGAATAGTAAATAAGCAGTGTTATTGGTGTGTACTTGTACACAACCAACCCATACTTATAGATAGTGAAACTTAGGGAAAAGGGGGAAATCGAAGTGGAAAGGAACTTGTATTTAGTGAGGTTAGCGATTTAGAGGATGGTCGTTTGAACAGCGACTCTTATATATATTAGGTTTGGACTTAGCGGTCCGGCTGACAGGGTTATATCCCAGGTAACAGTGGGCCGTAGTCTCGGGTACGTACGAGACCCTCGTTAAACATGATCAATCCTTTCTGCAAACTCGATTTCAAAATTGACTTAGGGACCAGTAGAACACAGGTCATACATTGCATTGATTATTGACATATCGATTATGTGCATTTATTGTCTCCGCCGTTATTACTTTTATTTCTTGCCTCATTATTATTATCATAATATTTCTATTGCGTCGCTCTGACAACCTGAGTATGCATTCTCAGAGCTTAGAGGGGACCCAGTTCAGGAGCCGACCTACCATTTGAGCTCGTAGAAATCTAGACGGCCGTAACATCAGTACTTTTACCACTTTCCATAAATCAAGCTTGTATTCGCACTTGGTTGGTAGTTTTCTTTTCGTTCGAACTATTATAAACTGTGAACAATGAAATTTGATGTAATAAACTAGTGATGTGTTTTCTTTACTTCTGCGTTGTGTTTACTGATTTCCATGTAATGCTAGAAGCCGAAGTGCGACTATGGCGGGATTTTTTCCCTGACCGTAGGAGCATGGATGGTCTAGTCACCTCCCATATTCCGTATTTTGGGAAGCGGGGCATGACATGGTTTTGCAGGTATCAGAGCGCCAGGCTTTAGTATTAAAGGATAACATTAACTACGCTTTATTATATTATTTTCACTTCACTATCTTTCACTTTCATTCTTATATCTAATCATATCCGTTCATCTATTTTCCAGCGAGATGACTTCCCCGAATGACTTTTCCTCGGACTCTGGTTCTCAGGATCGCACAGAAAGGATCCTGAACGCACTGACGACCTGAGTATGTATGCTCAGAGCTTGGAGGGGACCCAGTTCAGGAGCCAGACCTACCATTCGAGCTTGCAGAGATCTAGACAGTCGTACCATCAGTATTTTTACCGCTTTCCATAAATTAACCTTGTATTCGCACTTGATTAGTAGTTTTCTTTTCGTTCGAACTATTGTAAACTGCGAACAATGAAATTTGATGTGATAAACTAGTGATATGTTTTCTGTACTTCTGCGCTGTATTTACTGATTTCCATGTAATACTAGAAGCCAAAGTGGGACTACGGCGGGATTGTTTCCCTGACCGTAGAAGCATGGCTGGCCTAGTCGCCTCCCGTATTCCGTATTTTGGGAAGCGGGGCATGACATTGGTGTCATGGATGAGTTTAGAAAGACGAGAGAGAAACCACAAAAGGAACAAGAAACCTAAAAATACTAATATTGAAATCCAAAATATGGAAAATATGCAAAGATATTTGAGGAGATTGAGAAAATTTTGTGATATTTTTTTAAGGAAAGAAATTTTGAGAACCAAAAGTTTTGAAGATATGAATTTAGATCTAGAAAGCCCCAATTATAGAAGACCGAGCCCGTGCGTTCGACTGATCAGTTGACCGTTTTGGAAAACTGACATCCAGAGACAAGTGAAAAAATGTTTCGTTCGACCGATCACCTGACCGTTTTCAGAAATAACAGTTTTCTAAAAATGCTGAAAAAAATCATCAAATACAACATTTAAAACAGAAAATTCCAGTCGTGAAAAAAATTAAATGTCACAAATGTTTAACTTATGACGAATAAACTCAAATCTTTGTAAATCAAGCGGTTTTGTGAAAATGTCACCAAGTTGAAACTTAGTAGAAACATATTCAAGAATAATATCACCGGATAAGAAATGCTCACGAATAAAATGATATCGGATATTTATGTGCTTAGTTCTACTGTGTTTATCGGCATTCTTAGTCATGTGGACGGTACTTGTATTGTCACACATGATAGGAATATGATCAATTTTAAGATTATAGTCTAGTAATGTATTTTTCATCCATAATACCTAAGCGCAATATGCTCTGACTGCAACATATTCCGCTTCAACAGCTGATAGAGCAACGGAGTTCTGCTTCTTAGATGACCAGGACACTAAGCAATGTTCTAAAAATTGACATGTCCCGCTCGTATTTCGTCTATCAACTTGACTCCCTGCATAGTCTGCATCTGAATAACTTGTTAGATCAAAACAACTATCTTTAGGATACCACCTAGGTTTTGTGTAGCCTTAAAATATCTAATTATGCACTTAACATCAATCAAATGAATTTCTTTAAGGTTAGATTGAAATCTTGCACAAAGACATATAGAGTGCACAATATCGGGTCTAATTGCAGTACAATCATACCTCTATATGTTTTAACATCTACCGATTTACCATTTTCATCTTTGTTGAGTTTGGTAATGGCTGCCATTGGTGTGCTGCATTCTTTAGCGTTTTCCAATCCAAACATTTTGACGAGTTCTTTTGCGTATTTTGCTTGACTAATGAATATCCCTTCACTTAATTGCTTGATTTGAAGCCCAAGTAAGTAATTCAATTCCCCCGTCATGCTCATTTCAAACTCGTTCTGCATTAACTTAGAAAAATCATCATTCATTTTGGCGTTAGTAGAACCAAAAACAATATCATTCATATAAATTTGAACAATTAAAATATCGTTATCCAAATTCTTTATAAATAGGGTTTTGTCAACCTTACCTTTGGCAAAGCCGTTATTTATATGAAATGAACTTAATCTATCATACCATGCCTTCGATGCTTGTTTTAAATCATATAAACCTTTATCAAGTTTAAAAACGTGATCGGGAAGGGTTGGATTTTCAAAACCAGGGGTTGTTTGACAAAAACTTCTTCCTCAATAAAACCATTTAAAAGGGCATTCTTAAATTCCATTTGATAAAGTTTAAAATCTTTAAAACAAGCATAGGCTAAAAGAATTTGAATGGCGTCAAGTCTAGCTACCGGTGCGAAGGTTTCTTGAAAATCGATTCTTTCTTGTTGATTGTAATCTTGAGCCACTAAACGGGCTTTATTACAAACAATATTACCAGATTCATCTATTCCTAAAAACCCATTTGGTTCCAATGATAGTTCTATTTAGAGGTTTAGGAACTAATTTCCAAACTCGATTCCATTCAAATTGGTTAAATTCATCTTGCATAGCGATAATCCAATCATCATGCATTTCAGCCTCCCTAAAAAATTTTAGTTCAATATGAGAAACAAAAGCAATATTATCTAAATGACTAATAGAATTAGAGCGGGTGGAACCTCCCTTTGATACGTCGCCAATGATTAATTCTTTTGGATGATTTGGGTCGAACTTCCAGTCTTTTGGCAAATTTTGAGATGCTTCACTTTCTTGGTTAATTTGATCATTTTTCTCACCTTTCTCCTTTGCATCATCTATCTCTTTTGATTGTATGTTATCTGTATATTCATTCACAATATCTTTCTCACAAAATTGGTTAGATTCATCAAATTTTACATGTATGGACTCTTCTACTACTAAAGTTCTCGTGTTATAGAAACAATACGCTTTGCTAGTAAAGAGAGAAATCAAGAAAAATTCGAACATCTTATTTAGCATCAAATTTTCTTAAGGAGTCCTCGGTATTGAGAATAAAATACTTGCATCCAAAATTTTTGAAGAATCCAATAACTATTTTTTTCTCAAAATATACTTCATAAGGAGTTTTATTTTCAAATTTACGAATAATAACATTATTAATAATATAACAAGCAGTATTAGCAGTTTCAGCCTAAAAATAATGTGGCAAAGAATATTCATTGATCATTGTTCTTACCATTTCCTGTATGGATCTATTTTTCCTCTCAACAACACTATTCTATTGCGGAGTTCTAGCAAAAAAAAATCCGTGTTTAAATCCATTTTCTGAACAAAATTTTTCGAACTCATTGTTTTCAAACTCACCACCATGTTCACTTCGAATTTTTAAAATATGAGAAACCTTTTCATTTTGAACATGTTTTGAAAGTTTTTAAAACATTTAAAGCTTATTTTTTGTGTGCTAAGAAATATATCCGAGTAAATCAGGAATAATCATCTACAATAACAAAATCATATTTCTTTCCATTCAAACTTGCAATTTGAGTAGGTCTAAAAAAGTCTTAGTGTGGCAACTGTAAAGGATGTGTAGTTGATACCTAATTCTTTGGCTTAAAAGAACCTTTTATCTGTTTGCCCTTTTAACAAACTTCGTACATTTTATTTTTAAGAGATTTGATTTGAGAAAGCCCTCTTATAAGCTCTTAGAAATGTGCCCTAATCTTCGATGCTAAAACCAAGAATTTTCTTCCATAACATTTAGACATTTCGGTTTTTTACTACAAAATTCGTTAGTCCAAATAATATAAATATTGTTAAATATATGTGCTGAAAATAAACAATGACCACTTTTCTTATCATTAATCATGCACATATTTTTATTAAAAGAAACATTATATTTCTTATCATAAAGCTGACTAACACTAAGTAAGTTATGTTTTAAACCGATAACAAGATGAATATTTTCTATGATAGTCTTATCAAATTTGATGGTACCTTTACCGATAATTTTACATTTGCGATCGTCTCCAAAGGTTACGGTACCACCATCTTCTCTCGATAAAGTTGAGAATAGCTCAATATTTATATGTTTTGAACAACCGCTATCGAGATACCACGGTTCTTCACGTCTTTCCTTATTGTGTTCCTGTAGACAATGAAATAATAACGGTCTTTGGTACCCAATTTTTTTTGGGTCCTGTAAAGTTAACTTTAGAGAGAGTATGATAATAAGTATTTTTTCAAGTATTACAATTGTGAAATATGTGCTCATACTTATTACAATAATTACATATGGTAGGAGTAAAATGTGTTTTATGTATTTGAGTTTTCTGCATGGGTCTAGGTTTATGTTCGTGATGAGTATGCATAAAAGAACAAGGAGTATCAATATGAGGGAAGTCATTAGATTTTCTATCATAAGAATTATTTCTCCTAGGCGCATACTTATAAGCATAGGAAATATGAGAGGAATTTTTCTAGTAACATGTGCATGTTTTCTAGTAGAGATAATAGCATTAACACCTTCATAGCCGATACCCTTTTTATTTTGAATCCCTTATGCCTTTCCTAGTAAAAGATCTAAATTATTCTTACTTTTGGTAAAATTAGCTAACACGGATTTAAGATCATCAATCTTAGATCTCAATGAGTTATTCTCAACAACTAACTTATCAAAAGAAACTTTAAATTTATCATGCATATTACTAAACAAATCATACGTATGCACAAAAGTGTTGTGAGTGCTAATAAGTTTGTCATCAACAACTAACTTATCATGTTTTACTGCAAAATCATTATGAACATTTTTAATAGCGGAAAAATCATTCGATAAAATATCCATATTAAATTTAAGTGAAGTATCAACATTATCAAGATTAAGAGAGACATTTGTTTCTAATAACTTATTTTTCTCAGAAACAATTTTTAACGTCCTTTTCTTTTCTTTATATTTTTCCATTAATCTACTAAAGGCTTTATCATATTCAGAAATAATTTCTTGTAAGTCACCGTAAGAGAATTCGCGTTCTACCTCTTTTCCCATAAAGCACATGTTGATTGTGTCACGATCTGACTCGCTTTCACTTGCATCTGAATCTGACCAAGTGCTAGACTTGAGAGACTTTTTCTTGAAATTCTTGTTGTACTTTTCTTTTGCCATCAATGGTCACTCGTTTTTCATATGTCCAGACTTCCCGCATTTATAACAGGTTGGTGGGTCAGCTTCACATTTGTTATTGTATGTCTCACCTTTATTGTAGTTGTTTTTCCTCCATTAAAATAACATTCACAGTCCTCTAGTAATAAATGTCATTTCTTTCTTCATGTAACTCTTTTCTTCTTCTTCTTCTTCTTCATTTGACTTGTCCATTACTTGTAGAGCAATGGATTTCTTCGGTGCTTTGCTTCTTCTTCTTCGTAGGTTTTGAGTTCAATCTCGTAGGTTTTGAGTTTTCCTTGAATCTCATTGTAAGTCATCTTTCTTACTTGATAGATATCCTTGAGAGTTGTAGTTTTAACTTCCCAATTCATTTGTAAGGATCTGAGAACTTTTCGTACCTTTTCTGCATCATAAAGAACCTTTCCAAGACAAGAGAGATTATGATAGTAGAAAAACGAGTAAACAAATTATCGATAGGTTCATATGGAAGCATTCTAAAGTTCTTATACTTAGTGGACCAAAGATCTATCTTAACCTCCTTTATCTCTAAATTACCTTTATGGGTTAGCTCAAGAGTATACCAAG
The DNA here is from genome assembly GCA_030015575.1 of Agapanthus africanus. Lineage (NCBI taxonomy): Eukaryota > Viridiplantae > Streptophyta > Magnoliopsida > Asparagales > Amaryllidaceae > Agapanthus > Agapanthus africanus. The sequence continues at coordinate 553,166,885 of JASDDO010000031.1, forward strand.
TATCATATGCAGTAGTACAAGTGGGAACACGGTTTAATTCAGTAGTAGATAAAGCATTCAAGATTAAATTCATAACCTTTGCATTTAAGTCTAGAGACTTAAGTTCATTGGCAAACCATTTAGTTTGGTCCTTTTCGACAGGTTTAACATATTTTTGTTGAACCATACCCCAAACTTCATGACTTTGTGATCTAAACTAGATTGACATCCTTACCTTCTATGCAGGATATTTATTCCCATCAAAATAAGGAGCCCGTGTGTATGAGATACCCTCATTGATGGAGGTCTCAAGCGAAGTGTGAGTTGCCATGTGATCTACTCAAAACGGTTAAGTTTTAATAATAAGGAGCCATTGTTTTGATACCGATTGAAAATCACCCTAAAGAGAGGGGGTTAATAGGATGAAGGCAATAAATAAAATTTTAAAAGCACACAAGTAGCTCTAGCAAAAGTGTGTTTACACTAAATAATATTTCAATCACAGAAAAAGATAAATGATATTATCCCAAAACTAATAAAAAGAAGTGCCAGTTATCAAGAGACAAACACAGAGAATTTATCCAGGTTCAGCAAGTTTGCCTAGTCCTGTCCCCTACAACTATCTCACCATCGTGAAGATTTTTCTTTACTAAAACCGATCTCTCTATGCGGGTAAAGATCACATCTGGACAGACGGTCTCTAACTCTCCTTGAATCTTTATACCCGAGATTTAAACTCACACTCCAACCTCAAAGGTAGAGGTTGAATTTACCACCACAGAAGTACAAAAAAAAGAGATGGATCGCACATTAGAACTCCTTGATTGAGAAAATACTTCAAGTTAAGGGGTTGGATGTAAGTGTAAATATTTGAGAAAAAGAGTTTTCAAGTGAAAAGCTTAGTAAAAGATTTGATGATCTATCATGAAAAACTCTTCTCATTTTATAATGAAGAATATGATATCTTTTATGTTAGAATAAATCAAATTTTCATATTAAAAACAACTAGCCATTCTAATTCAAATTTGAAAATATATGGAAATTTATTTTAGCAAACAACTCAAAGAAAAACTGCATAAAAATTCATTCAGACTTAGCGCGGTCTCGTGGACCGGTCGACTGATTGCAAAAGCGGTCGACCGTTGCAATCAGTCACCGCTCAAAAAAACCAGTTGACTGTTCAATCGTCTCCGGATATTCAAATAAAAACACAGTGTGCAGACGGTTGAGTGACCGGTGGACTGGTAGCTGTCCGCTCGAAACATATCAGCACAAAAACAACAGATTTTAGCAACCTTCTTTTTCTCAGAGAATTAAAATAGAATAAGGAAATAATTTGATAATAAATCAGCTTAAGATTTGAATAAAAATAATTCCAAAAATAAAAAACATAAATCTCTCAATCATAAATCCAAGAAATCAAATATTCAATCATGTATATTAATAAGGAAAAGATTTGAAAAATTATCAATCAATTATTCAATTAAAAATTTGAATTTTAAAAATAATTCCAACTGTGGATTCCCACAAATCTTTCAATCAAAAAAAATTATGGAATCAAATATTCAATCATATCCTTTTTAATAAGAAGAATATTTGAATTCTCTCAATCAAAACTTTCATGAAAATAATCAACAAAACTATATGAGATATTTTTCAGAAAACTCAACAAACATGATAAGAAAAATCTTAGAAATAATCTTGTAAAATATATCATCTAAAATTACTTTGTGCATGGGAATTTTACTTTAGGAAATACTCAGCAGAATGCAACAAAGTGTTTTATCTTCAAACATAATTATATAAACCATAAGTTAAAACTCCTTTATTCTAAAAATAAAGTATCATATTATTTTAGAAAGATATTTTTCATATTAGGCCATTAACTTATATATTTGCAAAATCAAAAGAACTTTATAAGTCATACATATTCCTCACTCAACGTTTAACCAAAATTACAAGCACTTTAAATCTTTAATCTTGAATTCTTCAAATTTCTTTTTCCATTTGATACGAAGTGTTTCTAGCATGTTCAAGCTTGGAGTTGCTATCTTTGCCATCTCCTATTGTATATTGTGCATATCTGAAATGTATAAACTTACACTTGTACATAATACAGGGTTAGCTCATAAATATACATCGTTAATAATGCGAGCTAAAAATATTATCACAATTTGTAAAGTGATCACAATTATAGATTTGTTAATCATCAAAACTAATAACAAGTGAAGCTCTTTGGGGTCAACACCACTATGACGGAGGAAGCATGGAAGGAGGTGGATGAGAAGGCTCTCACTGCCATCCACTTGTGTCTGATTATCGAAGTACCATAGATGGTTTTGGTGGAGAAGACGATGGCTGATTTATGAAATAAATTGGAAGAGTTATATTTAAGGAAATCTCTCACGAATCTACTCCTATTGAAACAGTATCTCTACACACTTCGTATGTCAGAAGGCTCTCCAATAAAATCTCTTGTTGGTGAGTTTAATACGATCATTACGGATCTGGGTAAGATCGACATTAAGATTGATGATGAAGATCAGGCTCTTCTCTTATTGTGTTCATTGTTACCCTCGTATAAGCACTTCCGTAACACCATGGTTTATGGATGAGACACAATCTTAATCAAGGATGTCAACGAGAATTTGATGAATAAAGAGAAGATCGATAAAGTGTTGACTTCTACCGAAGCGGATGGTTCATCGTCTGCTTATTTGTTAGAGGGTGAGCGAAGAAAGAGAGATCCAGAAGCAAATAGGAAGAAATCGCGGTCAAAGTCCAAGGCTAAGAACGCGACCTGCAATTATTGTAAAAAGGAAGGGCACTTCAAGATCGATTACTTTAAGTTGCAGAACAAGATAAAACATGAAGACAAATTAAAGGAGTTTTCGGCTGAAGCAAGTATAACGGAAGGGGAAGGAGATCTTATTGTGGTGTTTGACAATACACAGCGATCCAAGAATGAGTGGATCATGGATTCGGGTTGTTCTTTCCATATGTGTCCCAATAGAGATTTGTTCACTACGTACGAGTCCGTTGATGGTCGAGTGGTTTTGATTGGAAACAATAGCTCATGCCGACCTATTGGTAAAGGAAAAATCCAAATTAAGTTGTTTAATGGTGTTATAAGGACATTGGGAGAAGTCAGGCACGTACCTGACTTGAAGAACCCCATCTCTTTAGGTGCACTCAACGACAAGGATTGCAAATTTTCCGGTAAAGGTGGAGTTTTGAAGATAACCAAAGGTGTTCTCATTATGATGAAAGGCTGGAAGAAATAGTCTTGGTATTCATTACAGGGTTTAACGACTTCCGGATTGGCGGCGATTTTATTATCCAAATCTATGACGGATTCGGAAACTACCAGATTGTGGCACATAAGACTCGGACATATGAGTGAGAGAGGATTGGCCGAGTTGTCAAAATAGGGTCTACTTGGTGAGAAGAGTACAAAGAAGCTGGAGTTTTGTGAGCATTGTGTTTTTGGAAAGCAAAAACGTGTTAGCTTCAGTTCGGCGGTGCACAACACGAAAGGTACTCTAGATTATATCCATTCAGATCTTTGGAGACCCTATCCGATTGCTTCTAAAGGAAGTAGTATAAAGTATTTTCTTACCTTCATTGATACTTTTTTAAGGAAGGTTTGGGTCTATTTCTTGAAGCACAAAAGTAATATATTTACTATATTCAAGCAATGGAAGACGTTGCTTGAGAAGCGGATAAGGAAGCAGATCAAAAGACTGAGGATGGACAACGGGATAGAATTTTGCGTTGGAGATTTCAACAATTGCTGCAAAAACGAAGATATAGTTCAGTATCATACCGTTGTCCATACACCATGGCAGAATGGAGTTGCGGAGCGAATGAACCGAACTCTTTTGGAGAAAGCGCGGTGCATGTTATCCAACGCAGGGCTCGGAAAGGAGTTTTGGATAGAAGCGGTAAAAACAGTTCGTTATATTGTGAATCGGTCACCTCATACATCGCCAGGTTGTAAGACATTGGAGCAGGTATGGTCGAAAAAATACGCTGATTATTCAACACTTAAGGTGTTTGGTTGCCCTTCTTATGCACATTGCCGTGATAACAAATTGGATTCTCGAGCGAAGAAATGAATATTTCTCGGTTATGCTATCGGCGTTAAGGATGATAGGTTGCGGTGTTCGGATCCAAAGTCACATAAATTTATAATTAACAGAGATGTGGCGTTTGATGAATCTGCTATGTTGAATCCGAACAATAAGGAATCTCCATTTGAATACGATTCGAAGAAGGATGAGCCGAGAGTTGATATTGAAGTTGATGAGAGCTCGGGTTCGCAAAAGATCTTTCCTTCACCGTCGTCTGAAGAAGCTCAAGAGGAGCAGTCCTAAGATTAGGAGTATTTGCTCGCTCGTGGCCGACAGAGAAGGGTCATTAGACCGCCACAGATGTATGGCTACGATGACCTAATGGCGTATACGCTGTCTGTTGCAGAGACAGTTGATAGTAGCGAGCCAACAAGCTATAAAGAAGCTATCTCATCCGATGAAGCAGCTCACTGGTTAGTCGCTATGAATGAAGAAATTGAGTCGCTTTAAAAGAACCAAACTTGAAAGCCCATGAAGCTCGAGGGAGTAAAGAAGATAGTTGGCTGCAAGTAGGTTTTCAAAAAGAAAGAATGTGACCAAGGGGAGGTTGATACGAGATATAAGACCTGGTTAGTAGCTAAAGGCTATTCGCAGGTGTAGGGAGTTGATTTCACTAACGTATTTTCTTCGGTTGTTAAACACACCTTTATACGTGTCTTGTTCGATTTGGTAGCTATGCAAGATTTGGAGCTTGAACAGCTCGATATGAAGACTGCATTCTTACACGGCGGTTTGGTGGGGAAAATCTACATGCAACAGCCCGAAGGTTTTGAAGTTGAAGGAAAAGAATTCCACGTTTGCTTGCTAGAGAAGTCTTTCTACAGTTTGAAGCAGCCACCTAGACAGTAGTATAAGAAATTAGACTCCTTTATGAAAGAATTTGGGTTTATGAGAAACATGGGCGACAGTTGTGTATATTCGAAGAAGCTCTCTGATGGTTCTTTCATATATTTGCTACTCTATATTGAAGAAATGCTGATAACAGCAAAATATATGGTTGATATTAAGATTTTGAAGAAATGGTTGAAAGGAAAGTTTGAGACCAAGGATTTGGGAGCGACCAAGAAAATACTTGGTATGGAGATCGGGTGAGATCGCAAAGAAGAAAAGTTATACTCGTCTCAACAACGACATGTTGAGAAAGTTTTTGAGTGTTTCGGTATAGCAGACGCTAAATCGGTAAGTACTCCATTGGCAGCTCATTTTAAACTTTCAGCTCATTCATCACCACAGACAGAGAATGAAATTAGATATATGTCAAATGTTCCATATGCGAGTGTGGTGGGTAGCGTTATGTATGCCATAGTTTGTACACGACCCGACATTTCACACGTCGTTAGCATGTTAGTCGCTATATGGCATCTCTTGGCAAAACCCACTGGTAGGCAGTGAAATAGATATTACGATACTTACGGGGTACGTCTGATATGGGTTGGTATTTGGAAGGAACGATGACAATTTGGTTGGATTCATTGACTCTGATTATGCAGGTGATTTTGACAGACGCAAATCAATCACCTGTTATGTGTTCTCCTTGGGATGATGTGACATCAGTTGGCATGCTTCTTTGCAGCCTACGGTAGCGTTGTCTACGACGGAGGCAGAGTATATGGCCATTGTTGGGGTCGTTAAGGAGGCGATCTGGTTGAAGGGGCTATTTTCGGAACTTGGTAGTCCAAAAGATACTATAATAGTCTACTGTGATAGCTAAAACGTTGTTCATTTGATGAAAGATCAGATGCATCATGATAGGACGAAGCACATTGACGTGAGGTATTAGTTCGTGCTGGAGATCGTTGAGAAAGAAGAGATTATTGTGGAGAAAGTTGGCACAGCGAACAATCCGGCAGGCATGTTGACGAGATCTCTTTCAGTTGTTAAGTTTAAGCATTGCTTAAACTTAATTGGAGTGTGTATCACTTATTGAGCCCTTAAGGGATTTTGTGGTGAATATAGAGTTGTTATTATTTTGATTGAGGAGTTTTGTGGAATGCGGGGCAAGGTAGAGATTTGTTATGTGTGTCTCACATTCATCCGTGAAGATTTCTCTAAGATCCGGCGTTATCACGAAATGAAGATTCGAGTTTATCTCTCGTATCAAACTACAGACGTCTGTGCAAACGTCTCTACTAGACGTCTATCGTTGCTCTGTCATTCTGGAGTTTCAGTAAATTCCTTGATAGATGTCAGTCCATCTGTGGGCAGACGTATGTAGTTCTGGATAGAGAGTTGGAGTTTCAGTGAATACCTTGACAGACGTCTATCCATCTGTGGGTTGACGTCTGCCGTCGGGCCAGACGCAATTTTCCTTAGTTAGGAAATTAGTTTTTGGGGAATATTTTTTGTATCCTATTTATATGATAGTATATTTTAACCCTAGATCTGATGCAATTATTAGATTTGAGAGAACATATTGCATTGTGAGAGTTCTAGGGTTTTTGAGAGGGATTTGTATTCTCCATTGATTTATATTCCTCAGAATTTGATAATTAATAAAGGTTCGCCTTCGCCTATTTGTTTTATGGTTAGTACTCATATTTTTATTTTGTCTGTGGTTTGATACTCTTCTCTATATCGATTGTTTTGTGTTTTATGATTGCCTTATTCACAACAAAGAGTATGTAAATTTGACACTAAAGACTTGTTTAATACGAGAACTCATTTGATTCAAAACTTATGAGAACTAATTCCAAAAAAAAAGAATTGAAATGTAAAATATTTCTTTAAAAAAGATATGTAACGACTCTAAAATTCATGTACAGAAATTTCTTGTTATTATACAGAAAAGGGTATTACAGTCTGTGTAAGAGTTAAAAGTTATTTTTGTTAAATAAGAACAAGAAACAACTTGTAGCTCACTGGTGAAGCCTGTACACTGCTGCGATATAGCCTGTGTGTTCGATTCCCATCAAACCCAATTATTTTTAGACTTTTCTTTATAATTTTTCGGAAGCCCAAGATTTACACGTGCAATTCACAGAGAAACAAAAAGTTTCAGAAAAATCAAACATGCGCAAATAGAAGTAAACACATACCTTGACATGTGGCACAAATCTCGAGACGGGTCATCAAGATCTGACCGCCCGTTTTGCCCCTAGGGCCGACGCCGACGGTCATGATAAGCCCATTTTCCCCGTGCTTTGTACACTTATCCCTTTGACTCCCCTCAACTCCCCTGCACTGTTTGATTTCCTGCAATCAAATAGAGTCTCTTCAATTCACCATTTAACACCATTTAAATTCTTTTAATCCACATTTTTAATTCCCAAACCATAATTCTTCACTATAAATACCACCCCATACCCTAGCTCCCCTCCATTCTGAAAATTTCTATCAAAATCATCCCAAAAGTTCCTAAGTGCAAGTGGAGTCAAGTGGAGTTAGCAACCAAGCTTTTTCCATCGAAGATCGAAATCGTTTCCGGAGCTTCCGCGATGCCACGGGAACCCCCCTCTTTTCTTTAATCTTTTTCCAACGCTACACATCGAGTAAGTCTCTCTTATCTTTTTTTCTTTCATCTCAAAACCATCTTCCAAAAACATATTGGAAAAGTGGAGTTAACTCCGATATGTGTGATTTTTAACCTTTCTACTCCCCTTCCTAAAGAAAAATAGGTCAAAATAACTTTCTCGTACTACTTGTAACTTTTCTTACAATCTTTTAGGTTTGAGTTTAACAAAAACTTTCATGTGAAACTATCATATAACGACCTTTTCATTAAAATAACATGAACTTTGGTATGACCCTCATTTTCAATAATTGTTAAATACCTTTAGGAAAATTTCATGGGGTAACGACCTACCCCACACGCACACTATGGTTCCATAGCACGGTACTCTAAACATACGACTAATTTAAAGAATAATTTTTTCATTAAAATACAACATCTTTTCAAAACGGGTTTCTTTTAATCGGTATTTTGAAATTCTTGGCAATTATGCCTCTACAACCCTCGTTAAGAGACCCGTTAATGGATGGTGCGGATTATCGTATATCTTTGGGATAGTAGAGCGGGATGCAGAACTTCTCACGGAGTATTCGGTCTCGAAAGGAAATACAAAAATACGGTTTTTAAGAATACGACTTTTCTAAACAAAACTAATTTTTAAAAATTATATAAAAATATGAATCCGTACTTTCAATAAAAATATATTATGAAATTATATTTTTTAAAAATAGAATTTTAATAAAATACCATCAAGTTACCAAAAGAGCTAGTTTTCAATAAAATACAACAAGCTTTTAAAAAGGCTAAGTTTCATCCCCAAAATACCATTTAAATTAAAATACATGTTCATGAAAACCCGAACTATTATAAGTCACCCTCGAGATTTATTTTTAAATTATATTAAAAGTATTTTTCATAAAACCCCCTCGAGATATGCAAACAATATATAAGGACTCTAGATTAATATAGGTTTAAGCAGAATCAATTCTCTTGAGCCCCAGAGAGCCGGAGAAAGTGAGTGCTTGCCTATTTAGGTTAGACAACTTAATGGAGTTATCAAATGGCATTTATCTTGGAAAAAGACACAAATCCCGCCGTCCATGTACAGCAGTTGCCGATTACTCCCGAACTTAAGATATTGCAAGAACAAAATTCTTTTCAAAAGATTCTAACTCCAACATGAATCCAAATTCAAATCAGAATCCAAAATCAAACTTGAACTTGAATACTTGATCATGAACATGAGCACTTGAAATCAAATCAAACTCAAACTTGAATACTTGACTCGACTTGATTGAACCATGGTTATAACCTGACATGAATACCTGAATACATGCTTACATCTTGAACATGAACCTGTACATTTTTATATCCATGGATTCGGCCTAGACATGTAGTTTTAATCTATACAAACACAATACGCGGGGATAAAGGGGTAGATTGGTAAGGAACGTATATAGTGGCACGAGAGATCACTTAAAAGACACCTATATGAATTCATGTGCCGTTGTCCCGTGGGTTATGACGGAGCCTTGTACTACATGTTACCATAGTCCACGGGGTAAGATGAACTCCTCTCGTATACATGAATACCTTCCATATAAAACTACAAATAACCATGTTAGAATAACTATCTTAAACCTGTGAATGATCATATATAACTTTACCTGTCCACTGTTCATTGGTTTCTATTCACATTACATACTATCTTCTCTTATTTCTTTTGGGACTTACCGAGCACTAGTTCGCTTATGACATTCCTTTCTGTTTCTTTCTTTGGAATGTTCGTCAGGAGGACCGGGCTCTGAGGAGATAGAGCCGATCCCGGAGGACTTGGACCAGCTTGTTGCTCAGCCAAACTACTAGCTCTTTCCAGCCTGCACTTACTTTCTGTATATCATTGTTTAGGCATTTGCTTTATTTATCGTATCTTTTATTTTCAGACAGTTGTATGTAAAATTGAATGTAAATAAAGTTGTTGTTTCATTTTATTACTCTTGTCATTCTTACTCATTGTTATATTGTTTAATTACGCTTAACGTATTTTCATAGTAAATACATTGCGGGCTTGCCACGTCACCGTTTCCGTATACTGGGAAGCAGAGCATGACAGGTTTTGTTAGTGGCCCATGCAGGTCAGTTCTGCATGAAGTCTTAAACAATATATCATAAAAATTATAAGAATCAACAACTATACATTCTTTGTACTTCAAATTTTTGAATCTATCCTGACCTTTCCTTATCTATCAAGGTAATGGATTCTCCTAACAACACCAGTACCAATGTCAATGGCAACATACCACCACCTACCTTATCACCTCCCCCTACCGTTGCTTCTCCGATCAATGAACAGACGGTGGTTGTAAAATCCATAAAAAGTCTTCTGGAGGGCCAGCAGCTGCAGACTACTATTCTCATGAACTGTCCGGAAGTCGAAGCACCTGAAGTAAAGCAACTTCATGAATTGCATCCCAAGAATTTTTCAGGGAAAGAAAGTCTTCTTGAGGCTGAGGAATGGGTTCAGAGTATAAAGGACGACCTTGCCATAGCATAAGTATCAGACATAGCTTGGGTTCGTGTAGCCAAACTCCAGCTCACCGAAAATGCAAGAGTCTGGTGGAAAGCCGAGGAAAGCCATCTCACAAAACCAATAGAGTGGAAAACGTTCCGCAATCTGTTTGATGCAAAGTTTTTCCCGGAGACTGCACGCTTTAAGATGGAACAACAGTTTATCCACCTGCAACAAGGTTCCATGTGGGTAAAATCGGTGGATGAATATGATGCTGAATTCATCATGCTTAGCAGGTAAAGAATTCGTATCAAATTATGTTCCGTAAAACACATCACTATCCTGACATCAATATCTTATCAGGTTCACGGCACACTTGATCCCGACCGAGGAGATTCGGGCTAGACAATTCCAACATGGCTTAGACCCAGAGATTCAGGCGGCATTAGCCACAGGCGACTATCCAACTCATGAACTCACCCTGAAGGCAGCACGCCGTTATGAAGCTATGATTAAGAAGAAGGGTAAGCTTCAAGCAGCCGGAATCAAACACCCTGCTACCCAGATGACGAAGGAGCCTCTTCTAGGCCGACTTTTGCAACTAAAAGGCTAGGAGGATCATTTAACCAGTCCAGTCCAGATTTCTGTTTCTACTACAAGAGAACTAGACACTTGGCGAAGAACTGAAGGCGTGCAAATGGCCTGTGTTTGATTTGTGGCATATGTACTCACGTAATAGGAGCATTTCCATATCGTATTAACACAGCACCAGCACCCAGACCCGCATTTACAGCTCCGCAGAGGCCAGCCATTCAGGCACCTGTACCCCGCCTAGCTCTTCCTGCACCAGCACCACGTGGAGCACCTGCACAGCCTCAGCGTCAATTCCATCAGGCACAGAGAAATGTGCCTCAAGAGGAGAGGAATGTGCCTCCGGCAAAGAGGAATGTACCTAGAAGACAGGTTTTTAGTATGACGGTCGAAGAGGCCGAAACCACAGTGTAACAACCCTAAACTTTCTGTACAACTTTTTTCAAAATACAGAAAGAGGTATTTTTGCCTGAGCACAAGTTATAAGTTTGTTTTGCTTTTTAATAGCAAGAAGGAGCTTATAGCTCATTGGTAATACCTTGCACTGCTGAACCAAAGTACCAGAGTTCAAATCCCATCCCCCACATTATTTTTAATATTTTTTGTTTTGAATTTTTAGAAGTCCAAGAGTCTACACGTGCATAACTCGTAAAAACCCCACTACACATGTAAAAAAAACTAACCCAGGGGCTACACCAAGCGACGAAGGACATGTGGCGGCGAGCCCCGGCCCGACTCGGGCCGGCGACTCCGTCGACTCGGCCCGCCGTTGCCTGCCGGACTCGGCCGGACCGCCGATTCGTCAACACAAAAGTCATGCCTTTTCACCTCCCCATCACTTCTGCATACTTTAATTCCTTGGATCGTTCCAGAGCTCTTTAAAATCCCATTAAACCTTATTTTTATTACAAATTAATACAATTTTAAATACACTCTTTCACCTACCCTAACACTAATCTTTCCCTATAAATACCACCCCTAAACACACACCCCTCACTCACAATTCTGTCCAAACTCTCAAGAGATTCCTCTAGAAATTTTAGTGTGCAATTGAAGTTAGCAAAGGGACGAAACTTCGGCAATCTTCCGACGACGACCCTAGGAGCTCCCGGCGACGAAACGACGCACCGGCGCCTCCTACCGCTTCCTCTTCCTCATCCCTAACCTACAAACCCGTAAATCCCATCTCCCTCTTCTCTATTCTTTTCTAAAAACACGTATTTTTAAATACCGACGGAATCAAAGTTAATCTGATGTCCGATTCGGTTCTTCCTAAAAATCTCACTTTTTCTTAAATACAATCATACCAAACTCTTACATGTTGACTATTAAACATTAATAAGTCATATTGTACAAGTTCCATATCAAAAGGATTTCTATTTCAATTGTTATCGTACTTTTTTCACTAAAATACCATGTAGTTTAATTCCGACATTTAAAACATCACAATGTTGCTATACCTTTAAGTAGATCATGAGGTAATGACCTACATCCTCACAACACTCATATGCAACATAGCACAATACCTTTCGGGAACATAGAATACGGGAAAACGAAACTTTACATATAAATACCATTTACTATTAAAACCGTTTTCTACAAGATTACGTATTTTTACAAATCTTTGCAAAGCGCCGCTACAACCCATTTTGGGGAACCCGACTGGGATGGTGCGGATTACCGCACATCCCTGGGCTTAGTAGTGCGAGATGCAGACCTCTGCAAGGAGCATTCGGTCTCGAGAGATTTAAAATACAAATATCTTAAGAAAATGAGATTTCTAGAAATATAATATATATTAAAATTATTTTTATATAAATATATATATATATATATATATATGTATCATTAAAATATCTATTTTTGTTATAATATCACTATTCCAACTTTTCCAAGTCAAAAGAATCACTTTACATGAAAATACCATGAATTTCCAAACAAGTCAACACTTTACAATTAAATACCATGTATTATGAAAATCAGGTTGTTTTCACTAGAAATGTCACATATATAAAATCTACATCTATGAAAACTCTAAAGACGATAATTAAATACCTGGGGTGTATTTTGAAAATTATACAAAAGTATTTTTACATAAAACCCCCTCAAGTTCTATAAATTACCCTAAGGACCCTAGTAAATATAGGTTTAAGCGGGACCAATCTCTTGAGCCTCAGAGAGCCGGAGAAGTGGGTGCTTGCCTATTTAAGGTAGACAACTTAACAAACGGTGTTATCAACACGGTAATCGTCTTTGAAAAAGACACAAATCATGCCGCCCATATGCAGCAGTTACCGATAACACCAAAACCTAATTCAGGACTTCAAATTTCTTTTCTAATTGTTCTGACTCAGACTGAGTCTCATTATAAATAATCTGACTTGAATATGATTCAAGTACAATCTACAAACTACAATTCAACATGAATCCATGAATCTATATATTCAAACTATTCAATTTATTCAATCTATATTGACTGCACCGAACCATGGATATACATCCATCTACATGATTCATACATCTACATGATTCTCCAGTTATATCCATTTACTGATATCATGGTTTCGGCAAGTCATCCATCTAATCAATTTACAAGACAATACAAATCAATACCATCAGTACAATCATTACTATCAATTCAATAAATACACGGGGTATTGGGGTAGTTCATTCGTGAATCCAACAGAATCTCAAGAGTCCCTCTAGATCATGAATCCATGTCTACTAACACAAGCAAGCTATCATGAGGGCCCGTGTTTCCATGCTCCTAGATTACGGCCTGTAGAGTTTGGAATACTTCGACGACGGTCGAAGTCCCGTTACTAACATTTGATTCGGGCATGTGGTTCTCTACCCTTGGATTACATCCTGTTGGGTTTGAGAACACTCTTGAGATTGGTTGACATTCACCCTTGAACTTACGATAACAACAGCATTAACACTAAATATAACGGTATAACAATATAATACAACTTTAAAAGCTACACACTCTCTCTTTCTTTCTTTTCCACTTCTTCCTTATCTTTGGGACTTACCGAGCGATGTGTTCGCTGACGACATTCTCTTTCTTTCTTCTTTGAATGTCGTCAGGTGATTCGGACCTTCCAGAGATCGAGCCTAGCACTGAAAACTTGGACCAGTTTATTGAAGTTCCCGAGCTGTAGTTTCACTTGTACATTTTCCTTTTCATTCCAGTACTTTACATTTCTGTTATGCCGCTGTTTAGGCATCGCTTTATCCCATATATTTACTTTTCCATGTATTGTAAAAAAAATGTTAATAAATAAAGTTGTTGTTTTATTATATCTTGTCTCTTGTGCATTTATATTTATATTGCTTAGATACGCTTAGCGTATTTACTTCACAGTAAATACATAGCGGCCTCGTCGCGTCCCCTTCGCCGTACATCGGGAAGCGGGGCGTGACACACAGGACAAGGCATCACCGGTAAAAAAAACCCATCCTTTCAATCTTTCAATTCTTGTGCATCGTTATACTTTCCCTATATTTAAATCCAACCTCACACAACTTAGATACTATACTAGTATCCACCCTTCCTGCACTCACACTTTTCGACACTGGAGCTTCACACTGCTTCATGTCACAACGATTCGTGAGAACACACGCGATTCCCATGAAGCCACTCATTTCAAGCTAGAATGTCAGTTCCGGAAATGGAGTCTTGAAGGCAACTTTAGGATATGATCAGTGTCCAGTTGTAGTTTGCGGTCGAGAATTCTACGCAAATTTCAAAGTACTGGACATACCAAACTTCGATATTGTGTTGGGAATAGATTGGCTGGGAGTATTTTATACTACCATTGACTGCTGTCAAAGGAGGGTAGTATTTGAGATACCAGACCATCCAGTCTTCTATTTCAAAAGTGGAGAAATAACCTTGGAGCCAGGAAGCTACCGTGCTAAACCGAAGAATGCAGAAGTGTTCTCTCTACCAGCTGAAGAAGAAAAGCCTGAAGTAGTTCGAGAGTTTGAAGATGTGTTCCCTGAAGACATATCAGGTTTGCCTCCCGATCGAGCTCTTGAATTTAGTATTGATTTACAACCCAGTGCACAACCTATAATCAAAGTTCCATACCGATTAAGTCCGGAGGGATTGAAGGAGATCCGTATTCAGTTGGATGAACTACTGAAGAAATGTTGGATCCGACCCAGTACTTCAAGTTGGGGATCTCCGGTGTTACTAGTGAAGAAGAAGGAAGGTTCTTACAGGACGTGTGTAGATTATCGAGCTCTGAACGAAGTGACAATTGAGAACAAGTATCCGCTACCACGCATCGATGACCTTTTCGATCAGTTAAAAGGATATTGTGTCCTTTCAAAGCTAGATCTTCGTTCGGGTTATCATCAGGTGAAGGTCAAAGAGTCCGATGTTTCCCCCAATCAGAGAGCAAAGCTCTGTTCAAAATTTGAAATTTGAATTGAGGCAGCGCCTCACGTGCAAAGCACGAGAGTGCTGCGCCAAGAGCGCCAGCGCTAAGAGTCAAAGACTCTGGGGTAGCGCCTCACATGCAAAGCATGAGAGCACCAGCTCCATGAGTCAAAGACTCTGAGGCAGCGCCTCACATGCAAAGCATGAGAGTGCCAAGCGCTAAGATTCAAAGACTCTGAGGCGGCGCCTCATGTGCAAAGCACGAGAGCACCAAGCGCTAAGAGTCAAAGACTCTGAGACAGCGCCCCACGTGCAAAGCACGAGAGCACTGGCACCAGAATTAAAAGTTCTCCACCATTGGATCAAAGATCCAATGAAGATGATGAATCATCAAATTACAGAATCAAATTCTGCTGAGGAAATATTCCTCGAATCTTTTTAAACAAGAAAGAGTGTGCTTTGTAAATCAGAGCACCGTTGGATCAAAGATCCAATGGTGATTAAAAATCAACAAGATACAGAATAATCTCTGTATGGGAAAATATTTTCCCAACCTTGTTAATAACAAAAGGAAAAACTTCTGTAAAACAGAAGCCCTTAAATCAAAGATCCAATGGTGGGAAACATCCCCAAATCAATCAGAGATCTCTCAATGAGAGATTTCCTTAACTGATTCAACAAATCAGCCTTCCCTATATAAAGGACCCGAGACTTCAAGTCTTGGACAGAGGAACCTCCCCATAAGTTTCAAATAGAAAGAAGAAAAACAGAAGAGCTCCCTGTTCCCTCGTAAAATACAAGGAAAAACCCCAATGGGGCATCATGTGCCCACACGTGACCGGGGGTCACGTGCCAACGCGTGATGGGTTCCTGAAGACTCTGAAATAATAAGAATTGAATCCTAATCAAACGGGGTCACGTGTCCATACGTGATGTGCCTTTAAACCCATTGAATGGAATTAAAAAGTATAATAAAACAGCAAGAAAAAACCCCAATGGGGCATCACGTACATAGTCACAAATTCGTCATTCGGGTATAACTCGGCGAGGTCGAAAATTCGGATTCGGAAAACTATTCGGAAAAAATCGGCAGGTATTCGGGAAAGATTCGGCAAGTGTTCGGGAAATGTTCGGGAAGGATTTCGAGCAAGAAATTAATATATGAGACGTTATGTTTTGATTTTGTGAATTATTCGCTGTTTTTTAAATTATTCGCTGCTTTATTCGCGAATTATTCGTGAATTATTTGTGAATTATTGGGCCCGTTCGGCAATGGTAATTAAATCAAAGATTTAATCGGTTGATCAAAAATTCGTGAATTATTCGCGAATTCGCCGAATAATTCGAGAATTATGTGACTATGATCACGTGCCCACACGTGACCAGGGGTCACGTGCCCACACGTGATGAGTTCCCGAGTTCTTTAGAATAATAAAATTAAATTCTGGTTGAATGCTTAATCAGTAGGGTCGCGTGCCAACACGTGATAGGCTCTTAAACCCTCTGAAACAATAGCATTAAATTCTAATTTGAATGGTTTAACAAATGGGGTCACGTGTCAACACGTGATAAACTCCTAAACCATCTGAACTAATAGAATTAAATTCTAATTAAGAGGGAATCAGAAACCCTAACTGGAAAAATATTTTTCTAGATCTTTCTAAACAAAAATGATTGTGCTCTATAAAGTGGAGCACCGATGGATTAAAAATCCAATGGTGATTAAAAATCACCAATTTATAGAAAGATTCTATATAAGGAAATATTTTCCTAAAATCTGCTAGGAACAACAAATAAAATATCTTTTGGATTAAATCCAATGGTGAATAAAATTCACCGAGTGATCTGAAAGATCATGTTTGTTGCAAAATCAATCAAAATCTTTCAATGAAAGATTGACTAAACAAACTGATTCTTTTCTTTCTCCTATAAATAGGAGCCAAGGGGGAAGAAAAAAGGGATATAGAACAACAGAGAGAGAATACAAAAGAAAAGAGAATTTAATTCTCCAGAGAGAAAAGAAGATCTCTTCTAAAAAAGAAAGAAACCCTAGGTAAGAGAGGGAAAGAGATCATTCTATAAGCTCCCACAAAATAAAAGGAGAATTTAATTCTCAAACTAAGAGTTTAACTCTTCTGAATAATAACTTAGTTCTTCCTTTGGTTGAATGTCTGTAGAAGCAGATCTCCCCATAAGTTGAGAATTTAATTCTTATCGGGGAGATTCTGCCATACAGATCTAAAACCTAAGGGAAGAACTAAGTTCAGAGAATTATATTCTCCCAAAAGCATATAGGAATTTAATTCCTCCAACAAAAATAGGGTTTAACACTTAATATAAGAACTTAGTTCTTCCTATGGTTGAAGATCTGCAGAAGCAGATCTTCCCATAAGTTGAGAATTTAATTCTCATCAGGGAGATTCTGCCATGCAGATCCAAAACTTAGATAGAGAATTGGGTTTAAAGATTTAATTATTCCAAATATATAGGAATTTAATTCCTCTAAATACAATTAGGGTTCAACCCTATAAAAGAATTTAATACTTAAACAAGGGACTTAGACTTTTCATGCACATAAAAAGATCAAGTACCCAACATGATCACGTGGCAACACGTGGCCCTCCCCTCAATGGTCAAAAAAGAATGAATGAGATGGGGTCACGTGCTCCCACGTGACCCCTGGATAAATTCCTCAAAATAAAGAGAACAAAGCCAAGTCAGAACAGATTTTGGGCGCCCTCACGTGTCCCCACGTGACCCCTAGCAATCCTTTCAATATCTAGTGCATGGGTACCCATCACGTGCCCACACGTGATTGCCATGAAGATTAAGTGTTTAACACTTATTTGAATATTCTGATAATAAAATAAAGGAAGCCTGGCCCAATCCTCAGGTGCCTCATGCGACCCCATGTGAGCACTTCACTTTTAGTGTTTAACACCGTTTTGAGTGCATCACGTGGGAACACGTGATCACCAAATATGTGCTAGTGTTTAACACTATATTCGAACCAGTCTTCCAGAGGCAGGACTTCCTTTTGACTGAACCTCAAATACACTCTTGTCTTCCAAAAATTGATCATCTGATATGGCATACGAGTGCTCAGCACTCAATAAAAGACAAAATATTGTCAGAACCGAGACCCATGCTTAGCATTGCTAAATAAAGGGGGGCTGAGCCCAGACAAATGTTCAGCAGCCCATACAAATGTCAAACATTTTAAACCTAATTGGAATTAGCCCAAGTTGGCCATTAGTCCTCAATTCAGATTCAACTGAGCCCATGTGCTCATAATCTAATTGATTGATCTTAGTCCCAAATTGGACTACAGATCTCCCAACCCACATCGGTTCAAGGGTACATCTCTTCATTCCTCTGATATGTGTCGTTGTAATTCTTCAACGTCTTCAGAGAGGTGACGGGTCCCGACAACCAGCAAATCTTACAGACTATGATGTCTTTAAACTGGACTGTGAGGTCCTTAAACTCATGGACTATGATGTCCTTAACCTTATGGACCGTAATGTCCCTAAACTAAACTCTATGGACTATGAGGTCCTTAAACTCATGGACTATGATGTCCTTAAACTTTATGGACTATGGGGTCCTTAAACTCATGGACTATGATGTTCTTAAACTTTATGGACTGTAGGATCCTTAAACTCATAGACTATGATGTCTTTAAACTTTACAGACTATGACGTCTTTAAACTATGGACCGAGATGTCCTTAAACTAACATTGGACCGTAATGTCCTTAAACTAATTATGGACCCCAATGTCCCTAAACTAATTATGGACTGCAATGTCCCTAAACTAAAACAATAGAGCCCTAATGCTCTTTTTTTGGATCTAAATGATCCTGTTAAGTAGATCTTAGTCTAAAATTAGACTAACGTATCTTTAAAATACATTTAAGTTGATCTTAGTCTCAAATGAGATTAACGATTCTTAAACCCAACCCAAAACCAAATCTAAGAAAATACGGATTTGGACTAATCCACGCCCTACGGGCGACAACATAAATTAGTCTCCATATACACCCACGGGCAACCAAAAACAAAACAAACACCCATGACACGAAGTGACCATCTGGAGAAGGAGAAAGTGGTTACCGCGATGCGGTAGCGTAATTAACTGCAGGGGCTTGCTCCTGCAGGGAAGAGCGTCCCCACAATCAAATACCCATCAATGAGGAAGAATCTGACGAAGTCTGCTACATCGGCCGCATCCGTCTAAACCTCTAATACACGGTGTCATAAATCAACTTGGCATCTTTGGAGAGGTGGACGGACAACACCAAATAGCATCTGCCCTCAAAATTCAGGCAAGACAAACCTACGCGGTCCGCGTCTTTCGGCGGAGAACAGATTCTGGCACCCCCAGTGGGACCTTTTCCTCTTTTCACTCCACACTTCGTGTGTCGTGTTTCGCGAACAAGTCGCGGTTTGACATGGTTGCCTTTGGATTTGAAGTACTAAGATTTGGTATCTTGCTCCGTGCAGAAAAACAGAAGATCAAATGGCTTTCAGCTGCACAAGCTGCAACAACGGCTATAACTCTTACTCCGTCCCTGCGGGAGGAGTGACCTACGGGCCTCCAGCGGCCTCCGTTTTTACAATGCCGGTGGACCAGGTGACACAAGCCACCACAGGGCTATTCTTTGGGATCATGCTCCCACCCATAAGCTTCAACACACCACTGCCATCACAAGAAGCTAAGAAGAAGTCGGTCTTTGATCGGCTCATAACTACTGCGGCCCCTCTCAACGGGTCGCCCAAACCAAGCGCCTCAGTCTTTAACAGATTGGGCCGAAGCTCTAATGGGCCTGTGAAGAAGCCCGCGACACCGGAAGGGGTTATCCTGAAGAGGATAGCCATTCCTGCTCCTGAAGTCGCCAAAGCGGCTTCCCCTGCTAAGGAGTTGGTCTTTGCAAGACTGACTTTTTCGGCTCCCGCTCCAAACGAAGTCACCAAGACTGCTCCCCCTGCTCGAAAGTCTGCCTTCGACAGGTTGGCTATTCCCGCTCAGCGGACGTCCGTTTTCAATAGGTTGGTGCCAATAACAGCATCTGACCAGAACAGGAGGCACGATCGAGCCACCCCTATAGCTGAGCCAGTACCGTCGGCTCGACACGCTTGATGTCACCACTGGCGCCGAGTAAGGAAGGCTGGGGGCAATTCCCCTTCTGGATTGACTCCGCCGGCTCCAACGGTGGGAAATGATGTTGCTGTTCCAACCGAGAACTGTTTTGAACCACTGAGGAGGGTCCGCAAGAACTCTCCAATGGCTGTGCTGAGAAGATCTCCTCCACCTATGGAGAACGCTACAAAGGTGAAGCTGGAATAGCCCCCTCAGCGGTTGTCCTCTAAAATTTATAAAGTTTGGCGACAGGTCCAAGACTCCGTGATAGATCAAGACTATCCCTGCCGACAGAAAAAGATGAAGAGTCGGCAAGAAGAGAACCACCCTGTCAAGCCACAGAAGGCGACAACTACTTGGGTGCCCACTGCAACGGCCCCCTCAACTTCGACCGCCCACAAGAGGAGAAGGTCAGAGAAAATCCCTAAGTCTGCAACGAATCGCAAGACCAGAACCCAAACATCCCAAGTCTGGGGGCATGGTGGTACATACTATCTATATGACATCTGGGAAAGAGGATAGCCGTATCTCTACAGGCCATCGACCACTCACCGGATCCGTAACAAAGGCCCAGGAGCAACAACAGAAGCTCCAGGAGATGTTAACGCAGATGGTCATACTCACTGGGCCTAAAGAAAACCCGGAAACGTCGTTGGAACAACGTCAAGAACAGGAAACTGATACTGACTTCCTCCGCAGAATCCTCGAAAAGAAGGACAAAAAGGCAATAGAACAAGCTGCCAATATGAAACGAATGGCGTTCTTATTCCAAGACATGGTCGGGATGATGTTACAGCCGGATCCTCCAGCTGAAGATCCTCCGATTATCCTAGAAGACGACCGAGCGGAGACGTCAAATCCTCTTCCGGCTTGTTCAGCACCCAAGGAAGAGACCATTTCTAAAGCCGCCCTGGATGACTATATCGCACAACAGATACGAGATCATCAGGCGAGCAAAGCGTCCGGACAGATTGTTAAGACTGTACGGCCCTATCCGGGTTGGTACGACCAAATAAAGTACCCGCCGGGATATACGGTCCCTAAATTCCATGTATCTAAGGGGACAGGGAACCCGCATCAACATGTGGCACAATTCAGGGCTCTGTGTGGCAACACCGGAGGTGACAATAAGCTACTGCTCCGCCAGTTTGTTGGCAACTTGTCGGAGACAGCATTTGAGTGGTATCCGGAGCTTCCCAACGACTCCGTCAAAACTTTTACGGAGATGGAATTGTTGTTCACCCAATGTTTCGCAAGCGCTAGCGAACGCACCCCGATCACCGCGTTAATTAACGCCAGAGTGAAGCCAGGCGAAACATGGGTGCAGTACGCGATACGGTGGCGGAATCTATGGTCAAAGTGCTAACAGCGCATCGAAGAAGCGCCTGTAGTGGGCATGTTTGTGGGAACCCTCGATCCGTAGGCGACCATTTCACAATTCATGATGTTCTTCAAGCCAACTACTTTCCAGGCCTTGATTGACAAGCTGGCTCAGATGGATCAGATGGGCCACAGGCCGTCCTCTTCAAAAGCGGATTCTCGAAACGAAAAGGGGAAAGGGAAGGAGACCTTCATCGCCAAGGCACAGCAGCAGCCCAGTGGTCCAAAGCCAACTGATCGCCAAGATGAAAGACGACGATTCTTTAATGAGAAACTGAAGCGCCCTTACTCGTTTCCCCGGGATAAAACGAGGAGATTGTTTGAATTAGCGGTGCGCAAAAGGCTTATCAACTTGCCAGATCCAAGATGCCCATTGCAACTCGGTGAGGCTAATAATCCCAATTATTACCCCTATCACCAAGCGATAGGCCATCCAATCGAAGATTGCTTTGTCTTCAAAGGGTGGATTGAGAACCAATACCAACAGGGCAAATTCGCACTGTCCGAGAATTAAAAAGTAAACCCGCCCCATCCGCACGCTCTCAAAAAGGCGGACACACCGGAGGCATCATGCTCTTTTGTGGAAGAAGCTCTATGGGAGGTCGTTCTTTCGGCCAAAACGAAAAGAATGCTGAAGGATCTCCAAACATACCCGGCGATCAAATGGAAAAGTCCGCTGGAACCCGAAGTCATCAAGGAAATGTTGAAGCCATGCCCGACGCCAAGAATTAATAGCGATGGGCAAAACACCCAGGCCCAGCCGTCAAAGTCTTCGAAGAAAAAGAAGAAGACCAAAAAGCTCGCGCGGTCTGACGACAAGCGCACTGATCTGCAAAGGTATATTGACGCGCTGGAGGAATACAACCAGAAGGCGTGAACCCCTGTCACGCTTCAAAAGTTTCTCAATCACATCGTTGAAAGTGAAGATAATGACAATGATGAGGGAGACGACTCATCAGAGGAACCCGAAAATTATGTGGCAAGTTGCCACATGATCTCTCATTTGTCGCTAAGTAACAAAGAAGTTCCCTCGGCGTTAAAAGATAACATAGAGGAGATGGGAGCAGGAGCAGTGCCAAAATCCTTGGATTATATGACGAGATCTATCAAGAGGAAATCTACTTGTTCATAGAGCATCCGGCGAAACTTCGCTTCAAAGCTACTATGGGCCGAAAAGTCTGTAAACTACAAATTTGCCTCAAATATGGCAACGACGGACCGAAATGTCCTAAAACTAACGACGGACCGAAATGTCCTAAAACTAACAATGGACCGAAACGTCCCTAAACTAACAACAGACCGCAATGTCCTGAAACTAACTACTGACCGAAACGTCTATAAACTACTACAAACCGCAGCATCCCAAGGCTGACACAAAAAAAATATTTAAAAAAAAAAGAAAGAAAACGGTATGTCCATAAGCGAGATGGGCACGGATGAAAACCCGAAAGGGCTCCGTGAGTAAAAACAGCAGAGCTACCGGTGAGTTTTGTGAAAACTCGAAAGGGCACAATCTCGTTAAAAAAACACTTGCAAGATCCTCTCGACCTAGTGCGGAGAAAATACCTGTGTGAGATCCCTATGACTCACAAGGGAGCAACACACTTAGGGATCCCCACGATTCCTAAGAAGAAATTACACTTACGAGATCCTCACGACTCGTAAGGAGAATTCCCCTTTGAGACCCTCACGGCTCATAAGATTCAAAAGCCTTAAGTTACAGGGATCTGAACCTGTTCTTAAGCCATCACAACCCACAGATTGCCCTACAAGCATTTCAATATTGACCCTTGTATACAATCCATGGGCACGAGTAAACATTTCCCTAACAAAGTCCCACCAGCGACTAGGGATATGCTCACACGGTGAACGACCCTTGCAAGTCCTCTCAACTTATAAGGAGAAAACACTCTTGTAAGATCCTTACGACTTACAAGGGAGCAACACACTTAGGAATCCTCATGATTCCTAAGGAGAAAACGCACCTACGAGATCCTCACGACTCGTAGGGAGAAATACTTTTATGAGACCCTTACGGCTCATGAAGTCAAAAGCCTTAGTCAACAGGATCCTAACCCTGTTTGCTAAGCCATCTTTGTTTAAATCGACAACGGCAAATGATGATTCGCTCCTGGCAATGTCCCAGTGGTAGCGATGCTGATGCCTAAATCGGTATCAAATTCCAAGCCCTTTCACGGCAAGTGATGATTCGCTCCTGGCAGTATTCAATTCGTAGCGATGCTGATGCTGAGATTGGCATCAGATTCCAAACTCAATACTCGTGATAAAAAATCAGCGAGCCAAAATTGCACATGAAATAGCCGAAATAATGGGGCAACTTGCAACAAAGTCAGCAAGTAAAAATATATATGCATATAAAAATAGCCGAAATGATTGGGCACCGCGAAAAATAGCCGAAATGATTGGGCAATCGCGACTTTCGTGATATAAAAAGCTGAAATGATAGTGCGTCGCGGAAAGAAATAAAAAATAAAATGAAATGAAACTTTTTGCCCTGCAGATGAGATCACATCGATCCCTGTATACAATCCAGGGGCACAAACAAAAAGAGGATCATATCATCCCACCAGGCTCCGTCAGAAAGAGAGCCAAGTCTCGATGGCAACATCTGCATCTCGAGAGAACAATAACAGCATTCCTCCTCATTTCAGCAGGGTTCGGACGCGACAATCAACCTTGGAGCCATGGCAAAGTCCATGTTCCAAATCTCGATGGTTCACAGACAGCCTAAAGATCACCAACAGCGTTCCTCCTCATTCCAACAGAATACGGACGCGACATCCACCAAACGGAACCATGGCAAAGTCCCTGTTCCAAATCTCGACGGTTCACAGACAGCCTAAAGATCACCAACAGCGTTCCTCCTCATTCCAGCAGGATTCAGACACGACAATCAACCTTGGAGCCATGGCAAAGTCCCTGTTCCAAATCTCGACGGTTCACAGACAACCTAAAGATCACCAATAGCATTCCTCCTCATTCCAGTAGGATTCATACGCGACAATCAACCTTGGAGCCATGGCAAAGTCCCTGTTCCAAATCTCGACGGTTCACAAATAGCCTAGAGATCACCAACAGCGTTCCTCCTCATTCCAGCAGGATCCAAACGCGACAATCAACCTTGGATCCATGCCCTGTTCCAAACCTCGACGGTTCACAGACAACCGAGAGAGCAAATCCTGGTCCCGTAGAACACGGCTAAAGTCAATCCTGACCCTGTGGGAAACGGCCAGAGCAAATCCTGGTCATGTAGAGCACGACTAAAGTCAATCTTGACCCCGTGGGAAACGGCCAGAGCGAATCCTGGTCACGTAGAACACGGCTAAAGTCAATCCTGACCCCGTGGGAAACTGCCAGAGCAAATCCTGGTCCCGTAGAACACGGCTAAAGTCAATCCTGACCCCGTGGGAAACAGCCAGAGCAAATCCTGATCCCGTAGAACACGGCTAAAGTCAATCCTGACCCCGTGGGAAACAGCCAGAGTGAATCCTGGTCACATAGAACATGGCTAAAGTCAATCCTGACCCCGTGGGAAACTGCCAGAGCAAATCCTGGTCACGTGGAACACGGCCAAAGTCAATCCTAACCCCGTGGGAAACAGCCAGAGCAAATCCTGGTCCCGTAGAACATGGCTAAAGTTAATTCTGACCCCATGGGAAATTGCTAGAGCAAATCTCGGTCCCGTAGAACACGGCTAAAGTCAATCCTGACCCCGTGGGAAACAGCCAGAGCGAATCCTGGTCACGTAAAACACGGCTAAAGTCAATCCTGACCCCGTGGGAAATTGCCAGAGAAAATCCTGGTCACGTAGAACACGGCCAAAGTCAATCCTGACCCCGTGGGAAACAGCCATAGCAAATCCTGGTCACGTAGAACACGGCTAAGGTCAATCCTGACCCCGTGGGAAACAGCCAGAGCAAATCCTAATCCTGTAGAACACAGCTAAGGTCAATCCTGACCCATGGGAAACAGCAAGAGCAAACCCTCGACCTCCCTGCTAAAAGCAATGCTTTGACTCAGGAGAAGGTCAACTCAGCAATCACTTACGAGTCCTCTCGACTTGTAAGGAGAAAATTCTCTTGTGAGATCCTTACGACGCTCAAAAGAAAATGCACTTAGGAATCCTCACGATTCCTAAGGAGAAACCACACCTGCGAGATCCTCTCGACTCGTAGGGATAAAAGTCTTTATGAGACCCTCACGGCTCATAAAGTTGAAAAGTCTTAGGTGGCAGATCCTAACCCTGTCTCCTAAACCATCATTGCCTCGCAGAGAGGTCAAGGTAGATTTTCTACAGGCCACACTCTCCTAAGTCAAACATCGACAAGAAAGGAAACAACCACTTACAAGTCCTCTCGACTTATAAGGAAGAAAATTCTCTCGGGGGATCCTTACGACTCTCAAGAGAAAACACACTTAGGAATTCTCACGATTCCTAAGGAGAAAATACACCTACGAGATCCTCTCGACTCGTAGGGAGAAAAATCTTTTTGAGATCCTCACGACTCATAAAATTGGAAAGTCTTAGGCAGCAGACCTGAACCTGCTTCCTAAGCCATCGATACCCTACAAGAAGGCTGGGACGAACTATTCTCTACGCTTGCCAGAGTAACATAGCGACAATACAGCAAAGAGGAAAAATGACAGAGGGAGACAAGAAAAATATGTCTTTTATTCATAAATCAAAATGAAAACAAATTACAATCTATGGAAAAAAATACTCTCATTCAGGAGTATGTACAAAAGAAGAATAAAAGGAAAAATATACAATTTTTCAAGCCGGCGGACGATTTAACAGATTTGTCAATTCATCCTTTTTCCGCTGGGTCTCGGGTTCATAATTTGTCATCGCTGAGAGACGGGCCTCCGCTTGAGACTGTTGGGCCTGGTACGAGGCAAGCCGACTTTCAAGCTCATGTTCAGTGACTTTGTGGGCTTCAACCATCTTGCGGGTAAAAATGACGGCTTTATCAATAGCTACCAGCTCCCTGATAGCTTCTTGAAGCACCCGCCAGAGTTCATACGCATGAGTGGTCTTGGCCGTAAGTTCAACTTGAAGTTCCTCCAGCGCATTTGAAGCCAGCTTCCTCTCTGAAAATTTTCGGCTGAGCTTCTTCTCGCATGACAGCATATTTGCGGCGCACCGTTCAATCAGCCCCCGTAAGCTCGCCTTTGCAGCCACAACCTCTGAAGGAAGGCGCGTACATTCAAGACTATGCAAACAAGCCTCCACCCGACGACAAAACTCAACCCAGACTTGCACCAATGTTTCACTATGGTAAGCAGCAAGAAAGGGGAGAGAACTGTTGGCTTCGACGGCAAATTCTTCGGCTGTGATCAAGCTACCAGCACGAAGGTCTTCGATTAGAGCTGACAAAGAGTGAAGGCTTAGCTTTACCATCTGTTCAGTAGCACGTAAAGCATAGGGGCTAGGTGGCATGACGATGCGAGATTCCATCATGGTAAGAACTGGCAAAGCTGTTAAGATGCATAAAAAGAAATCAGCGAGAGTTGCAAGTAAAGAGTAGATGGAACAATGTCGAAACTTTACTTACCCACAGTCATGCAAGAAGGGTCTAAAAGATCTGCAGTCCCGTCAAGGATCTCAACTTCGTCGTCAGCTTCCAGAACTACAGAAGACATCGGTATCGTTATACAAAATAATGATAATGCCATCAAGAGGACAAATAACACTAACCTTGCCCGGAAGAGAGGACGATGCGTTGAGGGGATATTGCCTGCGGAGCGGCCATCTCTAGCAAACGCTGAAAGGATTTTCTAGGAGACAAATCAGCGATAGACGCCGCCAACCCGCGTAATTCTGAAAAGACAGAAAGGTTCAGATGATGGAGAGATTATTAAAATAAAATATATGAGGCTACCTTCAATGCTCCTCCCGCTATGAACTGGAGGGATAGCAGCTTCGGCAGCCTCCTCCATGCCCCCAGGCACATCTTCGGGAACACGGGCCGCTATAACAGCTTCCAATTGAGGAGCAGCGGCCACCGCTGCAGGCTCCAATGAAAGGATGGTGGCCTCGACTACCTGTCCAATAGTCTTCGGGTCATCCCCAGAAAGATCTATTGAATCTGCGGCCAATGAAGATGCCTCTTCCGGGAAAGCACGCACCGGGAGAACGGAAACCACCAATGGGAGTTTCGTGGCAGGAAGAACAGCTGTATCGACCCTCTCCCCACTTACTGGTGTCTCATCAGGGATATTTACAGAGTCCGTAGTCAAGACGCGACTCGAACTCAGATCCTCAGCCATTGCCGAAGTCCCTGCAAAGTTTTCACGAAGATAAGGATATATATATATATAAGCAGTGCAAAATACTACAAAAAGATGTATAAGTATACCAATGCACCAAGGAGCTTTAGTATGGCTTTTTCAAGCCAGCGTTCCTTCTCAAGAATTTGTGCTCGCCGGGGTTCGAGGGTAGACTCGTGGCCACCAGTCCACAACAACAGATCATCTTCGGCATCGGCCGAGATAGGTCGCTTAAGGGCTATCTCGCCTCCCTCTTCCAAAGGACCTATAAATATCCGCCGTATCGATGGAGGATCTTCGTAGAAGATGACAGCAGGATAAGGCCTCTTCGGGACCCTCATATTTTCAGTCTCATCTTGGGAGCGTCTTATAGCCTCAACCAATTGTGCGGATTCCTCGGCAGATGAACCTGGAAAAAGAAGACCACCATCAGGCTTTTGCATAGCTATTGGTTCATCTTGAAAGATAGGCTCGGATTCCACTAAAAAGTCGAGCAGATTGGTGATCGTCTTCTTTTGCCTCTTTTACCCAGAGCTAACACCAGAAGACGATCACTTCCTTCCCCTCGGTGCTTTGGTGCGACGTTGACCCACTTCTCCTTCAGTACCCTCTCTCGGCGGTGCTACCAATGATGACACTGCCATCGCTAACGCCGCAGCCGATGAAACTGTTACCGGCACCTTATCAGAAGCCCTCGCTTAAGCTCTAATGCGTGTCGGCAGCCCAATAGTAGGAGGAGTCAAGCCCGTGTCCACCGCCTCAGGAATAAGTAAGGCACCAGTCCCCATCAAGGGAGGGCGAACCATTACCCGCGGTCGCGGCAGGATTCCCGTAGCCTGGAGCGGGGCGAGAGCCCTAAGCCCAAAAAGTATCCTCCTCTCCTCAGCAATGATTGGACTAACCCGGTGGCGATACCAACCCGTGAAAGCCCCCACGCACCTCGGAACGTTGTCGGCATCGGGGATCATGAAATGAGAACCGGTGTTCAGCCTCATGAAATGGTGGGTGGCGTCACGAACAGCTTCCAAAGAAGAGCTAGGCTCCACCATGAACGCTTCAAAGGGAACACCCTGGTCATAACCCAATTGACGGGCGAAGCGGTGCGGATTATACCACATCATTTCGGCGGAACACCAGATAACCCGACCTGATCGAATACAAGTGCATGGCTTCCCTGGGCTTCAAAGATGGTGCCCCCTCTTTCGATAAATCAAACAGTTGCTGGACAGGTCCCGAGGGAGCAGAGAGGATTCAGTCATTAAAAACCATCCTGCCTTCGTGGGCATAAGGATTAAGCAGCACATGAAGAGCCCCTAATTGAGTTGGGTCAGGAGCAGAAGAGTCCACCAACCTCATGAGCCGCGGAAAGGTATAAGCATCATAAAATCTGGGTCTCTGGTGCGCAGCAAATGCCCTTAGCACGTGCATACACAAAGGAAGCAGGCGATAAAGCTTTTAAAAGTGGTGCCCTATTCCTCTGACTCTGTGAACAGCTTCTCAAAAATACCCAGGGTCTAGATTAGACTCGGGTACTTGTGGCGGACGACATTTTCAGTCGACAAGCCGTCAAGCGTAGCGGGCACAGTCTCGAAGACATACTCGTCAGAGGGCAACAATTCTTCGTAAGGCGCTCCCCTGATCGGTAAACCCGAGATCTCGCAAAACTCTTCCAAAGAAATCGAAACTTTGCGGTCCCCTAACAAGAAAGTGTTGGTGGGAAGATTCCATTGATTAAGGAAAGCTTTAAGCCACTATACGTGAGGAGACTGATAATGGAAGAGAGACGCGTACACCGCCTGGTAGAGCCTGACCTTCTGCAGTCGCGCATGATGGGCGGATAGGATGTAACGAGCCCAGAGAAGATATCCCGTGGGATGGCGAGGGGTAAGCCCTGTCTTGTAGACTTGTCCCCAGGACTGGGCTTCGCCTTGGCAAATACGACACCCCAAGATATCTATTGCCGGCACAGGTTGGTTTGGTATCCCAACTGTCGACGGCTCGAGCCGGCCTGTAGGAGTCTAATCTGCCACCTCTGCAGCAAAAGCAGTCTGCGGACGGTCCATCGACAAGAACGGGCGGAGAGGTACTGTTGACACCTCACAAAGAAAGCTTCGGCGACCGCGGATGATATGCCCGTACCAGGTTCCCAATAAAAGTTAGTTGGTGCAATCCGGGTCATAAGTCCTGATCATTGCCATCGCCTCTTCGTCTGACGATGATTGAGGAAAAGCCGCCTCCGAGCGAGTAAAGGGAAAGTATGGAAGAGAAGCCATTGTTCCTGAAATAAAGAAAGGGGAAACTGTTAGTAAAGCCCACACATGTATAAATATATATATATATATATATATATATATATATATAAGTATATATATATAAAAGAAGACAATGGAAGAAAACGACAAACGACCTATTTCATGGGCCCCACAAAATCAATATGGCGGCTCACTAATAATGAGACTGAGCAATCATCATAAGAACAAAAGGAAAATTCTCAATAAATTCAAACAACTCTACACATTCTCCCAAGGAGAAAACCTATTGCAGAAACTCTGTGCAAATCGAGAAGGATCTCTCCTAAACTATTTTTGTAAGAACAACTCAGGATAAAAAAAAATCCCAAGAAATCTTCTTTTAAGAACTAAGTTCTCTAGAGGAATTAAATTCCTTTTGAATAGGGGAATTAAATTCCAAGAAAATTTTCAGAGCTAAGCTCTTTGAAATGGAATTAAATTCCAGAGAGAAAACAAGTACAATCGTCAAAACCCTAAGATCCGAAAAATGTCCAACATTTGGGGTTTATTACCTAAAGATCGAGCGTTCTTAGGACATCAGAAAGATGAGTTTTTTTATATATATAGGGAAAAACCTTGGTATGGATTTAAAATCCAAAGAGAATTGTTATAAAAGTGCTTCGATCGTTCAAAACCATTACCTGAAGAAAAGATTCTTTCTTGGACAGAGTTAAACTCTGGAATTTTTGGAACAGAGAACTGAGCTCTGAGGAAGAGAATTAAATTCTCCAAGGAAAATGAACAAGGAAGAAGATGAAAGAGTAGAGACGCTTCTGAAGAGACCATTGCATTTATAAGATGTGATGGAAAACGGTTCATCTGCCCCCTTCCTTAGGCAAATCCAACGGTCACAAAAATGACAGCGTTGCACTCACGTGCAAACACGTGAGAACAACGCAGTCGGGGCATTTGTTCCCTCATAAAATACAAGGAAAACCCCCAATGGGGCATCACGTGCCCACACGTGACCGGGGGTCACGTGCCAACACGTGATGGGTTCCTGAGGACTCTGAAATAATAAGAATTGAATCCTAATCAAATGGAGTCACGTGTCCACACGTGATGGGCCTTTAAACCCACTGAATGGAATTAAAAGGTATAACAAAACAGCAATAAAAAACCCCAATGGGGCATCATGTGCCCACACGTGACCAGGGGTCACGTGCCGACACGTGATGAGTTCCCGAGTTCTTTAGAATAATAAAATTAAATTATAGTTGAATGCTTAATCAGTAGGGTCACGTGCCAACACGTGATAGGCTCTTAAACCCTCTAAAACAATAGAATTAAATTCTAATTTGAATGTTTTAACAAATGGGGTCACGTGTCAACACGTGATAAACTCCTAAACTATCTGAACTAATAGAATTAAATTCTAATTAAGAGGGAATCAAAAACCCTAACTGGAAAAATATTTCGCTAGATCTTTCCAAACAAAAAAAATTGCGCTCTGTAAAGTGGAGCACCGTTGGATTAAAAATCCAACGGTGATTAAAAATCACCAATTTATAGAAAGATTCTATACAAGAAAATATTTTCCTAAAATCTGTCAGGAACAACAAATAAGATATCTTTTAGATTAAAAATCCAATGGTGATAAAATTCACCGAGTGATCTAAAAAATCATGTTGGTTGCAAAATCAATCAAAATCTTTCAATGAAAGATTGACTAAACAAACTGATTCTTTTCTTTCTCCTATAAATAGGAGCCAAGGGGGAAGAAAAAAGGGATATAGAACAACAGAGAGAGAATACAAAAGAAAAGAGAATTTAATTCTCCAGAGAGAAAAGAAGATCTCTTCAAAAAAAAGAAAGAAACCCTAGATAAAAGAGGGAAAGAGATCATTCTACAAGCTCCCAAAAAATAAAAAGAGAATTTATTTCTCAAACTAAGAGTTTAACTCTTTTGAATAAGAACTTAGTTCTTCCTTTGGTTGAAGGTCTGCAGAAGCAGATCTCCCCATAAGTTGAGAATTTAATTCTCATCGGGGAGATTCTGCCATGCAGATCTAAAACCTAAGGGAAGAACTAAGTTCAGAGAATTATATTCTCCCACAAAGCATATAAGAATTTAATTCCTCCAACAAAAATAGGGTTTAACCCTTAATATATGAACATAGTTCTTCCTATGGTTGAAGATCTGCAGAAGTAGATCTCCCCATAAGTTGAGAATTTAATTCTCATCGGGGAGATTCTGCCATGCAGATCCAAAACTTAGAGAGAGAATTGGGTCTAAAGAATTTAATTCTTCCAAATACATAGGAATTTAATTCCTCTAAATACATTTAGGGTTTAACCCTATAAAAGAATTTAATTCTTAAACAAGGGACTTAGACTTTTCATGCACGTAAAAAGATCAAGCACCCAACATCATCACGTGGCAACACGTGACCCTCTCCTCAATGGTCAAAAAAGAATGAATGAAATGTGGTCACGTGCTCCCACGTGACCCCTGGATAAATTCCTCAAAATAAAGAGAACAAAGCCAAGTCAGAACAGATTTTGGGCGCCCTCACGTGTCCCCATGTGACCCCTAGCAAATCCTTTCAATATCCAGTGCATGGGTACCCATCACGTACCCACACATGATTGCCATGAAGATTAAGTGTTTAACACGTATTTGAATATTCTGATAATAAAATAAAGGAAGCCTGGCCCAATCCTCAGGTGCCTCATGCGACCCCACGTGAGCGGTTCACTTTTAGTGTTTAACACCGTTTTGAGTGCATCACGTGGAAACACGTGATCGCCAAATATGTGCTAGTGTTTAACACTATATTCGAACCAGTCTTCCAGAGGCAGGACTTCCCTTTGACTGAACCTCAAATACACTCTTGTCTTCCAAAAATTGATCATCTCATATGGCATACGAGTGCTCAGCACTCAATAAAAGACAAAATATTGTCAGAACCCAGACGCATGCTTAGCATTGCTAAATAAAGGGGGGCTGAGCCCAGACAAATGTTCAGCAGCCCATACAAATGTCCAACATTTTAAACCTAATTGGACTTAGCCCAAGTTGGTCATAAGTCCTCAATTCAGATTCAACTGAGCCCATGTACTCATAATCTAATTAATTGATCTTAGTCCCAAATTGGACTACAGATCTCTCAGCCCATATCGGTTCAAAGGTACATCTCTTCATTCCTCTGATATGTGTCGTTGTAATTCTTCAACGTCTTCAGAGAGGTGACGGGTCCCGACAACCAGCAAATCTTACAGACTATGATGTCTCTAAACTGGAGTGTAAGGTCCTTAAACTCATGGACTATGATGTTCTTAACCTTATGGACCGTAATGTCCCTAAACTAAACTCTATGGACTATGAGGTCCTTAAACTCATGGACTATGATGTCCTTAAACTTTATGGACTGTGGGGTCCTTAAACTCATGGACTATGATGTCTTTAAACTTTATGGACTGTGGAGTCCTTATACTCATAGACTATGATGTTTTTAAACTTTACAGACTATGACGTCTTTAAACTATGGACCGAGATGTCCTTAAACTGATTATGGACTGCAATGTCCTTAAACTAATTATGGACCGCAATGTCCCTAAACTAAAATAATAGAGCCCAAATGTTCTTTTGTTGGATCTAAATGATCCTGTTAAGTAGATCTTAGTCTAAAATTAGACTAACGTATCTTTAACAAACGTTTAAGTTGATCTTTGTCTCAAATGAGATTAACGATCCTTAAACCCAACCCAAAACCAAATCTAAGAAAATACGGATTTGTACTAATCCACGCCCTACGGGCGACAACATAAATTAGTCTCCGTATACAATCCACGGGCAACCAAAAAAAAAAACAAACACCCACGACACGAAGTGACCATCTGGAGAAGGAGAAAGTGGTTACCGCGATGCGGTAGCGTAATTAACTGCAGAGGCTTGCGCCTGTAGGGAAGAGCGTCCCCATAAACGAAAACCCCTCAACGAGGGAGAATCTGACGAAGTCTGCTACATCGGCCGCATCCGTCTAAACCTCTGATACACGTTGTCATAAATCAATTTGCCATCTTCGGAGAGGTGGACGGACAGCACCAAATAGTATCTGCCCTCGAAATTCAGGAAAAACGAACCTACGCGGTCCGCATCTTTCGGCGGAGAACACTCCCCCATAAACTTCAGAGTTCAAGGTGAGAACTATCTCTCTTCAAGGTAAAGAAAAAAAAAAGAGATTATAGCATCTCTTCATAAAGAAGAACTTAGTTCTTAGATTCATGAGACAAAGTCTCTCATAAAGAAAAACAAAGGAGATCATAGCATCTCTTCATAAAAGAAGAACTTAGTTCTTAGATTCATGAGACAAAGTGTCTCATAAAGAAAAACTAAAGAGATCATGGCAACTCCTCATAAAGAAGAACTTAGTTCTTAGATCCATGAGTCAAAGTCTCTTATAAACGAGAATTTAATTCTCAGAGCACAGAACTAATCGGAACTGCCAAAGAAACAGTGCCTGGCACTCAGCGCCGAGCGCTCCACGTGCTCCTCACGTGGGCGCTATTTTATAAGAAGCGCTTTAGCGCTCCAAGTCTGGCGCTCAGCGCCGAACGCTCCACGTGCTTCTCACGTGGGCGCTATTTTATAAGAAGCGCTTTAGCGTTCCAAGTCTGGCGCTCAGCGCCAAGCGCTCCACGTGCTCTTCACGTGGGCGCTAAGAAGCGCTTTAGCGCTCCAAATCTGGCGCTCAGCGCCAAGTGCTCCACATGCTCCTCACGTGGGCGTTATGAAGCGCTTTAGAGCTCCAAGTCTGGTGCCAAGCGCTCCACGTGCTCCTCACGTGGGCGCTGAGGGAACACAAAGTGCTATTTAAATAAAGCCCCAGCGCCATAAAGAGTGTTCAGCACTCAATAAAAAAAGGGGTGTCAGAACCCAAATCAATGCTCAAAATTGTTGAACAAAAAGGCACTGAGCCCAAACAAATGTTCAACATTTTATTCAAAGCTGAGTGGGATGAGCCCAAGTTGGCCACAGGTCCTTAATTCAGATCAATCAAGCTCATGTGCTCACAATTTCTCTATTTGGTCTTAGTCCCAAACCTGACTATAGATCTCCCAACCGACATTGGTTCAAGGGTACATCTCTTCACACTTCTGATACATGTCGTTGTAATTCTTCAACGTCTTCAGGGAGGTGGCGGGTCCCGACAACCAGAAACTCCACAGACTATGATGTCTTTAAACCTTACAGAGTATGATGTCTTTAAACCAGACTATGATGTCTCTAAACCCTACAGACTATGATGTCTTTAAACCAGACTATAATGTCTTTAAACCCTACAGACTATGATGTCTTTAAACCCAACAGACCATGATGTCTTTAAACACAGACTATGATGTCTTTAAACCTTACAGACTATGATGTCTTTAAACAAGGACTATGATGTCCTTAAACCCAATGGACCGCAGTGTCCCTAAACTAAATTCTACAGACTATGATGTCTTTAAACACGGACTATGATGTCCTTAAACCCAATGGACCGCAATGTCCCTAAACTAAATTCTATGGTCTATGATGTTTAAACACGGACTATGATGTCCTTAAACCCAATGGACCGTAACGTCCCTAAACTAAAACGATAGAGCCCAAATGCTCTGTCATCGGATCTAAATGATCCTGAATCCCCGTTGAGTAGATCTTAGTCTAAAATTAGACTAACGTATCCTCAACAAATATTTAAGTTGATCTTAATCTCAAATGAGATTATCGATCCTTAAATCAAACAAACTCAAATCTAAGAAAATACGGATTTTGACTAATCCCCGCCCTACGGGCGACAACATAAATTAGTCTCCGTATACAATCCATAAATAAAACAAACACACACGACATGAAGTGAACATCTGGAGAAGGAGAAAGTGGTTATCGCTACGCGGTAACGTAATTAACTGCAGGAGTTTGCTCCTGCAGGGAAGAGCGTCCCCACAATCAAAAACCCCTCACAATGAGAGCGGAATCTGACGAAGTCTGCTACAACGGCCGCATCCGTCTAAACCTCCGATGCACGGTGTCATAAATCAACTTGGCATCTTCGGAGAGGTGGACGGATAAAACCAAATAGTATCTGCCCCCAAAATTCAGGCCAGACGTCCTAACGTCCCGGTCGCGTCTTTCGGCGGTAAACATCGGACATTCCGAAGAAAGCGTTTAGGACTCGTTATGGCCATTATGAATATCTCGTAATGCTATTTAGAGTGACCAATGCACCTGCCATCTTTATGAACCTGATGAACTAAGTTTTCCGAGAGTGCCTAGATAGGTTTGTTGTTATATTTATCGACGACATCCTGGTTTATTCAAAGAATCGGAAAGAACACGCCGAGCACTTATGGATTGTCCTGGAGACATTACGACAACATCAGCTCTATGCCAAGTACAGCAAGTGTAAATTTTGGCTAGATCAAGTCGGATTTCTCGGACATATCGTTTCAGGCGAAAGAATCTCTATAGATACAGCTAAGGTGTCATCTGTCAGCGAGTGGCCGACACCAAAGACGGTGAAAGATATAAGAAGTTTCTTGGGCTTAGCAGGATACTACCGACGATTCATTGAAGGATTCTCAAAGATCGCAGCACCTCTGACCAAGCTCACACGTAAAGACAAAGCATTCGTGTGGTCAGAAGTATGTGAAAAGGTTTTTGTAGAACTCAAGTCGAGATTAACCTCTGCACCTATTCTTGTAATACCAGATCAATCTGCCAGATTCGATGTGCATTGTGATGCATCCGGTAAAGGATTGTGATGTGTTCTACAGCAGCATGGAAAAGTTGTGGCTTTTGCATCAAGACAACTAAAAGTTCATGAACGCAACTATCCAACACATGATCCGGAATTGGCAGCTA
Source organism: Agapanthus africanus (assembly GCA_030015575.1). Taxonomy (NCBI): domain Eukaryota; kingdom Viridiplantae; phylum Streptophyta; class Magnoliopsida; order Asparagales; family Amaryllidaceae; genus Agapanthus; species Agapanthus africanus. Next base: position 553,203,888 of record JASDDO010000031.1, read on the forward strand.
TCATCTTCGCACTAAAGATTTGGCGCTACTATCTTTTGGAAGAACGAGTGGATATATACACCGACCACAAGAGTCTACAGTATGTATTTACTCAGAAGGAACTTAACATGAGGCAGAGAAGATGGCTAGAACTCATGGCGGACTACGACATCAACCTACAGTATTATCCTGGAAAGGTGAACGTAGTTCCTGATACCCTTAGTCACCAGCCACTAGCAATGAACCTCACCGCTCAGTGGAAGTTACAGCAAGAATTGCATGGATTGGGGATTGAAGTAGTTGTGCCAGGTAACGCTTCATATTTGATGAACTTACAAGTCCAGTCCACTCTTGTCAATCAGATCAAGGAAGCTCAAGCAAATGATGCCAAGCTATAAAAGATCCGAGAACAAGTAGAAAGTGGATTATGAACTGACTTCATCATCCACGAAGATGGATCCTTACGATATGGAAGCCGTTTATGTGTACCAGTCGGCTCTATTCGAGAAGAGTTAATGAAAAAAGCTCACGGCTCTCTGTATTCGGTACACATCGGTGATACAAAGATGTACAATGATCTACGGCAACATTACTGGTGGTATGGAATGAAGTGAGAAGTAGCAAGAAGCGTAGCCAAGTGTTTGGTGTGTCAGCAAGTGAAGGCTGAACATCACAGAACTGCTGGTCTATTTCAGCCGTTACCAATTCCACAACAGAAATGGCAGCACATTACAATGGACTTTGTGACTGCTCTCACTCGCAGCACGAAGGGTAATGACGCAATTTGGGTTATTGTGAATCGACTCACCAAGTCGGCTCACTTTATTCCATTTCGAGTTGGCCAGTCAACCGAGACGTTAGCAAGGAAGTACATGAAGGTGAGTATAAATCTAAAGTAAGATTTGACACCTTCAAGATGTACCATATTTGATACCCATAAACTCATGCAGGAGATCGTGAGATTACATGGGATACATGTTTGCATCGTCTTTGATCGTGATACGAGATTCTGATCACAGTTTTGGCAGAGTCTGCAAGCTAGTCTGAGGATAAGACTAAATTTCAGCATAGCGTATCATCCACAAATGGACGGACAGTCCGAGCGAACAATTCAGATTCTGAAAGACATGCTAAGAGCCTGTATGTTAGACTTCGGAGGTTCGTGGGAAGAACACCTACACCTAGTGGAGTTTTCATACAACAATAGATATTAGGCAAGCATTGGGATGACACCATTTGCAGCACTCTATGGACAGAAATGTCGTTCCCCGCTAAGTTAGGACGACATTGGAGATCGTGAACTCCTTGGACCAGAGATGATCGTGATAACTGTGGACGTGGTACGCACGATCAGGGAAAGGATGCGCATAGCTCAAGACCGACAGAAACATTGGGCCGATGCAAAGCGTCGACATCTGGAGTTCCAACCTGGAGACTATGTGTTCCTGAAGATCTCTCCAAACAGAAGATTGATATGTTTTGGCAAAAGGGGTAGACTAAGTCCAAGGTACATAAGACCGTTCGACATTGTAACGACCGTGTTTTCTAATACCTAATAAAATATATTCTATTTAAATTTCTAGTATCAAATAATTATTTACGTGTTTCATTGATAGAAAAATATTTTTTTAGTAATGTTAATAATTTTCAGAGCATTGAAATATGATTTAGGGAATTTTCTAAAATCTATTTATAGTTTTTCTAGGCTTAAAATGTTTTAATAAAATTTTATAATGCCTTAAAATAATCTACATATTTTTATTATCAATTAAAATAATTAATTCGTAATTAAAAATATTTTCAAGGATAAACTAGATTTTAAATAATTATAATAACTAGCTAACACCATAGATATCGATATATTATTTAGTTTTAGCCCAAAATTATTTTTATACTAAAGATAACAATGAAACATATTTTCTGAAATTTTTCCATAATTTTCCCGTATTTTAACCATTTTTTAACAATTATTTTAAACCCAAATTCAATTTTTAATAATCTGCTGAGTATTTTATTTATAAAAAAAATTAATAATTTTAAACCCCCTTAACCTGGACCGTTGGATGCAAGCATCCAACGGCCCAGAACGCTCGGTGGAGCCCACGTGGTGGGGACCACACGAAAACGCGTGATCCCCCCCCCCACGCGGACGCGTGGCTCTTGGCGGCAGCTCGTGGATTTGACGGCGGCGGCAGCAATCATCAGCTGATGATTCTGCAATCATTTCGGCACGGATTTTTGAAGATTTTAACGGATTTCTTGGATTTTATGGTTGGTGAAAAAAAACCTATAAATAGACGCCTTCAAACACTGATTTCTCACACCTCAAAACTCCAAAAATTCTGAAAAAAATACCCACGCCTTCGTATCGACGATGCCGACGATGTTGTTCCACCTAAGTATCGAGGAAAAATCCGAACGCGGAGCTATTGAGGATTTAGTACGAGCCTACGCTTTCAACCCATCGGCATCCGACTCAAACAAAAGGTAGGATCCGCCTCTCCCCACTTGTCTCTCGCCTTATTTCTCATAATGATCTTGATTTCAAGTCCTAATCCCCAACCTCATATTAAAATGATGTTAAAAATATTTCTGCATGTCTTTTTTGGTACCTCTTAATGATAATAGTGTTGACCCATGTTTAAAATGGTTTCTTTAATCACTCTTATATGCAAAAATGTTGCCCCCTCATACAACATGGAACGTGATATGCTTAATGTTATAATCCATGAGGTATCAATTCACCCCTTACATACCCACACTTACCCATGCTACCTTTGCGATCTCGAAATAGGTTACTTCCACAAAATACCATCGTTTTCTTAAAAGGTTGTATTTGTTTAAAATATCCATATAAGATAAGATATTTGGAATAAATGTTTTAGATACGATATATATATATATATATATATATATATATATATATATATATATATATATATATATATATTACTTACACTTTTTTCACCAACTACTGTAATTTTGTTAAATCCATTTACCCTTTGAAAGGGGATAATACTAAATCTAAATAACGGCATATGGTCTTTTCCAACTTAGCCCCTTTCACTCGAAAGGATATTTTTATATTAATTCTTCTTAGAATGTTAACTAAAATTTAATGATTATCCTAATAATAGGGGAATGGTTTACCTGAATCACCCCGTGGTTACTAGACAATCGTCCTTGAAAATGACACAAATCCTGCCGCCCATGTGCAGCGGTTGTCAACACGGAGTTATTCTTATAGAATAACACCTCTAATAGATTACCCTAATAATAGGGTAATGTTTTACGTAAGTACCTCGTGCTTGATAGGCAATCGTCCCTGAAAAGGACACAAATCCTGCCTTCCATGTGTAGCGGTTGCCAACACGAACGTATTTTCCAAAACGTTACCTCAAACTTAAAACACTAGTATTTCATAAAATTATTATTTACAATAAAATACCTCAATCCATCCTAAAAAGAGATAATTTCATTTAAATACCTTGACCTTTACTAAAAGGCTATTTTCAATAAAGACCATAACCCTTATAAATGATATTTTCCAAAAGAATATCTAAAACTTTATTAAAAGATAATTTTCAAATAAATACCATAACCTTTTGTCAAAAGGATATTTTTTCGGTAAAATATTATGGGTTTTCTAAAATGATAAATATTCCAAATATCATGGTTTTCTTATAAACAATAAATATCATTAAACGTTATCATCCTTTATTAACTAAGTATTCTATAAGATGACACGAAGTACATTACAAAATTTAAAAGATAACAAGACAAAACGAGCGGTTGTGGAAGGCCATATTAAATGAGATCAACTTCTTGATTACAAGTTTATGACATACATGACACATGATACGGTTAGGGTTAGAATGCGCAGACCTAGGTATGGAATACTTATATATGAGGATCCCTGAAGGCAGGGTGAACAGTCTAATGTGTGGACGACTACTAACCCGATATTCGGGCGAATACTAACCCTACTTTGAGGGTGAATGGTCCAATGTGTGGACAACTACTAACCCGATATTCAGGTGAATACAACCCTATTTGAAGGCGAATGATCCAATATGTGGATGACATATAATGTGAAAATTCCATGCCTAGAGGTATACGCACTAACTCTAATTCGTCAAAACCTTTATACTAAACCACGAGGATAGGTAGTTTGATTAGGTAAGGAGATTCGGAACTGGATTCCCCTACTACTCGATCATGATCCCGGGAAGTGAAACGGTACATTTCACTTCCCCAGTTGTTGTTCCATGACCACAACGGAATAATCGAGAGTATCCGGACCCTTATTTGACAAACTAAAACGTTTACAATACCTATTGATACTCAACACTAAACTCGCATCATGTTCTATACCTACCTGTTACTTCATCTACCTTTCTTTATGAGACACGAATTATTCAGTATCTTCGATGTGGATATTTTATCAGTTTAGACTTGTTGTTTATTATGGAACTGAAGGGTGGAAATACCTGTGCACTTGAGTGATATTCACGCTAGACAAAACTCCATAGTAGTCATGGGACACCTTTCGGGGATGTTCACGCTACCGCATTCATTGCCACCCCAGGCACGAGTGCCAACTCACAGTGCTTCCATCTAGTCATGGGATACCTCAAGGATACGAGTATGTTCACCAGTCAATTCCATCAATACACACCTTGTTTAATCTGATCTAACTCTTAGACTGAATATCCTTTTGGACTTGAAATTTTACCAAACATATACTTCACACAACCTACTCATATTCACATATACCCCTGTCAACATATCTAATTTGTATGTAACCTCATACCTTTATACCCATGTACGTCATATTCATTATATTTATACACACATGTCGGTTTCTATACCTTTACTTCCTTATGAGGCAATCCTACCCGAGTATAACTCGCTGACGGACTTTCCTTTTATTCCTATATTTTTGGAATGTCCGTCATATGAGAATGAGTATTATGATGAGGATCAAGGAGTAGAGCCAACTAATGAAGATTATGCAGACTTGACGACGGAAGATTAGCTAGATTTGATTTTTGTTGTTGCCCACATGTTTAGGGCTTTTGTTTCTCCTCGATGTAATTAAAATACTTAGTTTATTTTACTCTTTCTTTTGGGACGTAATAAAATATGGTTAATGGAAATAAATACCTTTCGCTTTTATTATTTTTGTTTTGGTACACATCCTGCATGTTAAATATTCATACGCTTAACGAAACTATATTGAATAGACCACCTTCAATACAGTTAGGTTGCGGACCATGCAACGTCATCCTTCTCCTTCTTTTGGAAGCGGGACGTGACAGGTTTTAGTAGTAGCCCATGCAGGTCTTCTTGTGTACTAAAGTGAAACTGTTAACTGACTTATTATATTTGTGAATCTCATCCATTTATACCGATGTCATAATTTTCCTATGTCCCTTCCTTGACATTCTGTACCCTGACCATGGCCTTCCTTTCAGGTCATAGCAAATCTTTCCGACGAAGATGACATGTCCGAACTACTTTTGAAGCTACATCTGGAGATTCAGACGACGAAGTCGTAGACTCTCAGGCGGTTATTTCAGACAGCGAATCGGAAGACGAAGAAGTCGATGCTGCAACTCCAGAGCCTATGATGGCCAATGACTCCGAAGACGAAGAAGAAGATCCCATGGAAGAGGAGCAAATAGAGGAGGGACCAGAAAAAGAGGCTCCTGCGGCGGAGGAGAATCCTACGGAATATGATCCTGATGGGGAGGCTCCTGCAGAAGAAGAAGACCCTATAGATGTGGAATCCGAGAACGAGGCTCATGCCAAGGATGAGTCAAAGGACGAAGCTTCGAGTGAAGAGGAACTCGAGGCCGAAGAAACTCAGGCAGTTGCCCCCGTAAGACACCGTGGGAATAGCCGTACCTTTCCTAGTGCGAGGGCCTATCGCAACTTGTTGAACTCCCATAATCAAGATTAATAAGACTTTTCATTTTTCTTTTGACCGAATAAAATGATGTAGAACAGTAGGGGCATGTCCTTACTTTTCGGTTGTACTCTCCTTATTGAAGTTGGATAATAAAATCTTGGTTTCAAGCAAAAGTCTCTCTTGTGTCTCTTGCTCTTCTTATTAGTCTCTCTCTCTTGCATTGATTATTGTTCTTCCATGCAAGTTATTATCTTGTCTCACCCCTCAGCCTGTTTGTAACCTAACCTATTCTGATTCAGATCATCAATGGCCGGACGACACCATAACCGCAACCGAAGGGGAAATGGAGTCAATGAAGCCGCTGCTCAGCAAGCAGCTATGCTACAAATGATGCAAGAACTACTAGAGCAGCAGCAGACAGCTGCCCTTCATCAGGAGCTGCGAGAAAGTAGGCAGCAGCAAGCAAAGATTTTAATTAAGGCACTAGCCGCGGTTCCTCAAGGTTCGGCGGGAGTGAAGCAATTTAGATCATTCCACTCTAAGACTTTTTCGGGAAAGGAAACTCTCTTAGAAGCTGAGGAATGGCTCAAGGGAACACTCAACGATCTCGGTGCCGCCCAAATCCCGAAGGATGCGTAAGTGAACATTGCCAAAATACAACTCATGGATAATGCCCGGATATGGTGGGAGGCAGAGGAAAGTAGATTGAAGGAGCCCATCGACTGAGAAACGTTCAAACAGCATTTTGATACCTAGTATTTTCAAGCCGTGGCACACCTAGAGATGGAAAGAGAGTTTATACAACTCCAACAAGGGAGCATGTGGGATAAGTCGGTGGACGAGTATGCTTCGGAGTTCGCGAGATTAAGTTAGTTCGCGCATCACCTGGTGGCAACCCCGGAACTATATTCTAAAAGATTCCGACAGGGGTTGGATCTGAAGACGCGGTCCTCCATGTCTTCTACTATCTTATCAACTTATGATGAAATCTTAGAGGCGGCACGGAACTTCGAAGACCTTTAGAGACGTATAAGGAAGGATGACCAACTCTCTGGAATTAAGCGACCAGCCAATCAAATTCTGAGGAATCATCTTCCAGATTCAACGGGAGGCAACAACCCAAGAGACCAGCAGGACCAGCTACTTTCAGGAAACCAGCCGTTATATGCAACCATTGTATTAGGACCGGGCACTACATGAGAGATTGTCACGTTTTGAACAAACTTTGCATAGTCTGTGGGTTTCCGGATCATGCTATTGGGGACTGTCCTCAGAGAGGGGGACAATTTGGCCCCGTCAACAAGTTGGCTAACTATGGGGCACCAACACAAGGAAACTGGCCACTTTCCTTCACTAAACCAACCGGTCGAGGGGCATCACCAAAGGGACCACCCTTGCCATCACAGGAGCATGTTTTTCAGCAAGCACAGCGGAATAGACTCAAACGTCAAACCTTCACCATGACATCCGAGAAAGCTGATACCATATGGCAAGACAGCAGAGGTACTCTTTTCTTTTTCAACCTTCCTTTTCAATACCATACTTATTTATCCTTCGATGCAAATCTTAGTTAAACTCACCATAATTCCTCTAGTTTTAGTAATTTCGACTAGTTGCCTTTATGTTATATCTCTCAAGTTTTCCATCAATTCACAACCTCCCTTCAACTTCCAAACTTTTCTATCTGGAAGCAACTACAGATTTTACATTTTCCGATTCCTTGTTCCTAAACCCTTTAGAGACTTTCCATGCATCAAGTGATACACCAACTCTCGGGAGCGACACATGCAGCAAAGAGGATTCCTGACAGCGTTACTGATTTCCGTGCCTAGTAGTGGCTACTCCTTTGGAAATTTCAAAATATGAAATTATTCTAAGGAGGGTAGATCGTAACTATCAAAACCATTCTTTCTATTCTTAGCAAACCCAGAAGTTTTAAACATCCACTACAATATTTCGGAGAAGGGACTTGGTGGTACGATATATCCGCACGGCGATATAGTTTCATATGCATCAAGACAACTAACGACTTGTGGACGCAACTATCCTGTCCAGATCTAGAACTGACAATGGTAATGTTCATCTTGAAGATATAAAAACACTACATTAAGGAGAACGTAGGAACACGGATGGTTGAAACACATGAAGCGGATGAGAGGGGTAAGGTTTTATATGGGAGAAGTGCCGATCGGTTGGGACGATCCTGAAGATGGAGAATTTGTAAGATTGAGATAATTGTAGGAAAAAAAGTGGAGATGGTGATACAATGCAGCGAGCGCGGAAAGCTCAGCCCACGACTCATCAGCTGCTTAACATCTTAGATGGAGACGGTGGGTTTGTGTATAGCCTACTTTTGCTACTTTCCTTGGAGGGCATGCTGGCAACCCTATCCATACTTTTGATCATTCCGAGATCACGGAAAGGTTGGCATAACCTACGAGCAGCAACCGGTCAGGATATTAGAAGGATGAATGCTTGAGCGACAAGACAATCCAGCTGGCTAGAGCTATATGAAGAAAGAATTACTAGGCAGACATACACGGAAGCGAGAACACGGGACGAGAGAGCGAGACCCAAAAATTTTTAAACCACGATAATCCCTTCTTGGTGATTTTTTTTCTTCTTTCTTCTTTACCTACCTTCTGAAATTTCGAGGACGAAATTGTTTTAAGTAGGGTAGATTGTAACGACCGTGTTTTCTAATTCCTAATAAAATATATTCTATTTAAATTTCTAGTATCAAATAATTATTTACGTGTTTCGTTGATAGAAAAATATTTTTTTAGTAATGTTAATAATTTTCAGAGCATTCAAATATGATTTATAGAATTTTCTAAAATCTATTTATTGTTTTTCTAGGCTTAAAATGTTTTAATAAAATTTTATAATGCCTTAAAATAATCTATATATTTTTATTATCAATTAAAATAATTAATTCGTAATTAAAAATATTTTCAAGGATAAATTAGATTTTAAATAATTATAATAACTAGCTAACACCATAGATATGGATATATTATTTAGTTTTAGCCCAAAATTATTTTTATACTAAAGATAACAATAAAACATATTTTCTGAAATTTTTCCATAATTTTCCCGTATTTTAAACCATTTTTTAACAATTTTTTTAAACCCAAATTCAATTTTTAATAATCTGCTGAGTATTTTATTTATAGAAAAAATTAATAATTTTAAACCCCCTTAACCTGGACCGTTGGATGCAAGGATCCAACGGCCCAGAACGCTCGGCGGCGCCCACATGGTGAGGACCACACGAAAACGCGTGATCCCCCCACGCGGACGCGTGGCTCTTGGCGGCGGCTCGTGAGCCGTTGGATGCAAATCCAACGGCCAGGATTTGACGGCGGCGGCGGCAATCATCGGCTGATGATTTTTCAATCATTTCGGCACGGATTTTTGAAGATTTTAATGGATTTCTTGGATTTTATGGTCGGTGAAAAAACCTATAAATAGACGCCTTCAAACACTTAATTCTCACACCTCAGAACTCCAAAAATTCTGAAAAAATACCCACGCCTTCGTATCGACGTCGCCGACGCTATGGTTCCACCCAAGTATCGAGGAAAAATCCGAGCGCGGAGCTATTGAGGATTTAGTACGTGTCACGCCCCGTTTCCCAGTATACGGCGAAGAGGACGCGACAAAGCCCGCTACGTATATACTTAAAAGTACATACGCTAAGCGTATCTAAGCAATATAAAATAAATACACAAGAGACAAGATATAATAAAAACAGCAACTTTTATTTATTAACATTATTTTGTACAATGCATGAAAAGGAAATACAACTGAAATAAAACGATGCCTAAACAATGGCATAACAGGAAATGAAAAGTACTGAATGGGAAATGTACAATAAAACTAGAACTCTGATTCTTCAGCAAACTGCTCCAAGTCTTCTGCAGATGGCTCGATCTCTGCCGGGTCCAAACCACCTGACGACATTCAAAGAAGAAAGAAATAGAATGTCGTCGGCGAACAGGTCGCTCGGTAAATCCCAAAGATAAGGGAGAAATAGAGAGAGAGTAAGAGATAGAAAGATTAGCTTTTAATGTTGTATTATAATGTTGTAATGTTGTATTAACGCTGTTATTTATAGCCTGGTACAGAAGATGCCAGTGTATACGAGGGGAGTCCCACTTACACCGGGGACTTTGGTAACCTGTAGTACAAGGCTCCGTCGATAATACCACGGAACAACGGCATGGATGTAATTACGTCTTAAGTGACCACCTCGTGCCACCTTTAACATATTCCATACCAGTCTACCCCTTAAACCCCGTAGTGTTATCTTGATTGTATTGTATTGTAAACTGAATTGATTGTATAATTGGATGACTGACCGAAACCATGATATCAGTAAACGAAGGTGACTGAATAATCATGTAAATGGAATAACTGTATAATCATGTAAATGGAATGTATATTCATGGTTCGGTTCAGTCAAATTGCATAGATTGATAATTGGATTCATGGATTCATGTGTTCATATTGAATTAGAATATTGTAGATTGTAGATTGTACTTGAATCGTATTCAAGTCAGATTAATCAGACTCAAACCTGAGTCAGACAATTAGAAGTGTAAATCGAAGTCTTGATTATTTCTTAAACCTATAATTGCTAGGGTCCTTAGGGTAATTTATAAAACTTGAGGGGGTTTTATGTAAAATACTTTTATATACTTTTCAAAATACACCTCAAGTATTCATTATTCGTCTTTAGAGTTGTAATGAAGGTGGATTTTATATTGTGATATTTCTAGTGAAAATATCCTAGATTCATAATTAAAGTTATTTATTTATAATATTGATTTATTTGGAATTCATGGTATTTTAGTGTAAAATTGATTCTTGTGATTTTTAGAAAAAGGTGGAATATTTATATCATAACAAAATAGCTATTTTAATGATAAATATACATATATTTATAACAAAATAATTTTAATATATATATTTTATATTCTAAAATTCTCATTTTCTTAAGGTGTCGTATTTTAAATCTTTCGAGACCGAATACTCCTTGCGGAGGTCTGAATCTCTCACTACTAAGACCGAGGATGTATGATAATCCGCACCATCCCGAACGGGTTCCCCAAAGTGGGTTGTAGCGGCGCTTTGCAAAGATTGTAAAATACTAAATCCTTTAGAAAATGGTTTTATAAAGTAAATGGTATTTATTTGTAAAAATGTCAATTTTTCGTATTTTAGGTTCTAGGGTCTCCTAAGTCAACTAGGCTATTTCTAAATGGTCTAAACGACAAGTCGTGAGATGCCTCAAATCGCCTCTTTACCGCCAATTGTGGCCAGGTAAGTACAAGTGAGGAAAGGAGGGATCCGCTCACGAATCACCGTGAGACGGGTCTTTTAAAGTTACCTTTCTCTTGCCCCGCCTAAACACCACAAAGTCAGGTTTAGATAAACGACCGATGTCCATAACTTATCGTATTTTCCTAATAAGTGGTACTTCTTTAAAAGTGTATCAAAACTAAATCTTTTAGAAATGGTTTTATTAAGTATGTGGTATTTAAATGAAAAATGGTTGTTTTCTTGTATTCTAGGTTCTCGGGGGTGTTGGCATTTAATATTCAACATGAGAAAGTTTAAGAAGGATTGTATTAGTGAGAAGTGGAATTTTATAGAAAACCGAATCGAAAATCGGATTTGTTCCGATTCCGTCGGGTTTTGTTTTTTCGTATTTTGAGAATGGAAAAGTGAGATAGAAAGGGACTTACAGGTTTTAGATTACACTAGAGGGTGAGAGGGAACTAGAGGGGTCGCCGAGGTGTTGCGTCGTCGCCGGTAGTTCCTAAAACGTTCGCCGGAAGTTCCGCCGGAATTTCGTCGGAGCTTCGCCTCGAGCTTGTTTTCAAAGTACACAGGTCTTGGAAATTTTTTGAGAGTGTGGGCTCAGGATTTTGGGGTGAGAGGGTAGAGGGTAGGGGTGGTATTTATAGGGTTAGGTTAGGGTTAGGGTTAGGATAGGTGTAGGGTTTTTAATTAAAAAATGTAAAAATGTATTAAAAAATCACTAAAAATGGAGTAAATGGGGGTTAACGGCCTCTCTGTAACCGATCTCTGTAAATGAAGCATGCAGGGGGTTTCAGAAGACAAAGATGCATGTTTCAACTTCAGGGGACTCGGCCGTCCGGCCGAGTTCGGCCGGTCCGCCGGCCGACTCGGCCGAGTCGGGCCGAGTTAGGTGGTTGGGAGGTGGGGGTCTCCTGGATAAGCCTCTTGTGCATTTAACTTTTCATGTGTAGTGGGGAATTTGTGAGAAAAGCACGTGTAACTGTTGGTATCCTAAAGAATCAAAAACAAAATAATATTAAAGAATAATGTGGGGCATGGGATTTGAACTCTGGTGGCTTGGTTCAGCAGTGCAAGGTATTACCAATGAGCTACAAACTCCTTCTTGTAATTAAATTGCTAATTAATTACTTAAGTCTTGTGCTCAGGCAATAAATACCCTTTTATGGATTTTTTTGAAAAAAAATATTTTGAAAAATTTGTATAGGAAATTTGAGGTTGTTACAGTACGAGCCTACGCTTTCAACCCATCGGCATCCGACTCAAACAAAAGGCAGGATCCGCCTCTCCCCACTTGTCTCTCGCCTTCTTTCTCATAATGATCTTGATTTCAAGTCCTAATCCACAACCTCATATTAAAATGATGTTAAAAATATTTCTGCATGTCTGTTTTGGTACCTCTTAATGATAATAGTGTTGACCCATGTTTAAAATGGTTTCTTTAATTACTCATATATGCAAAAATGTTGCCCCCCCCCCATACAACATGGAACGTTATATGCTTAATGTTATAACCCATGAGGTATCAATTCACCCCTTACATACCCACACTTACCCATGCTACCTTTGTGATCTCGAAATAGGTTACTTCCACAAAATACACTCGTTTTGTTAAAAGGTTGTATTTGTTTAAAATATCCATATGAGATAAGATATTTGGAATAAATGTTTTAGATACGATATATATATATATATATATATATATATATATATTACACTTTTTACACCAACTACTGTAATTTTGTTAAATCCCTTTATTCTTTGAAAGGGGATAATACTGAATCTAAATAACGGCATATGGTTTTTTCCAACTTAGCCCCTTTCACTCGAAAGGATATTTTTATATTAATTCTTCTTAGAATGTTAACTAAAGTTTAATGCTTACCCTAATAATAGGAGAATGTTTTACCTGAATCACCCCGTAGTTACTAAACAATCGTCCTTGAAAAGGACACAAATCTTGCCGTCCATGTGCAGCGGTTGTCAACGCGGAATCATTCTTGTAGAATAGCAACTCTAATAGATTACCCTAATAATAGGATAATGTTTTACATAAGTACAACGTGCTTGATAGGCAATCGTCTCTGAAAAGGACACAAATCCTGTCGTCCATGTGCAGCGGTTGCCAACATGAACGTATTTTCTAAAACGTTACCTCAAACTTAAAACACTATAATTTCATAAAATTATTATTTACAATAAAATACCTCAATCCATCCTAAAAAGAGATAATTTCATTTAAATATCTTGACCTTTACTAAAAGGCTATTTTCAACAAAGACCATAACCCTTATAAATGATATTTCCAAAAGAATATCTAAAACTTTATTAAAAGATAATTTTCAAATAAATACCTTAATCTTTTATTAAAAGGATATTTTCTCGGTAAAATATTATGGGTTTTCTAAAATGATAAATATTCCAAATATCATGATTTTCTTATAAACAATAAATATCATTAAACGTTATCATCCTTTATTAACTAAGTGTTCTATAAGATGATACGAAGTACATTACAAAATTTAAAAGATAACAAGACAAAACGAGCGGTTGTGGAAGGCCATATTAAATGAGATCAACTTCTTGATTACAAGTTTATGACATACATGACACATGATACAGTTAGTGTTAGAATGCGCGGACCTAGATATGGAATACTTATATATGAGGATCCCTGAAGGCAGGGTGAACAGTCCAATGTGTGGACGACTACTAACCCGATATTCGGGAGAATACTAACCCTACTTTGAGGGTGAATGGTCCAATGTGTGGACAACTACTAACCCGATATTCGGGCGAATACAACCCTATTTGAGGGTGAATGATCCAATATGTGGATGACATAAAATGTGGAAATTCCATGCCTAGAAGTATACGCATTAACTCTAACTCGTCAAAACCTTTATACCGAACCTTTATACAAAACTCCATAGTAGTCATGGGACACCTTTCGGGGATGTTCACGCTACCGCATTGATTGCCACCCTAGGCACGAGCGCCGGCTCATACTGCTTCCAGCTAGTCATGGGATACCTCAAGGATACGAGTATGTTCACCAGTCAATTCTATCAATACACACCTTGTTTAACCTCATCTAACTCTTAGACTGAATATCCGTTTGAATTGACTTGAACATTTACCAAACATATACCTCACACAACCTACTTATATTCACATATACCTCTGTTAACATATCTAATTTGTATATAACCTCATACCTTTATACCCATGTACGTTATATTCATTATATTTATACACACCTGTCTGTTTCTATACCTTTACTTCTTTATGAGGCAATCCTACCCGAGTATAACTCGTTGACGGACTTTTCTTTTCTTCCTCTATCTTTGGAATGTCCGTCAGATGAGAATGATTATTATGATGAGGATCAAGGAGTGGAGCCAACTAATGAAGATTATGCAGACTTGACGACGAAAGATTAGCTAGATTTGATTTTTGTTGTTGCCCACATCTTTAGGGCTTTTGTTTCTCCTCGATATAATTAAACTACTTAGTTTATTTTACTCTTTCTTTTGGGATGTAATAAAATTTGGTTAATGAAAATAAATGCCTTTCGCTTTTATAATTTTTGCTTTAGTACACATCCTGCATGTTAAATATTCATACGCTTAACGTAACTGTATTGAATAGACCACCTTCAATACAGTTAGGTTGCGGACCATGCCACGTCATCCTTCTCCTTCTTTTGGAACCAGGGCGTGACAGACATACTCGAACGAGTTGGAGAAGTGGCATACCGCTTAGCACTACCACTCTCGTTGGAAGAAGTGGACAACGTATTCCACATATCCCAGCTACGACGATATGTGAGCGACCCCAGCCACATACTTGATCACTCAGAGATCACGGTACAAAATCGACCTAACCTGTGAGCAACAACCAGTTGAGATCCTGGAGCAAAAGGTGAAAACATTACGGAACAATGAGGTAAACTTGGTCCGAGTGCTGTAGAGAAAGGATTCGCCAGGAGAATCAACTTGGGAAAGAGAAGAAGATATGCGTACACGATACCCTTACCTTTTAGAAAATTAGTCTCTATGTAATTGTAAATTTCGAGGACGAAATTTTTATAAGGAGGGTAGAATGCAACGACTCTAAAATACCTGCACAGAAAATTCTTGATATTGTACAGAAAAGGGTATTACAACCTGTGTAAGAGTTAAAAGTTATTTTTGTTAAATAAAAGCAAGAAACAAATTGTAGCTCACTGATAAAGCCTCTACACTGCTGCGACATAGCCTGTGTGTTTGATTCCCATCAGACCCAATTATTTTTAGATTTTTCTTATTAATTTTTCGGAAGCCCAAGAGTTGCATGTGCAATTTACGGAGAAACGAAAAGTTTCAGAAAAATCAAACATGCTCAAATAGAAGTAAACACCCACCTTGACACGTGGCACAAATCTCGAGACGGATCATCATGATCCGACCGCCCGTTTTACCCCTAGGGCCGGCGCCGACGGTCATGATAAGCCCATTTTCCCCCGTGCTTTGCACACTTGTCTTTTCGACTCCCCTCAACTCTTCTGCGCTATTTGATTTTCATGCAATCAAACAAAGACTCTTCAATTCACTATTTAACACCATTTAAATTCTTTTAATTCACATTTTTAATTCTCAAATTCTAATTCTCCACTATAAATACCACCCCATGCCCTAGCTCCCCTCCATTCTGAAAATTTCCATCAAAATCATTCCAAAAGTTCCTAAGTGCAAGTAGTCAAGTGAAGTTAGCAACCAAGCTTTTCCATCGAAAATTGAAACCGTTTCCGGAGCTTCCTCGACGCCACGGGAATCCCCCTCTTTTTTTTAAGCTCTTTCCAATGCTACACAGTGAGTAAGTCCCTCTTCTCTCTTCTTCTTTCATCCCAAAACCATCTTCTAAAAATATATCGGAAAAGTGGAGTTGACTTCGATATGTGTGATTTTTAACCTTTCTACCCCCCTTCCTAAAGCAAAATCGGTCAAAATAACTTTCTCACACTACTTGTAACTTTGCTTACAATATTTTAGTTTTGAGTTTAACCAAAACTAAAATATGAAACTATCATACAACGAAATTTTCATTAAAATACCATGAACTTTAGTATGAACATCATTTTCAATAATTGTTAAATACCTTTAGGAAAACTTCACGGGGTAACGACCTGCCCCATACGCACACTATGGTTCTATAGCACGGTATTCTAAACATGCAACTAATTTAAAGAATAACTTTTTCATTAAAATACCACACCTTTTCAAAACGGGTTTCTTTTAATCGGTATTTTGAAATCTTTGGCAATTACGCCTCTACAACTCTCGTTAGGGGACCCGCTAATGGATGGTGCAGATTATCGCATATTTTTGGGATAGTAGAGCGAGATGCAGAACTCCTCACGGAGTATTCGATCTCGAAAGGAAAATAAATACGGTTTTTTAAAAATACGACTTTTCTAAAAAAAACTAATTTTTTAAAAATTATATAAAAATATGAATTCGTATTTTCAATAAAAACATATTATGAAATTGTATTTTTTTAAAATAGAATTTTAATAAAATACCATCAAGTTACCAAAAGAACTAGTTTTCAATAAAATATCACAAGCTTTTAAAAAGGCTAAGTTCCATCACCAAAATACCATTTAAATTAAAATACATGTTCATGAAAACCCCAACTATTATAAGTCACCCTAGAGATCTATTTTTAAACTATATTAAAAGTATTTTTCATAAAACCCCTTCGAGATATGCAAACAGTATTTAGAACTCTAAATTAATATAGGTTTAAGCGGCATCAATTCTCTTGAGCCCTAGGGAGCCGGAGAAAGTGAGTGCTTGCCTATTCAGATTAGACAACTTAACGGATTTATCAAATGACAATTGTCTTGAAAAAAGACACAAATCCTACCGTCCATGTGCAGCAGTTTCCGATTACTTCTGAACTTAAGATATTGCAAGAACAAACTCCTTTTCATAAGATTCTAACTCCAACATGAATCCAAACTCAAACCAGAATCCAAAATCAAACTTGAACTTGAATACTTGATCATGAACATGAGCACTCGAAATCAAATCAAACTCAAATTTGAATACTTGACTCGACTTGATCAAACCATGGTTATAATCTGACATGAACTGGATATGAATACCTGAACACATGCTTACATCTTGAACATGAATCCGTACATTTTTATATCCATGAATTCGGCAAAGACCTGTAATATTAATCTATACAAATACAATACGCGGGAATAAATGGGTAGATTGGTACGGAACGTATATCATGGCACGAAAGGTCGCTTAAAAGACACCTACATGAATTCACGTGCCGTTGTCCCGTGGGTTATGACGGGGCCTTGTATTACATGTTACCATAGTCCACGGAGTAAGATGGACTCATCTCATATACATGAAGGTCTTCCATATCAAACTACAAATAATCATGTTAGAATAATTATCTTAAACTTGTGAATAATCATATACAACTTTATCTGTCCACTGTTCATTGGCTTCTATTCACATTGCATACTATCTTCTCTTATTTCTTTTGGGACTTACCGAGCATTAATTCGCTGACGACATTCCTTTCTGTTTTTTTCTTTGGAATGTCCGTCAGGAGGACCGGACTCTTAGGAGATAGAGCCGAGTCCGGAGGACTTAGACTAGTTTGCTGCTCACCCAGACTACTAGCTCTTTTCAGCCTGCACTTACTTTCTGTATATCATTGTTTAGGCATTTGTTTTTTTTTATTGTATCTTTTATTTTCAGACAGTTGTATGTAAAGTTGAAGGTAAATAAAGTTGATGTTTCATTTTATTACTCTTGTCATTCTTGCTCATTGTTATATTGCTTAATTACGCTTAACGTATTTTCATAGTAAATACGTTGTGTGCTTGCCACGTCACCGTTTCCGTATACTGGGATGCGGGACGTGACAAGATAAGAACATATTGGAAAAGCAATAATCGGACTATAATCTTTATTTTTCACTGAAAAGGAAAGATATTGAAGCTAAAATACAAAAATTGATTCTCAACTTGCGGCCAGAAAGGTTTTACCTTCAGGTAATTTTATCTAAAAAAGCTAAATTTCACTAAATCCCCTTAAGATTTAAGAATGTATAAAAGAACCCCTTATGTTTCAAAATGCTATAGATTACCTTTTTATGTTTTTTTAACTTATGAAACAATTAAAACTCAACATAAATTTAATGAACTCACCAAATGACCCTGGATCTTTATACAAAATAAGATTTCCGAAACCTTGGTTTGGATTAAATTAAAATCGAACAACGAGTTTACAAATCATGGTTTTATAAATTAGGAGTTCGCAAAGAGTCGATTGGCAACCAAGGTTTTGTGTAAGTTAACTTGATAAAGATAATAAAGAAAGAAAGCATGAAACATTCTGAAACTCTATTCTTTTTGGAGCTTAGAAAAGTGAGGTTTCAAGCTTTCGAAAATTTTTAAAATCATGGTTTGTGAAACTTTATTTTGGTTAGCAAACGAAACAGAATTTTAATATTTAGAATTTAGTATCGAAACTCCATGAAACCGAGTTTTCAGAAACCGTAACTCCGTCACCAAACAAAGCTTAAAACCTATTTTACTTCTCCTTTGTTTCATTTTTTACATTTCTTCTTCTCTCATATCTGTAACCAAGAAGAATTTGATTAGTGGAGCTCCATTTCAATCTGAGAGAACCAGCAACGATAAAGAAAAATGAATGAATAAAAATTAAATATAAATGATAAATTTTACAGATGAGATATAAAAATAAACAAAAATTTAAAAGAAAATTAAAAAAAAATAAAAACTTACCACCATTGATTATCTATCTGGATATAATCAACTGATTGGTGAAGTCTAATCTGTGATCGAATTTCCCAATTCTTGGTATTTAGCGATAAGTTGTAGTAAAAATTAAAAAAAAATTGTTAGAGAAAAATTGAAAGATCAAGCTAACAAGAATCTATAATAATGAAGACCCTTCTACATTAATTTTATCAATCTTCCAATCCCCAAAGCCATCAAAGAAAAATGAATGGACAACGTACAATTACATAATAAATGATAAAATTTGCATATGAAATTGGAAAACACAAAAAGAAGTTGTTGAAAGTTAATAAAAAGATTTACCCATACCCACCAACGCTATCTATTAATTAACGTAAAACTAATCAAGGATTGACTGATGAAGTCCCGTATGGATTTATCACACAGCTCTCCCCATTTCCTAAAACCAAAGAGAAATGAAACAAAAATGCATTTGTTAGAAAATTATAAAAAGGGTTATGATGCATCAAAAAAAATTTAAATTGCGAAAATGATCGTGGCATGTTGTTGTAGCAGGTTTAAGGATAGTTGGGTTTTATTTTTTTAAATTTGAATGACACATCTCTCTTTCAAAATGGACAATGGACAAAACACAAGAGACGTTTAATACTCTTTCCTTTCTATGTCATGTATATGCATGCTCATTCTTAAAATTTTATATTAAACTAAGTGAAACTATTATTCTTTGTTTCATATATTAAACTAAGTGAAACTTATTATCTAGCAGCTGAAATATTTTTCTTTACAAATGGTACTTTTATATTTTCAAGTGAAAGTTTAAAATTTTAAGAATAAACATGCATACATATGACAGAGAAAGTAGAAAGTATTAAATGTTTCTTTTATCTTGCCCATTATCTTTGCCGAAAGAGACATGTGTCGCGTCCCGATCGGTCCAATTCGTAATAAAACAAATTTTCAACTTTAAAATTTTATAGCTTTCACATACGGTGTCAGAATTAACTCAAACTTGGTTCATTAGATTCGCACTGAAATTCTTTTTCAAATGAGCACCAAGTTGACATATTTTGGATCCAGTCCATATCAAAAGTCCCATTTAGAAAGTCTCATTTATTCAACAGAAAGTTCTACTTAGTAAACAAAAATTCCCATGTCGAAAAACATATAGTACACCCTGGAGAAATTCTCGTTGAAAATCCATTCTAAATTAGTAAATCGATTGTTCCACTTGATAGATTAATAGTTCAACTTGCAATATTTATAGTTTCACTTAAGAACATTTTAGTCCTACTTGAAAACGTCACAAAAATTAAGTCTTACTGATATATTTTATAATACATAAAAAGCTATAATACATATTAACTTAAACACTTGATATTTTAACATCGTAAATCGCATCCGTACGGTTGTAATTTTATTTTTGTTCGTAATTTTTTTGATATAATTATTTGAAATTAATAATTATAACGGCTAAATTCTAAAGATCCGAGTATAAAAATACAATTTCAACCTTACGAATATATTTTACAATACATAAATAGGCTACATACAAAAAATTACCTGATTTGAATGTCATTTGTTTCTTGATCAAAAACTCACAAAATTAATGCAAAAAGAAAAAATAATATTAAAAGCTTATGATCGAGTCCCAAATGAACTTTAAAAAAATGAATTTTTTCATTTAGACCATTTTATCACCATATATCAAATCGGCGCGGTTGGAAAATCCAACCGTACCGATTTAATATATGGTGATAAAACGGTCTAAATAAAAAATGCAATTTGTTTGAAGTTCATCTGGGGCCAGATCATAAGCTTTTAAAATTATTTTTTCTTTGTGCATTAATTTTGTGAGTTTATGATCAATAGACAAATGTCCTTCAAATTATTTGAATTTTTTGTGTAAGATGTTAAGATAGCTTCCACAAAAAAAATTAAATAATTTGAAGACCATTTGCTTCTTGATTATAAACTCACAAAATTAATACATAAAAAAAACTAATCTTAAAAGCTTATGATTTAGACCCAGATGAATTTCAAACAAATTGAATTTTTTTATTTAGGCTATTTTATCACCATATATCAAATCGGTACGGTTGGATTTAAAAAGAAAAATACATATTTATAACTCAAAATTCAACCTTGATTTGTTAGATAACATGTAAAACTATTATGATTGCTGCGCACTAGTTAAGCTTCTGGATAACATGTAAAACTATTAAGATTGCAGCGCACTAGTTAAGGTTGAACTTTGAGTTCTATATGGATATTTATACATATTTATAACTCAAAATTCAACTTTAATTGGTTATATAACATATAAAACTATTAATATTGATGCGCAATAGTTAAGATTGAACTGGATAACATATAAAACTATTAAGATTGCTGCGCAATAGTTAAGGTAGAACTTTGAGTTCTATATTGGCATTTTTATAAAAAAAAAAATCCAACCGTACCGATTTGATATATCATGATAAAATAGCCTAAATAAAAAAATTCATTTTTTTTGAAGTTTATCTGAGTCTCGATCATAAGCTTTTAAGATTATTTTTTCTTTTTGCATTAATTTTGTGAGTTTATGATCAAGGGACAAATGCCCTTCAAATTATTTGATTTTTTGTGTAACTTATCTTAACATCATAGATCGCATCCTTACGGTTTTAATTTTGTTTTTGTTCGTAAATTTTTTAATATAATTATTTAAATTTAATAATTATAACGGCTAAATTCTCGAGATCCAATTGCAAAAATTCAGTTTCAACCTTACGAATATGCTTTAAAATACATAAATAGACTACATGCCAAAAATTACCTGATTTGAAGGCCATTTGTTCCGTAAACTCACAAAATAAGTGCACAAAGAAAAAATAATCTTAAAATCTTATGATCAAGGCCCAGATGACAAATGACCTTCAAATTATTTGATTTTTTGTGTAAATTATCTTAACATCGTAGATCGCATCCGTAGGGTTTTAATTTCGTTTTTGTTCATAAACTTTTTAATATAATTATTTGAATTTAATAATTATAACGGCTAAATTCTCAAGATCCGATTTCAAAAATTCAATTTCAACCTTACGGATATATTTTAAAATACATAAATAGGCTACGTACCAAAAATTACCTAATTTGAAAGCCATTTGTTTCTTGATCATAAACTCACAAAATTAGTACACAAAGAAAAAATAATCTTAAACGCTTATGATCGAGACCCAGATGAACTTACAAAAAAGTGAATTTTTTTAATTAGCCTATTTTATTACCATATATCATATCAGTACGGTTGGATTTAAAATGAAAAATGCATATTTATACCTCAAAGTTTAACCTTGATTGGTCAGATAACATTAGATAATTATTAAGGCCGCTGCGCACTAGTTATGATTGAACTGTGAGTTCTATATAAATATTTTTATTTAAAAAGCCAACCGTACCGATTTGATATATGGTGATAAAATAGTTTAAATAAAAAAATTCAATTTTTTTTAAGTTCATCTGGACGTAGATCATAAACTTTTAAGATTATTTTTTCTTTATACACTAATTTTGTGAGTTTATGATCAACGGACACATGACCTTCAAATTATTTGATTTTTTTGTATAAGCTATATTAATATCGTAGATCGCATCCGTACGGTTGCAATTTCGTTTTTGTTCATAAATTTTTTGATATAATTATTTCAATTTAATAATTATAACGACTAAATTTTGAAGATCCGATTGCAAAATTTTAATTTCAACCTTACGGATATATTTTACAATACATACATAGGCTACGTACCAAAAGTTACCTATGTATGTATTGTAAAATATATCCGTAAGGTTGAAATTGAATTTTTGCAATCGGATCTTGAGAATTTAGCCGTTATAATTATTAAATTCAAATAATTATATCAAAAAATTTACCCGAACCTTGCTTTGATCTGTCCCCAAGCCAAGAGAAGGTTGTTCACTTGGACGTAGGAATACCTGAACAAAAATGAAATTGCAATCGTACGGATGCGATCTACGATATTAATATATCTTACACAAAAAAATTAAATGATTTGAAGGCCATTTGTTTCTTGATCATAAACTCAAAAAATTAATGCACAAAAAAAATTCTTAAAAGCTTATGATCGAGGCCTAGATGAACTTCAAAAAAATTGAATTTTTTTAGGCTATTTTATCACCATATATCAAATCGGTACGGTTGGATTTTTAAAAAAAAATACATATATAGCACTCACAGTTCAACCTTAACTAGCGCGAAACAGCCTATTTTTTCTTTGTGTATTAATTTTGTGAATTTATGATCAAGCGACAAATGACCTTCAAATTATTTAATTTTTTGTGTAAGCTATCTTAATATCGTAGATCGCATCCGTATGGTTGCAATTTCGTTTTTGTTCATAAATTTATTGATATAATTATTTGAATTTAATAATTATAACGACTAAATTCTCAAGATCCGATTGCAAAAATTCAATTTCAACCTTACGGATATGTTTTACAATACATACATAGGCTACGTACCAAAAGTTACCTATGTATGTATTGTAAAATATATCCGTAAGGTTGAAATTGAATTTTTACGGTCGGATCTTGAGAATTTAGCCGTTATAATTATTAAATTCAAATAATTATATCAAAAAATTACCCGAACTTTGCTTTGATCTGTCCCCAAGCCAAGAGAAGGTTGTTCACTTGCACGGAGGAATACCTGAACAAAAACGAAATTGCAATCGTACGGATGCGATCTACGATATTAATATATCTTACACAAAAAAATCAAATGATTTGAAGGCCATTTGTTTCTTGATCATAAACTCAAAAAATTAATGCACAAAAAAAATCTTAAAAGCTTATGATCGAGGCTTAGATGAACTTCAAAAAAATTGAATTTTTTAGGCTATTTTATCACCATATATCAAATCGGTACGGTTAGATTTTTAAAAAAAAATACATATATAGCACTCACAGTTCAACCTTAACTAGTGCGAAACAGCCTATTTTTTCTTTGTGTATTAATTTTGTGAGTTTATGATCAAGCGACAAATGACCTTCAAATTATTTATTTTTTTGTGTAAGCTATCTTAATATCGTAGATCGCATCCGTACGGTTGCAATTTCGTTTTTGTTCATAAATTTATTGATATAATTATTTGAATATAATAATTATAACGGCTAAATTCTCAAGATCCGATTGCAAAAATTCAATTTCAACCTTACGGATATGTTTTATAATACATACATAGGCTACGTACCAAAAATTACCTATGTATGTATTGTAAAATATATCCGTAAGGTTGAAATTGAATTTTTGCAATCGGATCTTGAGAATTTAGCCGTTATAATTATTAAATTCAAATAATTATATCAAAAAATTTACCCGAACCTTGCTCTGATCTGTCCCCGAGCCAAGAGAAGGTTGTTCACTTGCACGTAGGAATACCTGAACAAAAACGAAATTGCAATCGTACGGATACGATCTACGATATTAAGATAGGTTACACAAAAAAATCAAATGATTTGAAGGCTATTTATTTCTTGATCATAAACTCAAAAAATTAATGCACAAAGAAAAAATAATCTTAAAAGCTTATGTTCGAGGCCAAGATGAACTTCAAAAAATTGAATTTTTTATTTAGGCTATTTTATCACCATATATCAAATCGGTACAGTTGGATTTTTAAAAAAAATGCATATTAGCACTCACAGCTCAACCTTAACTAGTGTGTAACAGCCTATTTTTTCTTTGTGCATTAATTTTGTGAGTTTATGATCAAGCGACAAATGACCTTCAAATTATTTAATTTTTTGTGTAAGCTATCTTAATATCGTAGATCGCATCCGTACGGTTATAATTTCGTTTTTGTTCATAAATTTATTGATATAATTATTTGAATTTAATAATTATAATGACTAAATTCTCAAGATCGGATTGCAAAAATTCAATTTCAACCTTACGGATATGTTTTAAAATACATACATAAGCTATGTACCAAAAATTACCTATGTATGTATTGTAAAATATATCCGTGAGATTGAAATTGAATTTTTGCTATCGGATCTTGAGAAATAGCCATTATAATAATTAAATTCAAATAATTATATCAAAAAATTTACCCGAACCTTGCTCTGATCTATCCCCGAGCCAAGAGAAGGTTGTTCACTTGCACGTAGGAATACCTGAACAAAAAAGAAATTGCAATCATACGGATGCGATCTACAATATTAAGATAGCTTACACATAAAAATCAAATGATTTTAAGGCCGTTTGTTTTTTGATCATAAACTCAAAAAATTAATGCATAAAGAAAAAATAATCTTAAAAGCTTATGATCGAGGCCTAAATGAACTTCAAAAAAATTGAATTTTTTTATTTAGGCTATTTTATCACTATATATCAAATCAGTACGGTTGGATTTTTAAAAAAATTACATATATAGCACTCACAGTTCAACCTTAACTAGTGCGTAACAGCCTATTTTTTCTTTGTGCATTAATTTTGTAAGTTTATGATCAAACGAAAAACGACCTTCAAATTATTTAATTTTTTGTGTAAGCTATCTTAATATCGTAGATCGCATCCGTACGTTTACAATTTCGTTTTTGTTCATAAATTTATTGATATAATTATTTGAATTTAATAATTATAACAGCTAAATTCTCAAGATCCGATTGCAAAAATTCAATTTCAACCTTACGGATATGTTTTACAATACATAAGAAAAATGCGCATCTATGACTCAAACTTCATCCTTGATTGATTAGATAACATGTAAAACTATTAAGGTTAATTTTATGAGTTTCATGCTGTTGCAATTTCGTTTTTGTTCATAAAGTTTTTTATATAATTATTTGAATTTAATAATTATAACGGCTAAATTCTCAAAGATCCGATTGCAAAAATTCAATTTCAATCTCACGGATATGTTTTTCAATAAATAAGAAAAATGCAAATTTACGACTCAAACTTCATCCTTGATTGGTTAGATAACTCGTAAATTATTAACATTAATTTTGTGAGTTTATGATTGTAAAACTATTATGGTTAATTTTGTGAGTTTATGATTGTAAAACTATTATGGTTAATTTTGTGAGTTTATGATCAAGGGTCAAATGCCTTTCAAATTATTTGATTTTTTTGTGTAATCTATCTTAATTTCGTAAATTGTATATATCTGTACGGTTGCAATTTTGTTTTTGTTCATAAATTTTTTGATATAATTATTTGAATTTAATAATTATAACGGTTAAATTCTCAAGATCTGATTGCAAAAATTCAATTTCTACCTTACGGATATATTTTACGATACATACATAGGTAATTTTTGGTACATAGCCTATGTATGGATTGTAAAACATATCCGTAAGGTTAGATAACGGATATTTTACAATACATAAGAAAACGGATATGCTTTACAATACATAAGAAAAATGCATATTTATGACTTCATTCTTGATTGGCTAGATAAAATGTAAAACTATTAAATTTAATTTTGTGAGTTTCTTACGATTGCAATTTCATTTTTGTTCATAATTTTTTTTGATATAATTATTTGAATTTAATAATTATAACGGATAAATTCTCAAGATTTGATTACAAAAATTTAATTTCAACCTTACGGATATATTTTACAATACATAAGAAAAATGCATATTTATGACTCAAACTTCTTCCTTGATTGGTTAGATAACATGTAAAACTATTAAGGTTAATTTTATGAGTTTATGATCAAAGGACAAATGGTCTTCAAATTATTTAATTTTTTGTGTAAGCTATCTTAAAATCGTAGATTGCATCCGTACGGTTGCAATTTCGTTTTTGTTCATAAAGTTTTTGATATAATTATTTGAATTTAATAATTATAACGACTAAATTCTCAAAATCCGATTGTATGTATATATATATATATATATATTAAAAATCCAACCGTGTCGATTTTATATGTGGTGATAAAATAGACTAAATAAAAAAATTCAGTTTTTTGGAAGTTTATCTAGGCCTCGATCATAAGCTATGATCGAGGTCCAGATGAACTTTAAAAAAATGAATTTTTTTATTTAGGCTATTTTATCACCATATATCAAATCGTTACAGTTGGATTTTAAAAAAAAATACATATATAGGACTCAGAGATCAATCTTAACTAGTGGGTGGCGGCCTTAATAGTTTTACATGTTATCTAACCAATCAAGATTGAATTTTGAGTCATAAATATGTATTTTTCTTTTTAAATCCAACCGTACCGATTTGAAATATGGTAATAAAATAGCCTAAATAAAAAAGTCAAAATTTCATTGAGGATTTCTCCGGGTATTATTTGTTCTTCTAAGTGGGACTTTTTGTTCACTAAGTGAGACTTATTAAATGAGACTTTCTTAATGGAACATTTTGATATGCACTGGATCCAAAATATGCCAAATTGGTGTTCATTGGAAAGAGATTTTTAATACGAATTTAATGAATCAAATTTGAGTTAATTCTAATACCGTATGTGAAAGCTATGAAATTTTTAAGTTGGAAATTTGTTTTACAACGAATTGGACCAATCGGAACGCGATACATGTCTCTTTCAACAAACACAATTGACAAGACAAAAGTGGCATTTAATACTCTCTTCTTTGTATCATATGTATGCATGCTCATTCATAAAATTTTTAAGTTCCACTTGGAAATATATAAATACCATTTGGAAAGAAAAATGTTTCACACTTCAAATAACAATACGAAATATGTCAAATCGGTACTCATTTGAAAGAGAATTTCAATACGAATCCAATGAACTACGTTTGAGTTAATTATAACACCGTATGTGAAAATTATGAAATTTTTAAGTTCGAGAAGCAGACACTTAATTTTTTTGTCTGGCACATGTGACTCCGTGCAAAATTTCAGCTTTACATTCCGGTCATCCAAATTTATATCAGGTCATTGTGATCTGTTAATTTGGTTCGTCGGATTCAAAATGGGCAGATCACCATTTTTATAATTTTCCCTTTTATGTAATTTTGGTGCACCGAGTCATAACGGTTATAAGAACATGACCATGAGCATAAATATATGATAAGTCATTTACATTCTCATAATACACAAAAATCCTCTCTTGTTTCTGACATGGCTCACAAATGTGAATGTGGATTCATAAATTAATTCTTAAGGTTTTAGTGTAAGACTTAATAGTGTTTAAAATCAACACAACTATATAGAAATCACATTCCTCGACCATTGATCGTGACGTTGAGCCCTCGACTGACACCTACGAGATGAAAAAGAGAGATTCCCTGTTTTTTAATATACTTGTTTTCTTGATTGTATATCTTGATGGAAAAGATCGATCGCAAGCCTTTAACCCCAACCATCAAGAGTTATGAAAAGGTTTGACATTTCACATTCATTATACCCCTAATTAACCTTCTCAATTAGAGGACCACATCAGTTTCCAGGGAATTAATTAATTTAACTAAAAATTAATTTATGCCAACAGTTAGATGTAAATGGCTGTTGATGACTACTAATTAATGACATGAACCTCTTCCAATTTCCTCACAATTAGTTCTTGAAAGCTTGGCCCCTTTTGGAGTCTTCGTTACTACTTCTGCATGTCTTATAGAATTATATATCTAGATATATAAAACAATTATGCATTAATTATGCAAAGATGACACATTAATTCTTTAATGGTTTAACCCTTAATTAAGAGCATGACACATTCTTAATCATAATCATATTAATGCCCTTCTAAATTAATGTATTGCTAAACCTATAATAATACCACACCAATAAAAGTTATATGTACACCAAATTGCGGAGAGTAAACAGAAACAATGGATGTATGTATCTATTAAAAGAGTGCGATAATATAAAAAGAGACTACCAAACATGGATTGTTCATTTTCATTTAGTAGAATACTTTAGATTTAGATTTAGATTAAGGATGGAAACAAGCCAAGATTTTTTGTTACATTTTTTTTTTTGAGCAGTGGAGCTTGCGGTTTGTAATCTGAAAGGAATTTTATTAGACAAACTTTTTTTGTTGTCTTTGAGCTTTTGTGGAAAGATCTTAAGCATTGTGATTGATAGAGGAGAATTTTTTTGTAAGGGACATACATTGTTATTAATGATATTTCAGTTCTCAGTAATGATTCATATGTTTCTTTGTTTAATTTTAATGAGGCTCAGACTGATTTTATTTGTCATGAACATAGTTCTGATATGTGTTACCATAAATCAATACACCATTAGCATTTACGGTTTGAAATGATCGGTTGAATCGGGAACCTATCCTTCTAGATTGAAAGAATCACCGTTTCAACTTAATCTGTTAAAAACTTAAGTCAAATGTTTATAAATTCGGGTTTATGCTTAGTTATACTATCAAACATATTACACATACATAAACACTTAAGTCAAATGTTTATAAATTCGGGTTAACGCTAAATTATACTATCAAACATATTACACATACATAAACACACGGACATACAACAACGTTCCAAAAATACTCCAATGTCTAGAGCCACCGTTTTCTTTTCTTAAAATGTTCATGTTTAAGAAGACTATATCCCTATCATAACATGTTTTAGGGACCATGAAAAGTAGTGTTAAGCGCTTCCGGGGTTTTTTTTCACACACCAAAACGTTCCGTATTCCAGATAACAATGTTTCTGATAACATGGCTACATCTCAAGAGATGCTATGGAGAATTATTATAAGAGAAATGTTTGTATGTAAATCATATATTCTAAAATGCCAACATAAAATTCACATGCTCAAGGCATGTCAGAAGGGAGCAGGAATTAGGAATGGCTCCTCCCTCTTAGCCTTCAACTCTATCAACATTGCCCTCGTAATCTCGACGCACAAATGCG
Source organism: Agapanthus africanus (assembly GCA_030015575.1). Taxonomy (NCBI): domain Eukaryota; kingdom Viridiplantae; phylum Streptophyta; class Magnoliopsida; order Asparagales; family Amaryllidaceae; genus Agapanthus; species Agapanthus africanus. The sequence goes on from JASDDO010000031.1 coordinate 553,233,767, forward strand.
TATTCTTCGTTGCGAATGCATCATAGGCCCTCGACAAAACCACATCCTCCATATGTTTCACAATGGAATTCATCGCGTGCTCTTTGAGTTTCGTGTTCGAACAAATCTCCGACACTTCGAGCACTTGAAGCGCATTTGATGGCCCCAATGAGCGAAGAATCTGACCCTCGCAGAACTTTCTAAGGAAGGGGATGTCGTATTTATCTGCGGCTATTAGCAACGAGTAGACATGTTTTTCGACTTTGTCGCTTGAATTTAGAGTTCCGCAGTATAGGAATTCTAATAGGCATTGGAGTTCTTCATGGGATAGCTCTGGGAGTGATATCGTGTCTTCGGCTGGGGCTTTGCATTCGTCTGACGATAGCAGATTTCTGAAGATTTCGGACCTTGTTGCCTGCAGAAATGGAATTTAGAATTAGCAACAATGGAAGCAGAGTCTGGAATTATTAAGGGTAAATTGTAAAAAAAAAAAAACCTGACCCTGGACCGGTTGTCAAAAACCGTGGAAAATTTTCCTGCGGTATATGTATAGTTGCCTGTTATATCAAATTTGTTCATATATATCGCATAAAAATTAGAATTCCGCTTCGGGGCCGGGTTTTTTTTGCTGGCGGGAAAACTTGCCTGGGGTGTTTTTGACAATTTAGAGTAATCAAGAGTGGAATAGCTCACCAACAAAGCTCTATGTGCATGAATGGGAGGTCCATTCCCAGGTTGTATAAGGATATCTGTGTGGATTCCTTCCTTGAATGCAGCAATGAAGCCATCTGCAAAACCCAGCCTCTCACTCATCTCATCTTCTCTCTCTTTCACCTCCTTCATCCTCTTAAATGCATCTGATATTCCCTAAATCAATATTCAAAACATTCAACCACCATTTCTACATTCTATAGCAATAATTTGCTATATTCTGCTTCTGCCCAAAAAAATGTCAAATGTGAAGTCTAGGGGATCTTTACCCCTTGTGTAATTAATGAACAAGGTGTTCCTTATAACAAAACAACATAATCATTTTCAGATGCTAGAAATCGACAACCACGCGTAACGCGTGGGATCAAACATGATTCGAAATATTTCTGGATAAATTGAAAACGTAAATAGAAAAGCAATATTCATTCATTTTCTTAAAAATAAATTAGTATCCTTTTGACTGATAATGAAATAAAAAAAAAGTACTTTTGGTTCTAAAAATCCATATTATGGGTTTTCTTTTTTGTTTAAAGTATCCTATAAAATTTTCAACAATGATAATTATTTAAATAATAAAATTTGAGCATCAACTCTAAAGAAATTATAGTATCTATAAAATGTAAAGAATAGATTATTTAGTAAACATATTTTATTCTATCATGTTTTTTTTTATAATTTTTTTTGTATTAAGATAAAAATATTATTGGCTCTCTTAAAAACATACAAAAAATTTCTTTCCAGATCAATCGCAAATCATTGCAAGACATAGGATAAAGGATAAATTTAAAAATAGAAATATTAGCGAAAAAACCTAAAACCAAATAATTAAGAAAAATGACAAAATGTCAATTTCTTTTGGGCCTCATATGGATATGTCAGGGATGGGCAAATGAATATATAAAAATCTTTCGATTTTTTTGAACATGAATACCATATATTATGTGATTTTTGCATGGGAATTTTTTGCATGAAAATTAAATAGAAAACAATTTTTAAAGACTAAAAAATAAAAAAAATTACTTGTTTATTTGTAATTTCAATTTTTTGCATGAAAATTAAACAAAAACTATTTTCAAAGATTAAAAAAGAAAAATAAGTATTGTTTATTTTTAATTAGGGCCAACTCTCGAAAAGCTATGTAGCAAAAATTAAAATAAAAGCCAAATAATTAAAATATAACCCACAAATAATATTTTCCTTGTTGGGCCATAAATGGGCAAATAGCAAGGGGCATGCAAACCATTTTGAATAAATCCAAGGGATAAAAGGGAAAGAAGCAAAATAGTGCTTTTGAGGGAATATTCCCCAGTTGACCTAACTTTGTATTACATATATAGTAGTATCTACCCCACGCGTAATGACTGTGATCTAAGTTGATCCAATCGAACCGAAAATGAAAAGGCTAAAGATTATAAAAATAATTCAAATAATACAATTTTTAACTGATTATTGCATTGAGGCCACTATGATAGGTTGTTATTCAATTTTATGTAAATAGAGAACTTGGTATAATTGATGCTTTCATAGACGTTGTCGGTAAAATTAAAAAATAATATCCACGACCGATTCAAATGATTTTGTATGTATACTTTTAGGACTTTTCATATATTTATACTTTGATAGTTAGTATAAAACCGAAAAAATATATTTAGAAATTAATTGCTCAATGCAATTAACATTTTTTTGGATGCCGTGTAGTTAACATTAGATGTAAACAATCATGATTTAAGGTCGTATTTGTCAGTATCCAAAATGGTCAATCTTGATCAAAATGACCAATTTTAATCTCAAGTTAATGTCGGAGCACAAAAATTTTAAACCTTAATGCTAAAAGACAAAATAATTGTTCGACAATGCTATGGATGGTTTAACCCAATTTAAGTTTTAGTTTGCCAGTAAATAAATTTTTTATTTAAAATGGATATAAAAATTAGATATCATTCTTTAATCTTTAATGAACGTCAAAAAAATTTATGGTTATTTTTACGTTTTTAGCTTGACTACAACCCATCTTATATAAAATTGTGAGGAAAATGCTAAATTGAATTTAGTTTTACAATTAGTTACCAATGTTTCTTTTCTATTTTCATATTTCTCACCTAAGAAATCTACTTCTTATATGTATAAATTATAGAAAAGGGCCAAAAATATATATTGAGAAATCTGGATAAAAAAATGAAAGAGAATACAGATTCTTTATTATATCTAGGGTTAATTTACTATCTTTAATGTATTTAAATGTAGGTAAAAGAAAAGATCGCATGTAATGATTTTTTTTATTTCCATTTTGCTATTAAAATTCATAAAATTTCCAAAGCTAAAGTCAATGGCAAAATTGAAAAACATATTGAAACACAAGGGCAACATGTGAACTTGAAAAAAATACTGTTTTGAGGGAATATCCCCTTTTGAGTGGAATATGCCTCAAAAAACCGTACTATGTATTATATTATATTGAGTTATATTATTATTATTATTATTATTATATTATTATTATAAGGATAGTTTCTGAAATCTTTTTTCTCTGTTTCAAAATATAGCATATTGATAACTTAATATTTTCATTTTTCCCTTTAAAATAATAATTACGTTATAATATTGATAAAAAAAAGGTAAAATTGAAGGCTAAGAAACTAATAATCTCTGATCACAAGCATCTTAGCTTTCAAGGAAGAGACATCTTGATTAGTACGTATCGAAGCAGCATGCATAAACAAGAGTTTGGTTTGCAAGGAAGAAGTTAAAGATAAAAGATTTCTAATATATTTTACAATGATTTCAGACTTTCAAAAATAGATTTATCTTATATTTTAAAAGTCTAATTAGGATATAAAATCTTTATTATTGCGATGTAAATTAACTAGTTTGATCCAGAGATTACAATTTAGAAAAATAAATTCCGTCTTATGTATGAAGCACAACTTCGGAATTGATACATGATATATTATGAGTAGTATTTATTATATTTATTATATATTGTATATGATCCATACCATCTACCAGTCTTGTCATTGACCATGGAGATATGAAAATTCCACAATTTGGTAAATTGCATATCACCGTTAATACAAGCTTTAGATAAACTTTTTCCTTTTTTTTTGTTTCGTTAAGTTGTTTAATGGAATGTGTGGGCACAGTTTTGTCACTAGTTTTAAATCAACAAACACAAAAATAGAAAACCATATAAACAAACAAACATAGAGAGACAAAAAGACTAACATAATCTCTTCAATTTACGAAAATCCTACATTATTTGGAAAAATGAAAAAGAAAACCCAATAGAAAATTGGAATAAAAAAACCTTGAAAATATTTCATGATTAAGAACAAGTAAACTTGCCATGGGTGTGTTGGGTTTTGAACCATTGGAAGAATTGCTAGCATCTCCTTCCATCTCCTTCAAGAAATCAATCATGCCCTTAGCACCTTCATAACATCTAGAGCATATTGTGTTTCTTGGTGGCCTATAAACAGAAATCAATATTGGACTACAAATGCAACAATCCATCTTCTTCTTCTTCTTCTTTCTCTCTCTTTGATGTGCAAGAACCAAGAGAGATCTCCCTTGTTTATACTGTGATGTTTATGTGATAGCAAATGATAATTGATTGAGTTTTGCACCTTGTTTTCTTGTGTTTGTTGGCTCCTGCTTGGTTGCCGCTTGGAATTGCTATTTATTTAAAGCTCCATGATTTTTGTTTGATGTTGAGACATATGTTGCAACTACCGAAGATAATGAGACAGATAACCAAATTAAAATTAAAATTTGTTTTGGTTGAGACATGGTTTTCAATGTAGTTTTGTAGTCACCAACCATTATATAAGGTCCAAAATTGCATTATGAGATGCTTATTATAGTGTACATTACTCTCTCTTTAAGCAAATTTCCTTTCACTACAAGCAAAATAGAGTCATAAATGGGGATCCTACCAAAAAAAATATTCCGTCCGATAATGTCTGACGAAAAAATACGACGAAAAAACATTTATTCCGTCGAGTATCGTAATTATTTTGTCAGGAATTTTATTTCGTCGGATAGGAACCGATGGAAAAGGTATGAAAATCTTGGACTGTTTTTCCATTTTTTTTCTAGATTTTACGCTTATTACGTCGGCTAAGCCAATGTAATAGGTTATTTCGTCGGCTATAAACCAACGAAATAAGTTACAAACATTAAAAAAAAATTGGCAGATTTTGACCGTTTCAAGCAATCGATACATATTCAATTCAATAAGCTGATATACAAGATATATATTCACCACAAACTCAATTCAATTCACTACATAATTCAATTCCCCGCAAACTCAATTCAATACCGCAAACTCAATTCAATACAAATCCATTCAAATAATCATAATTTACAACTTCTTAAAACGAAACCAATGGTTATCAACTTACATTCGGTACTCTGCAGGACGAAGTATGAGTCTTGCCGAGAGAGAGAGGGGGGGGGGGGGGGAGAGATCAATAAATACGTATTCATCGCTTTCTCTCTCTCAGCAAAACTCATACTTCCTCGAGCTCACTCCATCTGGAGCTCACTGGGCGCCGCCGCCGTGGGCCGATCAGGTGCTATAGTGTTATCAATAGACAAGTATTAATACAGAATATTCACAATAAGTATATGAAAATTGTATTGAAAAGAATTATCAATTAAACTTATATCTGGTATTTTCCTTTCTTGAAGCATTAACCTTCGGACTATAGCCAACAAACAACCAATACACATCATAAGAAGTGTGCTCAAGAACATGCGAAAGTATGAGGAGACGAGCCATAAAATAAACCGGCTAGTAGATCTTTTGCCACAAATAAACCAAGAAAACATCCCAGCCTCTCCCCTTTCATCCACGTATTGAAGTGGACCAAAAGTTTCTGTATACCTTGTAATTCAAAGTTTTACTGTGAGAGCGAGGAGTATCTGCATGTTCACTTCACTCACATTCGCGAAGGTTCTTATCTTGTTACCGGCCAGCGCTATATCGGTAGGCATTTCTCAAATTGAAATTGAGGTGAAAGTATGTCATCAAACATCGGTGAGTGTTGTGTCTTGTGTCGCACTCTCTATCCATTTTATGGATGTGAAAAACGAATGGATAGATGGAGAGAGGCTGGGAAGCTTGCTTGGTTTATTTGTGGCAAGAGATTTACTAACTAGTTTGTTTTTCCTTATTTTTTCTGTATATTTTTAATTGTATGTTAATATATGACATTTGCTTAGTATAAGATTTTCGTATTATTTTGAAGTTCAAGATTCAATTCATATGTTTTGTAAAGTTTTTTATTGCAACTTATGAGTTTGGTTTCAAGTTATTGTTTTGGTTTCACATCGAGCTTTATAGGATATTCGAGGCAATTTATACTAGAACATCAACCACAATATCTCTTTTTATCAACAATCCTAACCACAACATCTCTTTTATATATCAACAATTTATAATAGAACATCAACCAAAATTGCAATATCAACCGAAAACAAACAATTAAAATTAGGGAAAAAATAAATTTAAAAAGAAAATACCTTTACTGAGCTTAGAAGAGACGACAGTTGAGGAGAATCATTTTTACTAATCCAACGACTCGTAAAAATATCGACTCTCGGTGCAACTTCTCCATGGTACGTCCATTTTGTATACCCAGGCAAAATCTTGTTCTTCAGTAGATGTACACTATATCTCGACGGAGGTCGAAGCCGTATGACATTTTTTACATGGACACAAAATCAATTCTTCAGGGGATCGGTTCCTCAATGCAAATTTCATAAACTCTTCCACGCCGGTCTTGTATTCATCACTAAATTTGGACATTTTCATCCAACTCCTATCCATTACTTTTCGATTTCTGATATCATGTATTACATGATTAGCATATCATTTGGACATTTATTTTATGACTTGTAGTCAAGGTTTAATGTTTCAATTTGATCCATCAATACATTACATCGGCTGTCGGGGGTAAGGCTTCTATCCCATTAAGAGCTTATAATGCATACACCTCTGCGTTTGTGCTTTTATTCGTTTCGAGATAATTTCGGCAACACCTCTGTTAGAAACGGTGGAACTTTCTTCAGGGCAGACGTCTGATTCAGAAAGGACGGCAGACGTCTGAAAGTGTCAGCATCTTCACTTCAAACGTCTGACCAAATCAACTTCAGACGTCTGGTATCTATAGGAGAAATAACAGAGAAGAAGGCAGACGTCTGTAGCTAATCGGGGCAGACGTCAGCAGGAGCTACGAAACCTAATCCAAGACTAAGGCAGATGTTTGCCAAAGTGAACTGCAGACGTCTGCCCTTGGCGGATTCTGATGCTAACTAACTTTGAAAAGTTTATTTATTTTCTAGTATTGTTAGAATTAGGGTTTGCCTATTTAAAGAAACCCCTCATATGTATTATTTACAACCAATTTGTGAGAGATCATTGTATGAGAGGGTGAGAGATAAGGCTAGAGAATTTTGAGAGAAAATTCCTAAGGTTTGCTCGTGTAATTGATTCGAAAATTATAATAGAGACTTTGCAGATTCTGCTCTGTCGGGGACTAGTCATACGGTAGGTGAACCCCGTAAAATCTCATGCCTCTCTGTGTTTGATTTCCTATTTTTATTCTTGCGTATTTATATTGTTCTTTTGCTGTTTAATTGTGTGATTGTGTTTGCGTGATTTGGGTGTTGTCGCGAGCATTGTTCCGCGTTTTAATCTCTCCCCATCGATCCCCAAGTTTTTGGTTGATAAGACGGAAAGAAGTAAGCTTGACTCCTATAGGATGCGTACTTTCATCGGATACAGTGGGGATGAGTTCGGATATAGGCTGTAGGATTACACAAGCAAGAAAGTAATACGAAGTCGGAACGCCATATTTGATGAGCAACATTTGTACAAAGAAGAAAGGTAAGCCAAGGAAAGTGCAGTACGTGAGTGCGACGAGCTAGATGGAACTCAAGAGATCATTCAGATTCCTATAGGTGGTGATCGGAACATGGATGAAGCCGCAGTGCAGGATCAGGTTCAAGAATAGGTTGGTGACCATGTTCAGCAACCAGATGTGCCGGTTCTGAGAAGATCTATGAGAGAAAGGAAGATACCTGAAAGACTTGTGACCAACTTCATTTTGTATACATATGTGGGAGAGCTCGAATCCCTTGAAGAAGTAACAAACGATGGTGCTAAAACGTAGTGTGAGTAAGCTATGGATGAGGAGATGGAATCTTTAAAGAAGAACCATACATTGGACCTAGTGAAGCTACGCAAGGGTCGGAAAGTATTGCTGAATAAGTGGATGTACAGAATTAAAAATGAAGCAAATGGTGAGTTTTCTCAATATTTAAACATAGTAAAAGAGCAAAGCTCTGTTGGAATTTAATGAGGCAACACCTCGCGGGCTCTCCACGAGTGCGCCTATACCAATTTTATAGGATTAATTCCTATGGTGGCGCCTCACGCGCTCCTTACGCGGGCGCCGGTGCGCAAAGCACAAGAGAATTTATTACATAAGAGTTAGACTCGTATATGGCTCCGCACGTGCTCCTCACGCGGGCGCCAATGTGCAAAGCACAGGAAACCCATCTTAAGAATTAAATTCTAAAGTGGCCCCCACGTGCACAACAAGTGAGCGCCGGTGCCCAAGTAGAATTAAATTTTACGATACTCTCTGTTAAAAAGAGCCGTTGGATCAAAAATCAAACGGAGGTGATAAATCATCAAGATATAGAATCAAATTCTATTAGGAGAAAATATCTTCCAAATCTTTCTAAATAAGAAAGATGCTCTCGGTTGGATCAATGATCTAATAATAGAATAAAATTTTATTTTGGGAATATATTCTCTCAATCTTTCTAAATAAAAAAAGACGGCTCTCTGTAAAACAGAGAACTCTTGGATTAAAATTCTAATAGTGATTAAAAATCACCACTTGACAGAATAAATTTTGTATATGGGAGAATATTTCCCCGGTCTTGTAAAAAACAAGAACAACATATTCTGTAAAACAGAAGTCCTTGGATCAAAAATCCAACGGTAGGTAAAATTCTCCAAAAAAATTTTGAGACCAATTAAATCAATTGAAATCTCTCAATGAGGGATTTTCTCAAAACTAATTAACAATCTGCCTCCACTATATAAAGGACCCGAGATTTCAAGTATCAGGGAGAACATACACAGAGATAGAGAGAACCTCCCATAAGCTTCTAAAAAATACATAAAGCTTCCAAAACAATAAAAGATTCAATTCCCAAGAAATAAAAAGACTTTCCTCCTCAAAACCCTAGGTAAAGAAAGGGACCAAAATATCTCTATCACATCTAAGAGTTTAATCCTTTTTAAAGAACTTAGTTCTTTCTCCGGATCTGAGATCCACAAGGAAAATCTTCCCTAAATTGAAAATTTAATTCTCATCAGGAAGATCTTGTTCTTGAGAATCATAGATTCAGAGAAGAACAAATTTAAAAAAAACGAAGAAGAAGAAGAAAGAAAACGGAGTCCATGATGCTCCAGGAACCCAGTTCCTTCAAATCGATAACTTAGTTCTTTAAAACTCAACCTAAAATTCTTAAATATAGTGATTTTAGCGAGCGTTAATGGTAAAAGCTTCATTGATAGAGGTTTAACCTCTATGAAAATATCAACATAAATTAAATCTCCATATAAAAGAAACTAGCGCCTCACGTGCTTCCCACATGGGCGCCCCTCTTTAACAGCGCCTAGCGTCTCACGTGATACACACGTGAGCGCCATATAAAAAGTGCTTGGCACTTCACATACAGCCAAATCGGCTGAGTGCTCAGCATTAATTGGGCAGTGTCCAGCGCCGCACGTTCTCCTTATGGGGGCGTCACAAAAATAATAAGACTGCTTAGCACTCCATAAAGACCAAAACGGCTAAGTGCTTAGCACTGATTGGGCAGCGCCCAGCACCTCACGCGCTTCTCATGTGGGTGCCACAAAAATAGTAAAAGTTCTTAGCACTCCTTAAATAGCCAAAACGGATGAATGCTTAGCATTGATCGGGCAGCGCCCAGCGTCTCACATGTTCCTCACATGGGCGCCACCAAAAAAGAAGAAGAGAGAAAAGTGCTTAACACTCCATAAACAGCCAAAATGGCTGAGCACTCATTGGGCGGCGCCCATAATTAAATGCTTCACATGACACCCATGTGAGTGTCAGAGCGTCAAACAAGTGCTTATCACTTTTGCATAAAAAAGTGGGACTGAACCAACAGAGTCTAAATAAGTGCTTAGTACTTCTGAACAAAAAAAACTGAGCATACTAAGGCCAAATTGGCTAAGTCTATAAAACTTTCTTATAGCTGAGCCCAAAATGCTCTGTTGTTTGGATCTTAAACACAAATGATCCTTAAAATATTGCTAAGTTAATCTTAGTCTCAAATTAGACCAACGTATTCTTAGTTAAAATTAAATTGAGCCCAAATGCTCACACATTTAAGTTAATCTTAATCTCAAATTAGATTAACGATCCTTAAATAAAATCAAATCTTTTTGAACCAAAGGAACATACAACCTAAGTTCAAAAAAAACTGTCAAGCAGATCCTTGACCCAAACCCAAATCTAAAATATACATATTTAAACTCATCCGCGCCCTACGGGCGACGACATAAACTAGTCTCCGTATACAATCCACGGGCAACTAAAACAAACAAAAATACGCACGACACGAAGTGAACTGCTGGAGAAGGAAAAAGTGGTTAACGCAATGCGATAACGTAATTAACTGCAGGGGCTTCCTCCTGCAGGGAAGAGCGTTCCCACAATCAAAAACCTCTCACAAATGAGGGAAATCTGATAAAGTCTGCTACAACGGTCGCATCTATCCAAACCTCCAATATATGGTGCCATAAATCAACTTGGTATTTTTGGAGTGGTAGGTGGATATGTCCAAATATCATTTGCCCCCAAATTCAGGCCAGATGTCCTAACGTCTTGGTCCCTGTCTTTCGACGGTGATTAGATTTTGGCACGCTCGGTGGGACATTTTTCTCTTTCCACTTCACACTTCGTGTGTCGTGTTTCGCGAATGAAATCGCGGTTCGCTATGGTTGCCCTTGGATTTGAGGTACTAAAATTTAGTGTCTTACTCCTGTGCAGAAGAAGAAAAATCGATGGCTTCCAACTGCACTTCATGCAACAACTCTCGCTCTGCCCCAACTGGAGGAGTGGCCTACGGGCCCAATACGATTTTTATCTTTTCAATGCCGATGGGTTAAATAACACCACTACTGGACTATCCTTCAGGACCATGTTCTCACCAATGGGTGTCGGTGTCTCGGCGCCGTAGGAAGAAGCTCCTAAGAGGTCGGTCTTCGATCGACTGGCAACCACGACGGCCCCTCTCAATAGGTCGTCCAAAACTGATGTCTCAGTCTTCAACAGGTTGGGCAAGAACTTAACAAGCCCGCAAAAAGGCTCATGATACCTGAAGGGGCTGCCCCAAAACGGATAGCCCTCCCAACTCTTACTACGGGCGAAGCCGTCAAAAGCGCTTCCTCCATCAGAAGATCGGACTTCAAAAGATTAGTCGTTCCTCCCCAAACTCCAATCAGGACGTCGGTCATCAACAGTCTGACACCAACAGCAGCCCCTCAGCAAAGCCGAGGGCATGAAGAAGCTGCTTCCAAAGCTGAGGCGGTCCCTTCTGCAAGACACGCTCGACGTCGCCACTGGCGCTGAGTGAGAAAAGCTGGGGATAACTCTCCCTCTTGACTTACCTCACCAGTTCAAATGGTGGAAGTTGACGTTGTTGTTCCAACTGGAAACAACTTTGATCTGCTCAGGAGGGTACGCAAGAACTTTTCAACGGCGGTGCTAAAGAAATCTCCCCCACCTGCAGAGGTCGTTGTTCAGGCAAAATCGGAGCGCCCCCATCAACGACTCTCCTCCCAAATTCATAGAGTCTGGCGGAAAGTCCAGGACTCTGTGATCAACAAAGACTACTCTCGTCGACCGAAGAAATCGAAGGCTCGGCAAGACAAAGACCATCCCTCCGTTATACAGCGAGGGACTTCCTCTACACAGGTGCCTGTTACAAACGCCTCCTTCAACCTCGACCTCCCACAAAAGGATGAGGCCGGAGAAAATCCCACCGCCGACGGCAAATTTCAAAGGCGATGGACCCAGACGCCCCAGGTCTGGAGGCATGATCGTACATACGGTCCACATGGGTTCCGGAAAAGAAAAAAGACATGCTTTCGTAAGTCATCGACCGCAAACTCAGTCGCTGACAAAAACTCAGGAGCAACAACAAAAGCTCTAGAAAATGCTGACCAAAATAGCAGCACTTACCGGGTAGAAAGAAAGCCAGGACACAATAGTCGAACAACGCTAGGAGCAGAAGACCGATACAGAGTTCCTGCGAAGGGTGCTTGAAAGAAAAGATAAAGAAGCCGCCGAACAAGCAGCTAATATGAAGCAGATGGCGCTCTTATTTCAGGACATGGTTGGAATGATGATCCAACCAGAACCCCCAGCCGAAAATCCGCCGATAATCATCGAGGGTGATAGAGGGGAAACATCAAATCCTCTTCCGGCTTTATCAACAGCCAAGGAGGAAACTATCTCCAAGGCTGCTTTTGATGATTATATAGCTCAACAAATAAGAGCTCATCAAGCAAATGAAGCGGCTGGCCAAATCGTCAAAACTGGGCGACCGTATCCAGGCTGGTATGACCAAATCAAGTACCCGTCGGGATATACGATCCCAAGTTCCATGTATACAAAAGGACGGGCAATCCCCATAGCACGTCGCGCAGTTCAGTGCTATGTGCGGCAACACTGGAGGCGACGACAAGCAGTTACTTCGCCAATTTGTTGGCAGCATGTCAGAGACGGCCTTTGAATGGTACTCGGAGCTCTCAAATGACTCCGTGAGAACATTCACAGAGATGGAACTGTTGTTCACACAGCGGTTCGCCAGCGCAAGTGAGCGCACCCTGATCATGGCATTAATCAATGTCAGGGTAAAGCCAGGAGAAACCTGGGTCCAATATGCGATCCGGTGGCGGAACCTATGGTCAAAGTGCGAACATCGCATCGAAGAATCCCCCACCGTGGGCATGTTCATCGGAACCCTTGATCCTCAAACGAATGTGTCCTAGTTCATGACGTTCTTTGTCACGCCCCGCTTCAAGGTGTACAGTGAAGGGGATGGGACGAGACCGCTACGTATTTACTCTGAAGTAAACACTCTGAGAGTATCTAAGAAATATAAGTAAAAATGCACAAGAGACAGAGACAATAGATATAATTGAACAACAACTTTATTTATTCACGTTCTTTTTACAATACATCTGAAAAGTAAATACATGGAATGAAAAGCAATGCCTAAACAGCAGCATAACAAAAATGGAAAGTACTGAAATGAAATGTACAAGTATCTAGAACTCCGGGTCGAAAGCTAGCTGATCCAAGTCCTCGCTGGTGGGCTCGATCTACTGAAGGTCCGAATCACCTGACAACATTCCTAAAAAGAAAGAGAAGGAATGTCGTCAGCGAACAATTGCTCGGTAAGTCCCAAAGATAAGAAAGAAGTAGAATAGACAGAGAGAGAGAGAGTGTGTGTGTGACTTTTAAAGTTATATTATATTGTTATAATTGTAGGTGCTTTTTGTCACCCCATTGAGATGGGAATACGCGCTCGCTTGTCAGGCGTACTACAGATTCCCCCTGCCTAGGGTGGGCCGGGGTTTAATGATTGTGGGGATCCGAATCTCCGGCAGCTGCGGACTAAGCTGCCGTTAATTACCCCTCGCCTTCGGAGCGAGGGAACCTCCGATTGACGGGTTAAATTGGTCATGCGAACTCAATGTGCAGTGTACGTGTGTTGTGTTTTGAAAGGGGTTTTTGGATATATCGGGAGCCACGCAGAGTTTTTACGGGGGTCCCGTTACCCGGATAGCGGGCTGGGGGTCAAGGGGGCTAGCAGCCCCCTTGCGGGGTGCGGGACAGCGCCCCGTTAGAAAAAAATTTCCAATAGGAGCAGTGTCGTGGAGTATGTGTGTGTGTACATATGTATGTATATATGTATATATATATAAAATGGGGAAAATGCATCCAAAGGATGCGTGGGGCCAGCGCTCTGAGCGCTAGCACGCCACGTGTCAGCACATGGGCGCTAGGGCGCTAGCGCTCTGAGCGCAAAAGCGCTAGCGCGCCACGTGTGAGCACGTGGGCGCTCGGGCGCTAGCGCTTTAAGCGCAAAAGCGCTAGCGCGCCACGTGTCAGCACGTGGGCGCTCGAGAGCTAGCGCACTGAGCGCAAGAGCGCTAGCGCGCCACGTGTCAGCACGTGGGCGTTCGGGCGCTAGCGCTTTGAGCGCTAGCGCGCCACGTGTCACCACGTGGGCGCTCGAGCACTAGCGCTCTGGGCGTAAGAGCGCTAGCGCACCACGTGTCAGCACGTGGGCGCTCGAGCAGCAAAAGGGACTTGGTCCCTGCAATGGGAGTTGTACTCCCAGAAAGGAGCACTTATTATTCTGTGTGTGTGTGTGTGTGAGGAGTTAAACTCCTAAGATGTTTTGAAGCTGATGAAGGGCTTCTCCCCTTGAGCCCTAGTTCTTCCCCAAAGTGGGGTTTCTGGAGATGGGTCTCCTTCTTCCTTTGTTGGCCGGATCTTGAAGATCAAGAAGTAGGAGATTTTAAAAATCTCTCCTTTTTGAGATCTGATGGCAGATCTGAGTTCCTCTTTTTTGGTTTTATGGTGAAAAACTATTTAGTTTTAAAAAAGGAAGAGTAAAACTCTTGATTTAATTTCAAAGGAAAGAAGAAGGTTTAGAACCTTCAGAAAGGGGAAAGAGACACAAACCCTAGGTTTTTTGAGAGAATGAAAAGGCATCCTTTATTCATCATCATTTTGCCTTATATAGGCTTACATATTTACATATAGCCCCTTGGGCTTTGCAAAATGACATTTTGCCTATCCCATGGCTCATGTGCCATTTCTTTTTGCACATAAGCCATGGGCTTACAAAAATTTGGCTTTATGCCCATTTTGTTTACATTCATGCATAAAAAATTACATAAAAATTATTTATTACATGATTTTGTTGTTGGCATGGGGAGGCTTGGCCGCGGGCTCGACTTGGGCATGGGCCCACCTGGCTTGGGGTTGATTTTGACTTTGACTTGGTCAACCGGGGTGCAATTTTCGACTTCAACAATAATGTTGTATTTAGTGTTAACACTGTTGTTTGTAGCTTGGTACAGAAGATGCCAGTGTATACAAAAGGAGTCTCGTTAGACCAGAGACTACAGTGAACGGAATACAAGGAACCGTTTATGCCACGGTACAACAACAATTGAATTCAGGTTAGATGTCTTAATGGTTGCAGTCTCATGCCACTTCTAACATCTTTCATACCAATCTACCCCTTATAAACCCCGCGATGTCTTGATTGTAAATTGAATTGTAAATTGTATTGTTTGAATTGTATATTGTATATAGATGGATGACTTACCGAAACCATGATATCAGTAAATGGATGTAACCGGAGAATCATGTAGATGGATGTATATCCATGGTTCGGTTCGGTCAATATAGATTGAATAGATATAACATATTGAATATATAGATTCATGGATTCATGTTGAATTGTAGTTAGTACTTGAATCATATTCAAGTCAAATTAATTATATCGAAACTCAGTTTGAGTCAGACAATTAGAAATGAAATTGAATCATGAATTAGGTTTTGGTGTTATCGGTAACCGCTGCACATGGACGGCGGGATTTGTGTCTTTTTTAAAGACGATTACCGTGTTGATAACACCGCTTGTTAAGTTGTCTACCTTAAATAGGCAAGCACCCATATCCCCGGCTCCCTGAGGCTCAAGAGACTGGTCCCGCTTAAACCTATGTTTACTAGAGTCCTTATTGTAATTTAGTATAATTTGGGGGGGTTTTATATAAAAATAATTTTGTATAATTTTCAAAATACACCTCAAGTATTTTATTATCGTCTTTACAGTTTTCATTGATATATATTTTATTATTGTGACATTTCTAGTGAATAAAACCTAATTTTCATAACATGGTATTTATTTGTAATATTGGAATTGTATGGTATTTTCTTGTAAATGGAATGTTTTTCTTGAATTTTGGAAATGTGGAATATTATAAATATTAAAAATAGATATTTTGATATTAATTACATATATATTTATTTATTAAAAATATAAGTTTTATTTATAATAGAAATCACATTTTATAAAGAAAATTGTATTTTTAAATCTTTCGAGACCGAATGCTCCTTGCGGAGGTTTGCATCTCGCACTATTAAGCCAGAGGATGTGCGATAATCTGTACCATCCCGAATGGGTTCCCTGAAATGGGTTGTAGCGGCGCTTTACAAAGATTTGTTAAAAATACATATCTTGTAGAAAAAGGTTTTTATAAGTTTAAGATAGTTTTGTGTAACATCGTATTTTCCCAAAACTATGTTCCCAAATATCATCGTGCTATGTTACATATGAATGTTGTAAGGAGATAGGTCATTATCTCATGAACTATCTAAAGGTATAGCAAGGGGTAATGATGTTTTATGTCAAAACTAAACTATATGGTATTTTTCTGAAAAAGTGCGATAAAAATTACAATATGAATTCTTTTGCTATGAAACTTGTTCAATATATCTTGTTAATGTTTAATGGTCATGATGTGCAAGTTTGGTATTGTTGTATTTAAGAAAATTGGAACTTCTTAAAGAAAACCGAATCGGAAGTCGGATTAACTCCGCTTCCGTCGGGTTTTAGAAATACAAGTTTTTAGATTAGAAAAGAGAAGAGAGAGGAGGGACTTACTGAATTTTAGATTAGAGAAGAGGAAGAGGAAGTGGTAGGAGGTGCCGGTGCGTCATTTCGTCGCCGGGAGCTCCTAGGGTCGTCGTCGGAAGTTCGTCGGAGCTTCGTCCTTCGCTAACTCCACTTGCACACTATTGCACCTAGAATTTTCTTGAGAGTTTTGGACATAGATTTGGAGTGAGGAGGTGGAAAAGAGTGTGGGTATTTATAGGAGAATTTTAGGGTTAGGGTAGATGAAAAGATATATTGAAAATTTGTATTAAAAATTAGATTAATTGGGGTTTTGAATGGTTCTGTTAATGTGCAGGGTTTTTAAACCATTCAGGGGTTATAAGAAGACAAAAGGACACAAAAGTCATGAAGAGAGAATCAGATTTGGGGATGAATCGGGCGGCGGCGGCGACCGATTCGGCCCCCCCGACACCACGTGTCCCTTGTCTCTTGGTTAGTACAGTGGGTCGTTTGTTTTTAGTGTGACCTTTGGGTTTATGGTTTATGCACGTGTAGATTCTTGGGTTTCTAAAAAGATTTTAAAAAATCAATATAAAAAATAATATGGCTGATGGGATTTGAACTCTGGTGCTTTGGTTCAGCGGTGCAGGGTCTTACCAATGAGCTACAAGCTCCTTCTTACTATTAAAAAGCAAAACAAATACTTATAGTACTCACAGGAAATATAAATACTTCAAGTATACATTAACTTTAAATCAAATTTACGTACACAAGAATTGGAGTTGTTACAGTCTACCCTCCTTACAAAAATTTCGTCCTTGAAATTTGTAAAAGGAAAGTGTAACAGATTCAAGGAAAGTTTGATGACTGAAGTACTGATAGTGTATGAAAAATAACAAAGTGATACAAGGGTTTTAAAAATGTGAAAGAGACTTACTAGTGTTACCTTGGTCAACTGTCTCGGGTTCTACGGCTGCTAAGGTGTAAACTTGTCGCCGGGGAACGTTTCTCCTAGCTGGGGGAACATTTCTCTGTCCTCGAGGCATGTTCCTCAGTGCCTGTTGGAATTGGAGAGTATGCTGTGCAGGTGGTGGAGCTGGGAGTGCAAGACGAGGTGCAGGAGCCTGGATGGCTGGCCGCTGCGGGTAGTTGGTGTGTGTGTGAGCTGGGTTACTTCTTTAAGGATAGTTTCCAATTCCGTGATTGGATACGCTACAAACTAGACATATGTCTTTTGCGCGCCTACAGTCCTTCCACAAGTGTCCATTCCTCTTGCAATAGAAGCAAAAACCTAGACTTGGCTAGTTATTGATTTCTTCCGATCTCCTGGGTTCAATAGTTGGTCTTGAAGATGCTCCTCCTGCCATCTGATTGGCAGAGCGCTTTACTCCGGCAGATTGAGGTTTGCCCTTTCTCTTTACTACTGCCTCATATCTTCGGGCAGCTTTCAAAGCCATATCATGGGTTGGGAAATCCCCTGTAGCTAATGCAGCTTAGATTTCCGGGTCCAACCCTTGCTGAAATCTTCTAGCCCTGATCTCAACAGTCGGTATGAGATGGGCCGTAAACCTGCTGAGCATGGTAAACTCAGCATCATACCCGTCTACTGATTTTGTCCACATTGAACCTTGTTGTAGATGGATGAACTATTGTTCCATATTAAAGCGGGCAGTCTCAGGAAAGTACTTTTCATCGAACATGTCACGGAAAGTCTTCCATTCGATAGGTTGGCCAAGGCGGCTTTCTTCCGCCTTCCACCAAACCCGTGCATTGCCCGTGAGCTGTAGTTTCGCAACACGGACCCAAGCTATCTCTGGCACTTGTGCCGCTGCCAGATCATCTTCGATGCTCTGAGCGCATTCCTCGGCTTCTAGAGGGCTCTCTTTTCCTGAGAATTGCTTGGGGTGCAAAGGTTTGAATTGCTTCACCCCAGGTGCTTCTGCCCCTGGTCGGTTCATCAGGATAGCAGTCTGCTGCTGCTGTCCTTCCAGGAGGCTGCGAATCGCCTTAAGAAATACCGTCTGCTCATTGATCGGAGCAACTACGGCAGGTGTAATCGGTAGGGGAGGTGGAGTCTTGTTGAAGTCGGTGCTGGTGTTGTTTGGGGAATCCATAACCTTGGAAAAGAAATTTGGGTTAGGATAGATTCAAAATATATGGAATTGGAAAAGTCAAGGAATATGAATTGTAAAGAATATTTTCAGTTGCTGGTTCTTGTGTTATATTGCTTAGGTTGTTCACGAAGAACTGAACTGTATGGTAAGGTTCCATACAGCTCTGACCTGCATGGGCCACCAACAAAACCTGTCACACCCCGCTTTCCGGTGTACGGTGAAGGGGACGGGACGAGGCCACTACGTATTTACTCTGAAGTAAACACGTTGAGCGTATTTAAGCAATATAGGTAAAAATGCATAAGAGACACAGACAATAGATATAATTGAACAACAACTTTATTTATTCACATTCTTTTTACAATACATCTGAAAAATAAATACATGGAATGAAAAGCAATACCTAAACAGTGGTATAACAGAAATGGAAAGTACTGAAATGAAATGTACAAGTATCTAGAGCTCTGGGTCGAAGGCTAGCTGATCCAAGTCCTCACTGGTGGGCTCGATCTCCTGAAAGTCCGAATCACCTAACAACATTCCAAAGAAGAAAGAGAAGGAATGTCGTCAGCGAACAATCGCTCAGTAAGTCCCAAAGATAAAAGAGAAGTAGAATAGACAGAGAGAGAGAGTGTGTGTATGTGACTTTTAAAGTTATATTATATTGTTATAATGTTGTATTTAATGTTAACGCTGTTGTTTGTAGCTTGGTACAGAAGAGGCTAGTGTATACGAGAGGAGTCTCGTTAGACCAGAGACTACGGTGAATAGAATACAAGGAACCGTTTATGCCACGGTACAACAGCAATTGAATTCAGGTTAGGTGTCTTAATGGTTGCAGTCTCGTGCCACTTCTAACACCTTCTGTACCAATCTACCCCTTATAAACCCTGCGATGTCTTGATTGTAAATTGAATTGTAAATTGTATTGTTTGAATTGTATATTGTATATAGATGGATAACTTGCCGAAACCATGATATCAGTAAATGGATGTAACTGGAGAATCATGTAGATGGATGTATGTAATGCCCCACGCCCCAGTACAGATGGTATTGTCCGCTCTGGCCGAAACCGCACGGTTTTTCCCTTTAGAGCGAACTGGACCCGACCAGGGGCCAACTTCCCAGGAGGTCACCCATCCCAAGACTTCCCTGGTCCGAGCACGCTTAACTACGGAGTTCTCAAGCTCCTGTATTTCCGGTGAACTTAAAAGGCGCCTCTGTAATTAAGGGTGGTATCATTATATTTATAATGCAGTCCGGTCCTCTTTCGGAATGTGTTCCGAAAATTCCTCATTGTTCTACAGTGGGTCCCACGGACTCTAGAGGTGGCCCCTATAGATTCAAGAGGTAGCCCCCGCCCTCTTGGTATGACAATTGACGTGGCACTTTGCTCCGTGAACAAGAACCGGGTCCCGACATTCTCCCCACCTTTGAACAATGGTTCGTCCTCGAACCACAGACCTACTACTGAGGGACCTGCATGGGCCACCATAAATGTAATGCCCCATGCCCCATGCCCCAGTACAGATGGTATTGTCCGCTCTGGCCAAAACCGCACGGTTTTTCCCTTTAGAGCGAACCGGACCCGACCAGGGGCCACTTCACAGGAGGTCACCCATCCCAAGACTTCCCTGGCCCGAGCACGCTTAACTACGGAGTTCTTAAGCTCCTGTATTTCCGGTTAACTTAAAAGGCGCCTCTGTAATTGAGGGTGGTATCATTATATTTATAATGCAGTCCGGTCCTCTTTCGGAATGTGTTCCGAAGATTCCTCATTATTCTACAGTGGGTCCCACGGACTCTAGAGGTGGCCCCTACAGATTCAAGAGGTGGACCCCACCCTCTTGGTACGACAATTGGCATGGCATTTTGTTCTGTGTGGCACTTTGCTCCGTGAACAAGAACCGGGTCCCGACAATCTATATCCATGGTTCGGTTCGGTCAATATAGATCGAATAGATTTAACAGATTGGATATATAGATTCATGAATTCATGTTGAATTGTAGTTTGTACTTGAATCATATTCAAGTCAGATAAATTATATCAAGACTCAGTCTGAGTCGAACAATTAGAAATGAATTGAATCCTGAATTAGGTTTTTGTGTTATCGGTAACCGCTGCACATGGACAACAGGATTTGTGTCTTTTTCAAAGACGATTATCGTGTTGATAACACCGTTTGTTAAGTTGTCTACCTTAAATAGGCAAGCACCCATATCTCCGGCTCCCTAAGGCTCAAGAGACTGGTCCCGCTTAAACCTATATTTACTAGGGTCCATATTGTAATTTAGTATAACTTGAGGGGGTTTTATGTAAAAATAATTTTGTATAATTTTCAAAATATAGCTCAAGTATTTTATTATCGTCTTTAGAGTTTTCATTGATGTATATTTTATTATTGTGACATTTCTAGTGAATAAAACCTAATTTTCATAATATGGTATTTATTTGTAATATGGAATTGTATGGTATTTTCTTATAAATTGAATGTTTTTCTTGAATTTTGGAAATGTGGAATATTATAAATATTAAAAATAGATATTTTGATATTAATTACATATATATTTATTAGAAATATAAGTTTTATTTATAATAGAAATCATATTTTCTAAAGAAAATTGTATTTTTAAATTTTTCGAGACCGAATGCTCCTTGCGGAGGTCTGCATCTCGCACTACTAAGCCCGAGGATGTAAGATAATCCGCACTATCCCGAACGGGTTTCCCGAAATGGATTGTAGCGGCGCTTTGCAAAGATTTGTTAAAAATACATATCTTGTAGAAAAAGGCTTTTATAAGTTTAAGGTAGTTTTGTGTAACATCGTATTTTCCCAAAACTATATTCCCAAAGATCATCGTGCTATTTTACATATGAGTGTTGTGAGGAGGTAAGTCATTATCTCGTGAACTATCTAAAGGTATAGCAAGTGGTAATGATGTTTTATGTCGAAACTAAACTATATAGTATTTTTTTTGAAAAAGTGCGATAAAAATTACAATATGAATTCTTTTGCTATGAAACTTGTTCAATATATTTTGTTAATGTTTAACGGTCATGATGTGCAAGTTTGGTATTGTTGTATTTAAGAAAATTGGAACTTCTTAAAGAAAACCGAATCGGAAGTCGGATTAACTCCACTTCCGTCGGGTTTTAGAAATAGAAGTTTTTAGATTTGAAAAGAGAAGAGAGAGGACGGACTTACTGGATTTTAGATTAGAGAAGAAGAAGAGGGAGTGGTAGGAGGTGTCGGTACGTCGTTTCGTCGCCGGGAGCTCGTAGGGTTGTCGTTGGAAGTTCGTCGGAGTTTCGCCCTTCGCTAACTCCACTTGCACACTATTGCACTTAGAATTTTCTTAGAGTTTTGGACAGAGATTTGGAGTGAGGAGGTGGAAACTAGTGTGGGTATTTATAGAAGAATTTTAGGGTTAGGGTAGATGAAAAGATATATTGAAAATTTGTATTAAAAATTAGATTAATTGGGGTTTTGAATGGCTCTGTTAATGTGCAGGGTTTTTAACCCATTCAGGGGTTATAAGAAGACAAAAAGACACAGAAGTCATGAAGGGAGAATCGGATTTGGGGATGAATCGGCCGGCGGCGGCGTCCGCTTCGCCGGCCGAGTCGGGCCCCCCCGACGCCACGTGTCCCTTATCTCTTGGTTAGTACAGTGGGGTCGTTTGTTTTTAGTGTGACCTTTGGGTTTACGGTTTATACATGTGTAGACTCTTGGGCTTCTAAAAAGATTAAAAGAAATCAATATAAAAAATAATGTGGCTGATGGGATTTGAACTCTGGTGTTTTGGTTCAGCAGTGCAAGGTCTTACCAATGAGCTACAAGCTCCTTCTTGCTATTAAAAAGCAAAACAAATAGTTATAGTACTCACAGGAAATATAAATACTCCAAGTATACATTAACTTTAAATCAAATTTACGTACACAAGAATTGGAGTTGTTACATTCTTCAAACCAACAACCTTCCAGGCTCTGATCCATAAACTAGCCTAAATGGTCCAAATGGGCAAGGGCCTTCCTCCTCAAGTAAGGACCCTCGAAACGCCAAGGGTAAAAGGAAAGCGGCCTTCGTTGCCAACGCTCAACAACAACTGAGTGGCCTAAAACTGACTGCTCGCCAAAATAACGCACGTCCACGCCTATCCGTGGAAGAAATGCTAGGATGCGCTTACTCATTTTCCCACGATAAGACAAGGAGACTATTTGAGTTGGCAATGCGTAACAAACTCATCACATTACCAGATGTCCAGTCGAAAATATTGCACTTTTGATATAACATTTTCCTTACTTTTCTTTGATATTAAAGGTGTTTATTGTAATTATAGAACATATGAGGGTTTATCTGCAAAATATTTTTTATCATATGTTTATACATTATAATTAACATTATGAAGGAAAATATATGTATATAATATTTATATGATATTTTGGTAATTAAAAATATGCATATCATATCAAATATTATTAATCAAATTTCTTAAAAATTTATTACCATATAAAATAATTAAGATTATATCTCTAATATAACAAATATTACTAAAATTATTCACGGAGATATTGTATAGATTTAGCTCAGGTCAAGAGATCAAGATATTCAAGATGTCAGGATCAAAAATCTGCTAAAATCGTAGAATCAATACTGGTAGAGACTCTGTAAATATTTGAAGAATCCAGGCATGGAAAAAATCTCCACGTGTCAACATGAGAAGGCCCCAGAAGTTTGGTACCCTAATTCCCCCAAACCGCGGCGCTTCCACGGCCATTAGCATCATTTAGCGCCGGATCTGCGACCAATTAATGGCCGTAGGATCTGTGATTTTGGAAATTGGATCTTTATGGCATATCTAAACCTATGACATCTAGGGTTTCTGATTTGAGAGCTATATAAAGGACCGAGGGCTAAACTTAGAGAACCATCACCTTTAATACCAAGCAGATCACCGTCAAAGAACAAGAGATCCACAACAGGTCCGCGATTCGACGTGATAGAGTGACGTGAATATCGACGGAATATCTACTTTCTACGAGGCAGAGATCGAGAGCATCTTCTTCTTCTTGTAATCTAAATTCGAAGGATTTGTACTTGTAAAGTTGATTAATAAAGGTAGATCATTTGCTTAATTATTGTAACACCCTAGTTCATTTATACCAGATCTATTTTGGGTATTTCTTTATTTATGGCTATTTCTCGATTTATTGTGTTTTGGGTGCGAATAATGTAATTGATATCTGTGTTTGCATTCGACCCGACCCACATGCTGGAAACCCGTCTTGATTCATGTTTATGATTTATCCCAGCTTGTTACGTGGATGTTGGCTATAGTGCCCTCAAGGAAATTATCATAGTCGCGGACTTGTGATTATGATGATTGAGTGAGGACCTATACCGATAAAGCAGTCTTACTCAAGATGATAGTATGCTATATGGTTTGTCTTTATCATCATATACATGTTGATAGAGCCCATAGGATTCTTGCTTGACTGCCAGCATTGTGATGGCGATCACATACATGGGAGCTAGGGGTTTATAAGTACATCCTTAAATGTCCCTAGTCGTGGGAGTATCGAGACCGGACATCGATACTCCAGTGTAGACTGGTGTATACTGATCGAGACCCCGACGAGGGGCGGTGGCCAGGTCTCACAAGCCATTGGTGTTAGTTTATTCACCTAAAATAGTATACAGGTGCTCATTGGGTCATGAGTACACTGGACGGACTCGCCGGGAACCTGTTAGTTGGTATTATACCTATTGTCAGATAGCAGTTTCCAGGTGATATGTGTACAGGTTAGTCTGTCGACCTGAGATCATCATTTGTCTTGTGTGAGTTCCCACTGTGCTTTGATTACTACCCTACCACGGCTCAAAGGAGTCGTGCAAACAGGTTTTAGTTGGGTACAGTCCCGAGCCACATGGAGGCAGTGATCGGATCATCGGGGATTCGTCTCCCCCGGTATTGGGGGTTGATGTCGTGTTGTGTACGGATGACCATCACCATAAATCCATGGCCACGGTGGACGAGAATTATCAATCCAGGATCGATAGTTTCTCAGGTGGTGATGGGTTTCATACCGACACTAAATATCGCGTTGTTGGGGGTCTGACTTTATCCACCCCCTAGACTCGATATGCGATACTCTTAGACGAACAGACCGGACTGTACGGATATTGTCACTGACAGGCTCAGTAAGGGTTCAGGATGAGTTTGCTCGTCGGCCTCTCTTTCGCTCAATACTTGGGTAGCCGTTACGTACAGCTAGTGCCGCTGACGTGCTTGTGGTTAAACCCACTGCCAGCGTATTGACGAGTCTTTAGAGTCCCACACAGAGGGTTTTCACGGTTCAGGCGATATGGTGTATATGACGTATGTTGGTACATACAGGTGTCCGATTAAATATGTGCATGCTGCGCAGACTTTAACCGGACGGTTGATACTACTAGCGGTTTAGGATTAAGCCGGATTATTAAATCGGGTTTTTGATTTAATAATTTACATATGTATTTATATATATGAATTCTAGTATTATTGTTCGCTATTTATTTTCTCTCTTGGCTATTCGTATTTTTGTACGAATACGCGTATATGTATTTCGATACATGTAGCGGGAAGTATTCCGTATTTTATACGGAATAGCTTCTAGAAGCTTTGTCACCTCATTATTTGATTTCCATTTATGGAAATTCATTATCATTTAATAATGAGGTGGAGGGTGGAAAAGGTGACAAGGAGTGGGCATGGGTCAAAGCATGGGCTTGAGTATGGTTTGCATTGTTTAATGTAATTAAACAATGAAATATTTTTGGGGAATGAGAGGGGGCCGGCCACTTTAGAGTGGGCATGGGGCTCATTTCATTTTGAGGATTTTTGATTATTACACTAGCTCACTCTCTCACTCTCTCATGTTCTAAAAATACTTAGCCATTTTTGTTCATGCCAAGTCTTCATCACCTCCTCCATTCACCTTCTATGGATGCTCTCTTGAGCTCATGGGTAGAGAGAAATTTGTAGTGACATTTTGTAATACCCGGTTCATTTATATACACCTATATCTGTATTTTTGTTATTCTTGAATTTTATTTAATTTATTTAATTTTATTTCTTCTAAACCCCAAACCCTACTATATCTCTTTTTCCCAAAATCTTCCTTTAAGCCCCGGCCCCCTCTCCATTATTATTTCTTTTATTCATTAAGATTTAAACCCAGCCCAACTCCCCTATTTCTTTTATTTAAAAGTTAAACCCTAAAACCCAAACCATATTTTACTCAGCCATAACCTATATTTCTCCCCAAGCCCATGTAAATTAAAATAGGATTTAAACCAATCCCTCGGCCTAACACCATTTTTCCCTTTGTTAATAAATTCCCCCAGCCCATTCTTTTTTACTTAAACCTAATTTCTTTTATTCTTAAAACCCGGCCCACTCCCTCTTTTCTCCTCAAATTTCCTTTATTTATACTCCTCGGCCCAACCCCTGGCCCGGCCCGTTTCCTTTCCCATATAATTCCTTTAAATTTTCACACTGGCCCGGCACTTCCTCTTCAGCCCGCACCCGCGCCTCCTACCCGACCCGCCACCTACAGTGCCCCGCCTTCTTCCCCAACGGTAACCTCCCCATTCCGCTTCCTTCGCCTCATCCCACGCCCGCGCCCGCGCTCTTGTCGGCCACGCTCGTGCGCCGTTACCCTCGCAATCACCTCCATCCCTCTACCTCTTTCTTCACTCTTTCTCTCGAGCTCTAGACCTCACCCACCTCGTTCACCCAACCCACTGCTCCCATCACCCACACTCACGCCACCGACGACGACGTCGCGCACTCCCTCGTGATTTCCTCTCGATCGTCTCCATCTCGCTCACCTCCTCATCCCTCCAACTCTCATCACTTCTTCTTCCTCCTCTCCATCGCTCCTAAACCCACAGTCATCCCTCACCTCACCATCCCTAAATCTTTGCCTCGTCGCCGGCGAGCACCTCCTCTCCCACTCAAACCCAAGCTCCCTCACTGCCTCACCAACCACGACCGAGTCCCCTACACTCCCAACCACTGCGCCCGAGCTAAACCACCACCGACGCCCCTCTTCTTCCCGACAACCACCACCATCATCATCGTCGTCGTCGTCGTCGTCGCCATCACTTCTCTCAACCTCTGTTTCTCTCTCGATCTCTCTTCCTCTCTCCCTATCTCTCTCTGCTTTCTCTCACACTCTCTGTGTCTCTCTCTCTGTTCTCTCTGTTCCCTCTCTCTCTTTGAGATTTTTGTTCTCTCTATATATATACATATCTCTCATTCTCTCTCCCCCAATTTCTACCTCTCTCTCTCCCTCCTTCTCTGTCTAACTCCCTCTCTCTGTAGCTCTCTCTCTTCTTTCAATCTCCCTGTCAATCTCTCTCAGTCCCTCTCTCAATTTCTCAAATCTCTGTTTCTCTCTCCCTCTGCAATTCTCTCTCTGTGTCCCCCTCACTCTCTCTGCAGTACGAGCACCTCTGCCTCGCCTCGCCCGTCGCCTGAGCTCGCAACAGCCCGTCACCAAGCTCGAGCCAAGCCCAGCCGAGACTCGTCGTGTTGTTGCTACTTCGTGCCCAAGCGCGACACCACTGCCTTCGCTGCCGACCATCGCCAAAGCGTCTTCAGGCAAGTTCCATAGTTGCTACATGCTAATTTGTATTAGTTACGAACTATAATCTTTTAGATTCCATACTTACTATCCTCAGCAAATTATACGACGCAACTGTTCGATGCATGATCTCAATGGAAATTCTCATTTAATTTGACGGAACTCAATTGTATAATCTGGCCCGTAAGGCTGTGAATCTAGTGTGTGAATTTCATAGGAAAATATGACCGTTAATGACTAAAACGAATACCCCCAAATACAGCCATAAAACTGGAAATTTCTCGTATCTGAAAACGGTTAAAATCACCATAAATTAATTATATACTGGAATGATGTGTTCGAGGGATCAAATCGAAGCCGGCTCGATGAACTATAACCCTATGCAAGTTTCTAATAATTTCTGTACTTAAACTGCGACAATATTTAGATCGGAGTGCGACTCTGGACTGCAGTCCAGAGCGACTCCAGTTGTTGTTTACTGTCCCGTAATGGGTACCACCTTATTTCCTTAACTCGTAGGCTGCCGAACTCCATAGTTTATTAAAGGTGAATTTGTTAGCTAGATAACACAAGTGGTTTCATCCTGTTTCGTCATCGTTTGCTATTTAATCTCTAATTTAAAAGAGCTGGACGTATAACTGTCCAGAACAGATTCAGAAGTGACATACTAGCGTTAAACAGTGTATAAATCCTGACGTACAGACGCGATTGAGAATCCGTATGTTGCATTGAAAACCTTACTGAAAACCCTAGATTTCATTAAACTGTAGCGTTGCTAAATTCTGATCCCAACTGGGATTAAAATGCGTTGCGAAACGGACTTCCGATTCTGAAACCGGATTTCCAGCCGTGAACGTTTGAAATGAAATGGCCATAATTAGTGATCCTGGAACCTGATTGGCGTGAAACCAAATTCGCTGGATAGATAACTGAACATACTACTTATTCTCCGTTCATCGTTTCGCTAAACTGTACACGTACGATTTATGATAAATCGTGCAAGTGATAGATTACTGATTTATGACATTCTAATCATGCCTTACATACTGTTTACGCATCATATCATACATATGTCACTGCATTGATAACCTAATGATAATGTGCATTACCCAGTGTTAGGTATTAGTGATGATTGTGGCAAGTACGTAAGTGTTCGTGCATGAGTGAATAAGTGAAAGTGACACGTACTTGTACACAATCAGTGAACCTTAATATTCTATTGCATTGTTGACGTCTGTGGGACGCGTGTACGTGTGACTATAAGTGGTATGTGACACTTATGGAAGCTCTTGCATGGGTGTCACATATAAGGCATCAGACACTGCCATTTATCTTGGGTATTAGCCGGGACGTTCTTGATGGAGATCCTGTCTCCAGTTCTCGCGCAGACTCGCCACAGACCGACTGGTATTTGAGGTTATGGTTAGCGTTTGATGTAGACCACGGGGTGTGGGGTAGTTTGAGTGTGAGTTCAACAGAATCTCGGGAGTCCCATACCGGCTTATATATATGGAGATATATGGAGATTTACAGGGTACATGATTATTACCGTGAGTTACATGTTGGGCCGGTGGTCCCTTGCCCTTGGGTTCTACCCTTGGGTGGAGGACACTCGCGAGTGGTTGACTCTCACACTTGGACTGACGATAGGCTTAGTGACCCGTACAGTGAGACTTAGAGACTGATAGGGATAATGGCATTGATATACATTACTTACCGTTGTTGACATACCTGGCATATTATATTACTGTTTTCCTGTTCACTTGATCCATTAGACACTTCATTGATTACTACATGTTCATATCTATACCGTTCTGATTTACTGTTATATATATCTATTATCACTGTTCGAGTTGTCACTTGTTTATATATATTATATTGCTATTGTGTCGCTCTGACGACCTGAGTATGCATGCTCAGTGTGAGGAGTAGATTTAGCCGGGACCAGGACCAAACGCACATCACGGACATATTGATTATCTATCCAGAGTTATATCCTCTTGTTTCCCATCAGGTCAGTTCTTTATATTGTTTTGTTCCATTTACTGCATTTCTCATTACCTGCGCATTATTTACTGTTTACCACATAAAGCTAGAAGCCGAAGTGTGACTACGGCAGGACATTCCTTGACCGTAGGAGCATGGCTGGCCTTGTCAACCCCTCGTATTCCGTATTTTGGGAAGCGGGGCGTGACATGGTTTAGTTGGTATCAGAGCCAGGTTTGCTTCGATTGGGATTGCAGTTTTCCGTGTATAGCTTGGCAATCTAAGACATTCCTTGGTCAAGGTTGTAAACTAGTCATTCTTGATCCATATTGTAATACCCAGCCCTTTTATACCAAAACCTGTATTTTGTTACTCTAGAATTCTATTTATTTTTATTTCTTTCTAAACCTCATTTTTCTTTTATCAATAAAAAACCCAAACCCTATTCTTTTATATCCTATATTTTCTTTACCCCAAGCCCATCCCTTTATTTAATTAATTCATTCAATTTCCCCCAGCCCACTTCTTCAGCCCGGCCCTCTCTTTTATTTATTTTTTTTGTTTAAAATCTTTAGCCCGGCCCAACTCCCTCCAGCCCGCGCCTCCAGCCCGCGCCTCCAACCCGACCCGGCCCACTACCCACCCCTCTTCCTCCAACGGCTACACCCCCATTTCCCGCTCCACTGTTCTCTCGATTCACCATCGTCGCCGCTTTCCTCGTCAACGCTCACGCCACGGCCGCAACGCCGTTGCCCACGCCCCGCGACCTCAAGCACGACTCCTCGACCCAACCTCACTCCTTCCTCTCAAAACTCTCAATCACTCTATCCCCTCCTCTCTTTCTTTCCTCCTCCTCTCTCGAATCCACCATCAACACCCTCTGTCACGCCCCGCTTCCCAGAGTACGCAAGATTGGGCACGTGACATAGCCAACCATGCTACCTGTGGGTAGGAAGTATCCATCCACAGTCACATTACGGCTGTAGAGATATCAAGAACAAGATAAATAAACTATCTAACACATGTCCAAATCCATAATGATAAGAGTCAATGAAAAATAAGTGCGGAAGCAATGATCCAATACAATAATAGAAAGGTACGTCCCATACTGCGGGATCGCACCTGGAAATAAAATACAATAAATGAACTAACCACTACAGAACTCACAAATCAGCCTGCTGGCTGAAGTACTCCTGCTCGGTCGTCGACAATGGTAAAGAATCTGGGCCATGCAAAACCCAGACGTCAGCGCGTCTCATCATCAAGTAGTAACATAATAACCAGGCAATGCGAATATAAACATGAATAAAACAAGGATAACAATAGTATGTGTCAGAGCAGTGCAGAGTAGTGTGCAGTGGGTAACTAAATTGTTCTATCAGGTTTTCTATTCTAAAGTCTTTGAAATCAATTGATGACTCGTCGATGTAACTCAATAGTATCCCGTGCGTGCCCGGGACCACGGTCAAGACCCTCGGGGCTGAATCCGAGACATGCCGCTAGGCAGTAAATAGGTAGCAGGATGGACGAGTGATGTCAGCATCATCACTCCCGGACTGGCCAAGCCCGTAAGACTGATCAGAACAGGTATCGAACTGTTGAGTTACAAGTCGGTTTCACCTTTGATTTCCCCATACCCCCAAGCTATGTATGTCAGGTCAGGTATTCAATAATCAGGGACTAATGCCAACACAGGATCAGGTAAAAGCAGGTCTGTCTGGATAGACAACAGGAATGGTCCATGAGGACCCCAAGTCAGGTTTGTCGGCATTAGGCATGAGATCATGTAATAAGTCAGGTCGTGGTACAGTAGGTTGAGTCGGTATGTACATGGTGTCATGTCCGGTGTATCAGTATGTAAATATATGTCAGGTGTAGCAGGGTCGGGTCAATATGTGATGTAATCGAGTATGTGCTCCCAACAGGTATACAATCAAATAAGTAACGGCAGCAAGAATTTAAAGTAAACAGCACTGATAGTCATTTAATCACAATGGTACATGATTATGATGCAGTTGTATTATACTAACAGGTTCGAGCACCCTTGGGGTGCAATAATCACAGGGTAGCGCAATATCAGTAACAGAAAGTAATGAAGATATATGTGTGCGATTATCATCCTTTAAATAGCAAATGATTAACTGGTAGTTTTGTTATTAGGATTACAGCGGCAAAATACGGTTTACGTTACAGTATCATGATATATGTCATATTTCTTCCAAATGAGAAAAGTGACTATACTAGTTAATCTTTGCAAGTTTAATGACTCAAGCACACTTAATTTGTATAGCATAGCATGTAGCAAGTAATACTTGCCTGGACGGAACGCAAACCGGAAAACACGAATGTAGCGTCGGCGGAAAACACGCGACGGATGCACGGGTCGTGGATCGAGTCCAAACAGCGAACAGCGGGACAACACGGACCAGAGTACTTCGCTGGAGAGTCGGGTCCAGTCGTCGGCACGGCCGGAATCCGGCGAAATGTCAAAACGGCGACCAAGTTAGCAAATACAAAAAAAAGCGATGAAACAAACAGCGAAGGGAAAAGGGAAGGGAGAAGGTAAAGATATGCTTACAGGGATAGCGAGGGTGGCAACCGTGACGGGTTTGACGGCGATGGGGCGACGGCGGCGAACAGGGAACGCGGGCAGCGGCTGACTTGGCTGTAGGTTGCTGGAAGAGGAGGGATGGTGAGGAACTGGCTTGGTTTGGGTTGTAGGGGAAGAGGAGGCGGTCGGTGGTGGCGCTGGCGACGACGACGAGGGTCGACGGCGGCTTTTCCGGCGACTGGTGAAGTGCTAGGGTTCGGGCGTCGTGGGTCTGTTGCAGCGCCGGCGAGGGAAGGAGGAAGACGGTGAAAAGGTCAGGACGAGGGTGAAGGGAGGAGGTCGACGTCGTCGGCGATGGGAGGCGGCGGCGACGGCAGCACTGTGTGCAGGTGGCGGTGGAGTTGGGTGCAGGAGTTTGAAGGAGGGAGAAGAGGAGGAAGGGGGTGCGGTCGAGGCTGTGGAGGCGAGGATGATAGTGGCGAGGTCGCGGGGAGGTCGACGGCGAGGCTGCGGCGGCTAGGGCAAGGCTAGGGTTGGGGTTCGTGGGTTCACGCGAGGTTTCTCTCTGGGGAGATGAGGGAACAGTGAAGTTATATATATAAGAGAGAGAGAGAGAGAGAGAGAGACGGGCCCACGAGGGATTAATCCCCTCGTGATTGGCCAGGGCAAAATTTGAGAAGGGATTTAAGGGATTAGTCTATTATTTAATTAACAGTTGAGATTGAATATATATATTTATTATAGTTTTAGATTATAAAATTAAATTGGGATTTTGGCGCTAAATGAAATACTTCCAAATCGCGCCCGGGTTGCATCCAAATATTTGAAATTCAAATAATAGGATTTTAAGCGAGTTCCAAATTTTGAAAAGAGATGTTTTGTGATTAAAATGTATGCCCCCAAGTCGGACACTTGCACGCGCGCGTAGCCGTCCAAACTTGCCCGTTTCACCGAACGGGATGAAATCTCGACGCGCGGACGCTACCACGCGACTAGTGGTGACGAGTAGGCCAACATAGATATTTTTAATTTCATTTTAGGTGTTAAAATTTGTTATATGCCAAAATGACTTAACCGGTTAAAATTTAGCAAAATCACCAAACAAGCAAGATAATTGAAATAAGCAATGTATAACACTCAACCAGTAACAGAAATAGTATTATTGGGCTCGGGTGTTACATCATACCCAACTACAAAAAGAATTTTGTCCTCGAAATTCCAAGAATACAAGATAGATAGCTACAGGAAAAGGTGAGGAAATTTCTGCCGGATCTCGTCTTCTCGCTCCCAAGTGGATTCTCCGTGCGATTGATTACCCCAAGAAACTAGCACAAGAGGGGTAACCTTGTTCTTAAGAACCCCTTTCTCTTCGATCCTTGATTTCAACAGGTCGCTCCTCAAAAGTTAGGTCCTCCCGTACATTCAACTCCGAATGATCCAAGACGTGAGTTTCATCGCGAACATACCTCCGTAGTTGAGATACATGAAACACATCATGCACTCCTGCCAAGGACTGTGGTAACGCCAAACGGTACGCTACCTCTCCAACACGCTCCAATATCTCGAAGGGTCCAACGAATCGAGGACTAAGCTTTCCCCGACTCCCAAAGCGAAACACCCCTCTAGTCGGTGATATTTTCAAGAATACCAAATCATCCACGGCGAACTCTAGAGGTCTTCTTGACGCGTCAGCCAACTTTTCTGTCTGTCTTGAGCTGTCTTCATATGCTTCCTGATTGTATTCACCTTCTCGACTGTCTGTACTACCAAATCTGGTCCCAGCAATCTTCGTTCACCGACATCATCCTAACAAACAGGTGAACGGCATTTTACGACCAAACAACGCTTCAAACGGAGCCATCTGGATTGTTGCTTGACAACTGTTGTTGTATGAAACTCCACCAAGTGTAGGGGATCCTCCCAAGAACCCTTGAAGTCCAACATGCATGCTCTCAACAAATCTTCAAGTGTCTGAATCGTTCTCTCCGATTGTCCATCAGTTTGAGGATGATAAGCTGTGCTAAACTTCAATCGAGTCCCCAAACTTTCTTGTAAACTCCTCCAGAAGTGTGACAAGAACCGAGTATCCTGATCGGACACGATGCTCACCGGTACTCCTTGCAATCTTACCATCTCCTGCATGTACCGCCCTGCCAAAGTCTCCGTCGATTGACCAACCCGAAAAGGAATAAAGTGAGCTGCCTTGGTCAACCGATCGACAATCACCCATACTGCATTGTTGCCCTTTGGACTCCGCGGTAAAGCCGTCACGAAATCCATGGTTATATGTTCCCACTTCCACTGAGGAATCGGAAGTGGTTGCAACAAACCAGCAACCCTTTGGTGTTCGGCCTTGACTTGCTGACACACCAAGCACTTAGCCACGAAGCGAGCAATCTCCCGTTTCATACCTTCCCACCAGAAGTGCTGTCGAATATCTCGGTACATCTTTGTCCCTCCTGGATGTACAGAGTAAGCTGAACTGTGTGCCTTCTTCATAAGCTCTTCACGCACATCCCCTTTTGGCACACACGCACGGCTACCATACCTCAACGAACCATCTTCGTGGATCAGTAAATCGGTTCGTAATCCGGTTTCAACCTGCTCTCGAAACCTTTGCAGTCTAGGATCCTGTGATTATGCCGCGTTAATCTTCTCAACCAAGGACGACTATACTTGCAACTGCATCAACTGTCCCGTAGAGTGTGGTAGCACAACCTCCAAGTCAAATCTTCGAAAATCCGCAATGATCTCCCTCTGTGTAGTCAACACATGGATTGCTGGTAACCGACTAAGCGCATCCGGCACGACGTTAACTTTTCCCGGATGGTACTTAAGATCAAGGTCGTAGTCGGCCATCAGCTCCAACCATCTGCGTTGCCTCATGTTCAACTCCTTCTGAGTGAACACATACTTCAAACTCTGGTAATCTGTAAAGACTTCGACTCTCTCGCTTAAAAGGTAGTGTCTCCAAATCTTCAAGGCGAAGATCACGGCCGCAAGCTCCAAGTCATGAGTCGGGTAATTCTTCTCATGAGTCTTCAGTTGTCTTGATGCGTAAGCTACGACCTTCCCATTCTGCATCAAAACACATCCCAATCCTTTTCCAGATGCGTCGCTGTGAATCACCGGTCCTCCTGAATTATCTGGTACGGTCAGGATAGGGGCGGTTATCAACTTCTGCTTCAACGTCTCGAAGGCCAATGCACATCCATCCGTCCAAATAAAAGGTACTTCCTTATGCGTAAGCTTGGTCAACGGTTCTGCCAAACGAGCGAAGTTTTCCATAAATCTCCTGTAGTATCCGGCCAAACCAAGGAAACTTCTTATCTCAGTCACTTTTCTCGGAATAGGCCAATCTCGAACTGCTGCAATCTACCCTGGATCGACGGCGATTCCATCGCCAGACACAACATGCCCCGAAAATTTCACTCCCTCCAGCCAAACTCACACTTACTCATTTTCACATAAAGCTTCTCCTGTCTCAACATCTGCAGGACCTGATGATATCCGGATTGCAAATCCAGTTTCGAGAATACTCTCGCGCCACTAAGCTACTCAAAAGTTCTCCAATGTGAGGGATCGGGTACTTGTTCTTAATAGTCACCCGGTTCAATTCTCGGTAATCAATGCACATCCTTCTCGTGCCATCCTTCTTCTTTACTAAAAGAACTGGAGCTCCCCAAGGCGAGTTGCTGCTTCGAATCCAACCCTTCTCAAGTAATTCACCAACTTGTTTCTTAACTTCTTCCAATTCCACTGGTGCCATCGGGTAATAAGCTTTAGTTACTGGTGCTGCACCAGGAATAAGGTCAAACGCGAACTCCACGTCTCTCCTCGGTGGTAGATTCAATATCTTTGCTCTGCCCATGAAATCGCGAACTACCACCGGTTCTTCACAACCATCAACTTCCATAGCTGCAAGAACACTGTTTGTCGGCCTAGCCCTAAACTCGACTGGCCCGACAGAACTGCTTCCTTACCGCAACTGCTGTCTGCATCATTGGCTGCGAAAGTCCAGCGAAACTACTGAGTCTCGTCCACTCTGCTGTATGCACGTCCACAGTTGCTCCATTAAGTTTCAGCCCAATAAATCTCTCTTCCATTCCTCCCGTGCAGTCCGCGGGAAGAACTTCTCCAGGAAACTCTTAGAGAAATCCGCCCAACTGATCGGCTTGGGCAAGCGGGTCTCCTCCACAAGACACCACTCTCGGGCGAAATCCACTAGATGAAAGCGCACTACATCAACTCCTTTGTCCTCTGGAATCTGTGTCGCAATCAGCAAATTCTCCGTGTCACTAGCCACTGCTCGGCTGGCAACGGCTCCTCCAGACCAGTGAAAGTAGACGGACCCAAAAGTCTGAAATCTGCTACGGTCCCTACTCGTTCGACTGGTCTAGTTCCATCGTTGTTTACAGACTGCTGAACGATCTGCAAACCTTCCTGAAACGAATCTGCTATTGCTGGATCAGCTCAGTCTGTCTCTTTGATTTCCAGCATTTCTCTTATCACTCCAGGCATGGCGGCTTCGTTCACACGCCTTTGGTACGTCTTCAACTTCTTACCTGCCATCATCCTGAACTCAAAACACCCAACATTAGCATGATGATAGATTCTGAATATGGATCAAGGCTAGAACTCCAAGATACTTAAATAGAGTACCGCATTGTAGCTATGCCGCGGTATCATAGCCGCAATTACTTAACTCTACCCAAGTCGCCCAAGTCCTAGGGATAACAAGGAATCAGGTTTCCGAGTCGACATGCAAAGTAAGTTTGCACGTCGTAAAAGATATAATCCTGAAGAATGTGATTCAAGAATGGTAAAACGGTCAAGGTGGCAGGACATGTTTCCTAAACACGGGTATTCTGATTCGTGTATTGGGTACAATACCCAACTACAAAGAATCAACCCAACTAACCTATGGCTCTGATACCAAAAGAACCATGTCACGCCCCGCTTCCCAGAGTACGCAAGATTGGGCACGTGACATAGCCAACCATGCTACCTGTGGGTAGGAAGTATCCATCCACAGTCACATTACGGCTGTAGAGATATCAAGAACAAGATAAATAAACTATCTAACACATGTCCAAATCCATAATGATAAGAGTCAATGAAAAATAAGTGCGGAAGCAATGATCCAATACAATAATAGAAAGGTACGTCCCATAATGCGGGATCGCACCTGGAAATAAAATGCAATAAATGAACTAACCACTACAGAACTCACAAATCAGCCTGCTGGCTGAAGTACTCATGCTCGGTCGTCGACAATGGTAAAGAATCTGGGCCATGCAAAACCCAGACGTCAGCGCGTCGCATCATCAAGTAGTAACATAATAACCAGGCAATGCGAATATAAACATGAATAAAACAAGGGTAACAATAGTATGTGTCAGAGCAGTGCAGAGTAGTGTGCAGTGGGTAACTAAATTGTTCTATCAGGTTTTCTATTCTAAAGTCTTTGAAATCAATTGATGACTCGTCGATGTAATTCAATAGTATCCCGTGCGTGCCCGGGACCACGGTCAAGACCCTCGGGGCTGAATCCGAGACGTGCCGCTAGGCAGTAAATAGGTAGCAGGATGGACGAGTGATGTCAGCATCATCACTCCCGGACTGGCCAAGCCCGTAAGACTGATCAGAACAGGTATCGAACTGTTGAGTTACAAGTCGGTTTCACTTTTGATTTCCCCATACCCCCAAGCTATGTATGTCAGGTCAGGTATTCAATAATCAGGGACTAATGCCAACACAGGATCAGGTAAAAGCAGGTCTGTCTGGATAGACAACAGGAATGGTCCATGAGGACCCCAAGTCAGGTTTGTCGGCATTAGGCATGAGATCATGTAATAAGTCAGGTCGTGGTACAGTAGGTTGAGTTGGTATGTACAGGGTGTCATGTCCGGTGCATCAGTATGTAAATATATGTCAGGTGTAGCAGGGTCGCGTCAATATGTGATGTAATCGAGTATGTGCTCCCAACAGGTATACAATAAAATAAGTAACGGCAGCAAGAATTTAAAGTAAACAGCACTAATAGTCATTTAATCATAATGGTACATGATTATGATGCAGTTGTATTATACTAACAGGTTCGAGCACCCTTGGGGTGCAATAATCACAGGGTAGCGCAATATCAGTAACAGAAAGTAATGAAGATATATGTGTGCGATTATCATCCTTTAAATAGCAAATGATTAACTGGTAGTTTTGTTATTAGGGTTACAGCGGCAAAATACGGTTTACGTTACAGTATCATGATATATGTCATATTTCGTCCAAATGAGAAAAGTGACTATACTAGTTAATCTTTGCAAGTTTAATGACTCAAGCACACTTAATTTGTATAGCATAGCATGTAGCAAGTAATACTTGCCTGGACGGAACGCAAACCGGAAAACACGAATGTAGCGTCGGCGGAAAACACGCGACGGATGCACGGGTCGCGGATCGAGTCCAAACAGCGAACAGCGGGACCACACGGACCAGAGTACTTCGCTGGAGAGTCGGGTCCAGTCGTCGGCACGGCCGGAATCCGGCGAAATGTCAAAACGGCGACCAAGTTAGCAAATACAAAACAAAGCGATGAAACGAACAGCGAAGGGAAAAGGGAAGGGAGAAGGTAAAGATATGCTTACAGGGATAGCGAGGGTGGCAACCGCGACGGGTTTGACGGCGATGGGGCGCCGACGGCGAACAGGGAACGCGGCAGCGGCTGACTTGGCTGTAGGTTGCTGGAAGAGGAGGGATGGTGAGGAACTGGCTTGGTTTGGGTTGCATGGGAAGAGGAGGCGGTCGGTGGTGGCGCTGGCGACGACGACGAGGGTCGACGGCGGCTTTTCCGGCGACTGGAGAAGTGCTAGGGTTCGGGCGTCGTGGGTCTGTTGCAGTGCCGGCGAGGGAAGGAGGAAGACGGTGAAGAGGTCAGGACGAGGGTGAAGGGAGGAGGTCGACGTCGTCGGCGATGGGAGGGGGCGGCGACGGCAGCACTGCGTGCAGGTGGCGGTGGAGTTGGGTGCAGGCGTTTGAAGGAGGGAGAAGAGGAGGAAGGGGGTGCGGTCGAGGCTGTGGAGGCGAGGATGATGGTGGCGAGGTCGCGGGGAGGTCGACGGCGAGGCTGCGGCGGCTAGGGCAAGGCTAGGGTTGGGGTTCGTGGGTTCACGCGAGGTTTCTCTCTGGGGAGATGAGGGAACAGTGAAATTATATATATAAGAGAGAGAGAGAGAGAGAGAGAGAGAGATTAGAAGAAGAAGAGAGAGAGAGAGAGACGGGCCCACGAGGGATTAATCCCCTCGTGATTGGCCAGGGAAAAATTTGAGAAGGGATTTAAGGGATTAGTTTGTTATTTAATTAACAGTTGAGATTGAATATATATATTTATTATAGATTTAGATTATAAAATTAAATTGGGATTTTGGCGCTAAGTGAAACACTTCCAAATCGCGCCCGGGTTGCGCCCAAATATTTGAAACTCAAATAATAGGATTTTATGCGAGTTCCAAATTTTGAAAAGAGATGTTTTGTGATTAAAATGCATGCCCCCAAGTCGGACACTTGCACGCGCGCGTAGCCGTCCAAACTTGCCCGTTTCACCGAACGGGATGAAATCTCGAAGCGCGGACGCTACCACGCGACTAGTGGTGACGAGTAGGCCAACATGGATATTTTTAATTTCATTTTAGGTGTTAAAATTTGTTATATGCCAAAATGACTTAACCGGTTAAAATTTTGCAAAATCACCAAACAAGCAAGATAATTAAAATAAGCAATGTATAACACTCAACCAGTAACAGAAATAGTATTATTGGGCTCGGGTGTTACACCCTCTGCCGCTCCGATCACCGGCCACCTCCTCCCCGAGCACCCTCATCTGCACCCTCTAACCAGAGCCCACCTCATCTCTCCATCCATCTCCTCTCTCGCCGACATACCCTCCATCACCCGAGCTCGAGACGAGCACTGCAGCCATCTCGACACCCACCTGCGTTCTCGCCGGCGAGCCCCCTCTCACCGGGATCGCCTCGCCGACGCATCATCATCATCGCCATCACTCTCTCCGTCTCCATCATCCCCTCTCTTCCCCTCTCGCAATCCCTCTGCTTTCTCTCTCTCCCTCTGCTTTCTCTCTCTCTCTCTGTTTTCTCACTCTCTCTCTCTTCCTCCACTCTCTCTCTATCCGATCTCTCTCTCTGCCTCTCTCTTTGCCTCTCTCTCTCTGTGTGTCCTCTCTCTCTCTCACTCTCAATCTAACTCTCTATCTCTCTCTCTCACTGATCTCTCTCCCTCTCTTAAAATCCCTCTCTCTTCCTCTGCAGCCCTCTCCGTCGCACACGCAAACTACCAACAGCACGAGCCCCAACATCCACGAGCCTCGACTGCATCCTACCCGACCCGAGCTCACCCGGAGCCGTTGCCGTCACGGTGCTAGTTCGTCGTGCGCCCGTACTGTACTTCGCTGCCGTGCGCCTCTAGGAAAGTTTTATACTTGCTACATGCTAATTGGTATTCGTCGTTACGAACTATAATTTTATAAATTCTATACTAAATATCCTCGATAAATTATACGATGCAACTGTTTGATGTGTGATCCCAATGAAATTACTTGTCTAATTTGACGGAACTAGATTTTCTGTCTTGGCCCGTGTAGTGATGAACACCTTGTACAAATTTCGCTGGAAAATATGACCGTTAACGACTAAAACAACTACTCTCAAGTTTACTTGTAAAACTGGAATTTCCTTGTACCTGAAAACCGTTAAAATCACCATAAATTATATACACACTGGAACGATGTGATCGAGGGCTTAAATCGAAGCCGACTCGACGAACTATAATCCTACACAAGTTTCTATTAGTTTCTATACTTAAATGGTGACAAGATTTGGATCGGAGTGCGACTCTGGACTGCAGTCCAGAGCGACTCCAGTTGTTGTTTACTGTCCCGTAATGGGTACCACCCTGTTTCCTTAACTCGTAGGTTGCGGAACTCCGCTGTGTTTATTATAGGTGAATCTGTTTTCTAGACAACTCAAGTGGTTTCATCCTATTTTGTTATCGTTTGTTAATTAATCTGTAATTTAAAAGATGGGAACGCATAACAGTCTCAGCAGAATCAAAACTGACATATTGGTATGGAATAGTGTATACCTCCTAACGTACAGATGCGATTGAGAAACCGTCTATTGCGTTGAAAACCTTACTGAAAACCCTAGATTTCATCCAACTGTAGCATCGCTAAAATCTGATCTCAACTGGGATTAAAATGCGTTGCGAAACGGACTTCCGATTCTGAAATCGGATTTCCAGCCGTGAACGCTTAAAATGGAAT
The DNA here is from genome assembly GCA_030015575.1 of Agapanthus africanus. NCBI lineage: Eukaryota > Viridiplantae > Streptophyta > Magnoliopsida > Asparagales > Amaryllidaceae > Agapanthus > Agapanthus africanus. The sequence continues at coordinate 553,274,827 of JASDDO010000031.1, forward strand.
GGCTATAATTAATGATCCTGAAACCCGATTGGAGTGAAACTAAATTCGATGGATAGATAACTGAACATACTATTTATTCCCCTTTCATCATTTCGCTAAACTGTAACCGTATGATTTATGATAAATTATGTAAGTGGTAGATTATCGATTCATGACACCCTAATCATGCTTTACGTACTGTTTACGCATCATATCATACATATGTCACTGCATTGATAACTTAGTGATAATCTGCATTACCCAGTGTTAGGTATTAGTGATTATTGTGGCAAGTACATTAGTGTTCGTGTATCAGTGAATAAGTGAAAGTGATACGTACTTGTACACAATCAGTGAACCCTATTATTCTATTGCATTGTCGACATCTGTGGAACGCGTGTACGTGTGACTATAAGTGGTATGAGACACTTATGGAAGCTCGTGCACGGGTGTCATAGATAAGGCACCAGAACCTGCCATTTATCTTAGGTATTAGTCGAGACGTGCTCGATGGAGGTCCTGCCTCCAGTTCTCGCGCAGACTTGTCACGGATCTATTAGTATTTAGGGTTATGGTTAGCGTTTGATGTAGACCACGGGGTGTGGGGTAGTTTGAGTGTGAGTTCAACAGAATCTCGAGAGTCCCATGCCGGCTTATATATTTAGGGAGATATATGGAGATTTACAGGGTACATGATTATTACCGTGATATACATGTTGGGCCCGTGGTCCCTTGCCCTTGGGTTCTACCCTTGGGTGGACACTCGCGAGTGGTTGACTCTCACACTTGGACTGACGATAGGCTTAGTGACATGTACAGTGAGACTTAGAGACTGATAGGGATACTGGCATTGATATATCTTACTTACTGTGTTGACATACGTGGCATATCATTCTACTGTTTTTACTATTCCGCTGCATTGATTACTGCATGTTCATACCCATACTGCCATTGATCTACTGTTATACATAGCTATTATCCCTGTTAGAATTGTCACATGATTTTATATATATTGTATTGCTATTGTGTCGCTCTGACGACCTGAGTATGCACGTTCAGTGTGAGGAGAAGATTTAGCCTGGACCAGGACTAGACGTATATCACAGACACCTCGATTTGCTATCCAGAGTTATATCCTTGGTTTCCCATCAGGTCAGTTCTTTACATTGTTCCATTCAGTTACTGCATTTCTCATTACCTGCGCATCATATACTGTTTACCATGAAAAAACTAGAAGCCGAAGTGTGACTACGGCAGGACTTTTCCTTGACCGTAGGAGCATGGCTGGCCTTGTCAATCCCTCGTACCCCGTATTTTGGGAAGCGGGTCGTGACATGGTTTAGTTGGTATCAAAGCCAGGTTTTGCGTCGATTGGGATTGCAGTTTTCCGTGTATAGCTTGACAATCTAAGACATCCATCGGTCTAGGTTGTAAACTCGTCATTCTTGATTCATATTCACCATGTGTGTGTTCTTCTATTCATTCGCTAGGGTTTCAGGTGACTTGGCAAGGTTACGTGGTTGTAACTGTGAACTACATCATGGTTACACTACCGCACTTTGGTTAAGTGACTTAGAGCTCTACAGTTGATTTCCACTTGTAATGAATTTCATCACATCTGATATACTTGAATCTTTGTCCTATCCATATTATATTTTGATTCATATAACTTGTGCCTTATATCATCCTCAAAATCATTGTTTCAGGATCATGTCTTCCAACGACTCTTCCTCTATCTCCACTCCCCAGATTCAGACCGTTGAGATTCTGAGTGTACTGCAAGGCCTGAAGGAAGCCCATGAGCGAATGAATGACTTATTAGCTGAAGGACTGAGAAGGCAGGTGAATCAGGCACCAGCGGGAGTCTCAAATTGTAGAGGAATCCCTGTTAGACGAGGAAAAGAGAAGAAGATGAAGCGCCAATTTGTTTCCCCGCGACAGATGCAACAGAAGACCCCATATTGTGGGTACTGTAAGAGGCTAGGACATCTTCAAAGGGATTGTCGCCGCGCTCAAAGGAAATGTCTGATCTGCGGATCCAGCGAACATCTCATCAACGGTTGCCCAAAAAGGAAGGTGCTACAAGGAGGAGACTCATCCACACTCTCCACTTCTGCCAAGTGATGATTATTGCGTAGTTCAAACATCGAGGATAAGACGGACCCAGCACAGGATTCAACTTACGTGACGAGAATACAACGTTCTAGTAGTCAAAGAAGAATTTTCATGTTTTCTACTTTCAGTAATAATGTTGTCATCCTCTTATGAATATTTCTTTCCGTTTGAAATCTTATATCCGTTGAACTTTTAGTTGAATGCAATAAAACTTGAATCGTAATATATGTATCATTCTCTTGCTTTCTCCTTATTTATACTATTCATTACCACAACATTTTAATCCTAATCTTTCAATTCCTGCTATCGCATATTTTCCTATACTTCGTACCCTGAGCTATTTTCTTGATGTATTCCACTGTCTAATCATGACTCTTTCTTTTCAGTCCATGGCCCACCCTGGAGCAGCGCCGCATCTAGATGAGGATGCACAGTCATGCATTTCCTTAGACCGCACGCTGATGAGTTCTGACGATGAGATCAACGGTCCCCAAGTCAATTTCGGAAACCACGATCCAGAGGAAGAAGGAGCAGCCGTCCCATAGTTTGACATGATAGGCGATTTCGACGAAGAGGAAGGAGACCCTGAAGAGAACCCGATAGAGGAAGACCCCGAGGAAGAACCGATAGAAGAAAATCCAGTTGAGGAAAATCCCGTGGAAGAAAATCCAGAAGAAGAGAATCACATGGAATCAGACCTCGATGAAGAAGCTCCAGCCAAGGAAGAAGGACCAGAAGATCAATACCCTGCTGTAGAAGAACTCCCAATGGCAATCCCTGCGAGGCGCTATGGAAATGGACGCCCCTACCTGAGCGCGCGAGCCTACCGCAATCTGTTGAATCTCCACAACCGCGACTAACGGGATTCCTTTTAGATATTGTCTTTCTGGCCAAATAAATCTGTGTATAGTTTACGGCCACCTTTCATCTTTAAGAATGCTTTGTTTAAAATCTTCTGGAATGAAATAAATTGCGGAGTTCGCTAATCCTTCGATCTTCTTAATTCCCTTGATGCTAGATTATTACTTCTGTACAATTATTTTCTCTACTGAGATTTGTCCACCTCTACTCTTTACTTTGTCTTAACCCTCACTGAGATTAACTAGAACCACACCCGATCTTTTAGAGGTCCACCCTTCATCTTTCGTCTGTGTCTTGTTTGAAATCCTTCTGACAGGGGATGTTGATGATAAAATTTCCAAGTTGACTGACCTTTCGAAAATTTTTGATTCACAAAATATATAGACCGTTATCCTCCCCATACTTTCCCCTGTAGTCCTTTGTTATTCACCTCTACTTCCTGTACTGACCCGATCCCAATCTCCTTGATCTTCAGCCTAAAGCCACCACATTCCGACCTTCTGAATGAGCCACACTTCCTTATAATCATTACCCTGGCTAGTCCTATACCTCCTTGTGTTTTTCCTATTATCCTATATATATATATTTAGGGACATTATTATTCGAAAATTTGGTTTTCATTATTTTTTTATTTATCGAAGAGTGTGTTTTATCGACTATTCCCGTTTTACGCATTTCAAGTACTCCACTACTAGCTTTCCCATTATTTTCAATAGCGCAACCTTACATCGCGTATATTTTCGTTACATGTTCCTTATTTTCATTATGTGGGTTTTCTAAGTTATTTTAAAACTATTTGATCGATATATCATCCTAAAATGCTTTAACCTACCGACTAATCTTTCACTACTTTATTGTCATTCTTTTATTTTCGGGTATTGTGCCTACGTTTACTATTATAAACGATTGTGCCTTATACTTATTATTTCTGATGTGCTACTTTTGAGATACTTATATGTGCATATGTCTGAGTTTCGATTTTATCGAGTACGCCTCGAATATCATTGTTCGTTATTGTTGTTATTGCTATTCTCGTGTACATATAGGTTGCCTTTGTAGTGTTCCTGTCTTATACTTATTTAAACCTATATTCTTGTATGTTGTTCTTACATATTTAAACCTTCAAATTTCTTCATCAGCCTATTTCAAGTAAATCTTTATGTGTTAATTTGCAATATAGTAGCTTTCACCTATGCTGGCATAACTTATCGTTTATTTTAAATTTCGAGGATGAAATTTTTGTAAGGGTGGTATGATGTAATACCCAGCCCTTTTATACCAAAACCTGTATTTTGTTACTCTAGAATTCTATTTATTTTTATTTATAATTTTATTTCTTTCTAAACCTCATTTTTCTTTTATCAATAAAAAACCCAAACCCTATTCTTTTATATCCTATATTTTCTTTACCCCAAGCCCATCCCTTTATTTAATTAATTCATTCAATTTCCCCCAGCCAACTTCTTCAGCCCGACCCCCTCTTCTTATTTATTTTTTTTGTTTAAAATCTTCGGCCCGGCCCAACTCCCTTCAGCCCGCGCCTCCAACCCGACCCGGCCCACTACCCACCCCTCTTCCTCCAACGGCTACACCCCCACTTCCCGCTCCACTGTTCCCTCGATCCACCATCGTCGCCGCTTTCCTCGCCAACGCTCACGCCACGCCCGCAGCGCCATTGCCCACGCCCCGCGACCACAAGCATGACTCCTCGACCCAACCTCACTCCTTCCTCTCAAAACTCTCAATCACACTATCCCCTCCTCTCTTTCTTTCCTCCTCCTCTCTCGAATCCACCATCAACACCTTCTGCCGTTCCGATCACCGGCCACCTCCTCCCCGAGCACCCTCATCTGCACCCTCTCACCAGAGCCCACCTCATCTCTCCATCCATCTCCTCCCTCGCCGGCACACCCTCCATCACCCGAGCTCGAGACGAGCACTGCACCCATCTCGACACCCACCTGCGTTCTCGCCGGCGAGCCCCCTCTCACCGGGATCGTCTCGCCGACGCATCATCATCATCGCCATCACTCTCTCCGTCTCCATCATCCCCTCTCTTCCCCTCTCGTAATCCCTCTGCTTTCTCTCTCTCCCTCTGCTTTCTTTCTCTCTCTCTGTTTTCTCACTCTCTCTCTTCCTCCACTCTCTCTCTATCCGATCTCTCTCTCTGCCTCTCTCTCTATCTGTGTCCTCTCTCTCTCTCACTCTCAATCTAACTCTCTATCTCTCTCACTCTCTCTCTCACTGATCTCTCTCTCTCTCAAAATCCCTCTCTCTTCCTCTGCAGCCCTCTCCGTCGCACACGCAAACTACCAACAGCACGAGCCCCAACATCCACGAGCCTCGACTGCATCCTACCCGACCCGAGCTCACCCAGAGCCGTTGCCGTCACGGTGCTAGTTCGTCGCGGGCCCGTACTGTACTTCGCTTCTTTGTAATCCTTACCCTAGCTAGCCCTATACATTTTTTGTGTTTTTCTATTACCCTAACTACATTTAGGGATATTATTATTCGAAATTTGGTTTTTACTATTTTGTATTTATCGAAGAGTGCGTGTTATTGACTACTTAGTTTTATGTATTTTAAGCACACTACTATTACCCTAACTATATTTTGTTCCATGATAGGAAGATCCCTGTTTAAGTGACTACTTCATAGTTACACTACCGTACCCCGTATTTTAGGAAGCGGGGCGTGACACATATTCACATCGAATTTTCTGCTATCCATTCGCTAGGGTTTTAGGTGACTTGGCAAAGTTACGTGGTTGTAATTGTGAACTACTTCATAGTTACACTACCGTACCCTGTTTAAGTGACTTAGAGTCATACAGTTGATTTTCCACTTGTAATGAAATTCATCACATATAATATTCTTGAATCTTTGTCCAATCCGTATTACATTTTGATTCTTATAGCTTGTGCCTTATATCATCCTCAAAATTATTGTTTCAGGATCATGTCGTCCAACGACTCTTTCTCTATCTCCACTCCCCAGAATCAGACCATTGAGATTCTGAGTGTACTGCAAGGTCTGGAGGAAGCCCAGGAGCGAACGAATGACTTGTTAGCTGAAGGACTGAGAAGGCAGGTGAATCAGGCACCAGCGGGAGTCTCAAATTGTAAAGGGATCCCTATTAAACGAGGAAAAGAGAAGAAAATGAAGCGCCAATTTGTTTTCCCGCGACAGAAGCAGCAGAGGACCCAATGTTGTGGGTACTGTAAGAGGCCAGGGCATCTTCGGAGGGATTGTCGTCGCGCCCAAGGAAAATGTCTAATTTGCGGATCCAGCGAACATCTTATCAACGGTTGCCCAAAAAGGAAGGAGCTACAAGGAGGAGACTCATCCACACTCTCCACTTCTGCCAAGTGATGATTATTGCGTAGTTCGAACCTCGAGGATAAGGCGGACCCAGTCCAGGATTCAACTCGTGTGACGAGAATGCAGCGGTCTAGTAGTCAAAGAAGAATTTTCATGTTTTCTACTTTCAGTAGTAATATTGTCATCCCTTTATAAATATTTCTTTTCGTTTGAAGTCTTGTATCCGTCGAACTTTTAATCGAATGCAATAAAAACTTTGAATTGTAATATATGTATCATTCTCTTGTCTTTCCCCTTATTAATACTATTCATTATCACAGCATTTTTATCCTGATTTTTCAGTTCCTGCCACCGCATATTTTCCTATACTTCGTACCCTTAGCTATTCTCTTGATGTATTTCACTGTATAATCATGACTCTTTCCTTTCAGGCAATGGCCCACCCTGGAGCAGCGCCGCAACTAGATGAGGATGCACAGTCATGCGTTTTCTTAGACCGCACACTGATGAGTTCTGACGATGAGATCAACGATCCCCAGGTCATTTTCAAAAACAGCGATTCAGAGGACGAAGGAGCAGCCGCCCCAGAGTTTGACATGATAGGCGATTCCGACGAAGAGGAAGGAGACCCTGAAGAGAACCCGCTAGAGGAAGATCCCGAGAAAGACCCGATAAAAGAAAATCCAGTGGAGGAAAATCCCATGGAAGAGAATCCAGAAGAAGAGAATCACATGGAATCAGACCTCGATGAAGAAGCTCCAACCGAGGAAGAAGGACCAGAAGGACAAGACCCTGCTGTAGAAGAACTCCCAATGGCGGTCCCCGCGAGGCACTATGGAAATGGACGCCCCTACCTGAGCGCACGAGCCTACCGCAACCTGCCGAATCTCCACAACCGTGACTGACGGGATTTCTTTTAGATGTTGTCTTCTCTGGCCAAATAAATCTGTGTATAGTTTAGGGCCACATTTCGTTTTTGAGAATGCTTTGTTTAAAATCTTCTGGAATGAAATAAATTGCTGAGTTCGCTAATCTTTCGATCTTCTTAGTTCACTTGATACTTGATTATTTCTTCTATACAATTATTTTCCTACTGGGATCTGTTCATCCCTACTCCTTACATTGTTTTAACCCTCACTGAGATTAACTAGTACCGCACCCGATCTTTTAGAGGTCCACCCTTCATCCTTCGTCTGTGCCTCGTTTGAGATTCCTTCTGGGAGGAGAAATTTACAGTGAAATTTCCGAGTTCGCTAACCCTTCAAATTTTTGATTCATATGATCTACCGACCGTTATCCTCCCCATATTTTTCCCCTTGTACTCATTTGTTGCTCACCCTTACTTCCTGTGCTGACCCGATTCCAATCTCCTTGACCTTCAGACTAAAGCCGCCACACTCCGACTTTCTGAATGGGCCACACTTCTTTGTAATCCTTACCCTAGCTAGCCCTATACATTTTTTGTGTTTTTCTATTACCCTAACTACATTTAGGGATATTATTATTCGAAATTTGGTTTTTACTATTTTGTATTTATCGAAGAGTGCGTGTTATTGACTACTTAGTTTTATGTATTTTAAGCACACTACTATTATCCTCATTTTTTCAGTAGCGCAACCTTACACCGCGCATATTTTGTTCCATGTTCCTTATTTTCACTATGTGAGTTTTCTAAGTTATTTGATCGATGCGTTATCCTTAAATGTTTTAATCTACCGACTAATCTTTCACTACTTTATTGTCGTTACTTTATTTTCGGGTATTGTGCCTATGGTTACTATTATCAATGGTTGTGCCTCATACTTATTATTCCTGCCTTGCTACTTTTGATATACTTATTTGTGCACATATTTAGATTTCTAGTTTACCGAACACGCCTTGAGTATTATTGTTCGTCATTGTTATCTATATTCTCGTATATACTTGTAGTTACCCTTATAGTTATTCCTGCCTTAAACCTATTTAGACCTATCTTTTTGTATATTGTTCTTATATATATATATATATACCTACAAATTTCTTCATCCACGTATTTCTGGTAAATCTTTACGTGTTAGTTTGCAATATAATAGCTTTCGCTTATGTTTGTATAACTTATCATTTATTTTAAATTTCGAGGATGAAATTTTTGTAAGGGTGGTATGATGTAATACCCGGTTCATTTATATACACCTATATCTGTATTTTTGTTATTCTTGAATTTTATTTAATTTATTTAATTTTATTTCTTCTAAACCCCAAACCCTACTATATCTCTTTTTCCCAAAATCTTCCTTTAAGCCCCGGCCCCCTCTCCATTATTATTTCTTTTATTCATTAAGATTTAAACCCAGCCCAACTCCCCTATTTCTTTTATTTAAAAGTTAAACCCTAAAACCCAAATCATATTTTACTCAGCCATAACCTATATTTCTCCCCGCCCATGTAAATTAAAATAGGATTTAAACCAATCCCTCAGCCCAACACCATTTTTCCCTTTGTTAATAAATTCCCCCAGCTCATTCTTTTTTACTTAAACCTAATTTCTTTTATTCTTAAAACCCGGCCCACTCCCTCTTTTCTCCTCAAATTTCCTTTATTTATACTCCTCGGCCCAACCCCTGGCCCGGCCCGTTTCCTTTCCCATATAATTCCTTTAAATTTTCACAATGGCCCGGCCCTTCCTCTTCAGCCCGCACCCGCGTCTCCTACCCGACCCGCCACCTACAGTGCCCCGCCTTCTTCCCCAACGGTAACCTCCCCATTCCGCTTCCTTCGCCTCATCCCACACCCACGCCCGCGCTCTTGTCGGCCACGCTCGTGCGCCGTTACCCTCGCAATCACCTCCATCCCTCTACCTCTTTCTTCACACTCTCTCTCTCGAGCTTTAGACCTTACCCACCTCATTCACCCAACCCACTGCTCCCATCACCCACACTCACGCCACCGACGACGACGTCGCGCACTCCCTCGCGATTTCCTCTCGATCGTCTCCATCTCGCTCACCTCCTCATCCCTCCAACTCTCATCACTTCTCCTTCCTCCTTTCCATCGCTCCTAAACCTACAGTCATCCCTCACCTCACCGTCCCCAAATCTTTGCCTCATCGCCGGCGAGCACCTCCTCTCCCACTCAAACCCAAGCTCCCTCACTGCCTCACCAACAACGACCGAGTCCCCTACACTCCCAACCACTGCGCCCGAGCTCAACCACCACCGACGCCCCTCTTCTTCCCGATGACCACCATCGTCGGCCGCATCATCATCATCATCGTCGTCGTCGTCGTCGTCACCGCCATCACTTCTCTCAACCTCCGTTTCTCTCTCGATCTCTCTCTCTCGATCTCTCTTCCCCTCTCCCTATCTCTCTCTGCTTTCTCTCACACTCTCTGTGTCTCTCTCTCTGTTCTCTCTCTCTCTCTGAGATTTCTGTTCTCTCTCTCTATATATACATCTCTCTCATTCTCTCCCTCCCAATTTCTACCTCTCTCTCTCCCTCCTTCTCTGTCTAACTCCCCCTCTCTCTAGTTCTCTCTCTCTTCTCTCAATCTCCCTGTCAATCTCTCTCAGTCCCTCTCTCAATTTCTCAAATCTCTGTCTCTCTCTCCCTCTGCAATTCTCTCTCCGTGTCCCCCTCACTCTCTCTGCAGTACGAGCATCTCTGCCTCGCCTCACCCATCGCCTGAGCTCGCAACAGCCCGTCACCAAGCTCGAGCCAAGCCCAGCCGAGACTCGTCGTGTTGTTGCTACTTCGTGCCCAAGCGTGACACCACTGCCTTCGCTGCCGTGCATCGCCAAAGCGTCTTCAGGCAAGTTCCATACTTGCTACATGCTAATTTGTATTAGTTACGAACTATAATCTTTTAGATTCCATACTTACTATCCTCAGTAAATTATACGACGCAACTGTTCGATGCATGATCTCAATGGAAATTCTCATTTAATTTGACGGAACTCAATTGTATAATCTGGCCCGTAAGGCTGTGAATCTAGTGTGTGAATTTCATAGGAAAATATGACCGTTAATGACTAAAACGAATACCCCAAATACAGCCGTAAAACTGGAAATTTCTCGTATCTGAAAACGGTTAAAATCACCATAAATTAATCACATACTGGAATGATGCGTTCGAGGGCTCAAATCGAAGCCGACTCGACGAACTATAACCCTATGCAATTTTCTAATGATTTCTGTACTTAAACTGCGACAATATTTAGATCGGAGTGCCACTCTGGACTGCAGTCCAGAGCGACTCCAGTTGTTGTTTACTGTCCCGTAATGGGTACCATCTTGTTTCCTTAACTCGTAGGCTGCGGAACTCCACAGTTTATTAAAGGTGAATTTGTTAGATAGATAACACAAGTGGTTTCATCCTGTTTCGTCATCGTTTTCTATTTAATCTGTAATTTAAAAAAGCTGGACGTATAACTGTCCAGAACAGATTCAGAAGTGACGTACTAGCGTTAAACAGTATATAACTCCTGACGTACAGACGCGATTGAGAATCCGTCTATTGCGTTGAAAACCTTACTAAAAACACTAGATTTCATTCAACTGTAGCGTCGCTAAATTCTGATCCCAACTGGGATTAAAATGCGTTGCGAAACGGACTTCCGATTCTAAAACCGGATTTCCAGCCGTGAACGTTTGAAGTGAAATGGCCATAATTAGTGATCCTAGAACCCGATTGGCGTGAAACCAAATTCGCTGGATAGATAACTGAACATACTACTTATTCCCCGTTCATCGTTTCACTAAACTGTACACATACGATTTATGATAAATCGTGCAAGTGATTGAATACTGATTTATGACATTCTAATCATGCCTTACAAACTGTTTACGCATCATATCATACATATGTCACTACATTGATAACCTAATGATAATGTGCATTACCTAGTATTAGGTATTAGTGATGATTGTGGCAAGTACGTAAGTGTCCGTGCATGAGTGAATAAGTGAAAGTGACACGTACTTATACACAATCAGTGAACCTTAATATTCTATTGCATTGTCGACGTCTGTGGGACGCGTGTACGTGTGACTATAAGTGGTATGAGACACTTATGGAAGCTCTTGCATGGGTGTCACAGATAAGGCACCGAACACTGCCATTTATCTTGGGTATTAGTCGGGACGTACTTGATGGAGATCCTGTCTCCAGTTCTCGCGCAGACTCGCCACAGACCGACTGGTATTTGAGCTTATGGTTAGCGTTTGATGTAGACCACGGGGTGTGGGGTAGTTTGAGTGTGAGTTCAACAGAATCTCGGGAGTCCCATGCCGGCTTATATATATGGAGATATATGGAGATTTACAGGGTACATGATTATTACCGTGAGTTACATGTTGGGCCCGTGGTCCCTTGCCCTTGGGTTCTACCCTTGGGTGGAGGACACTCGCGAGTGGTTGACTCTCACACTTGGACTGACGATAGGCTTAGTGACTGTTTACCCCAATCAGAGCAAAGCTCTGTTCAAATTCCAAGACGGGAGAAGAAGCAACGCTTCATCTTCCCCAATCAGAAATAAAGCTTTGCTTTGAAAATTTAAACTTTAATTTTGAAGCAACGCTTCAGATCCCGTGCGCTGTGCGCAACGCGCCACGTGTCAGAAGTTGACACGGCAGCACATCGCCCAAGGCAGTGCGTCCAATCAGAGCAAGCCTCTTTAAAAAAAAAGCAACACTAAACTGCGCAAGCGCACGGCTGCGCGACACGTGTCTGCGCAGTTGTGCAAGCACAACTGCGCAAGCGCACGGCTGCGCGACACGTGTCTGCGCAGTTGCGCAAGCGCTATTGCGCAAGTGCTTCACTGCGCGACACGTGTCTGCGCAGTTGCGCAAGCACAACTGCGCAAGCGCACGGCTGCGCGACACGTGTCTGCGCAGTTGCGCAAGCACAACTGCGCAAGCGCACGGCTGAGCGACACGTGTCTTCGCAGTTGCGCAAGCGCTTGGCTGCGCGACACGTGTCTGCGCAGTTGCGCAATCGCTGCTGCGCAAGCGCTTCACTGCGCGACACGTGTCACTCACTGGGAGAATTGCGCAAAACAGAATAAATCTTGTTAAAACAAGAAGATTTTCTTGTATAAGGCAGGGGCCTTCGAATCAAAGATCCAATGGTGGGGAAAATTCCCCAAATCACTCAGAAAAGATCTTTTTAACAAATTTAACTAATTTTGGAGCACTATAAAAAGGACCCCGGACCCCATTTCAAAGGGAGGAGGAACATCTGGCTAAAAAAAAGAGAGAGAGAAGAGAACTCTTGAGAACTCTTGAAGAATAAAAAAAGGTAAAATCCTTCAAAAGAAGAGAAAATTCTCTTATGAACAAGATCATGGATCTTCAACAATAAATAAATAAATAAATAAATCAAATAGTGCCTTGCACTTGTTTCATGAACCATCGGTTCTTGAACCTAAAAGGTTTTTAAATTAATAGTGCTTTGCACTTTCATGAACCTTTGGTTCTCTGAGATAAGAAAAACAAGAAAAAACTTGTTTTTTTTAGATCTAAATCAAATAGTGCCTTGCACTTGTTTTTTGAACCATCGGTTCTTGAATCTAAAAGATTCTCAAATTAACAGTGCTTTGCATAAATGCAATGCATTACTTAAAGGGCCAGACCCAAATCAAAATGGCCTGACAGGCCAAAATAAATTGCAAGGCAATAAATGGGCAGAGCCCAAATAAATTGATGCTTTGCATCCTTTATACAAGGGCAAAGCCCAAATAAAATTGATGCCTTGCATCATTCCTAAAAGGGCAGAGCCCAAAATAAATTGATGCTCTGCATCCTTTCTGGGCAAGGCCCAAATAAAAATAAAAAAAGAAATGCAAAACAAATGCAAATAAAATATTGGACATTTTTAATTGGACTTAGCCCAATCGTGGCCATAAGTCCTTAAACTAAATTAACTGAGCAAAACGGCTCTCCTAAACCAATCCACATCCGGTTCAAGGGTACATCTCCGAACTCCTTTGATATCCATCGTTGTAATTCCTCAACGACGTCAAAGAGGTGACGGGTCCCAACGACCACACACTCATATGGACTGCGGGGTCCTTAAACTCGTGGACCGAAACGTCCTTAAACTAATATCGGACCGAAACGTCCTTAAACTAATATCGGACCGAGACGTCCCTAAACTAATATCGGACTGAAACGTCCCTAAACTAATATCGGACCGAAACGTCCCTAAACTAATAACGGACCACCACGTCCCTAAACTGGAATACGGACCACCACGTCCCTAAACTGGAAGACGGACCGAAATGTCCCTAAACTAATATCGGACCGAAACGTCCCTAAACTAATATTGGACCACCACGTCCTTAAACTGGAATATGGACCACCACGTCCCTAAACTGGCTCAATAGAGTCTAAATACTCTTTTGTTGGACCTAAACGGTCCCGTTAAGTTGACCTTAGTCTCAAACTGGACTAACGTATCCTTAACAAACGTTTGAGTCGATCTTAGCCTCAAAAATGGCTAACGTATCCTCCAAACAGACTTTAGTCCCAAATTGGACTGTGAATCTCCCTAAACTGGAACAATAGAGCCCAAACGCTCTTTTGCCGGATCTAAACGGTCCCGTTTAAGTTGATCTTAGCCCCAAACAAGGCTAACGTATCCTTAAACATTCAAATGAAATATAAAACCCTAAATCAACTTCGGTTCGAGGGTACATCTCCGAACTCCTCTGACACCTGTCGTTGTAATCCTTCAACGACGTTAGAGAGGTGACGAGTCCCGACGGCCATATATTAAATGAGTCGCGTTTAAGTTGATCTTAGCCGCAACGCGACTAATGTATCCTTAAACTAAAACACAAAACCCAAATCTAAGCAAACACGGATTTGGACTAATCCACGTCATACGGGCGACGGTATTATTCAGTCTCCGTATACAATCCACGGGCAACCACAAACAAAACAAACACACACGACACGAAGTGAAATTCTGGAGAAGGAGAAAATTGTTACCGCGATGCGGTAGCGTAATTAACTGCAGGGGCTTGCGTCTGCAGGGAAGAGCGTCCCCACAATCAAAAACCCCTCATCCTGAGGGGGAATCTGACGAAGTCTGCTACATCGGCCGCATCCGTCTAAACCTCTGATACACGGTGCCATAAATCAACTTGGCATCTTCGGAGAGATAGACGGATAAAACCAAATAGCATCTGCCCCGAACCTCAGGCACTGACGTCCTAACGTCTCGGCCGCCGTTCGGAGGGGAACAGATTCTGGCACGCCCGGTGGGACCTCTTCCTCTTTCCACTCCACACTTCGTGTGTCATGTTCGCGAACAAATCGCGGTTTGTTGTGATTGCCTGTGGATTCAAGGTACTAAGATTTGGTGTCTTGCTCTATGCAGAAAACAGAAAATCGATGGCTTCGAACTGCACGGCCCGCAGCGATAACTCTCGCTCCGTCATTGCTGGAGGAGTGACTTATGGGCCCCAAGCGGCCTCACTTTTCAAAATGCCGGTGGAGCAGATGGCTCAAGCCACCACTGGACTATTTTTTGGGACCATGCTCCCACCAATGAGCTTCAACGCCCCAATGACATTGCAAGAAGCTCCAAAGAAGTCGGTCTTCGATCGACTTACTACTGCCGCGACCCCTCTCAACGGGTCGTCCAACTCCACTGCTTCAGTTTTTAACGGACTAGGCCAGAGCTCTAACAGGCTCATGAAGAAGCCTGCCATACCAGAAGGCGTTATCCCGAAGCGGATAGCCATTCCAACTCCCGTTCCTGGCAAAATCACCAAGGTTGCTTCCCATGTTCAGAAGTCCGCTTCTGACAAGTTGGCTGTCCCCGTTCAACGGACGTCGATCTTTAAAAAGCTGATACCAGTATATTCTGACTAACACAGGGGGCATGAGAAGGTCACCCCTATAGCTGAAACAACTCCATCAGCAAGGCACTCTCGACGTCGCCACTGGCGTCGAGTAAGGAAGGCTGGGGGCAACTCCCCCTCTGGGATAACTCCGTCAGCTCCGATGGTGAGGATCGATACTGCTGTTCCAACCAGGAACAACTTTGAGTTGCTGAACTCGGTGCGCAGAAACTCTCCTATTGCGGTGCTAAAGCGAACTCCTTCATCTGTGAAGAATATTCCAGAGAAGAAGCTAGAGCAGCCCCCTCAACGGCTGTCCTCTAAAATTTACAAAGTCTGGCGACAGGTCCAAGAGTCGGTGATCGATCAAGACTGCCTCCGACGACAGAAAAAGATGAAGGTTCGGCAGGGGAAGGATTACTCTGTCAAACCACAAAAAGCAAAAGCTACTTGGGTGCCCACTACAACGGCTCCCTTAACTCCAATCACTCAAAAAAGGAGGCCGCAAAAAGCCCATGTGTCTTCGGTAAATCGCAAAGACACCGAACACAAACGCCCCAAGTCTGGGGGCATGGTGGTGCACACTGTTTATATGGCTTCTGGAAAGAAGGAAAGCCGCACTTCTACGGGCCACCGACCGCTCACCCGATCCGTGACGAAAGCCCAGGAGCAACAACAAAAGCTTCAGGAAATAATGACTGCAATGGCTGCACTCACTGGGCCAAAAGAAAGCTCTGAAACATCCTCGGATGAGCGTCAAGAACAAGAAACTGACGCTGAGTTTTTTCGCCGGATATTAGAAAAAAAGGATAAAGAGGCTGCGGAACAAGCATCCAGCATAAGGAAAATGGCCCTCCCTCCAAGATATGGTAGGGATGATGTCACAGCCGGACCCTCCAGCTGAAGACCCTCCAATCATTGTTGAAGATGACGGAGGGGAGACATCTAATCCTCCGCCATCTATTTCAGCAGCCAAAGATGAAACCATTTCCAAGACTGCTCTAGACGATTATATAGCTCAGCAGATCCGAATTCATCAGGCGAATGAAGCGACTGGGCAAATTGTTAGAACTGGACGACCGTATCCGAGCTGGTACGACCAAATCAGTTACCCGCCGGGATATACGATCCCTAAATTCCACGTATATAAAGGGACAGGGAATCCGCATCAGCATGTCGCTCAATTCAGGGCCTTATGCGGCAATACTGGAGGCGATGACAAATTGTTGCTACGTCAATTCGTCGGCAGCTTAGCAGAAACAGCCTTTGAATGGTATTCGGAGCTACCTAACGACTCTGTCAAAACATTTGCAAAGATGGAACTGCTGTTTACACAAAGATTCGCGAGTGCTAGTGAACGCACCCCGATAACAGCACTGATAAATGCCAGGATAAGGCCAGGCGAAACGTGGGTCCAATACGCAACACGATGGCGAAACCTATGGTCGAAATGCGAACAACGCATAGAAGAGGCACCTGCGGTAGGCATGTTTGTGGGCACTCTCGATCCGCAGGCGACCATCTCGCAATTCATGATGTTCTTCAGGCCGACCACCTTCCAGGCCTTGATCGACAAATTAGCCCAAATGGACCAGATGGGCCATAGACCGTCTCCTCCAAGACCTGATCCCCGAAATGAGAAAGGAAAAGCGATCATCGTCGCCAACGCTCAGCAACAGTCGAGCAACTCAAAGCCGGTCGCTCGCCAAAACGTGCGTCCACGCCCATCCCTCGAAGAGAGGCTAGGACGTCATTATTCGTTTCCTCAAAATAAAACGAGAAGACTATTTGAGCTGGCAGTGCGTAACAGACTCATCAATCCGCCGAGTCCGAAGCGTCTGTCGCAGCCAGGCGATCTTAATAATCCCAATTATTGCCCTTACCACCAAACGGTTAGTCACCCGATTGAGGATTGTTTCGTCTTTAAGGGATGGATCGAGGATCAATACCTGCAAGGCAAGTTCACGCTGTCTGAAAGCTGGAAGGTAAACCCTCCACAGCCGCACTCTCCAAAGAAGACGGACACGCCGGGGGCAACTTGTTCTTTCGTCGAAGATGAAAACGATGGAGAAAACTTATCGGATGAATCCGAAGACTACGTAGCGACTTGTCATGTGATTTCTCATTCACTGACGGATGAGGAGGAGGATCCTCGCGCTGAGAAATCAATGGCGGACCCTGAAACAGAAATTCCGCGGCCGTCAGACAAGTTGATCGATGCCTTCCTAAATGAAATTCGTCTGAAAGCAAAAGCCAATCAAGAGCATAAAATGGCCATACTGGAAAGAACCAAGGTATTCCCGTCAAATCAAAAGCCACACACTGCGGGTAAAAACAAATTTAAGACGAGGAAACGGTTCGCCAAAGCTCTATCAGTAGGAATGAAGCTACCGCCCTCTGAAGAAAATTCTTTCTCTGAGGTAGAGATGCACCCTAACTTCTGTTTATATCATCAGAAGATCATACATCCTACCGAAGACTGCGAATCCTTTAACTGTTGGTGGCAAGGGTATGTCGCTCAAAAGCGACACTTCGACAGGACAAAGTGTGAAGCTTGTGGACATCGGAAAAATGAGATAGATGAGCGCAAAAGAGCCGCCGCCGACTGTCATATAGCCGACTTCAAGGGATCACAAATTATCACCTTTGGAAGCGACTCTGACAAAGAAGCTACCCCCAACTCTTCCATCGGGGAATCTATTTCAAAAATAAAGGAATTGAGAAGCTGTGAGAACGTTCAGCCGTGCAATCGCATGCTACTTGGAAAAAATCTCGGCCCCGTAAACAAAGGATCGAACAAAAAGGATAAAGGAAAAAGAAAAACGGCCCTCGTCGCCAGCACTCAACAACAATCAGGTGACCGTAGGCCGGTTGCTCTCCAAAGCAACAAACGGTAACCCCTCCAGGAAAAGTTGAAACGTCCTTACTCGTTTCCGCAAGATAAAACAAGGGGACTGTTCGAGCTGGCAGTGTGCGACAGACTCATCAATCTGCTGAGTCCAAAACGTCCGTTGCGGCCAGGCGATGTTAATAATCCTAATTATTGCCCCTACCACCAAACAGTAGGTCACCTGATCGAGGACTGCTACGTCTTCAAAAACTGGGTTGAAGACCAATACCAACAGGGCAAGTTCGCGTTGTCCGAAATTTGGAAGGTGAACCCGCCACAACCGCATGCTCCGAAAAATATGGACACGCCGGGGGCATCATGCTCATTCATAGAGAAAGCCTAATGGACCACTACGTCCTAAAACTGGATAACGGACCGAAACGTCCTTAAACTAACAACGGACCGAGATGTCCTTAAACTAATGATGGACCGTAATGTCCTGAAACTTGCAAATGACCAAATTGTTTTTAAACTACTACCGCAGCATTCTCAGGCTGACGAGAATATAAAAAAATAAATAAAAAAAGATAAACGGTATGTCCATAAGCAAAACGGGCATGGATGAAAACCCGAAAGGGCTCCGTGAGTAAAAACAGCAGGGCTACCGGCGAGTGTTCGTGAAAACCCGAAAGGGCGCGACCTCGTTAAAAAAAAAAAAGAAGAGAAAAAGAGAAAAAAAAAACGGTATATCCACAAGCAAAATGGGAACGGAAGAAAACCCGAAAGGGCTCCGTGAGTAAAAACAGCAGGGCTACCGGCGAGTGTTCGTGAAAACCTGAAAGGACGCAACCTCGTTAAGAAACACTTATAGGGTCCTCTCGACCCTGTAAGGAGAAACCACCTGCGTGAGATCCTTACGACTCACAAAGGAACAACACACTTAGGGATCCCCACGATTCCGAAAGAGAAAATACACTTGCGAGATCCTCACGACTCGTAAGGAGAACTCTCTTGTGGGACCCTTACGGCTCATAAGATTTGAAAGTCTTAAGTTGCAGAAACCTTAACCTGTTCTTAAGCAGCCCCCACAACCTTCGATATTGCCCTACAAGCGGCTCATAATGACCCTTGTATACAATCCACGGGCACGAATAAACATTTCCCCAACAAAGTCCCATCCATGACTAGGGATATGCTTGTACAACAAACAACACTTGTAAGTCCTCTCGACTTATAAGGAGAAAACCCTTTTGTAAGATCCTTACGACTTACAAGAGAACATGCACTTAGGAATCCTCACGATTCCCAAGGAGAAAACACACCTACAAGATCCTCATGACTTGTAGGGAGAAATACCTTTGTGAGACCCTTACGGCTCATGAAGTCAAAAGCCTTAGCCGACAGGACCCTTAACCCTGTTTACTAAGCCACCTTTGTTCAACATCGACAGATGCAAATGATGATTCGCTCCTGGAAATATCCCAGTTGCAGCGATGCTGATGCCTAAACCGGTATCAAATTCTAAGTCCTTTCATGGCAAATGATGATTCGCTCCTGGCAATATTCCAGTTGTAGCGATGCTGATGCCAAGATTGGTATCAGATCCCAAATCCCCTACTCGAAAAAAAAAATCAGCGAGCCAAAAAAAAAATGCATACGAAATAGCCGAAATGATGGGGCAACTTGCAAACAAAATCAGCAAGTAAAAATGTATGCATGCAAAATAGCCGAAATGATTGGGCAACTCGCAATAAAAAGCAGCGAGTAAAAAGAAAAATAGCCGAAATGATTGGGCACCGCGAAAAATAGCCGAAATGATTGGGCAATCGCGACCTTCGCGATATAAAAGCTGAAATGATAGAGCATCGCGGAAAGAATAAAAAAAAAATGAAAGAATGAAATTTTTTGCCCTACAGGTGAAATCACATTGATCCCTGTATACAATTCAGGGGCACAGATAAAAAGGGAACCATACCTTCCTAACAGGCTCCACCAGAAAGCGAAGCCAAATCTCGACGGTTCATAGATAACCTAGAGACCATCTCGACATCTGTCGCAATATCCCAGACATAATGTCAACAGACAAAGCAAAAGGAAGATCCCGAGCTTCAGGGTCTCAATGGCTACATCTACAGCCTGGAGACCAACAACGGCGTGCCTCCTCATTCCAGCAGGACACAGATGTTACACCATCAAGCGGAGCGATGGCAAAATCCCAGCTCCACCTCAGCGTTCGTCTCGTTACAGCAGACGCAATGTCAACAACGGCGTTCCTTCGCAGTCCAGCAGGATGTAGATGCAACGTCAACCAAAGACCCCATGATTAGTAAAGCGGAGTAGCGGCAAAATCCCAGCTCCACCTCAACATCCGTCTCGATACAGTAGACGAGATGTCAACAATGGCGTTCCTTCGCAGTCCAACGGGATGCAGAAGCAACATCAACAAAAGACCTCATGGTCGAAACAAAGCGGAGTGACGGCAAAATCCCAGCTCCACCTCAACATTCGTCTCGATACAGTAGACACAGTCAGAGCAAACGAAGCGAAGGCCACATTCCTAGCTTCGACGTCTTGACGGTAACTCATATAAAACCGGAAAGACAACCGTAGATCATCTCACACTAGCACAGAATGGTCACCACCTCGACGTCCGTCTCGATACAGCAGACGAGATGTCACCCCAACGTTCGTCTCGACACAGCAGGCGCAACGCCATTAAACAAATGGAGCCACGGCAAAATCCCTAGTTCCAAACCTCGACGGTTCACCAGCAACCTAGAGACAACCTCGACGCCCATCTCGATACAGCAGACGGGATGTCACCCCAACGTGCGTCTCGACACAGCAGGCACAACGCTATTAAACGAATGGAGCCACGGCAAAATCCCTAGTTCCAAACCTCGATGGTTCACCAGCAACCTAGAGACAACCTCGACGTCCGTCTCGATACAGTAGACGAGATGTCACCCCAACGTTCGTCTAGACACAGCAGGCGCAACGTCATTAAACGAAAGGAGCCACGGCAAAATCCCTAGTTCCAAACCTCGACGGTTCACCAACCTAAAGACAACCACGACATTCATCCCGATACAGAGGACGCAATGCCAGCAAACGAAGCAAAGGCCAAATTCCTAGCTTCAGGGTCTTAACGGCAAGTCATATAAAGCCTAAAAGACTATCGGAGATCATCCCACACCAGCGCGGAGTGGTTATGACTCATCGGGGCTCTCCAAAATGAGCCTGACCTCAAGTAAAAAGCGGCATGGCAAATTCCTAGCGCTTGCTCTTCCGACGGTCAAACTGCCAAGGAGGATTGCTTGAAGACGTCTTCTCCAGCCCCCGAAGGGATCAGAGACACGGCAGTCGCAGGGCCACTCGAACAGCACGATTGCCTATCGAGGACTATATCAGCTTATGCGACGGTACGATGGCCAAAACCCTAAGTACCACCAACCTTAACGGGCTTCTGTCGTAAAGAGCAGAGGTTAAATGCGACGTTAAGATGTTCTTGCGAGAAACGTTCGATTCGTCTCAACTTGTGAAAAATTGTCGAGGCGGCTCGACTCGTGAGATAAAGCCTTAGGCAGTGGGCATAAAAGAAGCCTGTTTCCTAAGCATTGGGACCCTGCAAGTTGGCCCAAAACGGTCTCTTGCATACCATCCACGGGTCTCACCCTCCGACATCGAACTTCGACAAGGAGGGAAACAACCGCTTACAAGTCCTCTCGACTCGTAAGAGGGAAAAATTCTCTTGTAGGATCCTTATGACTTACAAGAGAAAACCACACTTAGGAATCCTCACGATTCCTAAGGAGAAAAACCCACCTACGAGATCCTCTCGATCCGTAGGGAGAAAAGTCTCTATGAGACCCTCACGGCTCATAGAGTTGAAAAGTCTTAGGCAGCAGATCTGAACCTGCGGCCTAAGCCCTCGCTATCTCGTGAAGAAATCAAGAGCAAGCCTCTGAAAATTCTTAAGCAAGAGCAAGGCTCTGAGTCAAAATTCTTGAAGTGGTAAAGAATTTTTTGAGGACAGAAGGTCCTATTTATAGGCATCAATCGCCTCTTCAACTGCCAAAAGGTGCCGCGACGGTTCGGATTCTGCCACCGTTGCGCTTGCGTTTGGAGGCCACGTAAGCGCGGCGGTGGGGGGGGCATTTGTTTACCCCAATCAGAGCAAAGCTCTGTTCAAATTCCAAGGCGGGAGAAGAAGCAACGCTTCATCTTCCCCAATCAGAAATAAAGCTTTGCTTTGAAAATTTAAACTTTAATTTTGAAGCAACGCTTCAGATCCCGTGCGCTGCGCGCAACGCGCCACGTGTCAGAAGTTGACACGGCAGCACATCGCCCAAGGCAGTGCGTCCAATCAGAGCAAGGCTCTTTAAAAAAAAAGCATAAGCAACACTCAACTGCGCAAGCGCACGGCTGCGCAACACGTGTCTGCGCAGTTGCGCAAGCACAACTGCGCAAGCGCACGGCTGCGCGACACGTGTCTGCGCAGTTGCGCAAGCGCTGTTGCGCAAGTGCTTCATTGCGCGACACGTGTCTGCGCAGTTGCACAAGCACAACTGCGCAAGCGCACGGCTGCGCGACACGTGTCTGCGCAGGTGCGCAAGCACAACTGCGCAAGCGCACGGCTGCGCGAGCGCACGGCTGCGCGAGCGCACGGCTGCGCGACACGTGTCTGCGCAGTTACGCAAGCGCTGCTTCGCAAGCGCACGGCTGCGCGACACGTGTCTGCGCAGTTGCGCAATCGCTGTTGCGCAAGCGCTTCACTGCGCGACACGTGTCTGCGCAGTTGCGCAATCGCTGTTGCGCAAGCGCTTCACTGCGCGACACGTGTCACTCACTGGGAGTTGCGCAAAACAGAATAAATCTTGTTAAAACAAGAAGATTTTCTTGTATAAGGCAGGGGCCTTCGGATCAAAGATCCAATGGTGGGGAAAATTCCCCAAATCACTCAGAAAAGATCTTTTTAACAAATTTAACTAATTTTGGAGCACTATAAAAAGGACCCCAGACCCCATTTCAAAGGGAGGAGGAACATCTGGCTAAAAAAAAGAGAGAGAGAAGAGAACTCTTGAGAACTCTTGAAGAATAAAAAAAAGGTAAAATCCTTTAAAAGAAGAGAAAATTCTCTTATGAACAAGATCATGGATCTTCAACAATAAATAAATAAATAAATAAATCAAATAGTGCCTTGCACTTGTTTCATGAACCATCGGTTCTTGAACCTAAAAGGTTCTTAAATTAATAGTGCTTTGCACTTTCATGAACCTTTGGTTCTCTGAGATAAGAAAAACAAGAAAAAACTTGTTTTTTCTTAGATCTAAATCAAATAGTGCCTTGCACTTGTTTTTTGAACCATCGGTTCTTGAATCTAAAAGATTCTCAAATTAACAGTGCTTTGCACAAATGCAATGCATTACTTAAAGGGCCAGGCCCAAATCAAAATGACCTGACAGGCCAAAATAAATTGCAAGGCAATAAATGGGCAGAGCCCAAATAAATTGATGCTTTGCATCCTTTATACAAGGGCAAAGCCCAAATAAAATTGATGCCTTGCATCATTCCTAAAAGGGCAGAGCCCAAAATAAATTGATGCTCTGCATCCTTTCTGGGCAAGGCCCAAATAAAAATAAAAAAGAAATGCAAAACAAATGCAAATAAAATATTGGACATTTTTAATTGGACTTAGCCCAATCGTGGCCATAAGTCCTTAAACTAAATTAACTGAGCAAAACGGCTCTCCTAAACCAATCCACATCTGGTTCAAGGGTACATCTCCGAACTCCTTTGATATCCATCGTTGTAATTCCTCAACGACGTCAAAGAGGTGACGGGTCCCAACGACCACACACTCATATGGACTGCGGGGTCCTTAAACTCGTGGACCGAAACGTCCTTAAACTAATATCAGACCGAAACGTCCTTAAACTAATATCGGACCGAGACGTCCTTAAACTAATATCGGACCGAGACGTCCTTAAACTAATATCGGACCGAAACGTCCCTAAACTAATAACGGACCACCACGTCCCTAAACTGGCGATGGACCACCACGTCCCTAAACTGGAATACGGACCACCACGTCCCTAAACTGGAAGACGGACCGAAATGTCCCTAAACTAATATCGGACCGAAACGTCCCTAAACTAATATTGGACCAACACGTCCTTAAACTGGAATATGGACCACCACATCCCTAAACTGGCTCAATAGAGTCTAAATGCTCTTTTGTTGGACCTAAACGGTCCCGTTAAGTTGACCTTAGTCTCAAACTGGACTAACATATCCTTAACAAACGTTTGAGTCGATCTTAGCCTCAAAAATGGCTAACGTATCCTCCAAACAGACTTTAGTCCCAAATTGGACTGTGAATCTCCCTAAACTGGAACAATAGAGCCCAAACGCTCTTTTGCCGGATCTAAACGGTCCCGTTTAAGTTGATCTTAGCCCCAAACAAGGCTAACGTATCCTTAAACATTCAAATGAAATATAAAACCCTAAATCAACTTCGGTTCGAGGGTACATCTCCGAACTCCTCTGACACCTGTCGTTGTAATCCTTCAACGACGTTAGAGAGGTGACGAGTCCCGACGGCCATATATTAAATGAGTCACGTTTAAGTTGATCTTAGCCGCAACGCGACTAATGTATCCTTAAACTAAAACACCAAACCCAAATCTAAGAAAACACGGATTTGGACTAATCCACGTCCTACGAGCGACTGTATTATTCAGTCTCCGTATACAATCCACGGGCAACCACAAACAAAACAAACACACACGACACGAAGTGAAATTCTGGAGAAGGAGAAAGTTGTTACCGCGATACGGTAGCGTAATTAACTGCAGGGGCTTGCGCCTGCAGGGAAGAGCGTCCCCACAATCAAAAACCCCTCATCCTGAGGGGGAATCTGACGAAGTCTGCTACATCGGCCGCATCCGTCTAAACCTCTGATACACGGTGCCATAAATCAACTTGGCATCTTCGGAGAGATAGACGGATAAAACCAAATAGCATCTGCCCCGAACCTCAGGCACTGACGTCCTAACGTCTCGGCCGCCGTTCGGAGGGGAACAGTGACCTGTACAGTGAGACTTAGAGACTGATAGGGATAATGGCATTGATATACATTACTTACCGTTGTTGACATACCTGGCATATTATATTATTGTTTTCCTGTTCACTTGATCCATTAGACACTTCATTGATTACTGCATGTTCATATCTATACCGTTCTGATTTACTGTTATATATATCTATTATCACTGTTTGAGTTGTCACTTGTTTATATATATTATATTGCTATTGTGTCGCTCTGACGACCTGAGTATGCATGCTCAGTGTGAGGAGTAGATTTAGCCGGGACCAGGACCAGACGCACATCACGGACATCTTGATTATCTATCCAGAGTTATATCCTCTTGTTTCCCATCAGGTCAGTTCTTTATATTGTTTTGTTCCATTTACTGCATTTCTCATTACCTGCGCATTATTTACTGTTTACAACGTAAAGCTAGAAGCCGAAATGTGACTACGGCAGGACATTCCTTGACCGTAGGAGCATGTCTGGTTTTGTCAACCCTTCGTATTCCGTATTTTGGGAAGCGGGGTGTGACACATTTTCATACACGCCCACTCTCCATCGCTAGTGACTTTGGAGCGTCGGTTACCTCGTTCGACGAGGTTGGAGCTTGCGCCGTTTCCCTCGGGTGGATCATCGGAGACGAAGGAAGACCGGCAACCAAACCACATCAAGAAGCCGCTAGGAGCTTGGAATGAAGACCGAAGGACACGGATCAACTCGGTATAACGATTCTAACTCTTAGTTAGTTTGCTAGTTTAGGGTTTAAGGTCGATCCGGGATTCGGGTAGCGGTAGCGCCGGTTTGATAAATTTTTGTTCCGCATTTTGGCCGCGATTCGACGGCCGGGGCACTGCCGGGACCCTTCATGGTATCAAAGCCACCCTTTAAACCCCTTACTAGCTTGTTTAGACGTGCTTAAAAGATTGATCGACGGATTTTACCGAAATCACGATTCCATTTTTATACTTTCTGCCGATTTTCAAAAGCGGTCAAAAAATATTTTACAGAGGCTTAAAAATCCGTGCAGGCTTTTTTAGGAGTACACAAAAAATTTGGGCCCATAATTCCACTAAAGCGCCGTGGAACCGCCGCACTTAGGCCCTTTTGGCGGTGGTTCCGCGGCCATTTAGTGGCAGCGGGCGTCCAAATTTTTTCTGTAGCTCATATACTTGGAAATGTGGTTTTTGTGATATTCTGTTTTGGCCCAGTTTTCTGTGCAGTGCTGTTTTTGCTATTGGGGACAATTTGGAATTTTGTCGATCGATAATTTAAGCGTGCGTTTGACAGTACATACATTTATATCTGCGACCGTGAATGTCATTTGATCGGTAAACCTGTCTAGCTGCTATATGTCTTTTAGACGGGTTTGCGAACGTGACATTCACGTTGATGTTTTGTATTGTGCTGTGATGTTGGTTGGATCGTCGTGGTGGATAGCTATGGTGCAATGTTAGTACAGTTTTATTTCATTTGTACATTTGATATTGCGGGGCGAGCGTCCGACTTGTGGACTGTCGTCACTGCCAGTTTGTATATTATTCTTTTGGGGCACGACCGGGCTGAGGTCGATGTCACCCTTGTTTATTATTTTTATTTTCTGTACTAGGATTACCCTGTGGTGGAATGCACGAATAGCCGGGTTCTAGAGGGCTACTGGTCCGCATCTCATGGCGTTGGGACGGAGGGGACCTTACTCTAGAATTGGCGGGCTATTCGCCGCACTCGTAGGGAGTATAGGTGACCCAGGAGGGGTGCTCAAGTTACCGGATTCCGTGAAGTGCCGGGTGGTCCATTCACGTTGCTGAAGGGGGCTGCCTCACTTCTGGTTTTGGCGGGTAACTTTCCGCGCTCGTAGGGGTCTAGGTTTCATTGCACATGCTATCCACACGACAGGGAACGTCGGGTCTCACTTGCGGCTCAAGTGAAACCCGGGGCTCCAGATTATCCACCATTCTGTGATGTTTCTGTGATTTTGCTTTATATCATGCCTGGGACGAATGTTATATATATATTTATATATATTAGTAGATGTTGTATATGTTTTGCACCCGCGCTAGTCCAGTCCCCACTCTGTCGTTAGTTAAGTAACCTAACGGGTGATGACGGGACCCAGTGGTGAATGCGGATGGCATATACGTACATTTTATTTTCGTTCTTTTCTGGTGTGATTAATTGACGGGACTGCATAGATTCTTATCAATGCAAGGATAAAACAAACCTATATTTGATGTTGTTGGAACCATGTTTTTAAAAACTGACATTACAGACGTTCTCTTTTGCTTCGCATCGTGGTATTCATTTGGAATATCCTGCACCTCATTCGATGAGGCAAGGGCCGAGATCCCTTCATCGGAAGTGACCCCTTGGGTAAAAGTCTGCGTCAACGTAATAACTTTACTATAATCGATTATTTTTGCTTTGCATCGTGGTATTCAGTTTGGGATATCCTGCACCCCATTCGACGGGGAAAGAGCCGAGATCCCTTCACCGGGAGTGACCTCTTTAGCAAACGTTTTCGCCACTATATATTTATAAAAACCACTTGGATTCCTTCAACGATATAAAGTTCATTACGTTAAAGGTTTTTCGCCAAAAACCAGCCGTAGCCCTCCGTCGTTTCTTTCAGGTGGTACCTAGTATTCGTGCTGCGTTTGTTGGCCTTTGTCAAGGCGTAGTGTGTGGTAGCTAGATATTGCTTGTCTGTTGCATTGAGTTGCGATTATCTAGGACAGTCGTATAACCTTGTTGGCTTTTGTCAAGGGTTTGTACGGGTGGGTCTAGAGTAATCCAGGATAATGACGGGTTGAACTTGACTTGTAGTTTATGATTTGTTGGCCTTTGTCAAGGTCATAAACCGCTTGGGGTAAAAATTATATCGGGAGTTTCAAACATATAGGAAACTTGCCAGGCTTGCGCATACCTTCTGGAGTATGGTGACTTGAGTGGCTTCCATCAAGTTATCATGCGATGATAGTAGGATCCCGATTCCCACTGATGAGTAGGAATACTCCTCGGGTGATTCTGACTAATTCTCCTTTTAGGTTTGGAGGAGAATTCGAGAAAACAGTGGAAGCCATCCAGATTAGATAAAATGATTAACCATTCTGATCTAGGTTAGAGTGCACGCTGAGTGTTTCTTCTCTCTCTCTCTCTCTGGCTGCGACTATGACCCGACCTTTGACTAAAACTCATGAAACCAAGTTAACCGAACCTTCTTAAAACACTTTGACTTTTGGAATGTCACGGTGTCGCATACATCAATGCTACTTCTATATCACCTTTGCATTTCTCCAGAACACCCCGTATTACTACGAACATCCACTTCCATTGGATAAATCCATCGTATGGTTATATACGAACTCGAAGGAACTTTTTCGAGGATGGATTCTGGTTCTGGAGAGATTGAATATGATTATTCGGTTGTCTTTTCCCTTTACCTTCTCTCAGATTGTGAGGGCTCCTAGGATTAGGAGAGGGTACACCTATTGAGCCCATTGAATAGTCTTCCTCCGGACCATAGGCAGGTAGGGATGGAAGAAAACCAACAAGCTTAACTGTGGTGTACAAAAGGTAATAAGTAAAGACATATAAAGGGATTAGAATAATGGCAAAGGAAAGTGCGATCACCATCATTCATGACGAAACCAGGTATACCCCTGCCACTACTACATCCGCTTTGCATTTCTCTAGGACACTACGGATATCCACTTCCATTGGATAAATCCATCGTATAGTTACATACGAACTCGAAGGAACTTTTTTCGAGGATGGATTCTGGTTCTGGAGAGATTGAATAGGATTATTCGGTTGTCTTTTCTCTTTACCTTCTCTTAGGTTGCGAGGGCTCCTAGGATTAGGAGAGTACACCTATTACACTTATTGGATAGTCTTCTTCCAAACCTTAGGCTGGTGCCGAAAGGTAGGGAATGAAGAAAACCAATTAGCGTAAAAGAGGTGTACAGAAGGTAATAAGTAAAGACATAATAAAGGGATTGCAGAGAAGGCAGGCAAGTATACAATTACTGTCGTGAATCAGGATAGTGGAAGAGGCGTTATTAGGAATACCAGTTAAACCCTTTTGAAACATTTTATGTTTCAGTTTCACTGTGCAATATTAATTGAAAACTGTTTTCCCAATTGGAATCTAACTCCAGGGTATGTATTTACCAGATCAGTTTCTCACATCTGTATGTTATTACAGATGGTGAGTGGGAGTAAGATATTGGGAATTGAGTGATTGGATCCTCATTATATCGGAATTCGTTGTAATTGGTGATATTTGAGGAAATCATCTGGATTTTGCCGGATGACAAATATTTGGTTTTGAATATCCGTTGTTATGCACCAATTTCAAACTGATATATCTGTACATTTATTTTATAAAGTGAGATATAACTTTTTGATATTATGTCTATGACATTTACCTATATCAGTTGGTGATTAGGTAAGGTGCATTCAACAGCGGTGTAACTCTTCTTAACCACAGTACAGTTTTTCAACCTACGACGCACAGGGTTTGAGTTGTCAGGGGGCTTATACAAAGTATTGTATGTTGTCCAGTGTCCGTTAGGACAATGGGGTTGGTGCTCATACTATATTCTGTTTACTTATGACTTCTCCAGTTCTGGACATGTATTTCGTTCAAATGCAAGGTCCAGATATTCAGAAGTTATAGGTATAAGAATAAAGTAGAGGACCATTTGTTGTAAGTATCAGGATTCTTCGAGGAAGTCGAAGATGTAGATACTTGTGTTTGGTATTCAGTTAATAGTAATGGTTTTGAGAACTTGCTTCTTTTTCAGGTTACTCATATGTGGATGCACTCCTAGATGAGTAATGCTGATTGTCCTCTTTCCATTTGGTTGATATGCACTGGAGACAGATGCATGATTTTGAATCTGGTTCAAATTAGATTAGTGCTTTTGTTTCTATATTAGATTTATATAGAATCAATTTATATCTTAACGATGTTAAGGTATAGAGAGTTGTCCAGCTGATGCTTAAAACCAGAATTCGAATAAACTCAAGGCATGTTTCAGTAATGGCAGTTTGTGGGTTATCCCGGGCTTTGACGAGGGTTAACTTTCTACCATCAGGAAGATCAATATTTGTATTGTTCTTGACTCGCCACAGTTTTAGTAAAATGGATTTTTCAGAAAAACAAAGTGGGAGTATGGTAGAACTGGAAGTAATTCCAGAACCATAAACGATCACTGAAGATTTAATAAAACCTAAGGATTCAATTAGTTCCGACATTCCATTAGCCACTCCGCACATCTGATGGGTAACCTCAGGCACCCGAGAGGTACTTCAGTCGTCTCAGTAACGGTGACAGTGAGGTTCTTGTTTACCCAGACTTGCCATTGCTGTTGTTCTAGACTATAAGACCCGGTAGGAGGATGAGTATAGCGTCATTCTAAACCGGCTTTAGAAGTGCACGTGTATATGACTCTGCCAGAGGGTTATTGTAGTCAGTGGGAGCAGCAAAAGCATAGTAGGCAAGTTGCTTATGTCTATTTACAGACTAAAGCAGGTATAGCGGAAATAGATCATCTATTTTTGATGTGACGGTCATAGATCTTGACCTCATCAGAATAGGAAATGGATCTGGTAAGAAGGTAGTAGAGAGTGATGTCCAGGTATTGGGATGACATGCACTTGATAGGAAGAGATATTCCTATACTACGATCGGTTGTACTATGGTTGTCACAAAGTTGTTTCTCCATACAGGATATGGATGTAATATCAGGGTTTCTGATTACTAGATCTATGGTTTTAGATCTAGATTTGGGAAGTATCCTAATCTGGGTACTTTGACATTAAATGGACGACTCCTAGCATGGTGGTGTACCTACAGGTGATAGAGTCAACCTCTCTAAAGGTGTCTTACAGACTAAAGGGGAGAGGGATCTACATGATTAACATATCATTGGCTAGGCCAACTGAGTTAGTCATGAAATGTCAAGTACCACACCAGATATTGCTTTTGTACTAGATGCAATAAGCAGATATATTAATCCAATCCTGGAGAAACATTGGGAAGCAGTTATTGAACATAAGTGAATGTTCTTGGGAAATGATTACGGCAGCCTCCTTCGGGAGACGGTTATCATTTCAGGCTTCCAAGGTGACCTGGATGACAGAGTGACTGTCAGAGTTATAGTTTTCCCTTTTTTGAGGGACAGTATGTTGGACAGGTGGTCCAAGCGAATACCGAGAAAAGGCAAGGCGCAGGATACTAATTAAATTCAGTGGACGATACAGTCTAAGTAATTTGCTGGATTTGGAGTTCATTTATGAACTGGGTCCCATCAGAAATCCAGACAAATTCTAAGACAAGTATTGCTCATTTCGGGAGATAGCTTTCTCCGCGAAGTTGAGATATAGAGAGATACAGAAAGAAACATTGGAGCGGATCCACTCACTGAGGCTATTTCTCGAACGCAATCATTTTCGCAAACAGGCTTTGCGAAACTGATTAGTAGAAAAGTTGGGTGTACGGTATCACACGGGCTGTGAGTATGTGACATCGCAATAATTGGCCTTAAGTGCAAGTGGGAGATTGTTGGCTATAGTGCCCTCAAGGCAATTATCATAGTCGCGGACTTGTGATTTTGATGATTGAGTGAGGACCTATACCGATAAAGCAGTCTTACTCAAGATGATAGTATGCTATCTGGTTTGTCTTTATCATCATATACATGTTGATAGAGCCCATAGGATTCTTGCTTGACTGCCAGCATTGTGATGTCGATCACATACGTAGGAGCTGGGGGTCTATAAGTACATCCTTAAATGTCCCTAGTCATGGGAGTATCGAGACCGGGCATCGATACTCCAGTGTAGACTGGTGTATACCGATCGAGACCCCGACGAGGGGCGGTGGCCAGGTCTCACAAGCCATTGGTGTTAGTTTGTTCACCTAATATAGTATACAGGTGCTCATTGGGTTATGAGTACACTGGACGGACTCGCCGGGAACCTGCTAGTTGGTATTATACCTATTGTCAGATAGCAGTTCCCAGGTGACATGTGTACAGGTTAGTCTGTCGACCTGAGATCGTCATTTGTCTCGTGTGAGTTCCCACTGTGCTTTGATTACTACCCTACCACGGCTCAAAGGAGTCGTGCAAACAGGTTTTAGTTGGGTACAGTCCCGAGCCACATGGAGGCAGTGATCGAATCGTCGGGGATTCGTCTCCCCCGGTATTGGGGGTTGATGTCGCGTTGTGTACGGATGGCCATCACCATAAATCCGTGGCCACGGTGGACGAGAATTATAAATCCAGGATCGATAGTTTCTCAGGTGGTGATGGGTTTCATACCGACACTAAATATCGCGTTGTTGGGGGTCTAACTTTATCCACCCCCCTAAACTCGATATGTGATACTCTTAGACGAACAGACCGGACTGTACGGATATTGTCACTGACAGGCTCAGTAGGGGTTCAGGATGAGTTTGCTCGTCGGCCTCCCTTTCGCTCAATACCTGGGTAGCCGTTACGTACAGCTAGTGCCACTGACGTGCTTGTGGTTAAACCCACTGCCAGCGTATTGACGAGTCTTTAGAGTCCACCACAGAGGGTTTTCACGGTTCAGGCGATATGATGTACATGACGTATGTTGGTATATACAGGTGTCCGATTAAATATGTGCATGCTGCGCAGGCTTTAATCGGACAGTTGATAATACTAGCGGCTTAGGATTTGATTTAATAATTTACATATGTATTTATATATATGTATTCTAGTATTATTGTTCGCTATTTATTTTCTCTCTTGGCTATTCGTATTTTTGTACGAATACGCGTATATGTATTTCGATACATGTAGCGGGAAGTATTCCGTATTTTATACGGAATAGCTTCTAGAAGCTTTGCCACCTCATTATTTGATTTTCCATTTATGGAAATTCATTATCATTTAATAATGAGGCGGAGGGTGGAAAAGGTGACAAGGAGTGGGCATGGGTCAAAGCATGGGCTTGAGTATGGTTTGCATTGTTTAATGTAATTAAACAATGAAATATTTTTGGGGAATGAGAGGGGGCCGACCACTTTAGAGTGGGCATGGGGCTCATTTCATTTTGAGGATTTTTGATTATTACACTAGCTCACTCTCTCACTCTCTCATGCTCCAAAAATACTTAGCCATTTTTGTTCATGCCAAGTCTTCATCACCTCCTCCATTCACCTTCTATGGATGCTCTCTTGAGCTCATGGGTAGAGAGAAATTTGTAGTGACATTTTCATACACCCCCACTCTCCATCGCTAGCGACTTTGGAGCGTCGGTTACCTCGTTCGACGAGGTTGGAGCTTGCGCCGTTTCCCTCGGGTGGATCATCGGAGACGAAGGAAGACCGGCAACCAAACCACATCAAGGAGCCGCTAAGAGCTTGGAATGAAGACCGAAGGACAGGGATCAACTCGGTATAACGATTCTAACTCTTAGTTAGTTTGCTAGTTTAGGGTTTAAGGTCGATCCGGGATTCGGGTAGCGGTAGCGCCGGTTTGATAAATTTTTGTTCCGCATTTTGGCCCGATTCGACGACCGGGGCGCTGCCGGGACCCTTCAGTGGATCCGTGCACTTTCATTTTTATATATATACTGTATACTAGCATTATATCTGGCATCTGCATTTTTTAATATAACATTTAAAGTCGAATAAAATATTTTAAAAATATCTTGCATGGCCTGTATCAAATGCCTGACCCTGTGGTAGCATCCGCACCTCGTGTTCTCGTCCCGTTCAGTGAAACGGACTCGTACGTGCACGCTACGTTCACACTACGTGCATCCGTTCTTGGGGGTATGCTTTTTCGTTACCCGGATATCCTGTTTTGGTTTTGGTTGATACGCATATTATCCGTATTTTAAAACTAGATTTTTAGAACTGACCGGGGCGTGTTTTGGAATATTTTTGCATTAGCCAAAATCTAAAAATTTCCCTAATATTTTATTCTTACTGTTTAACTATTAAAATCATATTGGTATATCTTTTAGTTTTAAATTTTTTCTTTAAAAAGATTTTTACTATTACCGGCCCCTCTCTCTCTCTCGTGACTCTCTCTCTCCTCTGTATATATATATTAATTAACTTTCTTTAACCCTAATATATTTTTCCCACGTCTTTTCTGCTTCTTCTTCCTTCCTTTTCTTTTTCGCCGCTGCCTCTCTCTCGCTCTCTCAAACCCATGCCGCGCTCGCCCCTCGCCACCGCCGACTCCCTCGTCGGCCTCGTTCATCATCACCTCCTCCTTCTCCTCTCCACTTCTTTTTCTTCTCCAACCCCGAGCCTGCACCCACAACCCCCGAGAAACCCACTGAACCGCCACCCTCACCTCGTCAGCAAACTTCACCGTCCCCATCACCCGACCTCACCGTTCACCTCATCACCCTCTCCTCCTCTTCTTCAACTCATTTCCCTCCTAACCCACTAACCCTGCACACCCGAAACCCTTGCCGGCGCCCTCATGTCGCCGACCTATTGTCGACCACCTCGTCGTTGCCTCCACACCCTCGACCACCTCTCTTTCCTCTCCTTTCCCCTCTCGCCAACCCAA
This sequence comes from Agapanthus africanus, assembly GCA_030015575.1. Lineage (NCBI taxonomy): Eukaryota > Viridiplantae > Streptophyta > Magnoliopsida > Asparagales > Amaryllidaceae > Agapanthus > Agapanthus africanus. Next base: position 553,309,414 of record JASDDO010000031.1, read on the forward strand.
CACCAGAGCCCTTCCCTGCACACCAAGAACCCTAACACCCGCAGCCTTGCCCGCAACCCTCGCCTGAACCCTCGTCACCGAAGCTCCGACCTTCCCGTCGCTTCCTCGTCATCATAACAACCTTCTTGCCTTCTTCCAAACCCAGAACACTAAACCCCAGCCTCCTTCCTTCTTCTTCTTATTTCTTTCTCTTTTCTTTTCTTGATCTGGTTTTTCCCGGCCATCACCGGAGCTATGCCGTCGCTGTCGATCAGGCCGGCCCAGTGGGCATCCCCAGCCAGCGTGGTCACCTTCTTGCTTTGCCTGGACCTATCCCGTGTGCGCGTGTGTACGTTGCGACGTTTACCCGACGTCGGACGCTGTGTATACACCCCGTCGTGAGATCCGTCAGGCAAGTTTATTTTGCTACATGCTATGATATATATTTTGCATCCATATGAATAAAAATATCACATGTTTACTGTATTGTACATCCATGTTACCGTTTTACTGTTTTCGGATAGCCGTTTGTATCCGTATCATTTATTACATATATAGTTGCATGCAAGTTTATCTTGCTATATGCTATGTTATTATATTGCATCCATATGAATAAAAATATCACATGTTTACTGCATCGTGCATCCTATGTTACAGTTTTACAGTTTTGATACCCGTACGTATCCGTACAGTTTATTACATATCTAGTCGCATGCAAGTTTATCTTGCTACATGCTATGATATATATTTTACATTCATGTGAACAATAATATTACATGTTGTTTAGTTATGCATCCCATGTTACCGTTATACTGTTTTACGATACTCGTTCATATCCGTACTGTATATTACGTAATTAGTTGCATGCCGGAACCTGATTGCTTCATGTTACTGCTAGATTCATATACCATACTTGCTAGTATGCATCATACGACTCATGAACTCATTATATGTTATCGCTGATTTCCATTCATGCATCCGTGCTTTTACCGTGATTCGATACTTGTTACATTTTACTGTTGGGCATCCACTTGATACATATGCACCACATGACATAACCTGATACACTACTGCTTGACTTGATACCTGATCCTGTTACTAATGCCAACAACCCTGACTTGTTGTCCCGATAGACGTTACTGTTTTCTGTATAGACAAAACATGTACCTTCTTGATCCTGTGTCGGCATTAGCTCCAGATTTATCAATACCTGACTTGAACACATAACCTTGGGGGTAAGGGGAAATCAATCATGAGACCTGACTTGGAACTCAACAGTTCGACGCTTATACCGATCAGTTTTAGGGGCTAGGCCAGTCCCGGGATGATGTTGCTGACATCATTCGTCTGTACGTGTTTCCTGTTTGTGCTTAGGGGCATGTCTCGGATTCAGCCCCGAGAGTCTGGACCGTGGTCCCGGGTATGCACGGGATACTATTGAGTTACATCGACGATTCATTAAATTGATTTCAAAGACTTGAGAGTAATTAACCCAGTAGCACAGTATAGATGGATCACCGCACGTCACATACACTGATACCCTTCACTGTTCCATATCCGTGTTTACTTATTAAATTCATTATTGTTCATACTCATGCCTGCATATCCTGTTACCTCCTGATTATATTGTATTGTTTGATATTATGACGCACCGACGTCTGGGTTTTTCATGGTCCAGATCCTTTATCTCTTTCGTAGGCTGATCGGGAGTATTTCAGCCGTCAGGCCGAGCAGTGAGGATCCTGTTAGTATCTAGCTTAATTTAGTTTTATTTCCATACTTTCATTTCCTGATGTGAGCCCGTATTTGGAACGTACTTTCCAGACGTTATTGCTTATTGGATTTATTGCTTCCGCACATTTTTATTTCTTGACTCTTTTATTCTGCCATATGGACGTGTACTAGATAGTTTATTTTATTTCTATTACTCTTGATATCTTATTGACAGCCGTAATGTGACTGTGGAGGGATATTTCCTAACCACAGGTAGCATGGTTGACTCTGTCACGTGCCGATCTTAGCGCACTCTGAGAAGTGGGGCGTGACAATTATTTCGCATTTACTTTCCGCATTTAAATTTCTGCATTATGATTTCCTTCTCTATCTCTTCTTCTTCTTCTCCAAACATGCGTGAGTAATTCTGCGCTTGATAGGGTTCGTAGGATTATGGTAGATCAATGGATGATAAAATCCCTTAACTTTTTTTTACATCTTATAAAGTTTATAAACTTTATCAAAAGAATCATTAACATCCTAATCGGCGCGCTATCAATTTATTGATAGTCTCGACCGCGATTTGAGATCAGATTAACAATTGTTTTGGTAGAGCTTAGACATGAATAGAGGTCAATGAAAAGATAAGGGTTAAGAGTGGGAACTCTATTCCCTCCAAAAACCCTAATCTTCATTCATCACTATCGATCTAGTTTTAAATCTATTAAAAAATAGAAGGAGTCATCTTTATTTAATCATCCATTACTATAAAATTCTAACGAACCCTACAAGCTCTCTTCTTATATATTCTACATCCGTGTTCAACATAGATCTAGAATCACTCCCCTATTTCTAATCAACTTGTCTAAAGTAAGATTAATAGTTCCGCGCATCCCTGCGGACGACCCGTACTTATCTCGGCTAGCTACACGCGACACCGTTATTGATTGCTGTTACTACAAACACTTTTTCAAATCAATCAAATGGCGTTGTTGCTGGGGATACGTGCGTAATTTTTTTTCTTGCTATTTGGGTTGAATTCTTATCCGATCCATAAAATAAAAACCAAAACCGCATTTTGCATATTTAACGATTATTGTGTGACTTTTTACGAGGGAATCTGGAGTCACTGGAACGAGGAAATTGAGATTTAGAGAGTTTCAGAGAGGACCAGAGGAGCAAAGGAGGCATTGTAGAAAAAATTGACAGAAGACCCCTCCATAGTGCGGTGGAACCGCGATAATAAGGTGGTTTTCGCGGCGGAAGGGCAGCGGTTTGGAGGAATTAGATCTCAAAAATCCTCTGGTATTTTCTACATATCTTTTTCTCTCCTTTAGAAATTCAATAATTTGATTTTCTGCAGTATTCTTTGCAAAATATCGCCGCTCAAAAATCTTATTGCGTGTTTTGGTTTCGGGTTGTTTTTGCATATTTTTAACCGGACTTTAAGGGGCAATAACTCAAAACCAGATTAGGTGGGGATTTCATCACCCTTCCTAGGCCCCACAAATCACAAAACGAGCATCCGGATAACCCTATATTAATAAAAAAAATATGTAGACCAAGCCCTAAGAATTGTCGCGCTCAATTAGGATAGAGGAGGGTCGTGGGTAATTTATCGCTTATCCGCATTTCTCTTGTGGTGTCTAGAAAAGTATGACTAAGGAAAGTGGTTATTTAATTAGGCCCGCTATTTCGGTGATTCGTGTAGCGGATACCTACCACTTACCTGGCCACAAGAGTGATAAAGAGGTGGTAGAGGATTGATCCCACGACTTGTCCTTTGGAATTCTAGGACCGATCTACTGCTTGACCTGGGTGACCTTAGTTCTAGGTTTGTTTGTGCATTTTATGATTTGTTGAATCAACCCTCAAGCCCTTCTTTCAAAACAAAACAATCCAAATAGAGCTTAAATCATTACCATTTCACCCTCTTTTCTTTTCACCTTCTTATAATCGGTAACCCAAACATACGAACTCTTGCCGAGTTTTGCTATCCAGAACCAGATATTTCTTGTTTTCGTAATTGCTTCAGTCAAAAATCCGACTCTACCATGTTTTTAAGAGATAGGATAGAGCGAGTGGAAAGAAACAGTTGGACACCTCACTCCAGGTCCCATCAACCGCATCAAAATTCTACATCTTCTTATGATGATAATCTGTTTAAAGCGAGTGAGGGAACTTCAAAATGCATGTCCATCGTTGAGCATATTGCGAGGAATGAAAGTCAAAGTTTCAATCCCGTCAAACCGTTGGGACAACAAACACCATCATTTCCTGATGAAAGTATTGCTACTCGTTTTGCGGCATATATGACATCTGTTACCCGTCGCCAACCAACTAATCAATCTCAATATTCTTTTTATCACAATGTTGATCCTACTCCTGTCCATTTTTCACAACCATTCGATTCCTATCAATCCTACCCGACTTTTACACCTTCTCTAGACATTTCTTCTGAACAGTCATTTGGGAGTTTCACCTATCCATAAGAATTTCAATCTTCTCCTGAAACCCCTTCCCAACCCATATCTAATATTGAACGGTCATTGGAAGAATTTCGGGTAGCATCGTGCCACCAGATAGAGGAATTAAATGTATCAATGGCCGCTCTCATACAACCCAATGAACGAGCAACTAGTTTCCAACTAACTCAAAATTTCCAATGTATGATACGACAATAGGACGAATTGAGAATTTGAGTAGTGAGAGAGAGCAGTTACACCTTTCCAAATCAAATCTCCCCATCCCAAATGAAATCCACAACTCCAGTTTCATAAATCTATCGAGTACACCAAATAATTCACCAATTGAAGATAGAATGTTTGATGAGTTGTGCGATTTTTTAGTGTTTGATTTACCCGATTGTGAAGGGTCCATTTCAAGTGAAACAACACCCAATCCTTTTGATCTCTATACCTCCACTCTAGAACCAAAATTGATTGAAAACTATGCTTTTGATAAGGTGTTTGAGAATTTTAACTTTCACTTGATTGAGGATAGTGACGCTGGGAATATTTTGGATGATGAACCTACAGTTTTGGATGAGTTTTTCTCACCAATTCATCATGTCCTTTCAATTCCGTGTGGACATCATCTCGAACCCTTAACTGTTTTTCCCGAACCCCATATGCGTCTGGAAATTGATGATAAATGCATGACCGAAAAGCAGAACGATATCCAGCCTTCATTTCCCACATCTAGTTCAGCAATGCTCGACACCCAAATTTGTTTACCCATTTCATCACCCATTTTCTTTGGCTATTCTTCTAATCTTCTTTTAACTCCACCGAGTTTTGATGAATCACACTCCGATATTTTGAGTTCTATGATTTTTGATAAACCACTTGATTTAGACTCCTTTGAGAATAAGGTAGATGTGCTTTTCGAGTCTCCTACCGCCGTAATTTCTGACAAATCAAGCGTGTTGAATTCAGACGCGGAACAAATTGACATTAAAACGTTCACTCGGACCATCGATGAAAGTTTCGAAGATATTTTCGCCGACGAACTCGCATTCCTAAACGGCACGGATTTTGTGATAAATCAACTTCCACCCGAAGAAGTTGAACCACCACCATTTCTTCTTATCTTATATGAAGAATGTAACTATTCTACCTATTCCTAATCATTCACATTCTCGTTTTCGTCACCATCACTGTTCCATTTCCACCAACCGAGACGTAAACTCGATCAACTCTGCCTTCTATCTCCCCACTTCTTCAAATCTCTGATCTTCCACCAACTATATTGTTACATTGATAAAATCTTTAAATGGTTGGTATTGACTTTTGGTCTTTGTAAAGTTTTATATTGACCAATAACTTTAACCCCCCCCCCTCTTTATAATTTTAAATGCTTAATATGGTTTTCACTCAAGTTTGCGGAGGGGGGGTGGAGAAAATATTTTGACTCTTGAAAGAAAATAAATTTTTACAAAGTTGTGAGCCAAAAATAAGTTTGGGGAAGGACTTCACTGTTTTATTTATGTTCCCGTTACTAACTTTTCCTCCCAAGTTTACAGTTTTTTTCCAGCTTAACTGATGACATCAGTGATGACACTGCTGCAAACAGGTTTGGAGGAGATTTGTGCTTATTCACGTATTATTTTGCATTATTATAAATATAAGCACAAAATTTTTTGATAATGAAAGTTTGAAAAAGGAAAAATTACATATGAAAGATAGGGATAGTTTGAGAAAAGCAAGAAAGTAGATATTTTCTTAAACGAAACTAGTAATAAGTAGTTATGAGTTGTTATCCCAAAGGTTAGTAAGATGGAGGAAATTACTAATTTGAGGATAAAAATAATTCTGAAAAATAGTTCCTATTCTTGAGGCCAAACATTTGAACGTTGATACCCTACTATACGCAATTGCACGCATCTTGAAATTTGGGATAGTAGAGCATACCTTGAAGTGCTCTTTGTTTAAAAGCCTTGGTATGAAGAAAAATAAAAATATAAAGAAAAAAATGGTTAAGAAAAATGAATACTGATTTTGTAATTGCTTAAGGCAGTATAAAAAAATATAGCGAGGGTGCTTTATCATCTACTGCCTTAGACTAACTAGTTTGGGAGCCACTGCTAAGTTGTAGGTGTTGCAAGACGAGAATATTACACCTAAATGAGCAAACACATTGGGTAATCGGTCGGATAGTACCTCAAGAAGTATTAACGGTCGCAAGAAGAATGTGTGGGCAATTCAATCTAAAATATTCACCGACTAAAAAGTAATAAGGAAGATGGACAAGAGTATGATCGCTTGAATTGAATTCTCTAAATGTAGGGATGTCTTTTACACACACGTGGGGTATATGAGTTCACTAAGTGAGTTCATTTATCTTCAAAAAACTCCAAAATTTATAACTTTACAAGGACTATAGCAATTACACTAGAATCTTTTTTTATTTTGTCGTGTCACTTGCTCTTGGAAATACCTCCACCATTCATATATAAATATATATTTGATTTAATATTTTAATAACTTAGTACATTTATATCTCTAGCTGTTTACATATATACACACTAGACAAATAAGCAACAAATTATCCCCGTATCAGATTTAAGAGTACATCAAGATCGATCTCATTTAATCCGTCTTTACCTCGTAGTTATTCGTTTTAGACTTTAATTAAGAATGTTAGCATAATAATAGCTTTAACAGGTTCATCGACATTAAAAGAATAAACTACAAACTACTAATTGTTAAAAGTCTTGGACAATGTTTGAAATCGTTTCCTTTTTCATTATTAAAATGTTGATTATAGAATCATGGTTTCTGTATATGAGGTTTATGACTTTATGAGCCATTTGATTGAAAAAGAACCAAGTGTTGAAGCACCAAAAGACACACATTCGGGGAGGGATCCAGAGTCCCTGCTATTTTGGAGATAATAGCATCCATGCTATTATGATGAATGATTCAGATTCATCCAAAATCGAAATTAACGGTCGAGATTTGTGTAAAACGGGAGGTCTTGGATATTGGTGTATTACACGTGGTTTACACGTATGATGCATGACCAAGATTGCATAATAGTACTCATGCTATTATTTTAGCATAGCTGGGACTCCCTTCCCATTTTGCTGCCTACATGGTAACAATGCTGCTAAAAAATTAAAGCACGAGTATGAAAGTCTTTGCTGTTCAATTCTCTTTTGTGTATTAAAACTCCACGTGCATAGCACGTACACTTAACTGGTATAGATTTGATGTTGATATTTTCGTCATTTTAACTAAAGGTCTCTAAAAGATCTATTGTCTTGGCTAAAAGTCAATAAAAGTATTTTTCATATCTTATAAATTTTTATTATAAATTTTTATTGATTTTCAGTTTTATCAAATTTTTAAAAAAAATCTATATTAAAAGTAAATATGTATTTATTTAAACTAATATACTAACAAATCTCTTTTTTAGAATATCCAATCAATTTAATTACGTGGCGCAAATAAGAGGCCTGTGTTTTTCCACGTGCTTCCTGCACTTCCTCTATTTTGGCATAAAAAAAAGTAGAGATTATTGCAATCTGGCATAAAAGAACCTAAAAAGTTCATGGTATTTTCGTAACAGTCTAAGCCTTGTGTAGTTGTATTTACAAACTCGCGCAGATCAGCTTGGCAAAATAAAAAAGAGAAAAAGATAAAGAGAATTCTCGCATCTTCTTCCTCTTGCAATCTCTCTTTTATTTACTCTCTCTCTCTCTTCGTTCACACTCATCTTAAGAAAAATCCCAAACCCTAGCAGCTTCCCTCATCTTGATGCCAAACCCTAGCAATGGAGATCCCTCACAGAATCACAAGAAGCGGTAGCAGGCTCAAGAGGAAACCCTTCTCCGATCTCACCAACAGCTCTTCTTCCCCTCTCAATCCCATACCCATACCCAAACCAAGATCCGTACCCGAATCCATACCCGTACCCGATTCGCAACACAAAGCAGACCCGGAACCCGCCTCCTCCTCCACGGCCGCAGGGCAAGAGAACGATGGGGATCTAGCAAGCTCCGCGTCCACTCCTAAATCTAAAGATCCTGCCACAAATCGCGGTAACTTTTCCTTTTTTTCTTCTTCTCAATTTTTTGGCATTTTTCAACATTATTATAATGTAATTGACATAGCTGCAAATTGATGGAATTTGTAATGATATAAAAATAATGAATATATAAATGACACTAGCAAATGACGTTTACCTTTCAAGGATCAGGAATTTTGTCAAACAAATTTGTTCCTATGCATCTTAGCATTGTTAGGGTTGATAGGTGAATTTAACATCGGAAGCGGGCTCTTTACTAAACAGTTGCAATTCTGCTTGAGAGAAATAAGTTGGTCCTGTTACATAGACGAGCTGAGAAAATGCATTTGGTCTTGTCGACTTTAATACCAGTCGTAATTTAAGTTTTGTAAAATAAAAAAATATTTTGTTAATAGTTGTCGTTCAATATTTGGTTTGGTGTCGGAGTTGATTCGATTTTGTACCTCATGTTAGGGATTTTGCTTGTGTTACATTAGTGAACTATGACGTTGGGATACCAAAAAAAGAGAAAAAAATTCTTTATAACCGTAACTTCATAGCTTTTTTATTCACGATTTGTGAACCGATGTATGGTAAATCAATTTTTTTAATATCAGATTGATGGCAGCTGTATAAATCATGAGATAATTGAATGCAAAAATAAAACACTTTATTTGTGTCTTGTACCTTCTACAATCAGTTTTGTAAGCGACATTCCTTGGAGCATGATTACATGCTTGAGCAAGATTTTAAAAAATAGATATTAGCGGATACCGGAATCATAGCTGATAGTTGCTTCATATATCATATACTGTCGATCTCTTGGTCGGTATCGCCATATCGGCTGATATATCGGCAATAACATATCGGTTTGATTGTATCTCGAGAGGTCCCGATTTGATATATTGGCCCATATGACCAATATTTGATTCAATGTGAGTGAGATATATTTATAATCATTTAACTTTAGCCTTGATATTTGAAAAAACTTTTTTCATGGCAGCTTGTAATTGATTAGATTCAGATATACATCAATGCAGTCAATGCAAAAGGCGCAATGCGAAAGTGCCTAGTGTGACTAAGGCACAAGGTACAATGGTGAAGTTTTAAAAAAAGAAATAAAATTAATATAATTCATGAACTCATTATATGCCAAATTAGCAGCTGCAACATATAATCTGAGTGCAATTTATGTAAAGAAATGATGGCAGTGGCATACTTGATATTGGCTTATCGCAACACGGCAGTGCTGTCGAAGGCTCTTAGAGGCGTGCGCCTAACACACAAGGTGGAGAAACGCTTCGCGGTATGGTGATCAGAGGACTCCAAACATTTTTGTCCATGGTTAATATTTGCTTACAATTTAGGGTGCTTTCATGCATGTATAAACTGCAAATGCCTTAAAATCACGAGATAATCATTTATATATGAAACAGTTGACGGTTAATTATTTAGAGGGCATAATGTCTTCTTTTTCGGGTCTCTTTTTCTTCAGTGTCTCAATTCTCGATAAATCAGTCCATGCATTTGTTATAGAATAGTTTTTCGTATTTAAGGTTGAAAAAGCTTTTCTATAGCATTTTTGAATTTATATCTCTTGCAGGCAAAGATGTTGACAATAATGACAAGTTGGACAATTCTACGGTTTCCCCACGGCTAATAAAGACTAGAAGAAAAGGCAAGGAGAAGGTTGTTGAAGTTGCTCAAACCTTAAGTTGTCCTCCACTGGGACGAAAAGGAAGCATTGTGTATGTAGTATTGCTCTGCTCTACTTTCACATGCAAATTAGCCAGCACTGTTTCTTATATAATATAATAGTTTGCATCAATCGAATTGAAAAGATAATTATGGTTTACTTACTGTTGACTTATCCATAGAAAACATAAGTGTTTACCTATTTGGTTCCTTTCATTCATCTCTTGTTTTATTGAGCCATTGAACTAACATACATGCCTAAGGTGTTGGACACATCACCGTTGTCTACCTAGATTGGAATTGATTTAGTTCTCAGACAGGGGAAGAGAGCTATTTAAAAAATTCTTGATAAGCTGCTTTCATTCTACTTTATGTATTAATATACTACTGAACCACCAGTACAATTATAATGAAAACGTCTATATTATCTCTCTTCTAAATTGGAATTAGGTGTAGCGCAGAGAGGAATGCTAGTGCATCCAAAATTGAAAGGTGTCGACTGTCGAGTATATAAAAGTGACCAGATGTTTTTGGCCTTGGTGTGCTAAGGCTCGTCATAGTCTTAGGTCATAAAATTTATGTACCGGTAGGATCCAATATAGTTCAAGCATTATTCTGGAAGGAGGGGATATCATAAAGTGGATTGCTAACTACTTGCCTCTTTTTCTCCTCTCATTATGATCAAGAATTTTATTTCATCAAAAGTTTAAACAATTGGTTTTTCTTTAACTTGGCCTTGGGAGCTGCATGAGCTGCTGCCATGAGCATACATGAAATCTGAAGTTCTCCAATTTATCGTCTTGATATCTATCACATCAAGCCATTTAATTCAGTTTCTTCTTACTGAAAGTGTCAGTTGTTCTTGAAAGAACTATTTTTAGACATTTTAATTCTGGATGATGGGGTTGTTACGCCATCAGCTAGTTTGAGTATATGAATAAATCACAAGATCACAAAAAAAAACTAGGCATTGCTTTATTAAATCCATATGCTTGGGATGAGACTAATATGAAGAAGGAGAATGTAAATCTCCGTGCGTGCGCGTGTACTGTGATCCATGTATAAGCAGATCGATTTACCCTTTGATATTTGTAATTGTTGAACTTATCACTTGCTGTTGCTGCTCACAAGATCCCAGAGGTTATATTGTTTCGTTGAATAGAAATCTAGCTTTTGAAATTTGAATAGTTATGAGATCTGGCTGCTGATTTGGTTGTGGCCTAATCGAGATTTGACTTTTCAGTTTTCACTATGCTTGGGATGTTAAACTAGAAAAGGAGAGGCTGAATCCAGTGCTGTAAAAACAAAGTTTAAATGGCCAATTAATTGGTTTTGAAATATTTTCAGCTAGAAACTGTGTCAAATAATATTAAAACGATGAACGATTGTAATTGGTCATATGCAAAATATGTGGGCGAAAGGCCATTAAGCTAGCACATGATGAGGTGCATATCCCACCAAATATCAATAATACGATGCAAGAACTCAATCTTCGTTTAGTGAAGAGCTATTGGTGTCCTTTTCTGTCAACATTTTTTCCTCGTTTCCACCTTTTCAAGCTTTTTTACATATACAAATTTCAATCTATTTTTGTGTTATTCGGTGTTATCCGACGATATCCCGTGTAATCAGTTTATGCGTTATGGGATAGCCAGATGAATAGAGAATGAATATGCGATTACAATATTGGCTAAAATATATATGCATATAAACATATAAACAGAAGGGTGGGTGGGACCGAGGGACTAAAAATAGGAGTCTTTACTTTCTAAATTCATTCAGTTATCGATAACGAGTAGAATACAAAGAAAGTACCCAGAGAACAGTGGGATATCTCTAATTTATTATTTTATAATATCCTGCTTCAAACAGGACAACAACTATCCGCTTTATGTAGGATTTTAACAAGATTCTAGTCTGAAAAATTATCCCAAATTAACAAGGCCAATTACCCTAATGACTAGGTTGGTATGTGGTTATCCAAGAGGAAATCCTAGATTCCGACGAAAGATCTCCGTTCTTGGTTACAGAATTACAGAATTGCGATTCCTGAGGATATACTATCCTTTCGGAAATCACATGCACTCTGAAGGAGGGCATTCGCTTCCCCATCAAAATAGGTAGATATGAACATTCTTCCCTCGTAAGAGTCTTATACCATCTGTACCACTACAATCATCATTACTGTTGCCTCACCGTCATCATCCCACTTTATTATTGTTGCCACTTTCCACCCGACGCTGCTGCACCCAGCACAGGTGCCACTTGCAACCCCGCTGCCCTACAGGCAGTGGCCGGTGTTGATGATCTCATGGTCGCTAGAACCGTTGGTGTTGGCACCATCACTGCCACCACCACCTCTGGCTCCAGCGGCTCCACCATTGTTCCCACTTCCGCCACCGGCGTCACTGCCGGTGCCGGTGCTTCCTTCGTTAGCACCACTGCTGGCGGCCCCTCTACCATCACTGCCTCACTGGCACCACCTTCGCCCCCGATATCATCGCCGGTGCCACGACCCTTGCCACGCCTCCTTAGCCACCGCTTTTGGTGGTGCTTCCACCCCTCCACCAATGTTTCTGCCAGTATTGCCCCTCCATCTCTGATACTGCAGTTTCTGCCACCGCACCCGTTGCTATATTTTACTTGCCATTGTGCATATTATATTTCTAAAATACTGAAATGGTACAAGGACGGTATTGCTACATTACTTAATATCAGATGCTAATGTTTCCTTGCTTAATATTCCATTCCATATATCAAACAGGCCTTAAACTTGATTGGTCAATTTCGACTGACTTGTGTCTTTTATTCATGAACTCCGTAATCTAAAGATCAATTGCCTTCATATGGCTTTTTGGAGCACTGGTTCAACTTTCTAGGATTTTTTCCCTTGTCTTTATCTTATATCTTTGAAAACGATTATTCTACGATTCGTGGACATTCACATTGTAGGACGCAGAGACGATCTTTCGTCCAAATGGAGGGGAAGTCATGGCAGATTATTATGCATACCAGTATTTTGCAATGCATGTGTGACAAAAGATATTATCACATACAAGAAAAAAATGAATTATGTACTAAATTTTAATTAAGAGTACATATAGAAGTGATAGATGGGTGTGTTCAATATACAATTTATCTGTTTTATGAAAATCTCTTCAGTTGTTTCATGGAAATATAAGTTCATTTTGGATCCAAGGCATGTATAATTCAAACAGCACAATGCATATGTATAACTCATGAGATCGAGTTGATATATATTTTTGAAGTACAATCCAATAGTGATACCGAAGTTATACATGTTACTTTACTTTTTGAAAGAGGACAATCCTAGGAAACCAATAGGTTGAGTCTCACACCTCGTGCTATACTTTTACTGCACTCCGATAATCCTCCCATTGGTGCCATGCTCACATGTATTGCGAGTTATTCACTCAACTTAACGTATAAGGATTAGTTTGTGGGCACACATTTCAGCACTGTTTAAATCCAAACATTTTTACCCATGTCCAATTGATCCACAATCGTAGTGATCGCTCCTCGACACTTGTAAACTAGAAGTCCTACATGACTTGTGCCTCATGTTATATACAGAAGTCCTTCTTTGGGCACATAGATCTAATGTAAAGTTTGACTATCTATTATGTATTTATAACTTTTCGGTGCTTTATTTATAACTTTGAGCTGTTTCATATTTCTTAATAGAGTTGGAAGAAAGATGAAATTGGAGGGCAAGAAAGTAAGCTCGACTAAAAATTGTTCTAGAAAACCCCAGAGACCATTTGATGGCTGATGTGAGTCCATGAAGTTTGGAAATTGAGTGGACAAGCGGGGAGTTCGCCTTATTATGGTAGTATAGATATATCCACAATTATGGTGTCATACCGAAAGAATGAATAGAGGGATAGCCAGGATATGACTTCTTTTCTAATAGCAAATTTACACACATTTTTCTTATAATAAAGCCTTTATTGTAGATATTTGGTGCTGGAAACATGAATTCTATTTAGCCATTCACCTTTTGGTGAGGGTCATTCCTCTCATCTCTACGTTGCTATTTCATCTATGCATCATCTTTAGAACATGTTTCTAAATCAAGAAGTCTCCTTGTTGTATAGCATTCTTGTGAAGTTTTCTCGTAAATGACATTGGTATTCTGTGACACGTTACTTGAAAAGCACTTCACTTAAAGTATCAATTTTTTTAATTTCATAAACGGCAATTTCTTATAGTTACCTTTTTAGCATTATGAATAATGATGATTGTGTTAGTTGATGAGATGAGACAGATAATTTCCAGGGTAGAGAGGTGCATAGAAGCTTTAAAATCTAGAATTAGCATATGACAACGTATCCAATGTAATTGCCAGAAAAATATAAGAAAAAACCAGAACTTTGAGAAACCTGAGTAGTAGGTACCAAGATGGGAACTAAAACTATCACTATAATGTATCGTTTTGTATTTGTCCATTCACTATTAAGTTATCTAACATCGCCGTTTCTTTTAATAAGCAGACATTCGAGGTTGAAGGCTCGTGTTGACGAACTTCAGAAAGCCCTTTCGGTTCCTTGCACCAAAACCAGAAAGGTTCGTTTCTTCTTACATGTTGTTTCTTCTAACGTTGATCATTCTTAATAAGCTCCTTAGAAATCAATACATCGTTGTGATTGGTATTTTTACTCCCAATATATATTTCTGAATCATTCAAATGTTGCATGTCATCTGCAAAATTTTCCTGTAGATTATGAAATATTTGAATATAACTATATTACATATTATGGTTATCATGAATCAGATAAGTTCTGATTTATGTTGTTGAGATTATGATTAGTGTGTTGGATTGTTAAGATTATTAGTTATGAGTTTGTTATGTTATGAGGGTGTATATATTGAGATGAGATATATCTTAATAAGATTGTTCAAGTTTATTGCTTTCTTATCATTTCCGTTCTTCGTTCTTTAATTTTTAGCATTTCCACACAATTCCTATTTCTCCCATGAATCCCTGCAGCATTGTATTAAGTTCTTATCTGGTGTCTTGATTATCTCCAGAGGAAAGAACGGCTCGAGACGCATTTGAAGCCCAAGATTCCAATATTACCCCGGGATGTTGCTGAGAAGTTTAGGGCATATTTTGCAGAAATTGATGCGTTCGAGTTGCCAGAAGAAGAGGTCTCGGACAAGGACTAGCGCAGTTGCCAACGGCTAACTCACGGAAACTAAATGTACTAATCAATATCGCCATTGCTGCTTTGTAAACGTGCAACTTGAGAAGAAACCTAGGTATTGCTCCATTGTAAATCTTGTGATATGTAGAGCTGCCCATTTCTTTGTAGCTTACTACTAGCTATATGTACAATCTGATCATAAATATCTGCAATGAGTTAATAAACTGGTCAATAGGTTTTCATATGCCCATTTTCCGGCTTTTGCCTTTGTGCCTATTGTTCTGGGCCACTTTATTAAGTTAGGGCTTTTGCTAAAAAATCATCTTTGCTATTTCATTCGAGTCCAAGTTTGAGATGACCATCAGGCCTATTTTGGGCTTAAATTTAATTGCATATATTTTAGTGAAAAAGTATGTGCATAAATTTAAATTTTGCCCTTTGAACTAGCTCCATCAAATCACCTGTAATCTCACTAACATCCTACCGATGATATGCTTGGTCATTTGTGATGTTTTGAATGATTTATGTTTTAAGGGAAAAATGATTATCTTATGTTCATAAAATAATCTCTATAAATATTTTGATTAGCGTAGGATAATTACTTTGTTAATTTAAATAATTGAGATCGAACGATTTGCTTGTGTTTGGTTCCAGAGAAAGTGAACGAAAAAGAATACATGAGAGTTATTGCTTTTGTTTGGTTCCAGTGAAAAATAAAAAAGAAAGTTTTGGCAAAAGTTTTGATTTGCTTTTTTCTTTTTCTTTTTCCAATCAGGCAACGAATGCCAAATAAAGTACGATGAAGAATTATAAATTTTGTTGGATGTGAAGTAAAAACTCATCAACCCTTACTCTTGCCTGATGTTGCCATGTTTCGTCAAATCAAGTTTGAACTTAAAATGTGATTACCTTTACTGTGGCATTTTTTTAAAAAAACAGTGGGAAAATATTTTTCATTCATTTGTTATTTTTATCTTTTCTATTTCTTTTTATTTTAACTTTTTCCCCCTTTAACTTTCTATGAAAAACAATCACATCCTTGGTCTTAGAACATATAGATTTTGTCAGGACTATCACTAGAAATAGTTGATCAGTCATTTGGTCATACAAGTTGTTGTACTTTCAGCAAGAAAAGAAAAGAAAAGAAGCTTGAGCAGAGGGAGATTTTATTATCCTTTTCTTTTTTACTTAGGTAAAAAAATGGTTCTAGGTCCCTTGTCCAAAACCAAGGAGGCCATATAAGGATGTTTTTCCAAGGTCTTTTTTTTTCCAGCCAGGGCGTAGACCCACTAATTTTTGGACTAGGGACCTGGAACAGTTTTCCCTTTTATTTAATTTTGAAAATGCGGCTCATGTGCTGCTGCTGCAAGGGTTAGCACTACTTCGTTGGGTACAGCAAGGGTTCTCCTGTTGAAAACCCTTGCAGCTGGCCTCCAGGAAAAAGCCCGCTGTAATATTTACCCGTTCTTTAGTAAGATATAGTACCGTTCTAAATAAAATCCTTTCAGATGTGTTTCGAACTTCAAACTTCTAATCTCAAACAATCGTTAGTAAGATATAGTACCGTTCTAAATAAAATCCTTTCAGATGTGTTTCGAACTTCAAACTTCTAATCTCAAACAATCGACGACGGTAGAAATTCTGTAGATACATATTTTATTGCTATGCAGGCCCCTCCTGCAGTGCCGTCACCCAGTCACCCAGGAGCAGATGTGGCCCAGGGGCAAACTTGTAGGCTCCGAATCCTCCCGTAATATATCCGTGACAAACAAATTTAAGAACTTCAAATTAATGTATTGAATATAATATCATATTAGGCAGCTGCATGGAAAATGATATTGAAAAGGATATATAGAACAGGAAAAGTGCTGAATAGTTTCCATGACAAATGCACAAATCTAATTTTTGGAGCCCACATACACTGATGCATGAAGGGATTTTTTTTTCTTTTAGACACAATCATCAATCCAATTTCGATTGTGCTTCCTCTTTAATTAACAAGACAAGAAAGCGACTACCCTGCATGGGAAAAAAAAGGGAATAATAGTAAGAGATATTCTTGTCTTCCTTTGATGGACGAGACTCAGTGTGCAAGTCGTCGTCATCATCATTGGGATACTTGTCATTCACTGAACCTCTAAAAGTTCGATGAGATTTGAAGAATACATGTTTAACGTCTACCTCATTGGCCTAATAATCTTTTTGGTGGGCCATATCAAAATCTACCTTTTTCAGTAGGGTCAAATCCGTTTCCATCTTTAAGTCCGTATCAAGATATGATTAACGTTGAAAGATAATATGAGTCGCTAATTAAGCTTAATTCATCAATGGCTATGGGCTATTAAAAAAAAACCTTGACAAAAGGGTTTATGACTAATTGCCAACAGCTAAGGTATCAAAATCATTTTTAATCAAAGATAAGTATGCACAAGGAACTTATATTTCACACACATAAAAGCAAAGAGGAAGCAAATATATTCCCATGGGATTTTGCACAAGTGTTCATAAACTATAAACAGTTGAGTTCTAATGAAGCAGATATTGACTGATTTGACTGGTTGATAATACTAAAATAGCATGTGCTTGTTAGAGTCGGTAACTTTGGTGTCTATAAAGCGCATAGGGGATAAGGCTTTTACTATTCATATATAGAGCTAGCTAGCCTTTTACTTGTAAGTTTGTTGAGCTGTCAACTTCAATCATTTGTTCAAATTGGAACTCCTTGATGAAGAAGCAATCAAGGAGTAATCGAGGAAAAGCATATGTGATAATGTGATTTGTGCCCACCATTGTACCTACCATGTGGAAAATTTTGCAAGAACTTTGATGCAACAACTAACTAAATAGTGTCTCATAAATAGTGTCTCATAAATTTTATAGGCTCTTTTTACTATGATGTCACGTGTGCTTGATTTGGATATGGCAACTACCTAGCAACTATCAAGTGTTGGATGCATTGAGTGGTTTTGACATTCTTCTTAGCTTGTTTAATTTACTGGGCTTAGTGTAATAAGTTGATTTACTAATCTTAGCATCTTTTGATTAGGTGAGGAGAGGCGTTAGATCATCAAGGGTGTGTTTGTTTCCTTGACAAGTTTGTGTTCACTCTTCATGTGTTTGACATTTTCGAACAAATCTTATATATGAGACTTCATTTAAGAATCTTTTGTTGATTAGACGGCGTCCATATATGAACTTGGGATAAAGAATTTACCATTTGGTCATGCAGGCATGCTGCCAAATCCGATCAGAAATGAAAAGAAGATATTATCTATAAGCTATTATTCTATTACTAAGTCATTTGTTTAATTACCATGGTACTTGTCTTTTCTGAAAATAATATTTATGTATTTTACCGATAAAAAATTATTAATACAATGTCATAAAATCTGTCATCATTTGTAATGTACAAAGGTTCTATCAAAGCCATGAAACAAAACAAAAAGGAAAAGATCGAAGTAATTTAGATTATCTACTGAGAAAATATATACAACATCATGTATTAACTCAGGTTCACCGTTAAATGATTTTAAAAGAAATTAGTGTCTTTGGTATTTCCATTTACTTCTATGTTTTTATTTATATATTTATTTATTATGCTTTTTTCACTTAATTAATTCTGCATCTTATAATTTTGTTTACACCATAATTAAGAATGGACTTCTCTATCCTTATCAGATATGATTGGTTCTCTCTTTTTGCACTCTGTAACGTGGTCCGGAGAAATTAATGAACCACAAATGATGGTGATTACGACCTTAAACAACTTGTAGGATTTTTCACTCCAAACAAAAATGATATTTGGAAACAGGTAAAGATAATTAATTAAATTAAGTTGAGGAGGTCTCGTTCTAATCATGCTTTACTTGTGATTCCCTTTAAAGAGATCAAATGCTGGTGACAATTTGCAGGAGATCACGGGAGCTGATGCACATGATCCATATGAGGACCCAGATATTTGAGAGGAGTCGACTAGGCATGATCTGAAGGAGACAGCTTGCTAGATCAAATGTTGATTTTGACATGAGTGTCATTTTTCTTTTAAGTTTTGAAACTTTATTATTGTATTTTCTATTTTCTTTTGATATGATCATGTTAAATCATCTTTTAATGAAACACGGAGGTTTTTATCACCCCTCAGTCTCAGAACCCAAAAAAGAGAGATGCAAAAGAAGAAAACAAGCTGGTGACAATTTCACATCATTGATTAGGTTGGACTAGTTCACATAATTGATTACTCTAAAGCCAAAAGGTGACTAGGACCAATTGAAAAGGTTGATAAAGGAATGTCCTCTCTAGCAATTAGATTGTTATACAAGCCAAATCACAGTTGGATTACTGAGGGAAAAAATTGTCCCTTGGTCTATTAATCCCAATTTTAATTGTGTTTCTCTTCTCTTTTTGGGAGTAAAAAGCATGACAGAAGTTATATCAATAATTTAACAAATATATACAAAGATACAAATTACGGACGCTGCTAGTAGTTTCCATGTATGAATGATCCTAGCCATGCTTCACTCATGGAAAACACCACCAACCCCGACAAAAACAGAATAGGGGTGAATTTTCTAATCTTTCTTTTTCTTCTTAGAGATGTTGAGTGAATAAGAAACCATCTGTTTTCCTAATTCGGTAAGAAGATGGTAAGTCGCCGCCTCCGCCCGCCACTTCAATGAACAACAAACTCCAATTATGTTTTTGAAAACAAAAATATAAAAAACATGTGTAAGAAAGCGAATTGCCGATATTATGACAACTGTTTTTAGCCATATTTGTTTTTCTAGTAATAATTTAATACCAGTGTCCTCCATAATTGAAGTTTAATTAAAGTGAAACTTCATGATATTTTATTAACATTTAGCTGTTAAGAATAATATTTTGTCATACATTTTTTGGCTTTTCCAAGAAATATTTCCTAGCATTACCATCTTTATGTTATATATAAAGCAATATGAGAGAGATTCTCTCTCCAAGCTTTTTTTCCTCATGCATGGAAAATTACACCTAACCCCTCTAGTTTAAGTAAATATGTATTTAGCCCATTCTTGCACGAAATTAACCCTCCCCCCTCTATAATTTAAATTAATTTCATTTGACCCATCCTATGTTCATCTTCATGCTCATGCAATATATTTTCGGATGAATTATATGTATTTATTTTCATACAATATATTTTCGGATGAATCATCTATATTTATTTTCATGCAAGTTATCAATCTGGATTGTAGTATAACTTCTATGAAAAGTATCTTCTTCAAAAGATATCAAAAACGGTCGAATTCATCTAAATAGCAAAAATGGCCAAAATTTTGAATGCAATGAGATCGAGATTTTTAGGGTTATTGTAACGACTTTGAAATCCATATACAAAAATTTCTTGTTTATTATACAGAAAAGAGTATTGCAGCCTATGTAAGAGTTATAAATTATTTTTGTTTACTAAAAACAAGAAGCAATTTATAGCTTACTGGTAAAGCCTTTATATTGCTATGACATAGCTTATGTGTTCGAATCGCATTAGACCCAATTAATTTTAGAAAATCAAATAGAGACTTTTCTATTCATCATTTAATACCATTTTAATTCTTTTAATCCACATTTTTAATTTCCAAACCCTAATTCTTCACTATAAATACCACCTCATTCCCTAACTCTTCCCTATTTTGAAATTTCTAGCAAAAATTCTCTCAAACTCTTTAATTACCAGGTGGAGTTAAACACCCAAGTGGAGTAGCAAGCTAAACTCGACGACCGATGCCTTTCCGACGACACCACGACACCCGAAAGCTTCCCCTAATCCTTGTTAACACTTTAAACTTGTAAATCCCTTCATATCTCTCCGTTTCTATCTCAAAACAATTTTTTAAAATAAAACGACAAAAGTGGAGTTGTCAGCAATATAATCTTCTTTTTAATATTTGTAATGCATGTGACAAACAAATTAAATCAAACTAACCTTCTATACTGATCTTAACCTTATTAACATCATTAGCTGTTAGTTTAATAAAAATAATTATGTGAAACAAACATATAATGGACTATTTTTCATTAAAATACCAAGAATTTTCTAGTCCTTCAGGTCTTCTTATCCTCTTCTTAAGCTTCTAGAGTGTGAGGATCTAGCTTGGTCGTCAGTCTCCTCGTGTCAAAGACGATCTATCTGAGAGTCTATGGCTCAAGCTCCAACCTCTACACCGAGATAATTAAAGTACCTGGTTCACTAATTTAGGTAGCTTAGAAGATGCAGAAAGTTAATTGGAGTATTTTATCTCAAATGACCCTAGGATTCATAACAAATGTAAGAGTTAGGGTTTTGAGAAAGAAGGAAAAGAACAATAGAGAGAGAGTGAGAAAACATAAAATGAACAAGTGTTAAGGCAAGTGAAGAATGACTCATTCTTTTTCTCACATTAAGCATGCAATATTTTCAATAGAAAATTGTAGCCATGCTTGAATAGTAAGTGCAAACCAATAAACTAAAGAATTAGCCATGCTTCATGTTCATATCATAATATTGCATTATTATATCCCCCATTCTTATGCATTTTACAAATAAATAGGTGCTTTTGACCCATGTCTGCTATATAATTACAGATTACAGGTTCTCGGAACGAAAATAGTGACAAAGATAAAAGATGATGTAAAAATAGGACTACGACCAACAAATAGAAGGATCTTGATCAAGCCTACACGAAGATCAGTTCACAAAGAACAAGGTAGCGTAAGGTTAAAGAGTTCGACACAAAGTGAACGGTTAAAGTTCACTACATTACTCACTGTGAAGATCTGGAAAAGAAATAGAAGCTATTCTGAAAAACCAACCAAAGATACAGGAAGACAAAGAGAAGCAGAACCAGCAAACCAAAATTCAGCACATGATCCTTTTATTTGGCCGCGGAACCGCGGCTAAACCTGGCCTATGGCCGCGGTTCTGCGGCTGGGTTAAGCACGTAGGGGCGAGAAATTTTACCATGTCTTCTGGCGGCGTTGACTAGTTTTCCTAGGGGTATTTTTGTAAAAGCATACATGCAGCAATTGTAAACCTAGGGTTTTCTATGTCCTATAAATAGAGACCCAAATTCTTGTATTAGGTCATGCCTCTTTTCATCAATAAAGTTCAGAATTCTTTTGAAGTTTGGAGAATATCAATTTGTAAGTAGGTTTTATTTTCTGTCTTAGTTCTTAGTTTCAATTTCTGCCCTAGGTTAAATTTATTCTCTGCCTTAGTTTAATCTAGAATAGAATTTTTATCTGCAGTAGTTAATTAATCTCTTAACCCTAAAAATAAAATAAAAATCATGTCTTTCGTAGATCTCTCAATGAGCGAGTAGTTTCCTCGCTTGTTAGGGTTAGGAATAGGGAAGGATTTGAGAGATGAAAATCTCTCACCCCTTTCTTGTCCAATCACTTATGAATAATTAGGATTCCATGCATACTTTCATATCCCGCTCCCTACGGCATCCTACCCACGAGGTAACGGTGATACCGTAGTATAAAAGACCGGATATGAATGTTTTTCATGGAGGTTAGGGTAAGGATTCAGAAAGGACGGATAAGGATCTAGAGGAAGAAACAAAGTTTCTTCCCGATCATCCTAATCCCCTTTATTAATAATTACTATAACTCCTAAAAAGATCTAATTTAGGGCATTGAAAGAGGTGGGAAATTTTATTCTACCAAACTTAACCTAAAGTTAATCCTAGCAAGTTTCCTAATCCTAGTATAACTCAAATTAGTTTTTTTTTGTGATAAAAGATCCAACACCCTTTGGAATTAGCTCGTAAGAACATTTAGGAAATTAACACCATCCCTGTGGACCGACCCGTATTCACCGGTTAGCTACCAAGCGACACCGTTCTTGATTGCGGTAAAATATATTTTTGATTGTAAAACCCAAATAAATCAAATGGCGCCGTTACCGGGGATGGCGTAATATTTCCTTTGTGCTATTTCGGGTTAATATAAAATATAAAAATCATAAAAAACTGAAAAAATAAAAAATATAAAAATTCTATCATGTTTTATTGTTTGAAGGGTTTCTTGTGTGAATCTTTGCAGGATCGACGGATCTGGAAAAATCTGGAGTGCGAAACAGAAAACGGGAGATCAGAACAGAGGGGGATTTCAAAAACAGAACAGCAAAAAAAATATCGGGATCTGAGCCCTCCACGCAACCGCGGAACAGCCACCGTATACCTGCTCCGACCGCGGAAACGCGGCCATCTGGTCGATTCGGCACGTGGAAATTCTACTGTTTGTCTTTCTCTCTCCTCCTCTGCAACCTAAAATATCTCTTCTGTCAAATCTTCTGCGGGATTCTTTGCGCTTAAAAATCTTCCCCCTTCCAATAATTGATTTTCTGCAGGATTCTTTGCGCCGCGCTAAAAATTGATTGCAAGTGATTTTTTCTGTTTTGCATATCTTTAATCGGACTTTAAGAGGCTTGAGACCAATTCAGATTGGGTGGGGATTTCATCACCCTTCTCAGGACCCCAGAAATCATATAAGGCATTTGCATTGACCAATCTTTAATTAAAAAATACTAGACTCAGCCCTAAGGACATCGCGCTCATTACGACAGAGGACTAGTTGTAGGCATCAGCCGTTAATCCTAACCTGAGTTTGCGATGTCTAAGCAAGTGTGTCTAAGGCGAGTGGTTACTTAATTAGGGTCACTACTTGTAGTGGAGAGCCTCCCACTCATCTGGCACTTACCTGGCCGCAATTGGCGGTGAAGAGGCGGTTTGAGGTCCTATTTCTAGCCCTTTGGAACAATTAAGAGCTGTCTAGCTGACCTAGGTGATCCTAGAGCTAGGCCTGATTGTGTATTTGTGGTTAATTGCATTTGTGTCACAGTCTCTTGTCAACAATCTTTTTGCAAAAAACTCCACATAAAAAAGGATAAAAAAAGGAAAAATTTTACAAAAACTTGCAACTTGTCGCTAAAGAAATCTTTGCACTCCACTTACAACACTTTCTTCTCATTAATGTTTTCTTACCTCCACATTCTGTTTTTCACCTTTTTGACTACACTACCTCTTTAGTGTATGTCCGGTTGGACTAGGGACACTAGTGCCCGATTAGTCCGTGTTTCGTTGGTACCGACCGACGAACCTTTCGACTCCGAAGTCGAAATCCTTTCCACTTTTTCACTTTCACCTTCAAAGTCTTCTTCCGAAGGTATGTCGGGATATAATCCTAACAATACCTTACCGACGGGACTGATTCCACCCCCGTTAGGTGCGAATAACCCGAATCACTCGCCCGTTGAAGCGCCCCAACGAATCGCGCTTCAGGATCTTTTCTACCCAATCTGCACCGCCCTACCTACTTGTCTTTCACTCCCACCGGCAAATGGGGACAATTTTGAGATCAAACCCCACTTCATCAATATGCTGCCGAAGTTTCACGGATTGGAATCCGAAGATGCTTATATCTTTATCAACAAATTCCAAAACGTTTGTGCTATGATGAAAACAACCCAATTATCCGACGATGCTATAAGGCTAAAGGTCATTCCTTTCACCTTATGTGACTTAGCCGAGAAGTGGCTATACAGCACAGCGTCGCATTCAATTAAGAATTGGGAAAAGTTTGTGAAAGCTTTTCTTAAAAAGTTCTATCCTCATCACAAGACTGCTAGAATACGTAATGAGATTATACAATTTTCCCAGCTTCCTTCCGAACCATTTTGGAAGTGTTTTGAAAGATTCAAAGACCTACTCGTTTAATGCCCTCACCATGGGATCGAAAATTGGCAACTTTGCCAAATATTATACGAAGGATTGAACCTGGCAACAAAGCAGTTGCTAGAAATCATTTGTCAAGGTCACTTTCTAACTAAATCTAGTGAGGAAGCGTGGCAGTTTCTTGAGGATCTTAGTGAACAAACAATTCAGTGGGAGAGCACCAAGACCACATCATCTTCTTCTATTGGTCAGTCTAGGGCAGACATACATCACTTAGATATGTCGATTACTATGAAGGCCGAGATGGCCGTACTTACGAAAAAGCTAGAAGCGATTGAGACCAAAATCTCATCACCTTCTCCTGCCCCTGTTGTGCCCCCACGAACTGTTTGTGCTTGTTGTTCGGATCCATCACATCTCACCGAAGAGTGTCCTTACAATCCATCTGCTCAAGGATATGATCAAGTCAATGCTGCCTTTCAACAACGACAAAGAAACGATCCATACTCTTCGACATACAATCCGGGTTGGAAGAGTCACCCAAATTTCGCTTGGAACCAAATTCAACAATTCCAAGGAAACAACAATTTTCAAAGGCCTCCTCCTCCACAACAACAAGCACCTCCACAAACTCAATTCCAGCAACCTTTCCAACAGTAACCTTACCCTAATCAAGTGAACAATTTTGTGCCCAACAATTCTTACCCGCAAAACAATTTTGTTCCACCTCATAATGACAAGGTTAACTCGCTCGAAAGAAGTCTAGATGCGTTCCTAAAGCAATCTACACAATCCGCAGCACGGTTGGAGACTTTTATTCAATCTTTGGTGCAAAACAGTGCCTCACACGATCAAAGCATCAAATCTATTGAGGCACAAATTGCACAACTCAATGCTGCGTTGAGCGAGCGAGAAAAAGGAAAACTTCCGTCTCAACCACTGCCAAATCCCGGTCACGCACATGTTGCATATGAACAACAAAATCATAACGAAATGCTGTGACCACGTTGAGATCCGGAAAAGTGTTGCAAAATAATGTGGGTATTAACAATGACACCCCTGCCGGTGGTCCTTCTTCATCTTCTTCACCTTCTTCTTCTTTTTCTTCGTTAGAGCCTATTCTTCATCCTTCACAAGGCTCTACTTCTTCTAGCTCGAACGGACCCACTTCTCACAACACGAACACATCTACACGGGGATCCGTTCCAACTCCACAATCTGATCCACAAAAATTGGACTCAACAACTTTTCAAAATGTTTCTTTTCCAAATCGGTTGAGATCCAATAAACCAACTCCACAAATGGAGAAGATTGTAGAGTTGTTCAAACAGGTTAGCATAAATATCCCTCTCTTGGATGCAATCCAACAAGTTCTTTCATATGCAAAAATCTTAAAGGACTTATGCACCAAGAAGAGGAAGTCACAAGTACCAAAGAAAGTTTTCGTGGCTAATACTGTTAGCGATGCTCTTGTCCAATCTTTACCCCAAAAGCACAAGGACCCCGGTTGTCCTACTATTTCGATAACAATTGGGGACAAGAACATCAATAGAGCATTATTAGATCTTGGTGCTAGTTTCAATTTGCTACCTTATTCTGTGTATGAGCAATTAGGCGTTGGAGAGCTTAAACCCACTCATTGTACTCTCTAAATGGCCGACCGATCCATCACCCATCCTAGGAGAGAGTTGGAGGATGTGTTAATTAGAGTAGGGGATTTCATTTTCCCCGTTGACTTTATTGTTATGGATACACAACCTATAGCTAACCCCGGAGTCAAATTCCGGTGATACTTGGTCGACCATTTCTTGCGACTTCTAATACGGTGATCAATTATCGTAATGGTTCAATGAATCTATCTTTTGGCAATATGATAATTGAACTCAACATTTTTAAGTTGGGAAATCAGCCTTCCGAGCCTAATTCTAGTGTACTTAATATTTGCTCGATCAATGAGATCGCGGTGGAGGACTGTGAGTTCGAAAATTTTATGTTTGATCACAGCAGTGTTGACGCCTCTAGTGCGTTCCTCCTAGAATCCGACACAGCTTTCACGACGAACAACGATTATGAGTGTTTCACCTTTGTAGACGATTTTGAAGACTCACCATCCGAGTTTGAGTCTTTTGATTTTTCGGATGAGTTAGTTGAACCATCCGACTCGGTTGCGTACACTCGATTTGAACCTTTGATGGAATCCTTCGAGTTTGAAACAGTTACACCATTGATACCATCAATTGTTTCACCTCCTAAACTCGAACTAAAGGTTTTGCCGTCGCACTTTAAATATGCTTATCTAGGTAAGAATGAGACCCTTCCCGTTATTATATTGGCCTCTCTAGCTCTCGAGCAAGAGAAGGCCCTTTTAATGGTCTTACAAAATAATCGGCAAGCTTTTGGCTGGTCTATGGCGGACATCAAGGAGATTAGTCCCCTCATAGTTGAACATCATATACACTTGATGGATGAGGCCAAGCCAGTAAGGGATCCTCAAAGATGCCTCAACCCCATAATGAAAGAGGCTGTCAAGAAGGAGATTGTTAAATGTCTTGATAGTGGTATCATTTACCCTATCTCAGATAGCCAGTGGGTTAGACCCATTCATGTTGTGCCAAAGAAATCGGGCATCACGGTCATTACCAATGAGGCAAATGAGTTAATACCTACTCGCACCCAAACTTGGTGGCGAGTTTGCATCGACTATAGAAAACTCAATGCCGCGACAAGGAAAGACCACTTTCCTTTACCTTTCATTGACCAAATGCTAGAACGATTGGCTGGGCACGAGTTCTATTGCTTTTTGGATGGCTATTCCGGCTATAACCAAGTCCCCATCGCCAAAGAGGATCAAGACAAGACCACATTTACTTGTCCTTTTGGCACTTTTGCTTATCGTCGCATGCCCTTTGGGTTATGCAATGCACCCGCTACATTTCAGCGGTGTATGATGGGGATCTTTTCAGACATGGTTGAAAAGTTTTTGGAGATCTTTATGGATGATTTCTCCATTTTTGGTGACTCCTTCGACGAGTGTTTGCTACACCTTGACACAGTTCTTACCCGCTGTAGGGATAAGAACCTAACTTTAAATTGGGAGAACTGCCACTTTATGGTACGAGAAGGCATTGTCTTAGGACATGTCATATCGCAAAACGGCATTGAGGTTGATAAAGCCAAAATTGAGGTCATTTCTAATCTTCCTCCTCCTAAATGCGTCAAAGACATCCGAGCTTTTCTTGGCCATACCGGTTTTTATAGACGATTCATCAAGGATTTTAGCAAGATTGTTAGACCCTTGACTCTCTTATTGGCCAAGGACACAACATTTGATTTTGACTCAACTTGCATGGAAGCGTTCGAGTCATTGAAACACTCTCTCATTTCTGCGCCCATTCTTTCCTCTCCAGACTGGACGCATCCCTTCGAAATTATGTGATTTTTAAAAAGAAAAGAAAACAGAAAATATTGAGATTTTTGAAAATTTCGTGATTTTTATTTGCTATAGCAAACAAAAAATATTGAAATACCGAAAGAAAACAAAAAATTCTTGAGAACATTGAAAATTTTGCGATTTTCGTATACTATAACATGCAAAATATCGAAAAACCAAAAATATGAAATTCTGAGATTAATTTGATAATTTCACAATTTTCATGTATTACACCATGCAAAATATTAGATATTTAAAAAACAAAAAAAAATAGGATCTCTTTAAAAGTTCCATGAGTTTCGTGTGTTGCCAATGACCCTGAGTCTCAGTCACTTAAATTCGATTTCTTTATTCTGTTAGATTCTAAATAGCAATCGGTGAAGTTTTCTTTTTCTACTTTACATATATTTTTGTCATTTTGATACAGAAATTTTATGGTTTTCTTGTGTTATATCGCAAGTAAAATATTGAAAAAAGGAAGAAAACATAAATTTTGAGAAATCTTACATTTCACCATAATCGTGTGTTATAGCATGCAAATTATTGAAAATCTGATGAAAAATAATTGGGTTTTTATATATTTTGTGATTCTTGTGTACTATAACAAAGAAAATATTAAAACCCAAAGAAAAAGGAAAATTTTGAGATTTTTAAAAATTTTGCTATTTTCCTTACAAGGAAATTATTGAAAACACGAAGAAATATGTCAAAGTATTTTAAAGTTAGTTATTAATATATTTTATATATAAAATACAAATAATATTAGATATTACAATTTATAAATCATACAATAATAAAATTTTAAATTGATTTGATTTTTCTTGACAATATACTTTGTATCCGAGCATTACTCGGAGTCCCTTGCTAGTCGCTATTTAACACCATAACTTCCTTTGATGCCCAAACAAAATATGCCGAGCATGATGCACTTTAGGTTTAGTAGATATTGTGCGCTTAGACTCAATGCATATGTAATTTGAATATCACGGGTTTATAATAAATGTCTATATAATTTCAAAAATTGTCTCCTCTCTCGATTATTTGCATTATATAGTTGAAAACTATTTTTTTTTTTGCGGAATTTCATGATCAATATATACCTAATGTGCTCTCTTGCAAACTCTTTCTTGTCTTGTCGTATAATATTTCTTTTTTAACTTTTTTGTCGAATCACGCTATAATAGATACTTGTCTTTCTTTATCTAGGATAAAATTAGGAGGAGCAGAAATGATTATGGGTATTTTAATTTGAATTAAACTAGTTTGATTCCTTTTCTTTTCTTAGCTTATATTAATGATGGAGCATATTAAAAGCCGAACATGAGTGCTGGGACTTTCTTCCATTTTCATTTTTAATTGGATGGGCATTATACAACAACAACAACAACTGAGTCTTTTATCCCAAGCATATGGGGTATGCTACATGAACCAACATGAGAATCACGCCGGGTCCAGCACATGAATCCTCTGCCTCCACTCACTTCTATCGAACAATATACTTTCATCGAGTCTTTTGGAAACCATATCGTTTCGTATCACCTCCATCCATGTTTTCTTCGATCTCCCTTTTGCCCTTTTGCCATTGCCCATATCGAGAGTATCTATTCGTCGGACCGGTGTTTCCATAGGTCTGCGTCGCACATGACTAAACCATTTTAGCTGGTTTTCTCGCATCTTCTCCTCCACAGGTGCGACACCAACTTTTGTACGAATATCCTCATTTCGCACCTTATCTTTTCTAGTGTTACCGCACATCCAACGAAACATGCGTATCTCCGCTACGTGCATCTTCTGTGTATGATGCTTCTTAGGAGCCCAGCATTCTGTACCATATAATAAGGCAGGCCGAATAGCGCTCCGATAATACTTTCCTTTCAATTTTAACGGAAAGTTACGATCACACAAAATCCCTGTTGCACTCCTCCATTTCAACCAACCAGCTTGGATCGTTTGATTAACATCACTATCGATCTCCCCATTCTTTTGGATGATGGAAGCTAGATATCTAAACTGGTCGCTCAGTGATATCTCTTGCCCTTCCAATATTATACCAATATGGTTTTGCTCAATCTGAATCCCCGAGATTCCAATGTTTGCTGTTCCCCTCCGAAAGGCGGCGCACAGGACCGCGATGTCCTGACGCTGAGATTCGGGGCAGATGCTATTTGGTTTTATCCGTCCACCTCTCCGAAGATGCCAAGTTGATTTATGGCACCGTGTATCGGAGGTTTAGACGGATGCGGCCGATGCAGCAGACTTCGTCAGATTCCCCCTCAGTGTGAGGGGTTTTTGATTGTGGGGACGCTCTTCTCTGCAGGCGCAAGCCCCTGCAGTTAATTACGCTACCGCATCGCGGTAACAACTTTCTTCTTCTCCAGAATTTCACTTCGTGTCGTGTGTGTTTGTTTTGTTTGTGGTTGCCCGTGGATTGTATACGGAGACTGAGTAATGTCGTCGCCCGTAGGACGTGGATTAGTCCAAATCCGTATTTACTTAGATTTGGGTTTGGTGTTTTTAGTTTAAGGATGCATTAGTCGCGTTGCGGCTAAGATAAACTTAAACGTTCGTTAAGGATACGCTAGTCCTGTTTGAGACTAAGATCAACTTAACATGATCGTTTAGATCCGACAAAAGAGCGTTTGGGCTCTATTGTTCCAGTTTGGGAGATTCATAGTCCAATTTGGGACTAAAGTCTGTTTGGAGGATACGTTAGCCATTTTTGAGGCTAAGATCGATTCAAACGTTTGTTAAGGACACGTTAGTCCAGTTTGAGACTAAGATCAACTTAACGGGACCGTTTAGATCCGACAAAAGAGCATTTGGGCTCTATTGTGCCAGTTTAAGGACGTGGTGGTCCGATATTAGTTTAGGGACGTTTCGGTCCGATATTAGTTTAAGGACGTTTCGGTCCGATATTAGTTTATGGACGTTTCGGTCCGTGAGTTTAAGGACCCCGCAGTCCATATCGATGTGTGGTCGTTGGGACCCGTCACCTCTTTGACGTCGTTGAGGAATTACAACGACGGATATCAAAGGAGTTCGGAGATGTACCCTCGAACCGGATGTAAATTGATTTAGAAGAGCAATTTTGCTCAGTCAATTTAATTTAAGGACTTATGGCCAAAATTGGGCTAAGTCCAGTTGAAATGTTCAACATTTTATTTGCTTTTGCATTGCATTTCTTTTTTTATTTTTATTTGGGCCTTGCCCAGAAAGGATGCAGAGCATCAATTTGTTTTGGGCTCTGCCCTTTTAGGAATGATGCAAGGCATCAATTTTATTTGGGCTCTGCCCTTGTATAAAGGATGCAAAGCATCAATTTATTTGGGCTCTGCCCATTTATTGCCTTGCAATTTATTTTGACCTGTCAGGTCATTTTGATTTGGGCCTGGCCCATTTAGTAATGCATTGCATTTGTGCAAAGCACTGTTAATTTGAGAATCTTTTAGATTCAAGAACCGATGGTTCATAAAATAAGTGCAAAGCACTATTTGATTTAGAAACAAGTTTTTTTCTTGTTTTTTCTTATCTCAGAGAACCAAAGGTTCATGAAAGTGCAAAGCACTATTAATTTAATAACCTTTCAGGTTCAAGAACCGATGGTTCATAAAACAAGTGCAAGGCACTATTTTATTTATTTATTTATTTATCGTTGAAGATCTATGATCTTGTTCATAAAAGAATTTTCTCTTCTTTTAAAGGTTTTTACCTTCTTTTTTTTCTTCAAGAGTTCTCAAGAGTTCTCTTCTCCTTTTTTTTTTAGCAAAATGTTCATACTTTTGAAATGAGGTCTAGGGTCCTTTTTATAGTGCCCATAAATTAGTTAAAATTTGTTAAAGAGATCATTCTCTGAGTGATTTGGGGAATTTTCCCCACCGTCGGATTTTTAATCCAAAGGTCTCTGTTTTACAGAAAAAATCTTTTTTGTTTTAACAAAAAACAGAAAAGATTTATTATGTTTTGCGCAACTCCCCCAGCGCGTGACACGTGTCGCGCAGCTATGCTTGCGCAACTGCGCAGACACGTGTCGCGCAACTGATTTTTTTTTTTTTTGAGCTTTGCTCTGATTGGAGAAAGAACAGAAGCATTGCTTCTTTTTCCACTTTGGAATTTAAACAGAGCTTTTCTCTGATTGGGATAAACAAATGCCCCCCACCGTTGCGCTTACGTGGCCTCCTAACGTGAGCGCAGCGGTGGCAGACTCCGAACCGTCGCGCCATCTCTCGGAAGCTGAAAGGGCACTTGATGCCTATAAATAGGACTTTTGGTCCCTTAGATGATTCTCATCTCTAAAATTTTACTTTCAGAACTCAGAGCCCTGCTCTCTTATTTAAACGCTTTTAAAAGTTCAAACTTTTAGAGAATTTTAGGTAAAAATATTAATTTTAATTAAATCAAATCAATTTTAAGAGCATTGCTCTCAATAGATCCCAGATCTAAAGAAGACCCATTTAGGGTTTCACTTAGTAGAGCTTTGCTCTAAGGGGGTCTATAGAAGACTAAGGAAAGCCCTATTAGAGTTCCATTAATAGAGCTTTGCTCTCTAAAAGATTTTCTTTGGATTTTATTAATTCATTAATGGAGCTTTGCTCCTCCCAAATCATATAGAAGAACTCTTAAGAATTCTTCATGGATCTTGGAAGTTAAATATGGCATTTTATTTCTCAGTGCATTATATCGTTTTGCTTAATCAGTCTTTCTGATAATTTTGTTGATCCTCTTTCATAGGAACAATGAACGCCCACATGTATACTCTTACGAGATCATCTCTCGTGAGGGCATCCGCCGACTTGGCCGCTCTCAAAATCGGGAGTTCACAAACGAGGAGTGTGCTGAAATAATGAGTCGTTTCGACGCATACAACGGTCCACTGCTTCCCCGACGTTACTTTCTTCTTAAACTTATCGTGGGAGCTATCTGGGAAGCGCTTCCCCTATTCTGTTCCGGTGTGCCGCTTAGGGCGTTGGATGCCGCTGAGAACAAGGTGCACTCTGTGTACCTATTGAACTTTACCTCGAAGAGACGGCGAGACAGTCTTATCGACCTCTTGCACAAGGTCTTTCAACAGTCTGCCATACTCGCTGCTTATCGGAGGGTGGAAGACATCGGAAGGGACCCTGACGCTTGTGCTCGCGAAAGGAAGCACACTAGGATGGTCCGCGAGGCTTGGAAAGTCATAGATAGGGTCGCTTTTGAATTCCTCAATCCATACCCTGGATCTGAGGTTATTCCATTGTAACTTTCATTTATTGTTTTTATGACTGTAAGAACTTCGGGCAATATTAATGGAAATTTTTTTTATATCCCAGCTTGTCTTTATTATATATCTTTTGTCCTGAGTCTTTTTGCCCATGCATGAATGATTGTGTCTTGAACGCTTGATCAAATGTAAATCGGATGCTCTTTCTGTTGCTTTTCCTCTTTCTCAGCATGTCGTAACAATTAGCAGGTAATAGGGTAAGCTTCTTGATTTCTTCACGAGATAGCGAGGGCTTAGGCCGCAGGTTCAGATCTGCTGCCTAAGACTTTTCAACTCTATGAGCCGTGAGGGTCTCATAGAGACTTTTCTCACTACGGATCGAGAGGATCTCGTAGGTGGGTTTTCTCCTTAGGAATCGTGAGGATTCCTAAGTGTGGTTTTCTCTTATAAGTCGTAAGGATCCTACAAGAGAATTTTTCCCTCTTACGAGTCGAGAGGACTTGTAAGCGGTTGTTTCCCTCCTTGTCGAAGTTCGATGTTGGAGAGTGAGACCCGTGGATGGTATGCAAGAGACCGTTTTGGGCCAACTTGCAGGGTCCCAGTGCTTAGGAAACAGGCTTCTTTTATGCCCACTGCCTAAGGCTTTATCTCACGAGTCGAGCCGCCTCAACAATTCTTTTTCCGCAAGTCGAGACGAATCAAGCGTTTCTCGCAAGAATATCTTAACGTCGCATTTAACCTCTGCTCTTTATGACAGAAGCTCGTTAAGGTTGGTGGTACTTAGGGTTTTGGCCATCGTACCGTCGCATAAGCTGATATAGTCCTCGATAGGCAATCGTGCTATTCGAGTAGCCCTGCGACTGCCGTGTCTCTGATCCCTTCGGGGGCTGGACAAGACGTCTTCAAGCAATCCTCCTTGGCAGTTTGACCGTCGGAAGAGCAAGCGCTAGGAATTTGCCATGCCGCTTTTTACTTGAGGTTATGCTCATTTTGGAGAGCCCCGATGAGTCATAACCACTCCGCGCTGGTGTGGGATGATCTCCGATAGTCTTTCAGGCTTATATGACTTGCCGTTAAGACCCTGAAGCTAGGAATTTGGCCTTTGCTTCGTTTGCTGGCATTGCGTCCTCTGTATCGAGACGAATGTCATGGTGGGAACTAGGGATTTTGCCGTGGCTCCGTTTGTTTGATGACGTTGCGTCTGCTGTGTCGAGACGAACGTTGGGGTGACATCTCGTCTACTGTATCGAGACGGACGTCGAGGTTGTCTCTAGGTTGCTGGTGAACCGCCGAGGTTTGGAACTAGGGATTTTGCCGTGGCTCCATTCGTTTAATGACGCTGCGCCTGCTGTGTCGAGACGAACGTTGGGGTGACATCTCGTCTGCTGTATCGAGACGATCGTCGAGGTGGTGACCACTCCGCGCTGGTGTGAGATGATCTCCGATTGTCTTTCCGGTTTATGTGAGTTACCGTAAAGACGTTGAAGCTAGGAATATGGCCTTCGCTTCGCTTGCTTTGTCACGTCCGAATCCCTGCTGGAGGAAGAACGCTGGGGTCGACATCTCGTCTGCTGTATCGAGACGGACGTCGAGGTGGTGACCACTCTGTGCTGGTGCGAGATGATCTCCGATTGTCTTTCCGGTTTTATGTGAGTTACCGTAAAGACGTTGAAGCTAGGAATGTGGCCTTCGCTTCGTTTGCTTTATCATGTCTGAATCCTTGCTGGAAGAAGAATGCTAGGGTTGACATTTTGTCTGCTGTATCGAGACGAACGTCGAGGAGTTGACCACTTTATGTGAGATGATCTCCGGTGGTCTTTCAGGCCTTATATGACTTGCCGTTAAGATCTTGAAACTAGGAATTTGGCCTTCGCTTCATTCGCTCACACTGTGTCTGGTGTATTGAGACGAATGCTGAGGTGGAGCTGGGATTTTGCCATCACTCCGCTTTGTTTCGACCATGGGGTCTTTTGTTAACTTTGCATGTACACCCTGCTGGGCTGCGAAGGAACGCCGTTGTGGACATTGCATCTGTTGTAACGAGACGAATGCTAAGGTGAAGTTGGGATTTTGCCGTTACTCCGATTTGTTTCGACCGTGAGGTCTTTTGTTGACGTTGCATCTGCCTCCAGCCGGACTGCGGAGGAACGGTGCTGTTGACATTGAGTCTACTGTATCGAGACGAATGCTGAGGTAAAGCTGGGATTTTGCCATCGCTCCGCTTGATGGTGTAATATCTGTGTCCTGCTGGAATGAGGAGGCACACCGTTGTTGGTCTCCAGGCTGTAGATGTGGCCATTAAGATTTGGAGTTAGAGACTTTGCCATGGTTCCGTTTTGTTGCGATTCCGAGGTCGGTTGTTGACGTCATGTCTGCATCTAGTTGGAGTGAGGAGAAACGCCGTTGGTGATCTCTAAGTTGTCGATGTTGACGTTGAGACCCTGAAGCTCGGGATCTTCGTTTGCTTCATTTGTTGACATCGTGTCTGTAATATTGCGACAAATGTCGAGATTGTCTCTAGGTTGTCTATGAACCGTCGAGATTTGGCTTCGCTTTCTGACGAAGTCTGTTGGGAAGGTATGGTTCCCTCTTTATCTGTGCCCCTGGTTTGTATACAGGGATCGATGTAATTTCACCTGTAGGGCAAAAAGTTTCATTCTTTCATTTTTTTTTATTCTTTCCGCGATGCTCTATCATTTCAGCTTTTTATATCGCGAAAATCGCAATTGCCCAATCATTTCGGCTATTTTTCGCGGTGCCCAATCATTTCGGCTATTTTTTCTTTTTACTCGTTGTTTTTTTTTATTGCGAGTTGCCCAATCATTTTGGCTGTTTATTTTATTTTTACTCGCTGTTTTTTATTGCGAGTTGCCCAATCATTTCGGCTGTTTATTTTATTTTTACTCGCTGTTTTTTTATTGCGAGTTGCCCAATCATTTCGGCTATTTAATATGCATTTTCAGCTCGTTGATTTTTTTATCGCGAGCGTAGAACTTGGAATCTGGTGCCAATCTCAGCATCAGCATCGCTACAACCGGAATATTGCGAGGAGCGAATCATCATCTGCCATGAAAGGACCTGGAATTCGATACCGATTTAGGCATCAGTATCGCTACAACTGGGATATTGCCAGGAGCGAATCATCATCTGCCATGAAAGGACTTGGAATTTGATACCGATTTAGGCATCAACATCGCTACAACTGGAATATTGCCAGGAGCGAATCATCATTTGCCTCCGTCGATGTCGAACAAAGGTGGCTTAGTAAACAGGGTTAAGGGTCCTGTCGGCTAAGGCTTTTGACTTCATGGGCCGTAAGGGTCTCACAAAGGTATTTCTCCCTACAAGTCGTGAGGATCTTGTAGGTGTGTTTTCTTCTTGGGAATCGTGAGGATTCCTAAGTGTATGTTCTCTTATAAGTCGTAAGGATCTTACAAGAGTGTTATCTCCTTATGAGTCGAGAGGACTCACAAGGGTTGTTCACCGTGTGGACATATCCCCAGTCACGGATGGGACTTGGTTAGGGAAATTGTCACGCCCCGCTTCCCAAAATACGGAATACGAGGGGTAGACAAGGCCAGCCATGCTCCTACGGTCAAGGAAAAGTCCTGCCGTAGTCACACTTCGGCTTCTAGCTTTTCATGGTAAACAGTAAATGATGCGCAGGTAATGGGAAAATGCAGTAACTGAAAGGAACAATGTAAAGACTGACCTGAAGTGGAACAAATGAAAGTAACTCGGGAAGGCGAGTCAAGAAGTCTGTGAAGCACGTCTAGTTCTGATCCAGGCTAAATCTTCTCCTCACACTGAGCATGCATACTCAGGTCGTCAGAGCGACACAATAGCAATATAATGTATATAATCAAGTAACAGTTCTAACAGTGGTGAAGGATATGAATAACAGTAAATCAATAACAGCATGAATATAAATGAGCAGAGATAAATGCAGCGGAGCAGTAAAGCAGTATAACGATATGTCATGTATGTCAACACAGTATATGAGGAATGTAAACGACAGTAACCCTATCAGTCTCTAAGTCTCACTGCACAGGTCAATAAGCCTATCGTCAGTCCAAGTGTGAGAGTCAACCACTCGCGAGTGTCCTCCACCCAAGGGTAGAACCCAAGGGCAAGGGACCACGGGCCCAACATGTAACGAATGTATCACGGTGTCTATAGCACATACCCTGTAAATCTCCATATAACTCCCTAAATATATAAGCCGGCATGGGACTCCCGAGATTCTGTTGAATTCACACTTGAACTACCCCACACCCCGAGGTCTACATCAAACGCTAACCATCACCCTAAATACTAATCGATCCGTGACAAGTCTGCGCGAGAACTGGAGGCAGGACCTCCATCAAGCACGTCCCGACTAATACCTAAGATAAATGGCAGTGTCGGATGCCTTATCTGTGACATCCGTGCAAGCGCTCCCATAAGTGTCCCATACCACTTATAGTCACACGTACACACATCCCACAGACGTCGACAATGCAATAGAATGAAAGGGACACTGATTGTGCACAAGTACGTATCACTTTCACTTAATCACGGATACACGAACACTGACGTACTTGCCACAATCACCACTAAAATCTAACACTGGGTAAATGCACGATGTCACTAGGTTATCAATACAATGACATGGGTATGATATGATGCGTGAACAAGTATATAAACATGGTGAGGATGTTATAAAACCGCATTCTTTCACTTGCATGATTTATCATGAAACATATGTATATAATTTGGCGAAGTGACAAACAGGTAGTAATTAGTATGTTCAGTTATCTATCCATCTAATTTGGTTTCGAGCCAAACGGGTTTCAGGATCATTAGTTATAACTGTTTCATTTTAAGCGCACGCGGCTGGAAATCCGGTTTCAGAATCAGGAATCCATTTCGCAACGCATTTTAACCCCAGTTGGGATCAGATTTTAGTGACGCTACAGTTGGATGAATTCTAGGGTTTTCAGTAAGGTTTTCAACGCAACAAACGGATCTTCAATCGCGTCTGTACGTTAGGAGTTATAATCTGTTTAATATCAACATGTCAATTCTGATTCTGCTGGGACTGTTATGTGTCCCGATCTTCTAAATTACAGATTAAATAGTAAATGATAACGAAACAGGATGAAACTAATTGTGTTGTCTAGCTAACAGAATTACCTACAATAAGCAGTGGAGTTCCGCAATCTACGGGTTAAGTAATTCCTGTGGTACCCATTGTGGAACAGCAACCAATAACTGGAGTCGCTCCGGACTGCAGTCCAGAGTCGCACTCCGATCCGAATATCATTACAGTTTAAGTACAGGATTGTCTGGAAACTAGTATATGGTTAAAGTTCATCGAGTCGGCTTCGATTTGAGCCCTCGAACGCACCATTCTAATATGTGTATGATTTATGGTGAATTTAACGGTTTTCAGGTGCAATAGAATTTCAGCTTTACGGTTAAACTTGGGGGTAGTCATTTTAGTCGTTAACAATCAAATTATCCAACGAAACTCACACACTATGTTCGCAGCCCAACCGGCCAACCTACACCATTGAGTTCCGTCAAATTTGATAATGTTTTTCTAAGAGAACAAACATCGAACAGTCACGGCACATAAATTAACTAATCTTGCAACTTTAGTATCTATGTAATTGGCAATTGTATCATAAGCAATTAGCATGTAAGCAAGTAAAAACTTGCCTGGAGGCGTCTAGGCGATGTACGGTGGCAGTGACGTCACGAACGCGCGACACACGCGCGGCTCGGCACCTGACTTGGCTCGAACACGAGTCTCGGCACGACGGCTCGCAGTTTGGTGGTCGGCTCGGCTGTGACGCTTGGCTTTTGTGCAATGGCTGTGGAGGTGGTCGGTTGATAGATGGAGAGAGAGAGGGTTAGAGTTAGACACAGAGAGAGAGAGAGAGTAAGTGAACAGAGAGAGAGAGAGAGAGAGAGAATTGAGAGTTAGACAGAGAGATAAAGGGATTGAGAGAGTGAGAGAGAGAGTGGGACACAGAGGGTGAGGTAGTGAAAAAGAGTACACAGGGAGACAAGGGATCGAGAGAGGGGGAGATCTGCAGGGAGGTTGAGAGAGAGCAGCACAGAGGGAGAGAAGAGGGAACGAGGGAGAGAGCTGGAGTTAGAGAGAGGCAGCGAGATTGTGACGACGACGACGACGTCGACGATGGTGATGATGGGTCGATGACGGCGCAGTGGGGTGACGGCGGCGACAGTGCAGGGAAGTCGAGCTCGGGTGTGGGTGAGTGGGTGCAGACGATGGCGCTCGGGCAGTGGAGGAAGAGGAGAGAGGGGCGAGGTCGTGGTCGTTGCCGTCGGGCGAGCGGAGTTGGTGGGAAGAGTCGAGGAGGAGGAGCTCGGTGATGAGTGGGTTGATGAAAGAGAGAACGGAAGCAGAGAGAGAGAGGGGGAAACGCGAGGGAAAGAGAAAGAGAATGTGGAGGCGAGAGAAGGGAGAGAGGAGAGGTAGTGGGGACGGGGTCGCGCGTCGTGGGCGTAACGGCAGCGTGAGCGAGAGCGGAGGCGGCGGAGGAGGAACGGGCGCGCGAGGGAAGGAGATAGCCGTTGGGCGAAATTTAAAGGAAGATAAACAGTAGAGGGGGTCGGGTCGGGTTGGAACGTGGACGCGGGCTGCGTGGGAGTGGGCCGGGCCGTTTAAAAGAAAATCAAGGGAATTTCGATTTGGGGAAAAGGCAGGCCGGGCTGAAAAAGAAAAATAGATTTTAATTGAAAAAATAAAGAGATGGGCCAAGGAGAGCTGGGCTCGGAATTTAAATGGGGAAAAATCTATTTGAAATTAGGGTTTGGGTTCAATGAGGTTTTATTGATGAAGGAAATAGGGTTTAGAATGAAATAAATTTGTAACTAAAAAATAAAATAAAATAATAAATTATAAGTAAAAGGAATAAAATTGTAAATAATAATAAATAGAATTCTAGAGCATAAAATACCGTTTTTGATATAAAAAGGCTGGGTAAAAAATGGGTTTGTATAATTGAGGAGAAATAACTTAAATAAAATTCGAGAATCCAAAATACAGATATTGTATAATAAGGAGCTGGGTATTACATCATACCACCCTTATAGAAATTTCGTCCTCGAAATTTAAAGAGATAATAAGTTATAGAACATAAGCGAAAGCCATCATAGTTGCAAACTAATATATAAGAATTTACTAAAATTCCGCAGACGAAGAAACTTGAAAATATATATATAAGCAGGAACAACATACGGAATGGTAGGTCTAATAGATATAAGTCAGAAACAATTATAAGGATAAATACATGTATACGAGAATATAGGTATCAATAGTGAACAATAATAATCAAAGAGTGTTCGATAAAAGTCGAATCCCACATATGTGCACATCTAAGTAAATCCAAATAGCAACCAGAAATAATAAGTATAAGGCTCAACCACTTATAATAGTAAGCCTATGCATAATACTAGAAATAAGGTAACGATAATAAAGTAGTGAGGGATTTGTTTGTAGTTTAAAACAATTTAGAATGATGTATCGATCAAATAGTTTCAAAATAGCTTAGAAAAACTCATATAGTGAAAATAAGAAACATGGAACAAAATGTGCGCGGTTAAGGTTGCGCTACTAAAAAGAGAATAATAATAATGCACTTAAAATACATAAAACGGGGTAATCAATAACACGTACTCTTTGACAAATGCAAGATACTAAAACTACATTTTAAAATAATCGTGCCCCTAA
The DNA here is from genome assembly GCA_030015575.1 of Agapanthus africanus. Taxonomy (NCBI): domain Eukaryota; kingdom Viridiplantae; phylum Streptophyta; class Magnoliopsida; order Asparagales; family Amaryllidaceae; genus Agapanthus; species Agapanthus africanus. The sequence goes on from JASDDO010000031.1 coordinate 553,350,542, forward strand.
ATATAGTTGGGGTAACAGGAAAAGCACAAGTATGTCTAGGCCTAGGTAGGGTAGGGATTACAATGGGATGTGGCTGATACAACAGGTCGAAGGATGACGGCTCTAGGCTGAAGATCAAGGAAATTGGAATCGGGTCAACACAAAGGTAAGGGTGAGTCACACAGGACTACAAGGGAAATAGTATGGGGAGGATAACTTTCGGTACATCGTATGAATCAAGAATTTGAAAGGTTGGTTAACTCAAGGGTTTCACTATGAACTTCTCCTCCCAGAAGGATCTCAATTGAGGCACAGACGAAAGATGAATGGCGGCTCAATCCAAGGATCATGGTGCGGTACTTTCGAATTGAAACGAGGGTGAAAACTTTACAGCAAGTAGGGTGGACAGTCAGAGACCTCAGCAGAAAGATAACTGGATAGGGGCAATAGCAAGTATTAAGCGAACCAATAATCAAAAGGCTTAAGAAATCAGAAGATTCATTTTATTCAAGAAAATTTGAAACAAGATATCCCTAAAGGCGAAAAGTGGCCTTAAACTATACACAGTTTATTTGGCCAGAAAGATAACATCCCAACGAAAATCCGTCAGTCGCGGTTGTGGAGATTCAGCAGGTTGCGGTAGGCTCGCGCACTCAAGTAGGGGCGTCCATTTCCATATCGCCTCGTGGGCATCTCTATTGGAAGTCCTTCCACCACAGGGTCTTGATTATCTGGTCCTTCTTCCTCTGATGGAGCTTCTTCATCGAGGTTCGATTCCCTGTGATTCTTTTCTTCTGGATTCTCTTCCATGGGGTTTTCCTCCACTGGATTTTCTTCTACGGGCTCTTCCTCGGGATCTTCTTCTATCGGGTCTTCCTCTATAGGGTTCTCTTCAGGATCTCCTTCTTCCTCGTCGGAATCAGCTAACGCGTTAAACTCTGGGGCGACTACTCCTTCCTTCTCTGAGTCGTTGTTTCCGAAGTTGACCTGTGGACCATTGACCTCATCATCGGAACCCGTCAGTGTGTGATCTAAGGAAACGCATGACTGTGCATCCTCATCTAGATGCGGCGCTGCTCCAGGGTGGGCCATGGCCTGAAAAGAAAAGTCATGATTGAACAAATGGAATGAATAAGGAAATGGCCAAGTGTACAAGGTATGGAAAGATATGCGATGAAAGGAATTGAAAGCTCAGAATTTAAAATACTGTGATAATGAATAGAATTTGATATAGAGAAAGCATGAGAATGATACATATATTATGATTCAAATTTTATTTCATCCAACTAAAGTTCGACGGATACAAGGGTTCAAATGGAAGGAAATATTCATAAAAGATGACAACATTATTATTGAAATTGGAAATCATAGAATTCTTCTTCGATTGCCAGAACGCTGCATCATCGTTACGCGAGTTGACTCCTGCGTTAGATCCGCCTTATCGTCGAAGTTCGAATTACGCGAAAATCCTCATTTGGCAGAAGTGGGGAGTGTGGTCGAGTTTCCTCCTTGTAGTTCTTTCCTTTCTGGACAACCGTTGATGAGATGTTTGTCGGAACCGCATATCAAACATTTCCCTTGGGCACGACGACAATCCTTCTGAAGATGTCCTGGCCTCTTACAATAACCACAGCAAGGGTTCTTCTGATGCTTCTGTTGACGCTTCATCTTCTTCTTCTTCCCTCGTCCAATAGGGATCCCTTTATGAAAGGAGGCGCCCGCTGGGGTCTGACTCACCTGTCTTCTCAGCCCTTCAGCTAATAGGTCGTTTGTTCGCTCCTGAGCTTCCTTTAAACCTTGCAGTACACTCAGAATCTCAACAGTCTGATTCTGGGGAGCGGGTACAGATGAAGAGTCGTTGGAAGACATGATCCTGAAACAACAATTTCGAGAATGATATGAGTCACACGCTAAATGAATCTAAATATGACATGGATAGAACAAGGATTCAAGAATATCAGAGATGATGAGTATCATTACAAGTGGAGAATCAACTGTATCACTTTAAGTCACTTGAATAGAGTACGGTAGTGCAATTGCCACCATGTACCCTTGTCAAGTCACCCGAAACCATAGTGAATGGATAGCTGAACACACGATGTGAATATGGATCAAGAGTGACAAGTTTACAACCTAGACCGAGTGATGTCTCAGATTGCCAACTATACATGGAAAACTGCAATCCCAATCGATGTAAAACCTGGGCTCTGATACCAACTAAACCATGTCACGCCCCGCTTCCCAAAATACGGAATACGAGGGGTAGACAAGGCCAGCCATGCTCCTACGGTCAAGGAAAAGTCCTGCCGTAGTCACACTTCGGCTTCTAGCTTTTCATGGTAAACAGTAAATGATGCGCAGGTAATGGGAAAATGCAGTAACTGAAAGGAACAATGTAAAGACTGACCTGAAGTGGAACAAATGAAAGTAACTCGGGAAGGCGAGTCAAGAAGTCTGTGAAGCACGTCTAGTTCTGATCCAGGCTAAATCTTCTCCTCACACTGAGCATGCATACTCAGGTCGTCAGAGCGACACAATAGCAATATAATGTATATAATCAAGTAACAGTTCTAACAGTGGTGAAGGATATGAATAACAGTAAATCAATAACAGCATGAATATAAATGAGCAGAGATAAATGCAGCGGAGCAGTAAAGCAGTATAACGATATGTCATGTATGTCAACACAGTATATGAGGAATGTAAACGACAGTAACCCTATCAGTCTCTAAGTCTCACTGCACAGGTCAATAAGCCTATCGTCAGTCCAAGTGTGAGAGTCAACCACTCGCGAGTGTCCTCCACCCAAGGGTAGAACCCAAGGGCAAGGGACCACGGGCCCAACATGTAACGAATGTATCACGGTGTCTATAGCACATACCCTGTAAATCTCCATATAACTCCCTAAATATATAAGCCGGCATGGGACTCCCGAGATTCTGTTGAATTCACACTTGAACTACCCCACACCCCGAGGTCTACATCAAACGCTAACCATCACCCTAAATACTAATCGATCCGTGACAAGTCTGCGCGAGAACTGGAGGCAGGACCTCCATCAAGCACGTCCCGACTAATACCTAAGATAAATGGCAGTGTCGGATGCCTTATCTGTGACATCCGTGCAAGCGCTCCCATAAGTGTCCCATACCACTTATAGTCACACGTACACACATCCCACAGACGTCGACAATGCAATAGAATGAAAGGGACACTGATTGTGCACAAGTACGTATCACTTTCACTTAATCACGGATACACGAACACTGACGTACTTGCCACAATCACCACTAAAATCTAACACTGGGTAAATGCACGATGTCACTAGGTTATCAATACAATGACATGGGTATGATATGATGCGTGAACAAGTATATAAACATGGTGAGGATGTTATAAAACCGCATTCTTTCACTTGCATGATTTATCATGAAACATATGTATATAATTTGGCGAAGTGACAAACAGGTAGTAATTAGTATGTTCAGTTATCTATCCATCTAATTTGGTTTCGAGCCAAACGGGTTTCAGGATCATTAGTTATAACTGTTTCATTTTAAGCGCACGCGGCTGGAAATCCGGTTTCAGAATCAGGAATCCATTTCGCAACGCATTTTAACCCCAGTTGGGATCAGATTTTAGTGATGCTACAGTTGGATGAATTCTAGGGTTTTCAGTAAGGTTTTCAACGCAACAAACGGATCTTCAATCGCGTCTGTACGTTAGGAGTTATAATCTGTTTAATATCAACATGTCAATTCTGATTCTGCTGGGACTGTTATGTGTCCCGATCTTCTAAATTATAGATTAAATAGTAAATGATAACGAAACAGGATGAAACTAATTGTGTTGTCTAGCTAACAGAATTACCTACAATAAGAAGTGGAGTTCCGCAATCTACGGGTTAAGTAATTCCTGTGGTACCCATTGTGGAACAGCAACCAATAACTGGAGTCGCTCCGGACTGCAGTCCAGAGTCGCACTCCGATCCGAATATCATTACAGTTTAAGTACAGGATTGTCTGGAAACTAGTATATGGTTAAAGTTCATCGAGTCGGCTTCGATTTGAGCCCTCGAACGCACCATTCTAATATGTGTATGATTTATGGTGAATTTAACGGTTTTCAGGTGCAATAGAATTTCAGCTTTACGGTTAAACTTGGGGGTAGTCATTTTAGTCGTTAACAATCAAATTATCCAACGAAACTCACACACTATGTTCGCAGCCCAACCGGCCAACCTACACCATTGAGTTCCGTCAAATTTGATAATGTTTTTCTAAGAGAACAAACATCGAACAGTCACGGCACATAAATTAACTAATCTTGCAACTTTAGTATCTATGTAATTGGCAATTGTATCATAAGCAATTAGCATGTAAGCAAGTAAAAACTTGCCTGGAGGCGTCTAGGCGATGTACGGTGGCAGTGACGTCACGAACGCGCGACACACGCGCGGCTCGGCACCTGACTTGGCTCGAACACGAGTCTCGGCACGACGGCTCGCAGTTTGGTGGTCGGCTCGGCTGTGACGCTTGGCTTTTGTGCAATGGCTGTGGAGGTGGTCGGTTGATAGATGGAGAGAGAGAGGGTTAGAGTTAGACACAGAGAGAGAGAGAGAGTAAGTGAACAGAGAGAGAGAGAGAGAGAGAGAGAATTGAGAGTTAGACAGAGAGATAAAGGGATTGAGAGAGTGAGAGAGAGAGTGGGACACAGAGGGTGAGGTAGTGAAAAAGAGTACACAGGGAGACAAGGGATCGAGAGAGGGGGAGATCTGCAGGGAGGTTGAGAGAGAGCAGCACAGAGGGAGAGAAGAGGGAACGAGGGAGAGAGCTGGAGTTAGAGAGAGGCAGCGAGATTGTGACGACGACGACGACGTCGACGATGGTGATGATGGGTCGATGACGGCGCAGTGGGGTGACGGCGGCGACAGTGCAGGGAAGTCGAGCTCGGGTGTGGGTGAGTGGGTGCAGACGATGGCGCTCGGGCAGTGGAGGAAGAGGAGAGAGGGGCAAGGTCGTGGTCGTTGCCGTCGGGCGAGCGGAGTTGGTGGGAGGAGTCGAGGAGGAGGAGCTCGGTGATGAGTGGGTTGATGAAAGAGAGAACGGAAGCAGAGAGAGAGAGGGGGAAACGCGAGGGAAAGAGAAAGAGAATGTGGAGGCGAGAGAAGGGAGAGAGGAGAGGTAGTGGGGACGGGGTCGCGCGTCGTGGGCGTAACGGCAGCGTGAGCGAGAGCGGAGGCGGCGGAGGAGGAACGGGCGCGCGAGGGAAGGAGATAGCCGTTGGGCGAAATTTAAAGGAAGATAAATAGTAGAGGGGGTCGGGTCGGGTTGGAACGTGGACGCGGGCTGCGTGGGAGTGGGCCGGGCCGTTTAAAAGAAAATCAAGGGAATTTCGATTTGGGGAAAAGGCAGGCCGGGCTGAAAAAGAAAAATAGATTTTAATTGAAAAAATAAAGAGATGGGCCAAGGAGAGCTGGGCTCGGAATTTAAATGGGGAAAAATCTATTTGAAATTAGGGTTTGGGTTCAATGAGGTTTTATTGATGAAGGAAATAGGGTTTAGAATGAAATAAATTTGTAACTAAAAAATAAAATAAAATAATAAATTATAAGTAAAAGGAATAAAATTGTAAATAATAATAAATAGAATTCTAGAGCATAAAATACCGTTTTTGATATAAAAAGGCTGGGTAAAAAATGGGTTTGTATAATTGAGGAGAAATAACTTAAATAAAATTCGAGAATCCAAAATACAGATATTGTATAATAAGGAGCTGGGTATTACAGAAATGTTTATTCGCGCCCGTGGATTGTATACAAGGGCCAATATCGGACCACTTGTAGGGCAATGTCGAAAGTTGTGGGGGTTGCTTAAGCACAGATTTAGGACTCTGTAACTTTAAGACTTTCAAATCTTATGAGCCGTAAGGGTCCCACAAGAGAGTTCTCCTTACGAGTCATGAGGATCTCGCAAGTGTATTTTCTCCTTAGGAATCGTGGGGATCCCTAAGTGTGTTGTTCCTTTGTGAGTCGTAAGGATCTCACGCAGGTGGTTTCTCCTTACAGGGTCGAGAGGACCCTATAAGTGTTTCTCAACGAGGTTGCGCCCTTTCGGGTTTTCACAAACACTCGCCGGTAGTCCTGCTGTTTTTACTCACGGAGCCCTTTCGGGTTTTCATCCGTGCCCATTTTTCTTATGGACATACCTTTTTTTTATTCTTTTTATTTTTTATTTTTTTTCTCTTTTTTTTTTACGAGGTCGCGCCCTTTCGGGTTTTCACGAACACTCGCCGGTAGCCCTGCTGTTTTTACTCACGGAGCCCTTTCGGGTTTTCATCCATGCCCGTTTTGCTTATGGACATACCGTTTATTTTTTTTTTATTTTTTTTATATTCTCGTCAGCCTGAGAATGCTGCGGTAGTAGTTTAAAAACATTTTGGTCATTTGCAAGTTTTAGGACATTGCGGTCCATCATTAGTTTAAGGACATCTCGGTCCGTTGTTAGTTTAAGGACGTTTCGGTCCGTTATCCAGTTTTAGGACGTAGTGGTCCGTTAGGCTTTCTCTATGAATGAGCATGATGCCCTCGGCGTGTCCATATTTTTCGGAGCATGCGGTTGTGGCGGGTTCACCTTCCAAATTTCGGACAACGCGAACTTGCCCTGTTGGTATTGGTCTTCAACCCAGTTCTTGAAGACGTAGCAATCCTCGATCAGATGACCTACCGTTTGGTGGTAAGGGCAATAATTAGGATTATTAATATCGCCTGGCCACAACGGACGTTTTGGACTCGGCAGATTGATGAGTCTGTCACACACTGCCAGCTCGAACAGTCCCCTTGTTTTATCTTGCGGAAACGAGTAAGGACGTTTCAACTTTTCCTGGAGGGATTGCCGCTTGTTGCTTTGGCAAGCAACTGGTCTAGGGTCACCTGATTGTTGGTGAGCGCTGGCGACGAGGGCCTTTTTTCCTTTTCTTTTATCCTTTTTGTTCGCTCCGTTGTTTGCAGGGCCGGGATTCTTTCCGAGTAGCATGCGATTGCATGGCTGAACGTTCTCGCAGCTTCTCAATTCCTTTATTTTTGAAATAGATTCCTCGAGGGAAGAGTTGGGGGTAGCTTCTTCGTCAGAGTCGCTTCCAAAGGTGATAATTTGTGATCCTTTGAAGTCGGCTATATGACAGTCGGCGGTGGCTCTTTTGCGCTCATCTATCGCATTTTTCCGATGTCCACAAGCTTCACACTTTGTCCTGTCGAAGTGTCGCTTTTGAGCGACATACCCTTGCCACCAACAGTTAAAGGATTCGCAGTCTTCGGTAGGATGTATGATCTTCTGATGATATAAACAGAAGTTAGGGTGCATCTCTACCTCAGAGAAAGGATTTTCTTCGGAGGGCGGTAGCTTCATTCCTACTGATAGAGCTTTGGCGAACCGTTTCCTCGTCTTGAATTTGTTTTTACCCGCAGTGTATGGCTTTTGATTTGACGGGAATACCTTGGTTCTTTCCAGTATAGTCATTTCATGCTCTTGATTGGCTTTTGCTTTCAGACGAATTTCATTTAGGAAAGCATCGATCAACTTGTCTGACGGCCGCGGAATTTCTGTTTCAGGGTCCGCCGTTGATTTCTCAGCGCAAGGATCCTCCTTATCATCCGTCAGTGAATGAGAAATTACATGACAAGTCGCTACGTAGTCTTCGGATTCATCCGATAAGTTTTCTCCATCGTTTTCATCCTCGACGAAAGAACAAGTTGCCCCCGGCGTGTCCGTCTTCTTTGGAGAGTGCGACTGTGGGGGGTTTACCTTCCAGCTTTCAGACAGCGTGAACTTGCCTTGCAGGTATTGATCCTCGATCCATCCCTTAAAGACGAAACAATCCTCAATCGGGTGACTTACCGTTTGGTGGTAAGGGCAATAATTGGGATTATTAAGATCGCCTGGCTGCGACAGACGCTTTGGACTCGGCAGATTGATGAGTCTGTTACGCACTGCCAGCTCAAACAGTCTTCTCGTTTTATTCTGAGGAAACGAGTAAGGACGTCCTAGCCTCTCTTCGAGGGATGGGCTTGGACGCACGTTGTTTTGGCGAGCGACCGGCTTTGAGTTGCTCGACTGTTGCTGAGCGTTGGCGACGATGATCGCTTTTCCTTTCTCATTTCGGGGATCGGGTCTTGGAGGAGACGGTCTATGGCCCATCTGGTCCATTTGGGCTAATTTGTCGATCAAGGCCTGGAAGGTGGTCGGCCTGAAGAACATCATGAATTGCGAGATGGTCGCCTGCGGATCGAGAGTGCCCACAAACATGCCTACCGCAGGTGCCTCTTCTATTCGTTGTTCGCATTTCGACCATAGGTTTCGCCATCGTGTTGCGTATTGGACCCACGTTTCGCCGGGCCTTATCCTGGCATTTATCAGTGCTGTAATCGGGGTGCGTTCACTAGCACTCGCGAATCTCTGTGTAAACAGCAGTTCCATCTCTGCAAATGTTTTGACAGAGTCGTTAGGTAGCTCCGAATACCATTCAAAGGCTGTTTCTGCTAAGCAGCCGACGAATTGACGTAGCAAAAATTTGTCATCGCCTCCAGTATTGCCGCATAAGGCCCTGAATTGAGCGACATGCTGATGCGGATTCCCTGTCCCTTTATATACGTGGAATTTAGGGATCGTATATCCTGGCGGGTAATTGATTTGGTCATACCAGCTTGGATACGGTCGTCCGGTTCTAACAATTTGCCCAGCCGCTTCATTTGCCTGATGAACCCGGATCTGCTGAGTTATATATTCATCTAGGTCAACTTTGGAGATTGCCTCTTCCTTGGCTGTTGATAAAGCCGGCGGAGGATTTGACGTTTCTCCCCTGTCGTCTTCAAGGACGATCGGAGGATCTTCAGCAGGAGGGTCCGGCTGTAACATCATCCCTACCATATCTTGGAAGAGGAGCGCCATCTGTTTTATGTTAGCCGCTTGCTCTGCAGCTTCTTTGTCCCTCTTTTCGAGAACTCTGCGTAAAAAGTCAGCGTCCGTTTCTTGTTCTTGACGCTCATCCGAGGATGTTTCAGAGCTTTCTTTTGGCCCAGTGAGTGCAGCCATTGTAGTCATCATTTCCTGAAGCTTTTGTTGTTGCTCCTGGGCTTTCGTCACGGATCGGGTGAGCGATCGGTGGCCCGTAGAAGTGCGGCTTTCCTCCTTTCCAGAAGCCATATAAACAGTGTGCACCACCATGCCCCCAGACTTGGGGCGTTTGTGTTCGGTGTCTTTGCGATTTGCCGAAGACACAGGGGCTTTTTGCGGCTTCCTTTTTTGAGTGATTGGAGTTAAGGGAGCCGTTGTAGTGGGCACCCAAGTAGCTTTTGCTTTTTGTGGTTTGACAGAGTAATCCTTCCCCTGCCGAACCTTCATCTTTTTCTGTCGTCGGAGACAGTCTTGATCGATCACCGACTCTTGGACCTGTCGCCAGACTTTGTAAATTTTAGAGGACAGCCGTTGAGGGGGCTGCTCTAGCTTCTTCTCTGGAATATTCTTCACAGATGAATGAGTTCGCTTTAGCACCGCAGTAGGAGAGTTTCTGCGCACCGAGTTCAGCAACTCAAAGCTGTTCCTGGTTGGAACAGTAGTATCGATCTCCACCATTAGAGTTGGAGGAGTAAGTCCAGAGGGGGAGTTGCCCCCAGCCTTCCTCACTCGGCGCCAGTGGCGACGTTGAGCATGTCGTGCTGATGGAGTTGTTTCAGCTATAGGGGTAACCTCCTCATGCCCCCTGTGTTGGTCAGAATATGCTGGTACCAGCCTTTTAAAGATCGACGTCCGTTGAACGGGGACGGCCAACTTGTTAGAAGCGGACTTCTGAACATGGGAAGCAACCTTGGTGATTTTACCAGGAACGGGAGTTGGAATGGCTATCCGTTTCGGGATAACGCCTTCTGGTATGGCAGGCTTCTTCATGAGCCTGTTAGAGCTCTGGCCTAGTCCGTTAAAACCTGAAGCAGTGGAGTTGGGCGACCTATTGAGAGGGGTCGCGGCAGTGGTAAGTCGATCGAAAACCGACTTCTTTGGAGCTTCTTGCAATGTCATTGGGGCGTTGAAGCTCATTGGTGGGAGCATGGTCCCAAAAAATAGCCTAGTGGTAGCTTGAGCCACCTGCTCCACCGGCATTTTGAAAAGGGAGGCCGCTTGGGGCCCATAAGTCACTCCTCCAGTAATGACGGATCGAGAGTTGTTGCTGCAGGCGATGCAGTTCGAAGCCATTGATCTTCTGTTTTCTGCACGGAGCAAGACACCAAATCTTAGTACCTTGAATCCACAGGCAATCACAGCAAACCGCGATTTGTTCGCGAACACGACACACGAAGTGTGGAGTGGAAAGAGGAAGAGGTCCCACCGGGCGTGCCAGAATCTGTTCCCCTCCGAAAGACGGCGCACAGGACCGCGATGTCCTGACGCTGAGATTCGGGGCAGATGCTATTTGGTTTTATCCGTCCACCTCTCCGAAGATGCCAAGTTGATTTATGGCACCGTGTATCGGAGGTTTAGACGGATGCGGCCGATGTAGCAGACTTCGTCAGATTCCCCCTCAGGGTGAGGGGTTTTTGATTGTGGGGACGCTCTTCCCTGCAGGCGCAAGCCCCTGCAGTTAATTACGCTACCGCATCGCGGTAACAACTTTCTTCTTCTCCAGAATTTCACTTCGTGTCGTGTGTGTTTGTTTTGTTTGTGGTTGCCCGTGGATTGTATACGGAGACTGAGTAATGCCGTCGCCCGTAGGACGTGGATTAGTCCAAATCCGTATTTACTTAGATTTGGGTTTGGTGTTTTTAGTTTAAGGATGTATTAGTCGCGTTGCGGCTAAGATAAACTTAAACGTTCGTTAAGGATACGCTAGTCCTGTTTGAGACTAAGATCAACTTAACATGATCGTTTAGATCCGACAAAAGAGCGTTTGGGCTCTATTGTTCCAGTTTGGGAGATTCATAGTCCAATTTGGGACTAAAGTCTGTTTGGAGGATACGTTAGCCATTTTTGAGGCTAAGATCGATTCAAACGTTTGTTAAGGACACGCTAGTCCAGTTTGAGACTAAGATCAACTTAACGGGACCGTTTAGATCCGACAAAAGAGCATTTGGGCTCTATTGTGCCAGTTTAAGGACGTGGTGGTCCGATATTAGTTTAGGGACGTTTCGGTCCGATATTAGTTTAAGGACGTTTCGGTCCGATATTAGATTATGGACGTTTCGGTCCGCGAGTTTAAGGACCCCGCAGTCCATATCGATGTGTGGTCGTTGGGACCCGTCACCTCTTTGACGTCGTTGAGGAATTACAATGACAGATGTCAAAGGAGTTCGGAGATGTACCCTCGAACCGGATGTAAATTGATTTAGAAGAGCAATTTTGCTCAGTCAATTTAATTTAAGGACTTATGGCCAAAATTGGGCTAAGTCCAGTTGAAATGTTCAACATTTTATTTGCTTTTGCATTGCATTTCTTTTTTTATTTTTATTTGGGCCTTGCCCAGAAAGGATGCAGAGCATCAATTTGTTTTGGGCTCTGCCCTTTTAGGAATGATGCAAGGCATCAATTTTATTTGGGCTCTGCCCTTATATAAAGGATGCAAAGTATCAATTTATTTGGGCTCTGCCCATTTATTGCCTTGCAATTTATTTTGACCTGTCAGGTCATTTTGATTTGGGCCTGGCCCATTTAGTAATGCATTGCATTTGTGCAAAGCACTGTTAATTTGAGAATCTTTTAGATTCAAGAACCGATGGTTCATAAAATAAGTGCAAAGCACTATTTGATTTAGAAACAAGTTTTTTTCTTGTTTTTTCTTATCTCAGAGAACCAAAGGTTCATGAAAGTGCAAAGCACTATTAATTTAATAACCTTTAAGGTTCAAGAACCGATGGTTCATAAAACAAGTGCAAGACACTATTTTATTTATTTATTTATTTATCGTTGAAGATCTATGATCTTGTTCATAAAAGAATTTTCTCTTCTTTTAAAAGTTTTTACCTTCTTTTTTTTCTTCAAGAGTTCTCAAGAGTTCTCTTCTCCTTTTTTTTTAGCAAAATGTTCATCCTTTTGAAATGAGGTCTAGGGTCCTTTTTATAGTGCCCATAAATTAGTTAAAATTTGTTAAAGAGATCATTCTCTGAGTGATTTGGGGAATTTTCCCCACCGTCGGATTTTTAATCCAAAGGTCTCTGTTTTACAGAAAAAATCTTTTTTGTTTTAACAAAAAACAGAAAAGATTTATTATGTTTTGCGCAACTCCCCCAGCGCGTGACACGTGTCGCGCAGCTGTGCTTGCGCAACTGCGCAGACACGTGTCGCGCAACTGATTTTTTTTTTTTTTTGAGCTTTGTTCTGATTGGAGAAATAACAGAAGCATTGCTTCTTTTTCCACTTTGGAATTTAAACAGAGCTTTTCTCTGATTGGGATAAACATTTGCCTCCATAATTCCAATTTGGTATTAACCCCTGCTTTCGTCTCATTTACTAGAATAATATCATCAGCGAATAGCATACACCAAAGTATCTCATCTTGGATAGTTCTAGTAAGCTCATCCATCACGATGGTAAACATGAATGGACTTAATGCAGATCCTTGATGTAAACCAATAGTAATCGGAAAATCACTCGTTAAGCCGCCGCAAGTTCTGACATTTGCCACTACTCCATCGTACATATTCTTGATTATGTCAATATACTTGACGGGGACCCCCTTCTTCATCATTGTCCCCCATAATACCTCTCTAGGTATCTTGTCGTACGATTTTTCTAAATCAATAAATATCATATGCAGATCTCTTCTCTTCTCTCGAAAACGTTCGACAAGTTGACGAAGCAAATGAATAGCCTCTGTCGTTGATCGTCCAGGCATGAACCCAAACTGGTTTTCTGTTATCTTAATATCCTTTCTTAGCCTGTGTTCAATCACTCTCTCCCAAAGTTTCATGGTGTGACACATAAGTTTTATTCCCCGGTAGTTTGAGCAAGTTTGAATGTCACCCTTGTTCTTGTAGATAGGTAGATACTTTTTCTCCATTCATTTGGCATCTTTTTTGTCTGCCAAATCTTATTAAACAGATCTGTCAGCTATTTAACGTCTATTTCTCCTAAGTATCTCCAAATCTCGATAGAAATCCCGTCAGGACCAACCGCTTTTCTTAAACTCATTCTGTTCAAAACTTCTTTAAGCTCAGGTAGTCTTATTTTACGCATGAAATCACGGTTTATATCTTGAGATTAAATGACGAGTCCATCCAAATTCTTAGTAAAGCTCTCATTGAACAATTTGTCAAAATAATCTCTCCATCTTTCCTTGATATAATAATTCAAATCAGCTGGTTTTATCCTCCTTGTTCAAGGAGGTGCACTATGAGCATAAAAATTACAACTTTACAACATTAGGGGATGGCTAAATGACATTTAAATACCTATTGTTTGATCCATGTGGTAGATGAATTCCTATGTCTTTTTTCGTTTTTCTTTTGTTCTTTTGATTGGGAGCGAAGCTTTAGAAATTACTTCATATATTTGGTCGAAAATTCTCTCTTGCCACTGCAAGCGGAAAGATTCACCTAGGACCTCCTACCTTGTGAGGTAGCGTCTTTGCCGCTCGAGCTAACTCTCATTTCGTATCCCACTATTAACACCGTTACTTACTAAAATGACAAAAATAAATTTGGATGTTTAACCACTACATTTTGAAACATAAATATTTATCTACCAAAAGATGAAACATTGAGTTTCTAAATGCCATTTAGCCTTACAAAATTAAGAAGATTGAAACCACATATGGAATCTTTTCCCTCTTTTTCATAAGTTAGAGAAGTTTGTCCAGCCTAGCTGATTTTCCAGGTCTCATTAATCTATTTTGAAAAATACTAGTATGGATAACATGTGCATCAAGCTCATTCAATGCAAGTCATTGACTTGGTATTTGATGCTTCTATTATGCTTAATTTGCTCTCATTTCAACAAGGGAACCTTATAGGCCAGCAACCCCACTTACCAAAACCATTTTGACAAATCCTCACCCACTTCCGCGTTCAAACAATCTGGGATTTTGCTTCCAAACTTTTTAAAAAGCGCATACTATATTGCAGATTAGCAATTAGCAATTAGTTGTTAGAGTATAGATACATTTATGCCAATCTTTTAGGGCAACTTTTAGAGTTTCGATGCGGAGTTTGAAGATAAGCAACAAAATCTTCAGTTCAAATATAACCGGATGCGCTTATAAATAATAACTTGATGTGCTTTTTTGGCTTATTGCCCAAGTTTTAATATGAGAAATTAATGTGGCATCTTCGGGTATATGATAGATCGTAATGGACTTTGTGATTTTCTGATACTTCTCTTCTCTAGAATTTCTTAGTTATTTTAATGGTTGAGAAAACTGTTATGTTCGGTAACAAAATGTATACTATCTTTGTTTTTCCTTGGATGCTATACGGACGGTATGATTGATCGGGACAATTAGAGGAAATGAATGCATTTTTATACTGCAATTAAGTGGAATAGACAAAACATAGATAGTGCCACGTCACTTATCTATTCAACATGATATTATGAAGACTATTGATGCATGACACAATTTGGTTGTGATGGTAAAAAAATATTCTACTCAAGCGAACCGACATATCACATGGCTCAGTTAATCAATACTTAAGAAACTTTAAAGACATCTACTAATCATTCTGGATTAGGTAAATCCCTAACTTCTTCATAATGTTTGGAATGAGGCAGAGCATAAGGTCTGTTCGTCATCCTCATAATTCTCATTTGTATTCTGGTTTCTTATTGATGGCAAAACTTCCAAGTTTTTTGTAAACCAATAGTTATCTTAAGTAGTTAGCATATATCTTAATTTATTTTTTTGGGTTTTCAGTTAAAGCCTATCCAAAACTGACCTAATTAAAAAAAAATCCCAAAACTTCATAATTACTTATTGCCTCCTGAAACGTTTAAGTTGCATCATTTTATCCCCACTAACCCTTTCATTTCATTCCATTAGTCAATTTAAAGAAAGTCGGGTTAGAGTTATCAAATCCTTCCAACCCATTCGTATTCACTCTTCTTCATTTAAAATTTCAACCTAGAGCCCTTATTCGGAATTAGGGCTTCAGAATTAAGGCTTTAAATCTCCAATCAGCGATGGAATATGGGTCATCTTTTTTCCAGATCAGGGGTTCTGATTTGGATTTTTTGATGAAGAAGAGTGAATACTTGTGGATTGGGAGGTTGATAACCTTAGTACGTCTTCCTACGTTAATTGACTAAGGTAATAAAGTGAAAGGACCAGTGGCGTAAAATATTGCAGCTTTAACGTTTTAGGGGGCTAATAAGCAGTTATCAAGTTTTAGGGTTTTTTTAGTATTTATCTCAGTTTTGGGGGCTTTAATTTAAAAACCCTATTTTTTGGATAGGATTTACCCACTCTTTTCCTCTCAAAAAAAAATGATGGTGGTAAAAGAAGGGGAAGAAATTTTTTAGAAAATGATGGTAGTAAATGTGGGCCCTATCCAATCTCCTTTTCTCATCCCATGCACAACCTAGTCAAAATCCAAAATGATTTTTATTTCCTCACATCATGCCTTGAACCAACAACTCCTCAAACTCTATATAAACATGAGCAAAGCATTATGCTCCGCCTCGTTCCAAACACACTCTCTTCTCTGCTTCAACTAAAAAAATAAAAATAAAAAACCTTGAAGCAATGGCTTCTTCTTTTCCAATAGTTTATGCATCTTTGGCTATCATCATCATCTCCCTCTCTCTTGGGAGCTCTCATGCTCAGCTCTCCTCTAACTACTACTCAGCAAGGTGCCCGAATCTCTTTAGCACGGCGAAGCCGGTGCTTCAGTCTGTGATCGCGAGAGAGAAGAGGCAGGGTGCCTCCATTCTTCGCCTCTTCTTCCATGACTGCTTTGTTAATGTAATTTGATTTCGAGCATTCTTATTTTTTGTTTTTATTTTTATTTTTATTTTTTGCCTTCTCAGTTATAAGATCGGAATCAAATAATTTCTAGGACTTATGCTAACCGAGCTGGGCCCAGTTGGTTCGTGAATAATAAATTTGGTGGTATCCATTTTGATATGAAATATATAGAGTCCAAATAAATCAAATAACGCTGGACTCCTTATTAATAATATAAATACCAGTCTTTTCATTATTGGAGGGAAAGTGGGTTATACCTTTTGAATTTATAACAAGCTTATCACCATTTTTCTGATAGGTATTTTAATTAATATTGGTTTTAGCATATTATCTTTATTGTCAATAATTAGCATATATTAAAATATCTGCATCTTTTTACTGACCTTGACCTCATAGGCATATTATTGAATTAAGATCTTTATTTAATTATTTAAAAAGAATCTAGTGAGGTGTGGTTTTCCTTGAACCATTAGGGTCACACTCTTTAGGATAAAAGCTTTAGCTTACCTTATTGATTGAATGTTTTTTGTTTTTTTTTACTTTTTCTTCCTTTATTAGATTATTATTAGATTAGATCTGAATTTAGATGGCTCTCTAATTCAATTTTGAACCGACCGTATCAAATTGCGGTTGTGAGATACTTTTATTGTCTAAATTAACGGGAAGTACATATATATATTTTAGGGATGCGACGGATCAATACTCTTGTCTGACACTCCAACCTTCACCGGAGAGCAGCATGCTGCGCCGAACAACCGCTCTATTCGAGGACTCAAAACCATAGATAAGATCAAGGCTGCAGTCGAGAAGGCATGCCCAGGGGTTGTGTCGTGTGCCGATATTTTAGCCATTGCTGCAAGAGACTCGGTGGTCATTGTAAGCGACCTTAATCAGAACCTCTAGCTTGACTGCAGCTAACAATATCATATCAAGAAAATTATTATGAAAACAATATCATATCATGCATGTACTAAAAAATGTGATTTGTGCAGCTTGGAGGGCCATTTTGGAATGTAAAATTAGGGAGAAGGGATGCAAGAACAGCTAGCTTGACTGCAGCTAACAAGAACATCCCACCCCCAACCTCAAGCCTTTCAAATCTCATCTCTAGTTTCCAGGCTCATGGTCTCTCAGCTAAGGACATGGTGGCCCTTTCCGGTAATATTTTACCCATCGATGAAACGTCTATTGCATCGATATTTTAGGCCATTCAGATCAAGATGTACGATGCGGACGGTCGAAGAAATATGCCCAGATAAAATAGTATATGCTCACATTGTATATATCAAGCTCTGACTTAACATTTAACAATTAATACAACGCAGGCGCGCACACGATAGGCCTTGCAAGGTGCACAAGCTTCAGAGCGCACATCTACAACGACACCAACATCGATGCTTCCTTCGCCAAATCCCGGCAATCGATCTGCCCGAGGACCGCCGGATCGGGCGACACGAATCTAGCTCCGGAGGATCTTCAAACCCCGACGGCATTCGACAACAAGTACTACCAGAACCTCATCAACAAGAAGGGTCTCCTGCACTCAGACCAAGAGCTGTTCAATAAAGGATCTACCGATTCCTTGGTGAAGACGTACTCTCAAAGCTTAGGGACTTTCAATGCGGATTTTGTGAAAGCAATGATTAAGATGGGAGATATTAAGCCACTCACTGGTTCCAAAGGGGAGATTAGGAAGGTTTGCAGTAAGATTAACTAAAGGGAGATTATACTCGAAATTCTCTGAATGCAGAGTGCAATTTCTTTTTTAAGTTGGAGAAATGTTGTTGTCATGTGTTAATTTTTTTTATATATTTCTTTTTTTTCCAGAGTTTTTGAAGTGTATTTTGTTACTGCTTAAACTAAGTGTAATCTGAGAAAAATCAGACCTTAAACGTTTTATTCATGAAATGAAATGGCTTGCTTGTTTTTATACCTGTGCAAATAAACCAGATTCTTCTGAGGACTTTTTAGGGTAAATTATCAAAAAGCCGCCGGCCCGCTCGATAGTTGTTTAAAAACCCCTGATATTTTTCAAATTGTTGGAAAGGATCTATTGTTTAAAATCTTTATGAAAAACCCCTGGTTGCATTTCATTTAGGTATTTATTCTCTCCAACTGATTAGATATTATATGTAATTTTTTAGATATTAATTATCGCTGCTTAGATATTACAGATAACTGGTGTAATAAGGGAGTGCGTTAATTGGGCCCAAGGGTTTTTTAACAAGAGAAAAGGCCCAGGGTTTTTACACAAATCGAAAGTTGGCCGGGGGCTTTTTGACAATTTACCTTTTAAAAATAGAGAGGTTTAAATGACAGGAAAACCCAAAATAGCGGCATGTTAAAAATTAAAAATAAGGAAAACAACAAATGATCGTTAGTAGATACCCCTGATATACATCCATAACTAATTCCAGCTCACAAAATACAAGTTATACAACTGCAAGATAATAATACATACCAGTGTTAACAAAATACAGACGTAGGTGACTACAGATGTTACATAAGGCCTGGCAAAATGAATGAACATACCCATGAACCCCCTTTCAATTCATACTATCTATCCTGCTTCATGCATGGTTACCATTCTCTCCCCAGCTGGTTGGAGGTGTCAGCGGTTGTCCCTCAGGATAGCCACAGTGAGATATTTCATGCATACAACAAAGATAAGGGTTGGAACACGTACTCTAATCGTTCTGGATTTCCCCTCATCAATAATGTTGTGCCAAAGCTTAGGTCTCGGCCCAAAAGACCTTCAAAATATGGAGACATATTAAAATATAAAATAATAACTCTCGATCCTCATGGTAACTTCAGAGTTGCGATGCCTTGATCGTAAATTTACCCACGGTCAAAACGAGCAGCTTGCGTCCAACAAAGTAAAATTACTAAAATGATTGGTCATTCTAATAGAGTTCTAGCTTGTCATCTACACACTAATTACTCACATATCAATATCAATCTATTAAGAGTGTCTGGCCAAAAAGATCAAAAAGTGATTTGGTTCTTAATTTATTGTTAGGGGTCAATTTAGATGATGATGAAGGCTTTCAATTATTGTGGCTCAGCATGCAAATAGGCAACAACCGACGGCTCATTCTGTCTCTTATCAGTCTTCAACAACCTTCAGCTTTTTTGCCCGTCATTTTCATGCATGTATAGATTCCCTAAAAAATTAAGACCTTGAAGTTTACCTTCAACTACTTAGCATGAGCACGAGTTCTTGATATGCTAAACTTAATCTGTTGGGTAAATTGTTGAGAAACCCCCGTCCCTTTAAAACTTTTGAGAAAATCTCTTGCCTTTTAACCTAGTAGAAAAACCCCCAGGAAGAATTCCCGCAAATACTCGAGATCATTTTTATTTTAGTATATCCCAGAATTATTTCTTACTGACTCATATGCGCAAGTACAATGACAGACACCATTTTCTTGGCAATAAAGTATCAGATGTTACACAGATGACTTGTTTGTAATATCTGAGGGGTAGCCTGTAACTTCTATCCTGTCTTGATTTTTGTTTAAAGGACTAAGTATTAAATGTTCCAACCAATTCATTTTCCCTCCAAATTTATTACCTTTCCCACCAAAAACCCAATTTGCCACCAAAACTAGAATTATTCATTTCATTTTCTTCAATATCCATTATATTCTCTCATTTACTCTCGATTACTACCCAACAAACAAAATCTTCATTTACTATCTTGCTCATTGATGATGGTCCAAACTTGAACATTGATGTGTTTTGTGAGTGGATCCAATGGTAAAGGTTCGCTTTTGACCGTTTCAGTGGCCACAACATGGTTTGAATTGAAAGGAGCTATCTCGTTTCAACTTGATACACCGGTTGATAAATTAAAACTTTCATATAAAATAGAAAAATATAGAGATTATATGGTTAAAACTGAAGATGGCTATATAAATATTGTCACGCCCCGTTTCCCAAAATACAGAATACGAGGGATGATTAGGCCGACCATGCTCTACAGTCAGCGAATAATCCCGCCGTAGTCATATTTCGGATTCTAGCATTACATGGTAGTCAGTAAGCAGTACCATAGTACAAGAAATCACAGTTCACAATATTATTACATTACAATAAAAAAGTTTGAGATATATTTATTTGCATAAGGAAATAACTAACCAACGAAATACAATGTGCTTATAGCAAAAAGAGCGGCGCTGATGTTGCGGTCTAGACCTCCGCGATCTCGAATGACAGGTCTTGCTCCTTGACTGGGTTCATCTCGTCTTCTGAGCATGCACACTCAGGTCGTCAGGGCGACACATATAGCAATAAATATATGATGTGTGTACAATGCTATTTAACATGAAAGGTGCGACAGAATACAGAAACATGAGAATAATGAATATCATTTGAATATGCACAGCGTGATATATGTATCATGTCAATAAACCAGGTAATGTGTATGTCACTACTTATCATTCACTAAGTCAATGAAATCAATTGGTGGAAAGAATGCTTGTGTTTAACAAGGGTCTCATGCATGCCCGAGACTACGGTCCATTGTTGCCCGGGACATAACTCTGCAGCCGTGCCGCTAGGCCCACGACCTAATGTATGTATGTGTGTGTGTATCACTAATATCAAATGATCATCCTCTAAGTCACTGTACTTTGCTAAATACGAGTTCAATTCCATCTTGATTTTCCCATTCGCCAGGTTATAGTATGTATTCAGGTATTAAATAGGTTATGAACAAATACGTATCGCTTTCACTTTCAATCACGCTTCCACTTATCAATATCACTTTCGATCACTGGTTCACTATCGTACTTACCACAACCCAATCACTAACATTTATATATCGACAATGCAAATCAGCCGCTAGGTCTCAATATAAACGATCACTATGCAGAAGTTATAAAGCAAACATAAAATAAGATAGAAATTCACTGAACAGACATTCACTAAGTTATGACAACCAATGCCATATGACTTGCAAAATTCACCATAAATCACACGTATAAAATCGACCAAAACAATATAAAAGGCGTACGAATTATACTTGATTATCTAAGCGGTAAAATTAGTTTCATGTCAATAAGAATTCAGGTTCGGGACTTATCATCATTTTAAATTAGCGATCAATTGCTGGAATTCCAGTTTCAGAACTGGAAGTCCAACTTCGCACGCGGTTTACTTGGGATTGTGTTTAGATTCAGGTGTTGCCCCAGTTGAATAAAGCCTAGTTCTATCTGTTAGGTTTCTGACGCATCAAACAGATCCATGATAGCCTTTCTATACTAGAAGATATGTAGTGTGAAGGTGAAAGAAATGTCACTGTAGAAACTGCAGAATACGTCGACATTCTAAAATACAAACAAAATATCAAACGACTGTGAAACTGAACGAGACAAGATCCATAAGTTAGATAACTAAATTATCTACGTGACTACATAGGACTCCGTGCATTTTCAGTTTTATGTAGGGACGTACAGGCGCTTAAGTTCAGGTATCCTCCTAGAATATTGCCCCGCACTGCAGTCTAAAGCCGCATTCCCAGTCAATTCTCGTTACAGTGGCCTATCACCATTGAAGGGTAAACTATAGAGGGTTCTAGCTTATCGAGTCGGCTTCGATATGAGCCATAGAACATTACATTCCAATCTTGTAACATTTCAGAAAAATAAAATATTATTTTTGGGAATTTATATAATTAAATAATAAATCTTATGAATATTTTGATAATGCGGTATAATTAAATACCGATAAATTGGGAAATATTTGGAAAATTATAGGAATTACTGAAATGAGCGTGTTTTATATGGTTTAAGAAAATTATAAATTCTTTATGATTAATTATATTCCATTTTAATGCTAATCGCGATTAAATATCACTAATCATGTATTAAACTTGATTTGTGCATATGACATGCACCATGTTATATTACACATTGTTATATTTTTTACCATGGCTTTTCTTTATTTTTCATGCATGATTGGTTTTAAAATGAAAAGGGAAAGGAAATAAAAGGAAAAGAAAAGAAAAGAAAATGATAAAGAATTGAGGTATGGGCAAGAGAGAGAGAGGGTGAGGGGTTTCCTTGAACCGTGGCACATTGTCTCCACCTTATTCCTTTCATCATTTTTCCCTCTTCTCATCTCCCATGGTTGCCCTCTCCCTTCACCTCCTTTTCATCCTCACAAACAACCCCAAAACAACATCAAAACATCATCTCCCTTTCATTAAAAATGTGCACAAGCTCACTACAAGCACTTTGGACAAAGAAAGTTTGGATTTTGGAGATTTGGGGCAACTCAAGAAGATTCTTGAGTTGTCAAATGAGGTACTTTCTTCATCTTTAGTGTAGTAATCCATTTCCTTTAGCATCTATATAAGTTTAGAATCGATTAAGTATTGTTTAGTGAACTTTGAAAATTCCAAGTTAGGGTTTTGAAGAAATCTTGAGTGTGAAGGTGTAATTATGGGTTAACCTTAGCTACAACCCCTGTATTGTTAGTTTTGTGGACTGAAACCATAAACTTAAACCACAAACCCAAAACTTATAAATCCCGATATCGTATTTTGTAGACTTTGGTGATGGTAAATTGAAATCTGCTATGACACGGGGCCCTTTAAAATTTTATAGCGATCACAGTGAGTCGTGCAGGCAACCTAGATGATAACCCCAAGACCCGAGACCCTACCCCTTCCTTATGGCCGCAAATTTAATCTTCCTGGCCGCAAATTGCGGCCAGGGTGGGGTGAAATGCATTCGTATTTGGTCCAGGGCTTTATTTCCATTAAACTAGACCCCTCCAATGTGCAAAATTGGCTAATTCAACTTAGGGTAAAATCTGGAGGTGTTTTCTTGAGTTGTTGCTTTATTTTGCGAATTCGTTTTAACTTTGGTTTTGGTATTTGGGTTTTGACACGATGGTTTGACGTTTGTACATTGACATCGAGAATTGTTGGTTATTCTTGCATGCGTAGACCATAGGTTTTAACCTATGTGTGATATGCATGCCGTTTTGGTTTTCGTGCGCGATTTCGGTTTACGATATCTTGTGTGTGTATATGTAGGTACTCTCGAGTGGACTTGAACGACAAGGACGAGCGTGGCATCATCGACTTCAGCAAGCAAGGATCAGGTGAGTAGATATATATCTACGGGGGAAGTCGGGTGGATGACGTATAGCACCCCCGTAGTTTCATAGTGTAGTATACGAATACATATTTATATTTGTTTATATGTGTATATTGTGAGACTAATGATTGTCAAGATAGGTTTCAGGTGTTCATGAGTTAGTTTTATTGTATTCGAAGTAACTTAGTTAGCTTCTTAGTCGCGAAACTCTAGAGTAAAGAATTGCACACACGCACGCACACACGCATATATTTGTTTTACTTGTGCGTATATGGGGATATATACATACATATATATATATATATATATATATATATATATATATACACATATATGTATGTGAGTATGTATGTGTATGTGTGTGTGTGTGTGTGTGTATGTGTATGTATATATATGTATATATGGATAATGTAGATAGTATATGGTACTGGGAGATGAGTCGGTGTGAATGGGCATGATGCCATGAGATCGGAGATGTGACTTGGTTCGTATTATGAGATACGACATGATATTATAGCGGGTCTTTAGGCGATGTTTTCATACACACGCATATTTATATGTTGATGGTATCAGTATGTACTAGACTTTAGATTAGTACCCCCATTTCATGATATATGTGATGATAATACCACATGGATGTTGTGTTATATGTGATATTGGACCCGTACCCTGATTTGGGATGCCGTACGATAGATTTACCGTACGTGATATAATTATGATGATATATCTGCACTCTTGACTCGAGGATGTCATATTATATATTGTATCGTACGTGATACTATTGAGGCGGGATCACCGACTACTATATATATATATATATATATATATATCGACTCAGACTTAGGTGGTTTTCCTTACCCTTCGACTAGTCTGTTAGTTTAGTCATGTGGTTTACTTAGTAGATATTAGACTGAGCTCGAGTCATACTTATTTCCAAAACTAACGAATCGTGAGTATTTTAAAGACAGGTCAAGGGATACTACAGATATTTCAAAGGACGTACATTTACTTAAAAACACCGTAGCTCCTATTTTCCAAACACCACGATTCGTTCTATTTCTATGCTAAACGGTATGACTCGTGTATATTAATGTAGATTCTTTATTGTTGCGTTTATTTTCATTTTCCACATATTTTTACTATTCGCATCGCATTGCATGTTTAATTGTGTTTTTATTATTATATTGAACCCATGTTATCAGGACACCAGCACCATTACCGATGATGCGTATGTCTACGAACATTTACTTGTCGGCTCACACACATCATCATCGGTAATTGCCATGTCACGTACACTTTAGAGAATATTAATTCATTGATATCGCTTGCTAGCTGATAGTTCCGATATATCATTACTGTGCTAGATTAGATATTGCATTTATTACTGAGATACTTCATGCATTATACATTCGTTGTCATGAATTAATATGGAGCTTTATGCCAGTATTCACTGTCTATTGATATCGTGATTTTGAAATTTCGGATTTCCATGAGATTTATGGATTTGGAGAAACCGCAAGGATTTTATAAATTGATTATCATTTTTAAAGATAAAATTGCGGTTTTCTTATGATATGATTTGAGAGGGGTCCACCATGAGTTTTCTCGACTCTTGAGCGATATCATACACCCGATTTGAGAAGGAGGAGAAACCATCTGTGGGTGCATGGTGGACCCGGTGCGGTACTCCGGGCCAAGATGGTCGCAGATGATGGCGTTGAGCCTGAAAGGGGAGCACTACCGACCGGTGATTTTATTATGACTCGATGGATATCCGAAGGATACTGATCGGAGTATAGGCCAGTCCGAATTGCCGGAGCCTGAGGTATTGAGATTTGATGTTACAGGCCAGTCCGGATTGCCGGAGCCTGAGGTATTTAGATATTGAGAT
The DNA here is from genome assembly GCA_030015575.1 of Agapanthus africanus. Taxonomy (NCBI): domain Eukaryota; kingdom Viridiplantae; phylum Streptophyta; class Magnoliopsida; order Asparagales; family Amaryllidaceae; genus Agapanthus; species Agapanthus africanus. The sequence goes on from JASDDO010000031.1 coordinate 553,375,463, forward strand.
ATATATTTTGTGTCGATACTTGACACTGATTCTCTGTTGATTTCATTGATGATACTCGATTTTTATACAGAAATCTCACTGAGATAAGAAAACAGTTTTCTCATTTAGATGTATTCTGTTTTCATGCATTCATACATCACAGTTATGATATGTTATTATCTGAGGCACTGACACGAGCACTTAGTATTACACTTATATAGATGTTTACCCTTGCCATTTTTTTGATGCTTCAGGTTATATTATTTTGTGGATATTACTATCGTATGACCTAGGATTGAGTCATACATGTGATTTCTTCTCGGTGATATTTTCTACTCACGAGTTGGCAACACACCCCCGTTGTGCCACAGTTTCTTGCAGGTTTGCCGTACAGGTTTCCTTGGCGGTTTTGCTGGCACACTGCTTCCTTCCGGGTGATTACTTTGGTAAGTGGGTTCACTTGTATCGTGACCACCATTGTACCTTATTTATATTCAGTTGTATCTAGTAAAACTTCATCAACCAGACTTTTATATTGTTTAGACATAGAAGACTAGCGTATATTCTTTCGACCTTAGAGTCGCACTTATATTATTATGGTTTTCTTGATGATTTTGAGTTTTCTTTTGAGTTTTGATCCTCGCCCTTCGGCGTTGTATATTATATTGCTTGCGTGGTTGTGACCGCCAATTGGCGAAGAGATAGCTCTCGCTTGGGGATGCCTTTAAATATTTCATGTGTTGTACTCTTTTAGGGCCAGTATTTACAAAGGAAACTCTGCCGAAATTTTCAGAAAAGACTTGAGGTTTTAAAAATGCAATACTTCGGCTTATGATTGTTAAACTACTTACTTTAAAACTAAACTTTTCCTTCTTTCTTCCTTTAAATGGTTTAGATTCCTGGAATTTTGGCTTACTTGAAGTAGATGTGGTCCTATAGACTTCATATGATTCAAGTGCCAGTCACGTGCCGTTTCAGATCGTAACAAAGTTGGTACCAGAGCGCTAGGTTTAACCTTAGTTCGAGTCTATGTTTGACTATGCGGAGTCTAGGGCGTATATATATTCGGAACCTAGGCTTGACCTTACGGAACTTAGACTTGGTCGAGGGGGTATTAGACCCAAACTTTCGTCGCATAGGTTGACCTTGGTTGATGGAGTATGTGACTTAAGGAGAGTGACGTACCGTGCGTATGTTCCGCGGCATATTTACGATACGCTACTCCGTTTAAGAAGCCTTAGGATGTACATTTTTCTTGCACAGTATTATATCCATTCCTATGATCTATCCTCATCGATATCGGTTTATGGTTTTGCTATCACGATTGCATAGACAGAGAGAGCTGCGGCAAAAGTTGCGGTCAGCATGAGCTCATCATGGACAAGGACTGGCCAGAGCGTGATTCCAGGGACACATGATTGTATAGATGTGTCATTTTATTGTGTTTTCGCGCCATGGGCGTTTGATAGATTGCTTTTACAAAATTTCTTGAATGTGCAGATCAGCACCAGAGGATTGGGCCATGCTAGAGGACAACCAGAATGTGATGACCGTCAATGCACCGATTATTCTTGATGATTGAGGCACTGTTTAGCGTGCGGGCGAATGAGCCAAATGTTGCTGCGACTGACAAGATACTGCCCCAGATGTTTGAAGCTATTGCAGCACGAGTTTATACTTAGAGATATGATAAAAGATCGCTAGTCACCCATTGATGAATGACTAGGACATGTGGTTCGTTGCCTACCCCGATGTGAGGTCATCAGATTGATTGATTCCAGCTTGAGAAGACTTCACGCAGATACGTTGAGAGTCGATAGAAAACGATCGAATGTCAGAAACCCATTCAAATTTTAAGGTATTCGGAAAAACATGCAAGTAATTCCGTGGACCCTCTAGAAGAATGAAACCCTAACTCGATATAATGACCATAGGAACACTTTTCATCCTTAGGGTTTGCGGCAGTTCCGCGGTGCCATTAATGAAGCTTGTGTTTGCCTTTTTACGGTTGGTCCATAGGTACTATGGCATGTACTGGATATTATTAAACTGTACTCAAGAGTTGAGCTCTTGGGGGATTATGGAACTTTGACGAATCGATCGAAAAGTTCGACGTCATTCGGATATCATGTGGTGGGATACATTATTTAGGAGACTCCAGATATGAGTATAGCCGTTAGAACGCAGTCCATACAGTCACGAAGAGACGAGTCAGAATCAGTCGACATTAAAGAAAAGTGGAGTAAGAGGTTCGTACGAGATCTTGATGAGATGTCGTTCCACTCCACTGACATCAGAGATGTGATACGCATGCAGAGGCGTTGTATATGGATATATCTTCCAGAAAGAGTCGTGATGAATATGCAGCCGTTCCAGAATAAGAAATAGATTTAGTAAAGGGTGATAACTTCCGGGAAGTTCGGCAGAAACGAGATTTTGGATAGACTTCGACATAACCTTTCTGGAATACTATATGAGAAGTCTTGGACCCAGGATCAGTCGTATTGTGCACACCCAGTAGGCCAGAGTTCGACATCGTCGACGAGACATGTTATGAGTGACCATGACAGTTGGCCAGAGATCTTTAGAGGATGTGCTAGAGCAGGACTATTTCTGTCATCTTGGATTTTGGTATTTTGGGTGATTTATTTGCATGATTGAGATTCTGTGCACCACAGTTGCACCTGACTTCGATTTGATGTCATTCGAAATGTTGATTTTGATTTCATGCCTATGGTATGCATGTTATTTGACTTGTGCTTTTGGTGTAGTTTCCATGCACTTTTAGTATTTTGATTCGATTTTGTGCACGCTGATGCACATGGTTATGAGATTATATACCACGGTATACCTGATTTGGATTGAGATGTGTTGTATACCGTCGATTTTGATTGTGATACTCGACATTGTTTTCGTGCATCTTGTGCACTTGATTTTGATTCTTGCGCATACTTGGGCGCTTAATGCGATTTTGGTGCACATCAGATGCACTAAATCGGGATTCTTCGTGCATATCAGATGCATCTGATATTGCTGTCAGGAACACCCGTCTTTGACAGGTGTTTCGTGCACACCCGCTGCACTTAGATTTTGTTTCTGTGCACATGTATGGCACATTCATGGATTTCGATTTCCGTGTGCACCAGACGAACGTGACATTCTTATGCACATTTTGGGATTTATTCTTGTAGAGCATGACGTTTTTATGATATTTATATTTGTTTTAGTACTGAGCAGGACTAGTCAGAGGACAGTACCTGAATATATTTTTGCATGCATTGATAGTTGTCGAAGCAATTTCCAAAAATGAGCTATAGTCTCAATGTTTATCTACGTGTCCGAGATGACACAAGACATTTAACAAAGGAAACCCTTCTAAATTATTTTTCAAAACGGCGGGACGTGTATGTTAAACAAACGATATATATATATATATATAGTCATTTCTTACAATAAACGTCTGCCACCATTCCGTGATACGCGCATCGCATAATAACATGAAAGGTTTGGCATGCATTTCTTTTCATATGTTTTGACAAGTTACAACGATGCGTACTATGTACATATTTTAGTCTTGGGTATACCATGTTGGTTTTCGTATTGGATTTTGACATTGGTGTCTTCACCATAACTCCGATGATTGCGGGATGCTTGACAGAGTTTTGATTTTAGTTTATATACTCGTTCTTCATGCGCACGCATTGCGCTACGATACGTTTTATGTATTTATGATTTCGGAGCCCCGACGACATGATCTTTTTACTGAAATGTTTTAGTATTTGAGGAGTTTAAATTTAAATTCGGGGACCGAATTTATTTAAGGGGGGAAGATTGTAACATTTCAGAAAAATAAAATATTATTTTTGGGAATTTATATAATTAAATAATAAATATTATGAATATTTTGATAATGCGGTATAATTAAATACCGATAAATTGGGAAATATTTGGAAAATTATAGGAATTACTAAAATGATGGTGTTTTATATGGTTTAAATAAATTATAAATTCTTTATGATTAATTATATTCCATTTTAATACTAATCGCGATAAAATATCACTAATCGTGTATTAAGCTTGATTTGTGCGCATGACATGCACCATATCATATTACACATTGTTATATTTTTCTACCATGGCTTTTCTTTATTTTTCATGCATGATTGGTTTTAAAATGCAAAGGGAAAGGAAATAAAAGGAAAAGAAAAGAAAAGAAAATGATAAAGAATTGAGGTATGGGCGAGAGAGAGAGAGAGAGGGTGAGGGGTTTCCTTGAACCATGGCACATTGTCTCCACCTTGTTCCCTTCATTATTTTTCCCTCTTCTCATCTCCCATGGCTGCCCTCTCCCTTCACCTCCTCTTCATCCTCACAAACAACCCCAAAACAACATCAAAATATCATCTCCTTTTCATTAAAAATGCACACAAGCACACTACAAGCACTTTGGACCAAGAAAGTTTGGATTTTGGAGACTTGGGGCAACTCAAGAAAATTCTTGAGTTGCCAAATGAGGTACTTTCTTCACCTTTAGTGTAGTAATCCACTTCCTTTAGCATCTATATTAGTTTATAATCGATTAAGTGTTGTTTAGTGAACTTTGAAAATTCTAAGTTAAGGTTTTGAAGAAATCTTGAGTGTGAAGGAGTAATTATGGGTTAAGCTTGGATACAACCCCTGTATTGTTAGTTTTGTGGACTGAAACCAGAAACTTAAACGCCAAACCCAAAACTTAGAAACCCCAATATCGTATTTTCTAAACTTTGGTGATGGTATATTGAAATCTGCTATGACCCGAGGCTCCTGAAAATTTTATAGCGATCACAGTGAGTCGTGCAAGCAACCTAGACGATAACCTCAAGATCCGAGACCCTACCCCCTCCTCATTGCCGCAAATTTAATATTTCTGGCCGCAAATTACGGACGGGGTGGGGTGAAATACATTCGTGTTTGGTCCAGGGCATTATTTCCATTAAACTAGACCCCTCCAATATGCAAAATTGGCTAATTCAACCTAAGGTAAAATCTGGAGGTGTTTTCTTGAGTTACTGCTTTGTTTTGCGACTTCGTTTTAACTTTGGTTTTGGTATTTGCGTTTTAACACGGTGGTTTGACGTTTGTACATCGTCATCGAGGATTGTTGGTTATTCTTGCATGCGTAGACCATAGATTTTAACCTATGTGTGATAGGCATGCCGTTTTGGTTTTCGTGCGCGATTTCGGTTTACGATATCTTGTGTGTATATATGTAGGTACCCTCGAGTGGACTTGAATGACAAGGAAGAACGTGGCTTCATCGACTTCGGCAAGTAAGGATTAGGTGAGTAGATATATATCTACGGGGGAAGTCGGGTGGATGGCGTATAGCACCCCCGCAGTTTCGTAGTGTAGTATACGAATACGTATTTATATTTGTTTATATGTGTGTATTGTGAGACTAATGATTGTCAAGATAGGTTTCAGGTGTTCATGGGTTAGTTTTAGTGTTTTAGAAGTAACTTAGTTAGCTTCTTAGTCGCGAAACCCTAGAGTAAAAAATTGCACACACGCAGACACACACGCATACATTTGTTTTACTTGTACGTATATAGGGATATATACATATATATATACATATATGTATGTGAGTATGTATGTATATATATATACATATATATATATATATATATAAGTATGTATACGTATACCTGGATAATGAGGATAGTATATGGTATTTGGAGATGAGTCGATGTGATTGGGCATGATGCCACGAGATCGGTGATATGACTTGGTTTGTATTATGAGATACGACATGATATTATAGCGGGTCTTTAGGCGATGTGTTTTCATACACACGCATATTTATATGTTGATGGTATCAGTATGTACTAGACTTTAGGTCAGTACCCCCAGTTCATGATATATGTGATGATGATACCGCATGAATGTTGTGTTATATGTGATATTCGACCCGTTCCCTGATTTGGGATGCCGTACGATGGATTTACCGTACGTGATATAATTATGATGATAGATCCGCACTTTTGACTCGAGGATGTTATATTATATATTGTATCGTACGTGATACTATTGAGGCGAGATCACCGACTACTATATATATATATATATATATATATCGACTCAGACTTAGGTGGTTTTCCTTACCCTTCGACTAGTCTGTTAGTTTAGTCCTGTAATTTACTTATTAGATGTTAGACTGGGCTCGGGTCATACTTATTTCCAAAACTAACGAATCGTGAGTATTTTAAAGACGGGTCAAGGGATACTACGGATATTTCAAAGGACGTACCTTTTCTTTAAAACATCGTAGCCCCTATTTTCCAAACTCCACGATTCGTTCTATTTCAATGGCAAATGATATGACTCGTGTATATTAATGTAGATTCTTTATCGTTGCGTTTATTTTCATTTTCCGCATATTCTTGCTATTCGCATCGTATTGCATGTTTAATTGTGTTTTTATTGTTATATTGAACCCATGTTATCAGGACACCAGCACCATTACCGATGATGCGTATGTCTATGAACATTTACTTCTAGGCTCACACATATCATCATCGGTAATTGCCATGTTACGTACACTTTAGAGAATATTAATTCATTGATATCGCTTACTAGCTCATAGTTCCGATATATCATTACTGTGCTAGATTAGATATTGCATTTATTACTGAGATACTTCATGCATTATACATTCGTTGTCATGAAATATTATGGAGCTTTATGCCAGTTTTCACTATCTATTGACATCATGATTTTGAGATTTCGGATTTTCATGAGATTTGTGGATTTGGAGAAACCGCAAGGATTTTATAAACTGATTATCATTTCTGAAGATAAAATTGCGGTTTTCTTATGATATGATTTGAGAGGAGTCCACCATGAGTTTTCTCGGCTCTTGAGCGATATCATACACCCAATTCGAGAAGGAGGAGGAACCGTCTGTGGGTGCATGGTGGACCTAGTGCGGTACCCCGAGACAAGATGGTCGCAGATGATGGCATTGAGCCTGGTAGGGGAGAACTACCGACCGGTGATTTTATTGTGACTCGACAGATATCCGGTGGATACCGATCGGAGTATAGGCCAGTCCGAATTGCCGGAGCCTGAGGTATTGAGATTTGATGTTACAGGCCAGTCCGGATTGCCGGAGCCTGAGGTATTGAGATATATATTTTGTGTCGATGCTTGACACTGATTCTCTGTTGATTTCATTGATGATAATCGATTTTTATACAGAAATCTCACTGAGATAAGAAAAAAGTTTTCTCATTTAGATGTATTCTATTTTCATGCATTCATACATCACATTTATGATATGTTGTTACCTGAGGCACCGACACGAGCACTTGGTATTACACTTATATAGATGTTTACCCTTGCCATTTTTTTGATGCTTCACGCTATATTATTTTCAGGATATTACTATCGTATGATCTAAGATTGAGTCATACATGCGATTTCTACTCGGTAATGTTTTCTACTCACGAGTTGGAAACTCACCCCCATTATGCCACATTTCTTGCAGGTTTGCCGTACAGGTTTCCTTGGCGGCTTTGCTGGCACACCGCTTCCTTTCGGGTGATTGCTTTGGTAGGTGGGTTCACTTGCATCGTGACCACCATTGTACCTTCTTTATATTCAGTTGTATCTAGTAAAACTCCATCAACCAGACTTGTATATTGTTTAGACATAGAAGACCAGTGTATATTCTTTCGACCTTAGAGTCGCGCTTGTATTATTATGGTTTTCTTGATGATTTTGAGTTTCCTTTTGAGTTTTGATCCTCGCCCTTCGGCGTTGTATATTATATTGTTTGCGTGGTTGTGACCGCCAATTGGCGAAGAGCTAGCTCCCGCTTGGGGATGCCTTTATATATTTCATGTGTTGTACCCTTTTGGGGCCAGTATTTACAAAGGAAACTCTGTCGAAATTTTCAGAAAAGACTTGAGGTTTTAAAAATGCAATATTTCGGCTTATAATTGTTAAACTATTTGCTTTAAAACTAAACTTTTCCTTCTTTTTTCTTTTAAATGGTTTAGATTTCTGGGATTTTAGCTTACTTGAAGTAGATGTGGTCCTATAGACTTTATATGATTCAAGTGCCAGTAACGTGCCGTTTCGGGTCGTAACAAAGTTGGTGGGCCCATTATGCCACAGTTTCTTGCAGGTTTGCCGTACAGGTTTCCTTGGCGGCTTTGCTGGCACACCGCTTCCTTCCGGGTGATTGCTTTGGTAGGTGGGTTCACTTGCATCGTGACCACCATTGTACCTTCTTTATATTCAGTTGTATCTAGTAAAACTCCATCAACCAGACTTGTATATTGTTTAGACATAGAAGACCAGTGTATATTCTTTCGACCTTAGAGTCGCGCTTGTGTTATTATGGTTTTCTTGATGATTTTGAGTTTCCTTTTGAGTTTTGATCCTCGCCCTTCAGCGTTGTATATTATATTGTTTTCGTGGTTATGACCGCCAATTGGCGAAGAGCTAGCTCCCGCTTGGGGATGCTTTTATATATTTCATGTGTTGTACCCTTTTGGGGCCAGTATTTACAAAGGAAACTCTGTCGAAATTTTCAGAAAAGACTTGAGGTTTTAAAAATGCAATATTTCGGCTTATAATTGTTAAACTATTTGCTTTAAAACTAAACTTTTCCTTCTTTTTTCTTTTAAATGGTTTAGATTTCTGGGATTTTGGCTTACTTGAAGTAGATGTGGTCCTATAGACTTCATATGATTCAAGTGCCAGTAACGTGCCGTTTCGGGTCGTAACAAAGTTGGTATCAGAGCGCTAGGTTTAACCTTAGTTCGAGTCTATGTTTGACTATGCGGAGTCTAGGGCGTATATATATTCGGAACCTAGGCTTGACCTTATAGAACTTAGACTTGGTCGAGGGGGTATTAGACCCGAACTTTCGTCGCATAGGTTGACCTTGGTTGATGGAGTAGGTGACTTAAGGAGAGTGACGTACCGTGTGTATGTTCCGCGGCATACTTACGATACGCTACTCCGCTTAAGAAGCCTTAGGATGTACATTTTCCTTACACTGTATTATATCCATTCCTATGATCTATCCTCATCGATATCGGTTTATGGTTTTGCTACCATGATTGCATAGACAGAGAGAGCTGCGGCTAGAGTTGCGGTCAGCATGAGCTCGTCAGGGACAAGGACTGGCCAGAGCGTGATTCCAAGGACACATGATTGTATAGATGTGTCATTTTATTGTGTTTTCGCGCCATGAGCGTTTGATAGATTGCTTTTACAAAATTTCTCGAACGTGCAGATCAGCACCAGAGGATTGGGCCACTGCTAGAGGTCAACCATAATGTGATGACCGTCAATGCACCGATTATTCTTGATGATTGAGGTACTATTTAGCGTGCGGACGAATGAGCCAAATGTTGCTGCGACTGACAAGATATCGCTCCAGATGTTTGAAGCTATTGCAGCACGAGTTTATACTTAGAAGATTGCTAGTCACCCATGGATGAATGACTAGGACATATGGTTCGTTGCCTACCCCGATGCGAGGTCATCAGATAGATTGATTCCAGCTTGAGAAGACTTCATGCAGATACGTTGAGAGTCGATAGAAAACGATCGAATGTCAGAAACCCATTCTTCCAAGTTTAAGGTATTCGAAAAAACATGTAAGTAATTCCGTGAACCCTCTAGAAGAATGAAACCCTAACTCGATATAATGACCATAGGAACGCTTTTGAACCTTAGGGTTTGCGGCAATTCCGCCGTGCCATTAATGAGGCTTGGGTTTACCTTTTTACAGTTGGTCCATAGGTAATATGGCATGTACTGGATATTATTAAACTGTACTCAAGAGTTGAGCTCTTGGGGGATTATGGAACTTTGACGAATCGATCGAAAAGTTCGACGTCGTTCGGATATCATGTGGTGAGATACATTACTTGGGAGACTCCAGATATGAGTATAGCCGTTGGAGCGCAGTCCATACAGCCACGAAGAGACGAGTCCGAATCAGTCGACATTAAAGAAAAGTGGAGTAAGAGGTTCGTACGAGATCTTGATGAGATGGCGTTCCACTCCACTGATATTAGAGATGCGATATGCATGCAGAGGCGTTGTATATGGATATATCTTCCAGAAGGAGTCGTGATGAGTATGCAGCCGTTCCAGAATAAGAAATAGATTTAGTAAAGGGTGATAACTTCCGGGCAGTTCGGCGGAAACGAGATTTTGGAGAGACTTCGATAGAACCTTTCTGGAATACTATACGAGAAGTCTTGGACCCAGGATCAGTCGTATTGTACACACCTAGTAGGCCAGAGTTCGACATCGTCGACGAGACATGTTATGAGTGACCATGACGGTTGGCCAGAGATCTTTAGAGGATGTGCTAGAGCGGGACTGTTTCCATCATCTTGGATTTCGGTATTTTGGGTGATTTATTTGCATGATTGAGATTTTGTGCACCACAGTTGCACTTGACTTCGATTTGATGTCATTCGAGATGTTGATTTTGATTTCATGCCTATGGTATGCATGTGATTTGACTCGTGCTTTTGGTGTAGTTTCCATGCACTTTTAGTATTTTGATTCGATTTTGTGCACGCTGATGCACATGGTTGTGAGATTATATACCACGGTATATCTGATTTGGATTGAGATGTGTTGTATACCGTCGATTTCGATTGTGATACTCGATATTGTTTCCGTGCACCTTGTGCACTTGATTTGGATTCTTGTGCATACTTGGGCGCTTAATGCGATTTTGGTGCACATCAGATGCACTAAATCGGGATTCTTCGTGCATATCAGATGCACCTGATATTGCTGTCAGGCACACCCGTTGCCTTTAACAGGTGTTTCGTGCACACCCGCTGCACTTAGATTTTGTTTCTGTGCATATGTATGGCACATTCATGAATTTCGATTTTCGTGCGTACCAGACACACGTGACATTCTTATGCACATTTTGGGATTGATTCTTGTGGAACAGTGCGTTTTTATGATATTTATATTTGTTTTAGTACTGAGCAGGACTAGTCAGAGGACGGTACTTGAATATATTTTTGCATGCATTGATAGTTATCGAAGGGATTTCCAGAAAGGAGCTATAGTCTCAATGTTTACCTACGTGTCCGAGATGACATAAGACATTTAACAAAGAAAACCCTTCTAAATTATTTTTCAAAACGGCGGGTCGCGTATGTTAAACAAAGGATATATATATATATATATATATATATATATTCATTTTCTTACAATAAACGTTCGTCACTGTGCCGTGATACGCGCATCACACAACAACATGAAAGATTTGGCATGCATTTCTTTTCAAATGTTTTGACAAGTTACAACGATGCGTACTATGTATATATTTTAGTCTTGGGTATACCATGTTGGTTTTCATATTGGATTTTTACATTAGTGTCTTCACTATAACTCCGATGATTGCGGGATGCTTGACGGAGTTTTGATTTTGGTTTATATACTCGTTCTTCATGCGCACGCATTGCGCTACGATACGTTTTATGTATTTATGATTTCGGAGACCCGACGACATGATCTTTTTACTGAAATGTTTTAGTATTTGAGGGGTTTAAATTTAAATTCGGAGACCGAATTTATTTAAGGGGAGAAGATTGTAATTTTAGAAAAATAAAATATTATTTTTGGGAATTTATATAATTAAATAATAAATATTATGAATATTTTGATAATGCGGTATAATTAAATACTGATAAATTGAGAAATATTTGGAAAATTATAGGAATTCCTGAAATGAGCGTGTTTTAGATGGTTTAAGCAAATTATAAATTCTTTATGATTAATTATATTCCATTTTAATGCTAATCGCGATTAAATATCACTAATCGTGTATTAAGCTTTATTTGTGCACATGACATGCACCATGTCATATTACACATTGTTATATTTTTCTACCATGGCTTTTCTTTATTTTTCATGCATGATTGGTTTTAAAATGAAAAGGGAAAGGAAATAAAAGGAAAAGAAAAGAAAAGAAAATAAAATGAAAAAAAATTGAGGTACGGGCAAGAGAGAAAGAGAGGGTGAGGGGTTTTCTTGAACCATGGCACATTGTCTCCACCTTGTTCCCGTCATCATTTTTCCCTCTTCTCATCTCCCATGGCTGCCCTCTCCCTTCACCTCCTCTTCATCCTCACAAACAACCCCAAAACAATATCAAAATATCATCCCCCTTTCATTAAAAATGTGCACAAGCTCACTACAAGCACTTTGGACCAAGAAAGTTTTGATTTTGGAGATTTGGGGCAACTCAAGAAAATTCTTGAGTTGCCAAATGTATTACTTTCTTCACCTTTAGTGTAGTAATTCACTTCCTTTAGCATCTATATTAGTTTAGAATCGATTAAGTGTTGTTTAGTGAAGTTCGAAAATTCCAAGTTAGGGTTTTGAAGAAATATTGAGTGTGAAGGTGTAATTATGGGTTAAGCTTGGCTACAACCCTTGTATTGTTAGTTTTGTGGACTGAAACCATAAAATTAAACCCCAAACTTAGAAACCCCGATATCGTATTTTTTAGACTTTGGTGATGGTATATTGAAATCTGCTATGACCCGAGGCCCCTGAAAATTTTATAGCGATCACAGTGAGTCGTGCAGGCAACCTAGATGATAACCCCATGACCCGAGACCCTACCCCTTCCTTATGGCCGCAAATTTAATATTTCTGGCCGCAAATTGCGGCCAGGGTGGGGTGAAATGCATTCGTGTTTGGTCCAGGGCTTTATTTCCATTAAACTAGACCCCTCCAATATGCAAAATTGGCTAATTCAACCTAGGGTAAAATCTGGAGGTGTTTTCTTGAGTTGCTGCTTTGTTTTGCGACTTCGTTTTAACTTTGGTTTTGGTATTTGGGTTTTGACACGATGGTTTGACGTTTGTACATCGACATCGAGGATTGTTGGTTATTCTTGCATGCGTAGACCATAGGTTTTAACTTATGTGTGCATGCCGTTTTGGTTTTCGTGCGCGATTTCGGTTTACGATATCTTGTGTGTATATATATAGGTACTCTCGAATGGACTTGAACGACAAGGACGAGCGTGGCGTCATCGACTTCAGCAAGCAAGGATCAGGTGAGTAGATATATATCTACGGGGGAAGTCGGATGGATGGCATATAGCATCCCCGCAGTTTCGTAGTGTAGTATACGAATACGTATTTATATTTGTTTATATGTGTGTATTGTGAGACTAATGATTGTCGAGATAGGTTTCAAGTGTTCATGAGTTAGTTTTAGTGTATTAGAAGTAACTTAGTTAGCTTCTTAGTCGTGAAACCCTAGAGTAAAGAATTGCACACACGCGCACACACGCGCATGCATTTGTTTTAATTGCACACATCGACGATTATGACGATGCAGATATATACAATAATATTATTACGATTTAAAACCTATCGATTCATTTAAACTAGTGATAGCATGTAAAGCGAGTGATCGGGTTTTCACTTGCCTAGCGATGGCTCAATAGTCGAGATGGCAACGACTCAGACAGCGGCGATGAACATGGTCGCAACAGCAACATGGCACAGAGCAGCGGCAACGGCTGCAGCGACGACACGGGGTAGGGCTCGGCTTGGAGTTTAGGATAGCGGTGATGGTTGCAAAAGGGGGGGTAAAGGAGATGAGGCTTGCTGGCGACGATGGCTCAGGTCTTAGGAACGTGCTGGGGAACTGTGGCAGCGGCGGAAGGCTGTGGCGGTGATGGGTCTCAGTGGTGTTCAGGGGTGAGGCTCAGCGATGGCGACGGGGTCCGCTGGAGATGGGAGCTGCAGGGTGCCGGTGATGATGTAGGGTTGGGTCGAGGAGTTCGGTGGGGTTGTAAGGGATTGGATGATGGTGATGGGTTCATGGTAGTAGTGAGCTCGTAGTAACATTTCAGAAATATAAATATTATTTTTGGAATTTAAATATTAAAATAATATATTTCGTGAAAACTCTTCGATTTGCGAATAGGGGTTTTTCGTAAAATTGTATAATTATATACCAATATTTGAAATATAAGTGGAGATTAAAATGATTTATTTATTATAATGATATTTATCGGATTTTGGCATTTTTATAATTAATTATATGCGGGTTTAAATTAAATTTGATTAGTGCACTACTAATCACGATTAAACCAAATCCGTATTTTTATATTTTTCCATGGCTAGTGCACCGTGTCATGTTGCATTTTGTTGCATAATGTTCATTTATATTTATGACTTGTGATTTATTGTGAGAAGAAAAAAACAGAAGAAAAGAAAATAGATGCCATGAGTCATGAGAGAGAGAGAGATGAGACAAAAGAGATATTTGAGAGAGTGAGCATAAGAGAGAGTGAGGATAAGAGAGAGATATTTGGCTGCCTCTTTCTTTTCCCCATTGTTTTTCTTTATCTTCTCCTCCATGCTTCCTCCACCTCCTCTACCTCCATGTATCATCTCCAATTCATCACCAAAACCCCATATCACCTTCATTAAAAATGATTACCACATCTTTCTAAACCCTATGGACCATTCACGTTTGGATTTTGAAGACTTTGGGCAAGCCAAGAATTTTCTTTAGTTGCCAAATGAGGTAATACCTACACTTTTAGTTAAGTGTTTGTGTTAGTATATCCTATTCTTAGTTTAGAGTTAAACCGATATGGTTTTGATGATCTTAGAATATTCCAAGTTGATATTTAGTGATGTTGTGGACTTGTAAAGAGATAATAAAGGTGTGGTGAGTGTTGTAGGACTTTAGTGATGATTTTCCTGACCTGGGCCAGAGAATAGAACCCAATACACGAGTTTAGAATTTGTCTCGTGTCGGTTTTGTGAAGTTTTGTTAGCCTACAGGGAATCTGGAGCTATCTGGGGTATTTTAAAAAAATCAAACAAGTCCACTGATCTAACTAGATCACTATAAGACCACCACCAAAGTTCGAGCCCAATTTCCCCTATACAGACTAGCGAGGCCGGGTATTTTCTTCATCTCGCCGGACTAATGTTGTTATCTGGTGTTGTGGTTTGGTCTGTAGCACAAACTCCTTATAAACTAGCCTCTGTACTTGTTAGTTTAGTCACTTTTGACCTGAGCCAAAATCTAGGAGCTACTTGAGAGTGTTTTAGCTATGTTTTTAAGATATTTGAATTCGTAGTTTTGGTATTTGGATTTGATTTGGTTGTTGTACATTTGTACGTCAACGACGAAGGTTATTGGGTTGTTGTTGCTGCATGTGTAAGCTATAGGTTCTAACCAATAAGCAATTCGTGTGCCGTATCGGTTTTCGGACATTGATTTTAATAGCATTGCGATTGTGTATTGATTGTAGGTACCTTCGCGTGGACTTCTGAGACGACGGAGCATATCGACTTCGGCTAAGCGATGAGTTTAGCAGGTATGTAGATTTATATCTACGGGGTAAGTCGGGTGGATAGCATATAGCACCCCCGCAACCATTGATATGGATAAGTGATATATTAATTGTAGTTTGGAGAAAACACTTGTATAAACCCACGGATATGATCAGGGGATTTAGCATGAAATGGTTTAATAAATAATGAAGACTCGAATTGATATATGAGAATATGAAATGTGAATGCGAATCGTGATACATATATATATAATATATATATATATATATATATATATATATATATATATATATATATATATAAGTGATTGAAAGAGGACAAATATGAGATTTATACTGGCGTGATATGAGATCGATATGTTATGAGATCGATATCGATGAGACTTGTGAACGATAGTACGATAAGATTGAGATAGATGTGTAATGAGATGATGTACGCGACTATAGATCCGTACTATTGTTGTGATGATATCGTACGATGGATATTCCGTACGTGGTATATAAGGATGAAACCCAATATTTATTCCGACTTGAGAACCCTTTTATCTGATCTCACAAAGTAGATATTGTGAGATGTTTGGAGTCATGCACATTTCAAAACTAACGAATCGTTACACCCTTTTTAAATGATGAATTCAAGGAAATGCTATAAACTTTTCAAATGGTATCTTTTCCAAACAATATCATAGTCCCATATTTTCAAAATAACGATTCGCACTATTTTAAACTATAACTGTATGACTTCTACGTAGTTGCATATTTTATATACTGTTCGCGCTTACGATCTCTTATTTTGCATACGCTCGTGTTTCTTTTACTACGATATATATATATATATATATATATACACACACACACACACACACACACACACGATGTCTCATACCCTTTATTTACCTGACTTCGTATGCTAGTACACCTGCACAATTATCGATGATGCGCATGTTACACTTACACAGAATTGCCGGCTCACACACATTCATCATCGATAATTGCTATGCCACTTACACAGTAGAATTGTTGTGCCACTTACATAGTAGAATTGCTATATTCCTGATATTATTCTTAATTGTTCAGTACTATCATATGACATGTTTGCATGATATATTTGATATGCTCACCTTACTGCTCTATATTGCATACATCGTACTTTATGGTTATATGCATTGGGATGATATTTTTATGAGATCTCTGGATTTGAGAACCGTGGTTATATTTCAAAGAAAATTGTGTATTGTTTTAAAAACGCGGTTTCTCTTATTATGATATTTCGAGGTATCCACCATGTGTTTTCTCGGTTCTGAGTTGTGACCATACCCGATTCGAGGAGTCGGAGGCACCGTCTGCGGGTACATAGTGGACCCGGTATGGTACCCTGGGCAAGAAATGATTTTTGTAGTGTAGATGAGCTTGGCAGAGAGAGCACTACCTACCGGTGATATTTTTGGACCCAGCGGTTATCCGGAGGATACCGACCGGAGTCGTGAGATGGATATGAAGGCCGATCAGAGTATGCGGCGCCTGAGATAAGATAGATATGAGGGCCAATCTGAGTATGCGGCGCCTGAGATATGAGGATTTACGTGTCGATACTGGACACGGGTTTCATGATATTTCGAGTGTCGTTGTTGGACACTCAGGTTCCATGATTTTGATGTGTCGTTGATGGACACGCGTGGTTGATATCTTCATACATACAGGCACATGTTTTCATGATATTTCGAGTGTCGATGTTGGACACTCAGGTCACATGATATTGTTTGTGTCGTTGATGGACACGTGGATGATATCCATAGGCATGCAGGCGTATGTTTCAGATGTTATTTATATATGTCATCCACATTGATTCGATTGTTGACATATACGTGTACATGGTCACCCTAGATATCATAGTATGACCTTCATGATATAGTATGACCTAGGAAATCGTTGTTTTATTCAATTTCTACCTGCTGATGTTTTCTTCTCACGAGTTGGCAACTCACCCCCGTTGTGCCGCAGTTCTTGCAGGTTTGACCGCTTGGGATCAGCAGCGGTATCACTGGCACACAGCTTCATCTAGAGTGTTTTTCTTTGGTAAGTGGGACACATATTGGATCGTGCCCACTCTCATACTTATTATTCTGTTGTATCTAGATAAACTCTATCAATCAGAAAATTAGAATTTGTATATTTGGAGACCTAGTCAAACTTGTGTGGTTGCGAGACTTAGAGCGATGGTTTTATGTTCGCTTTCCTTGAGGTTTTGATCCTGACAAGGGATTTTCAACCGAACCAAGAAATGTCTTGCTTATTTATTTGTCCTTTCTGGGTTGATCTTTGCCGTTGGGCATCGTATATATGTTGTTGCGTGGTTGTGATTCTTCCAGTTGTTGAATAGCTAGCTCCCGCTTGGGGATGCCTTTTATCGTATGTATGTGATTTTGGATCAAAATATACAAGGAAGGCGCTGCCCAAATTTATAAAGGACGAAAAATATTCTCAACTTTAGTACATTCTACTTGCATTTTCTTATATCATTAGTTATGCATCTATAGATAAACTTCATTTCATTATACCTTTATTTCAAAACTGCACCCCCACTATTTTCCGCAAAAAGGTTTAGTTTTTCTGGGCTTCGGCTTACTTGAATTACGTTACGCCTTTTAACGTTGCGTGATTTAAGTGTCGGTCACATGCTAAATTCTGGGTCATGACAAAGTTGGTGTCAGAGCGTTAGGTTTAACCTTGGTTTGAGTCTAGGTTTGACTATGCGGAGTCTAGGGCGTAATATATTTCGGAACCTAGGCTTGACCTTACGGAACTTAGACTTGATGGGGGGTATTAGACCCGAACCTTCGTTTCATAGGTTGACCTTGATTGATGGAGTAGGTAGCTTGAGTAGAGTGACGTACCGTACGTATGTTCCACGGCATACTTACTATACGATACTCCACTTAAGTAACCTTAGGGTGTACTTATCGTGAGATCTGTGATTCTCTTCGTTCCTATGATCATATATCTATTTGGGATCTGTTGATTTCTTTCGTTCCTTTGATCTATCTTCATCCATACCTTCTTGAGGTTCCTGTCACCATGGTTTGAGCTACTTACTATACGATACTCCACTTAAGTAACCTTAGGGTGTTGTTTTTGTGTGCATTTGAAATATTGATGAGTTTTCGTGCATTGATTGCACCATATTTATGTTTTCCTGCGCGTCTGCACTTGATGTTCGTTATCATGTATGATACTGCACTTGATGTTTTATACGGACTTGACGCACTTGATTTAGATTTTTGCGCACATTAGGCACATGGTATGATATTTTGTGCACACCGGATGCGCTTGATTGAGATTTTTTTCGTGCATGATAGTTGCACTGGATTGAGATTTTTGTATACTCTAGATGCACTTGATATCTTTTTCATGCACACTCGTTGCACTTGACAGATACTTTCGTGCACACCCGTTGCACTTAGTTTGGCATTTATGCAAATTCGTGGCACTTGTATTTGGTTTTGGTTTTCCGTGCGCACCAGACATACGTGATATTGGATACGCCTTTCGAGGCTGATTTTAGTTATGAGTATCGCATTTTCATGGTGGGCACTATATTATATAGTAGCCGAGCAGGACCGATCTGAGAACGGTGCCTGAGTACTTTTGCACGCATCAAAAGTTTATGAAGAGGTTTTCAAAAATGAGCTATAGTCTCACTATTTTCTACGTGTCTGCGAGTGACACAAACCTTTACAAAGAAAAACCTTATGGGATATTTCAAAAAGGCGGGACGTATAATTAAGCAAAAACATATATAGATATATTTACTACTTTACAATTGAGCATATACCACTTGTGTCGTGAGTTACGCATCGCACGACGATTTAAAAAAGATTTTGCATGTGTTTTATTCAGTGTTTAGAAGAGTTTGCAAGGATGCATACTATATACGTATTATAGTGTTTTACTAGAGTATATTGGATTTTAGCAGTGGATTTCGAGATTTGCATCTCCTTTATAACTCCTATGGTTGCAAGATACTTGATGGAGATTGATTTTGAGTTTTGTACTCGTTTTCATACGCACACGATGCGTTGTGGTATTTTAGTATATTCCATGATTTCAGAACCCTGTTGATTTGAACAAGATTATTGAAATGTTTTAGTATTTAGGGGTTTAAATTTAAATTCAGGGACCGAATTTATTTAAGGGGGGAAGATTGTAACATTTCAGAAATATAAATATTATTTTTGGAATTTAAATATTAAAATAATATATTTCGCGAAAACTATTCGATTTGCTAATAAGGGTTTTTCGTAAAATGGTATAATTATATACCAATATTTGGAATATTAGTGGAGATTAAAATGATTTATTTATTATAATGATATTTATCGGATTTTGGCATTTTTATAATTAATTATATGCTATTTTAAATAAAATTTGATTAGTGCACTACTAATCACGATTAAGCCAAATCCGTAATTTTATATTTTTCCATGGCTAGTGCACCATATCATGTTGCAATTTGTTGCATGTTGTTCATTTGTATTTATGACTTGTGATTTATTGTGAGAAGAAAAAGAAAGAGAAGAAAAGAAAATAGATGCCATGAGTCATGAGAGAGAGAGAGGAGACAAAAGAGATATTTGAGAGAGAGTGAGGATAAAAGAGAGAGATATTTGGTTACCTCTTTCTTTTTCCCATTGTTTTTCTTTATCTTCTCCTTCATGCTTCCTCTACCTCCTCTACCGCCATGTATCATCTCCAATTCATCACCAAAAACATATGCCACCTTCATTAAAAATGATCCCCACATCTTCCTAAACCCTATGGACCATTCAAGTTTGGATTTTGAAGACTTTGGGCAACCCAAGAATTTTCTTGAGTTGCCAAATGAGATAATCCCTACACTTTTAGTTAAGTGTTTGTGTTAGTATATCCTATTGTTAGTTTAGAGTTAAACCGATATGGTTTTGATGATCTTAGAATATTCCAAGTTTAGAATTTGTCCCGTGTCGGTTTTGTGAAGTTTTGTTAGCCTATAGGGAATCTGGAGTTATCTTGGGTATTTTTAAGAAAATCAAATAAGTCCACTGACCTAACTAGACCACTAGAAGACCACCACAAAAGTGCGAGCCCAATTGCCCCTATACAGATCGGCGAGGCCGGGTATTTTCTTCATCTCGCCGGACCAATGTTGTTATCTGGTGTTTTGGTTTGGTCTGTAGCACAAACTACCTATAAACTAGCCCATGTACTTGTTAGTTTAGTCACTTTTGACCTGAGCCAAAATCTGGAAGCTACTTGAGAGTGTTTTGGCTATGTTTTTAAGATATTTGAATTTGTGGTTTTGGTATTTGGATTTGATTTGGTCGTTGGACGTTTGTACGTCAACGACGAAGGTTATTGGGTTGCTGCTGCTGCATGCATAAGCTATTGGTTCTAACCTATAAGCAATTCATGTGCCGTATCGGTTTTCAGACATTGATTTTAATAGCATTGTGATTGTGTATTGATTGTAGGTACCTTCGCGTGGACTTCCGAGACGACGGAGCATATCGACTTTGGCTAAGCGAGGAGTTTAGCAGGTGTGTAGATTTATATATACGTGGGAAGTCGGGTGGATGGCGTATATCACCCCCGCAACCATTGATATGGATAAGTGATATATTAATTATAGTTTGGAGAAAACCTAAGTATAAACCCACGGATATGATCAGGGGATTTACAGTGAAATGATATAATAAATAAGGAAGACTCGGATTGATATATGAGAATATGAAATGTGAATGTGAATGTGAATCATGATATATAAATAAGTGATTGAAAGAGGACAAATATGAGATTTATACTGGCATGATATGAGATCGATATCGATATGTTATGAGATCAATATCGATGAGACTTATGAACGATAATACGATAAGATTGAGATAGATGCGTTATGGGATGATGTACGTGACTATAGATCCGTACTATTGTTGTGATGATATCGTACGATGGATATTTCGTACGTGATATATAAGGATGAAACCCGATATTTATTCCGACTTGAGAACCCTTTTATCTCATATCACAAAGTAGATATCGTGAGATGTTTGGAGTCATACCCATTTCAAAACTAACGAATCTTTACACCCTTTTTAAATGATGAATTCAAGGAGATGCTATAAACTTTTCAAATGGTATCTTTTTCAAACAATATCATAGTCCCATATTTTCAAAATAACGATTCGCACTATTTTAAACTATAACTATATGACTTCTACGTAGTTGCATATTTTATATACTGTTCGCGCTTACGATCTCTTATTTTGCATACGCTCACATTTCTTTTACTACGATATATATATACGATGTTTTATACACTTTATTTACTTGACTTCGTCTACTAGTACACCTGCACAATTATCGATGATGCGCATGTTGTAAGTCTACGGTAGCGCCCCGGCCGTCTGTCCGAGGCCAAAATGTGGAAACGAAAACTTTTTTCAAACTAGAAACCGGCGCTATCGTATGCTTAAAACCCGGATCGAACCATTAACCTACAACTGGCTATCTAGAGAGAGGGTTGGAAAGCTATACCGATTGATCCGTGTCCTTCGGTCTTTGGCCACCATCCCAAGCTCCTCGCGGCATCTCCGGTCTCGATCTCCTCGTCGGAAAGGGCACAACATCATCGATTCTTTTTACGGGCTCCCGCTTCATCCGAAGCAACTCGGGCACGAAGTGTGCTAACCGACGTGTCCAAGGTGATGTAGAGAATGTTTGTGATCACTTTGTCTCTTGCATCCATTGATTTGGATGGAGGTTAGAGGTGTTTCCATTGATGGAGATAATGAGCTAGAGAAAGAAGAAGAAGAAGAGGTTTCTTTTTCTTTTGTTTTTCATATGATAAAAAGAGAGCAAGAAGAGAATAATACAGGAGCCAACCTTGCCCTTGGCTGCCCCTCTCTCTCCTCTCATCAAATCAACTCACAAATCCATCATATAATGTGACACATGCACAAGAAAAGAGACCATGAGTCATCACTTGTGCATGTGTCACAATTAATGATCTTAATCATGATTTTGTGCTCATAATTTCCATATGCAAACATTAATCCAAATGTTTGCAACAATAAAAAGATACGGCAACATCTAAAGTAAACTCGTGACGGATCACAAGGATACCCCTCACCTGTAGATACATACCTGCATCCGCATTCCGACTGAATACGAATACGATGAGACTAAAGTAATCCAACAAATCTAATACTAGGATCCGGCTTAAACCAAAGCACACTAGTATGATCCGTCCGATCATGATCCGTGCACTACCGCACGTATATGATCGAACCCTGCCATATATCATACGGCCTCTACAACGTTTCGCCCGAAACTTGAAAACTGTCTGTGGGGGACTCTAAAGACTCGTCAATACTTTGGCTGTGGATTTAACCACTAGCACGTCAGAGGTACTAGCTGTACGTAACGGGCTACCAGGTATTGACCAAAAGAGAGGTCGATGAGCGAACTCATCCTGACACCCTACTGAGCATGTCAGTGACAATATCCGTACAGTCCGGTCCGTTCGTCTATGAGCATCGCATGGCGGGCCTAGGGGGTTGGTAAAAGTCAGACCCCCAAAAGCTGTACAAGTCGTGTCGGAGTGTAGCCCAGAACACCCTGAGATACTACTGGAATACCTACCAGTAAATCTCCTGCCTTGGCCAAGGACTTCGTGTAATGGCTCTCCTAGACACAGCGCGATCTCACCCCCAATACCGGGAGAGACGAAATCCCTGCCGATCCGCTCACTGCCTCCATGTGGCTCGGGACTGTATCCAACTAAAACCTGTTTGCATGACTCCTTTGAGCCGTGGTAGGGTAGTAATCAAAGCACAGTGGGAACTCACACAAGACAAATGACGATCTCAGGTCAATGAACTAACCTGTACACATGTCACCAGGGAACTGCTATCTGACGTCAGGTATAATACCAACTAGCATGTTCCCGGCGAGTCCTGTCCGGTGTACTCATAACCCAATGAGCACCTATATACATCTTAGGTGATCCAACTGACACCAATAGCTTGTGAGACCGGCCATCGCCCCTCGTCGGGGTCTCGACTATATACACTAATCTACTAATGGAGTATCGATGCCCAGTCTCGAAACTCCCACGACTAGGGACCACTTTAAGGATGTGCTTATAGACCCCAGCTCCCACGTATATAATCGCCATCATACTGCTGGCCGTCAAGCAAGAATCCTAAGGGCTCTATCAACGTGCAATAGTGACCTGTAAAGTCACCTGAAGCAGTACACGATGATAAAGATAAACCAGATAGTATACTATCATCTCGAGTAAGACTGTCCTGCCGGCATAGGTCCTCCCTCAATCATTGCAATCACGTGCATGTGATCCAATAATTGACTCTGAGGGCACTATATCCAACAATCTCCCACTTGCACTCAAGGCTAATTATTGCGATGTCGCATACTTACAGCCCGTGTGATACCGAACACCCAACTCCTCTACTAGTCAGTCTCACAAAGCCTGTTTGCGAAACTATTGCGTTCGAGGAATAGCCTCAGTGAGTGGATCCACCCTGATGTTTCTTTCTATGTCTCTCTTTTTCTCAAGTTCGTGGAGAATGCCATCTCCCTAAATGAGCAATACCTGTTTTAGAATATGTCTGGATATCTGATGGGACCTAGTTCATAAATGAACTCCAAATCCAAGCTTCTTAGACTGTATCGTCAACTGAAATTAATCAGTATCCTGCGCCACACCTCCCTCAGTATCCGCTTGGACCACCTGTCCAAAATACTGCCCCTCGTCAGAGGGAAAACTATAACTCTGACAGTCACTCTGCCATCCAGGTCATCTTGGAAGCCTGGAATGATAACCGTCCCCGGAAAGAGGCTGCCGTTATCATTTCCCTAGAACATCCACTTATGTTCTAAAACTGCTTCCGAACGTTTCTCCAGGATAGGATTAATATCAACTTATTGCATCTAGTGCAAAAACAATGTCTGGTGTGGTACTTGACATCTCATGATTGACTCAATTTCCTAAGCAAGTGATTTGCCAATCATGCGCATCCCTCTCCCCTTTAGTCTGTAAGACACCTTTAGAGAGGGTGACTCCATCACCTGCAGGTACACTACCGTGCCAGGAGTCGTCCATTCTAAAACACCTTTAGAATGCTGTCAAAGTACCCAGATTGGGAAACTACCCAAATCTAGATCTAAAACCATAGATCTAGTAACCAGAATATCTGATATAATATCCATATCCTATGTGGAGAAACCACTGTGTGACAACCAAAGTATAACCGACCGTAGTATAAGAATTTCACTTCCTACTCTGTGTATGTCATCCAAATACCAGGACATCACACCCTACTACCTTCTTAACAGATCCATCCCCTATTTTGATGAAGTCAAATCTATGACTGTCACATCAAAAATAGATGATCTATCTCCGCTATTACCGCTTTAGTCTATAAATAGACATAAGCCACTTGTCCACTATGCTTCCGCTGCTCCCACTGACTACGACAACCCTCTGGCAGAATAATATACACGTGCACTTCTAAAGCCAGTTCAGAACGACGCTATACTCATCCTCCTGCCGGGTCTCATAGCCTGGAACAACAGTAGTGTCAAGTCTGGGTAAACAAGAACCTCCATGTCACCGTCCTTGAGCATACCGAAGTACCTCTCGAGTGCTTGAGGTTACCCACCATATCTGCGGAGTGGCCAATGGAATGTCAAACTAGATCGAATCTTTAGATTCTTATCAAATTTTCAGTAATCGTTTGCGGTTCTGGAATCACTTCCAGTTCTACCATACTCCCACTACTGTCTTTTTTGAAAAAGTCCATTTTACTAAAACTGTGGCTAGTCAAGAACAATATCACTATTGATCTTCCAGATGGTAGAAAATCAACCCTCGTCATAGCCCGGGTCAACCCACAAACAGCCATTACAGAAACGTGCCTTGAGTTATCCAGAGTCTGGTTTTAAGTATAAGCCGGACAACTCCATGTACCTTAACATTGTTAAGATATGAACTATTCTATATCCAATATAGAAACAGAGACACTGATTTAATTGGAACCAGATTCAAATCATGCAGCTGTCTCCAGTGCATATCAACTAAATGGAGAGAGGCCGATCAACATTACTCAACTTAGGAATACATACAGATATGAGTAACCTGAAAGAGAAGCAAGTTCTCATAATCATTACTATCAACTGAATACTATACACAAGTATCTGCATCTTCGATCACCTTGAAGAATCCTGATACTTGCAATACCTGGTTCTCTACTTTATTCTTATACCTATAACTTCTCAAAACTTAGACCTTGCATTTCTACGAAACACATGTCTAAGAACCAGAGAAGTCACAAGTAAACAGAATATAGTACGAGTACCAACCCATCTGTTCTGATGGACACTGGACAACATACAATATTCTGTATAAGTCCCTTGAGTCTAATAACTCATTCTCTGTGTGTCGTAGGTTGAAAACTGTACTTATGGTTAAGAAGAATTACACCGCTGTTTAATGCTCCTTACCTAACCATCCACTGATATAGGTAAATGTCATGGACATAATTTTAAAAAGTTATATCTCACTTTATAAAAATAAACGTACAGACATATCAATTTGAAATTGGTGCATAACAACGGATATTCAAAACCAAATATTTGCCGTCCGGCAAACAACCCAGGTGATTTCCTCAAATATCACCAATTACAACGAATCCCGGTATAATGAAGATGATCACCCAATTCCCAATAACGTACTCCCACTCATCATCTGTAAAACCATACAGATGTAAGAATCAAACCTGGTAAATACATACCCTGGTGCAAGGACAAATTGGGAAATCAGTTTTCTTTTAACAATACACAGTGAAACTGAAACATGTAAATGTTTCGGAGGGGTATCCGGGTATTCTTAGTAATGCCTCTTCCATTATCAGATTCACAACTGTAACCGTATATTTCTTTGCCATCTCTCCAAATCCCTTTATATGCCTTTAGTCATTACCTTCTGTACACCCCTTTAGGCCAAATGGTTTTCTTCATTCCCTACCATTCGGCACCAGCCTATGGTTTGGAAGAAGACTATCCAATAAGCGTAATAGGTGTACCGTCCTAATCCAAGGAGCACTCGCAACTCGAGAGAAGGTAAAGATAAAAGACAACTGAATAAAACCTTATTCCTATTTCTCCTGAACCAGAATCCATCCCCGAACTGGAACAAGTCCCTTCTAGTTCGTATATAACCATACGATGAAGTATCCAAATAACTGTGGATCTTCATAGTGATACAGAGTGTCCTGGAGAAATACAAAGGTGAAGTAGGAGTGGCGATGAAATACTTGGTTTGGTCGTGAATAGTAGTCGCAGTTTACTTTGCTCTCTTACTAATCCCTTTATTTGTCTTAACTTATTACCTTCTGTGCACCATCATTAGGCTAATTGGTTTTCTTCATTCCCCACCGTTCGGCACCTTCCTATGGTTTGGAAGAAAACTATCCAATTAGCGTAATAGGTGTACCGTCCTAATCCAAGGAGCACTCACAACCTGAGAGAAGGTAAAAGAAAAAGTCAACTGAATAGTCCTATTCGTTTTCTCCAGAACCGGAAACCATTCTTGAATCTGGAACAAGTTCCTTCGAGTTTGTATATAACCATACGATGGTTTTATCCAATGGAAGTGGATGTTTGTAGTAATACGGGGTGTTCTGGTGAAAAAGGGTAAAAAGCAGGAGTGGCAATGAGGTATGCAACTCTAACAATCCAAAAGCCAGTATTTTAAGAAAGTTCGGTTAATTTGGTCACTGAGTTATAGTCTAGGGTCAGGTCATGGTCGCTGCCAAAGAGAGAGAGAAAAGAAACACTCTGCGTGCACTCTAACCTAAATCAGAATGGTTATCAATTTATCTAATCAGGAAACCTCCCACTGTATCGTCAAATTCTCCTCCAAACCTGAAAGAAGAATTAGTCGGGATCACCCGAGGAGTAAACCAACTCATCAGTGGGAATCGGGATCCAACTATCATCGCATGATAATGTGATGGAATCCACTCACATTATCACACTCCAGAAGGTATGCGCTTGCCTGGCAAGTTTCAGTTTCTTTAGAAACTCCCGATGTGTGTTTTTACCCCTAGGACCCAAGTAACCTTGACATAGTCAACAAATCAAAGAGTCCTAGTCAAGTTCAACCCGTAATTATCCTGATTGCATTAAACCCACCCGTACGAACCCTTGACACAGTCACAAGGCCACACGACTGTCCTAATCAATCGCATTAATATGCCACAAACAAACACTACTTAGCTACCGCACACTACGCCTTGACACAGTCAACAAACGCAGCACGAATACTAAGTAATACTTGTAAGAAATGATGGAGGGCTACGGCTGGTTTTTGGCGAAAAACCTTTAACGTAATGAACTTGATATCGTTGAAGGAACTGCATAACTTTTTATAAAAATATAGTGGCAAAAACCTTTGCTAAAGAGATCACTCCCGGTGAAGGGATCTCGGCTCTTTCCCCATAGAATGAGGTGCAGGATATTCCAACTGAATACCACGATGCAAAGCAAAAAGTAATCGGCTATAATGAAGTTATTACCCTAACGCAAACATCTGTCCAAGGGGTCACTTCCGGTGAAGGGATCTCGGCCCTTCCCTCGTCGACTGAGGTGCTGGATATTCATAACCGAATACCACTGTGCAAAACAAAAGAGAACGTCCTTGCAATAACAGCTTTTTTTGAAAAATGTTCCAACAACATCAAACAGGTTTGTTTCCTGATTTAAAATTAGAAAAGCTTATGGGAAAAGCTTCAGAAGGGGGGCACGTGCTTACACGTGACCGGCAGTCACGTGTTGACACGTGACATATTAAAGCAGCGGAAAAGGCACATTGGTTCCCTGATCAAGTCGAGGAAAATGCTTCAGAAGAGGTCACGTGTTGGCACGTGACGCTCAAAGCAGCAGACTCATTCTCCAGTCGAATCAAGGAAAGAAGCTCCAGACAGGGGTTACGTGTTCACACGTGACCAATGGTCACGTGTTGACACGTGATGACTGAGCAGCAACCAGAAGACAAAGAACAAAAAGAAAGAGGAAGGCTCGTTCCAAGGGGGTCATGTGGTCACACGTGACCGGCTTTCAAAGCCCATTTTGTCAACAGAATTAAATGCTGAAGGAGATTCAAATCTTTCCAAAGGAAAGTGATTATCTGGAGGCGATCGAATTAAAGATTCAAAGGTGATTAAATATCATCTATTTATGGGAAAATCTCGGGTTTGGAAAGATTTCCCTTTTAAATCTAACCAAAATAACAAAGGAGAATCTCTGGATTTAAAATCCAATGGTGAATAAAATTCACCTAATAATCCAAAGGTCCAGAACGAATGATGGATGCAAATCAAATCTCTCAATGAAGATTCGTCAAAAACTAATTGACTCGGCTGCTTCTCCTATAAATAGGAGCCAGGAGATACAAAAAAGATATATACACGCAGAAGGAAGAAAAGGAGAGGGCCTTGATACTTTGAGGAATTTGGAGCTTCTGCAAAAGAAAACCCTAGGTAAGAAAGGGAAGGCTTTTTGAAAGAGGGAGAATTTAATTCTCAACAGAGTTTAACTCTGATATATAAAACAGAAGAACATATTCCTTCTCTCCTTGATAGAGGATCTGCAAGGTGCACATCTCCCCTTTAGGTTGAGAATTTAATTCTCAATGGGTTGAGATCCTGCCATGCAGATCCAAAACATAGAGAGGGAATGGAAACATGAGAATTTAATTCTCACAGAACTATAGGAATTTAATTCCTATAAAACAAAACTAGGGCTTGACCCTGTGTTATGGGAATTTAATTCCTCCAGAACAAAAAGAAACAGGGTTTAACCCTAATTAAGAACCTAGTTCTGTTGAAACAACAGGGATTTAAGTCCCTTGATCATAATTTAACAAAGAATAGGAATTTAACTCCTTAAAAGATTTATTAGGGTCTAACCCTATTTAGTTCTTCACATGTATGGGGAATTTAATTCCTGCAGAAAATTCAGAGTCTAACTCTATTCAGAATAAAAATCTTCAAAAGGAAGTAGGAATTTAATTCCTCTGAAATTACTGTCAGGGTTTAACCCTACGAGGAATTTAATTCCTGGAAAAGATTGACAGATCCTCTAAAACAACGTATATAGAGGCAGAGTCATGTGCCACCACGTGACCCCCCGAGAGATCTACAGAAAACCCCTTTGAGGCAGCACCCTACGTGACCCTCGACAGAAGCTTTAACATCTAAGCATTCGAATGCCCGTCACGTGATGGCATGTGATGCCCTGAAAGATACAATAATCTCAGCAGAATAAATGAAGAGAGGGCGCTCTCACGTGTTGCCACGTGACCCCTCTTGCCTTAGAGTTCAACACTAATCAGAGAACCTTATTCGCAGTGTTCAACACTGATTACCTTAGTATTTAATACTAATCTGAGACCCCCGTCGCCAGTGTTTAACATTGGTCTGTTTTAGTGTTCAACACTAATCTGAAAGCCTTGTTGCTAGTGTTTAACACCAATTATCTTTTAGTGTTAAACACTAACTTGTCAACCTCATTCCCAGTGTTCAACACTGATTGCTCTGTAGTATTTAACACTAGGCTTTGGCCCAATTGGCTAAATGGATGGAGGCAAAGCCTCTCCTCCAATGGACCAACAAGAAGCCAATATTCCAGACATGATCGGACTTAGCCCAAGCTAGGCCATGAGTCTTCAATTCGTAATTAACTGGGCTGATGGGCTCATAACATAATTAATCGGTCTTGATCCCAAATTGGGCCAAGGACTACTTAAGCCATTCCGGTTCTAGGGTACATCTCTTCACTCCTTTGATACTTGGCATTGTAATCCCTCAATGTCTTCAAAGAGGTGACGGGTCCCGACGACCACACATTGATATGGACTGTAGGGTCCTTAAACCCGTGTCTAATGCAAAATTCCTGGGTACGTGGAACGTGGATAATGTCACTCTTTGACCCCGCGGAAAACGCCCAGAGCGGAGCCTAGTCCTCGCCGAGCACGGCAGTGAACCCGTATGAAGCATCTAGTGCAAAATTCCTGGTTACGTGGAACGCGGATAATGTCACTCTTTGACCCCGTGGAAAACGTCCAGAGCGGAGCCTGGTCCTCGCCTAGCACGGCAGTGAATCCGTGTGAAGCATCCAGAGCACATACCGGACTGTGGAGTCCTTAAACCCATGGACCGCAATGTCCTTAAACTACCCATGGACCGCAATGTCCTTAAACTACCCATGGACCGCAACGTCCTTAAACTACTCATGGACCGCAATGTCCTTAAACTAGAACAATAGAGCCCCATGTGCCCTTTTGTCGGATCTAAACGGTCCCGTTTAAGTTGATCTTAGCCTCAAAGATGGCTAACATATCCTTAAACCTTCAAACAGACTGGACTATGAATCCCCCAAATTAACTCTGGCTCGAGGGTACATCTCTGAACTCCTCTGACATCCGTCGTTGTAATCCTTCAACGTCGTCAGAGAGGTGACGGGTCCCGACGGTCACATATACGATAGACCACTATGTCCCTAAACTGGAAAAATAGAGTCCAAATGCTCTTTTGTCGGATCTAAACGATCCGGTTAAGTTGATCTTAGTCTCAACGTTAGACTAACGTATCCTTAACAAACGTTTGAGTTGATCTTAGCCTCAAGTATGGCTGACGTATCCTCAAACCAAACCCCCAAACCCAAATCTAAGATAAACACGGATTTGGACCAGTCCACGCCCTACGGGCGACGACATAACTCAGTCTCCGTAAACAATCCACGGGCAATAAAACACGAAACAAACACCCACGACACGAAGTGACCAGCTGGAGAAGCAGAAAGTTGTTACCGTGATGCGGTAGCGTAATTAACTGCAGGGGCTTGCGCCTGCAGGGAAGAGCGTCCCCACAATCAAAAACCCCTCAAACGAGGGGGAATCTGACGAAGTCTGCTACATCGGCCGCATCCGTTTAAACCTCCGATACACGGTGTCATAAATCAACTTGGCATCTTCGGAGAGATAGACGGATAGCACCAATTAGCATCTGCCCCGAATCTCAGGCAAGACGTCCATGTCCTGCGTGCCGTTCGGAGGGGAATAAGGTCACGTTTCAAGTTTGATGAACTTACAAGTTCAATCTACCATTGTCAATCAGATCAAAGCAGCTCAAGCAAAAGATGCTAAGTTGCAAAAGATCAGAGACTAAGTAGAAAGTGGACTTCGAATAGACTTCATCATACATGAAGATGGATCTTTGAGATACGGCAGTAGATTGTGTGTACCAAAAAGTTCTGTGCAAGAAGAGTTGATGAAAGAAGCTCACAACACTCCTTATTCAGTACACTCTGGAGGCACAAAGATGTACAAAGATCTGCGTCAAAATTACTGGTGGCATGGAATGAAGTGTGAAGTAGCCAGAAGCATCATTAAATGTTGGTGTGTCAGCAAGTAATGGCTGAACATCACAGGACTGCTGGTTTACTTCAACCGTTACTTATCCCAGAATGGATGTGGCAACATATTACAATGGATTTTGTGACTGCACTTCCTCGCAGCATGAAGGGTAACGATGCAGTATGGGTTATTGTGGATCGATTCACGAAGTCGGCTCACTTCATCCCATTTCGAGTTGGCCAATCTACTGAGACACTAGTAAAGAAGTACATGGAGGTAAGAATCTATGTAAGATCTAAACTCTTCAATGTGTACTATCTCTAATACCCATGAACTCATACAGGAAATCGTGAGATTACATGGAGTACTAGTTTACCCCTTTAAAACCCCGTAATGTATTTTGTATTGATTGTATTGTTTGTATAATAGATTCCGAAACCATGATATCATGTAAATGGAATGGATATAATGGATAGCCATGTAATCAGAGTATATCCACGGTTCGGTTCGGTCGAGACAGATTGATATAGATTGAATTCTGGTATAGACAGATTCATGTTGTATTGTAGTTATACTTGAATTGAATTCAAGTCTGATTGATTAGATTGAGACTCTGTCTGAATCAGACACTTTGAAAAGAAATTGAAGTCCTGAATTAGTTTTGATGCTATCGGTAACTGCTGCACATGGACGGCAGGATTTGTGTCTTTTTCTAAGACAATTACCATATTGATAACACCGTTATTAGATTATCCACCTTAGATAGGCAAGCACCCATATTCTCCGGCTCCCCGAGGCTCAAGAGAACTGGTCCCCCTTAAACCTATATTTACTAGGGTGTTTATTGTAATTTAGTATAACTTGAAGGGGTTTTATGTAAAAATAGTTTTGATATAATTTCAAAATACACCTCAAATATTTAATTATCGTCTTTATGATTTTCATAGATGTATATTTTATAAAGTGAAATTTTCTAGTTAGTAGAATATAGTTTTCATTGTATATGGTATTTTAATGAAATATTGGAATTTGTATTGAATTGTAATGGTGGTTCCATGAATTTGTGATTCTTTTGATTTAGAAAACATGAAATATTTATAATATATTTTAAAATAGATATTTTGGTAATAGTTATAAATATATATTTGATAAAAATAAATTTTATTTATTTTTGTTGAAATCTCATTTTCTTAAAAATTGCATCAAAAATTCTATCGAGATCGAATGCTCCTTACGGAGGTCTGTATCTCTCTCTATTAGGCCCGAGGATATGCGATAACCCGTACCATTCAGATCGGAGTTCCCCAAAATGGGTTGTAGAGGAACAATTGCAAGGAATTCAATTAATACAATTTTTAAAGAAAATAGTTTTGTAAGTTTAGGGTATTTAAATGTAATGTCGTATTTTGTCCCAAAAGAATGTTTTACAAACCATCGTGCTATTTCAAGAATGAGTGTTGTGATAAGGTAGGTCATTACCTCGTGAGTTTTCTAAAGTTAATATAAGAAATATGTTGAATTACGTCGAAAGTCAGGTATATGGTATTTTACCGTAAAAATGCGATAAAAGTTGCATAATACATTATTTTGAGATGAAACTTATTCTAATGTGTTTATTTATGATTTCTAAATAATATATTAATAATTGGTAGGTTTGTTATTAAGAAAGATTTGTATTTTTAAAGAAAAGAGAATCGGAAGCCGGAATAACTCCGCATCCGATGAGTTTTGAAAAAGAGAAGTTTTAGAATAGTAAAAGAGAAGGGGAGAGAGAACTTACTGTATACAAAGAAAGTGGGAAGGTAGGGAAATATTTTGGAACCATCGGGGCGTCGTTTCGTCGCCGGATTCTATTTGGAACGTCGTCGGAATCTTACCCTTTGGTAACTTCACTTGCATAACTTAGGACTTGAAAATTTTAGAGTGTTTTTGTAATGAAATTTTAAGTGAGGAGGGATGAAATTTGGTGTGGTATTTATAGAGAAAATTAGGATTTAGGGTAATGAAGAATAGAATTAAAATGTGCATTAAAATGTGGATTAATGCCCATTTTTAATTCTCTGTTTATTTTTAATAAAAACAAACAGTATAGAGTTTAAGGGGGGAGGCCAAGGGGTGTGAAGTTAAAATTTGGGGAGAATCCCCTACGGGGGGCCCGGCGGTGCCGGTCGTTGGCTAAATCTCGCCGGCCAAAAACCGGTGATAGGGGTGTGGGATTTTGCCACGTGTCCCTGTCGCTTTGTATACTTCAGTGCACATGTTTATTTTCCGTGTAAATTTTCATTTTACGTGTAGTGCACGTGTAAACCTTTGGGCTTTTAAAAGATTAAAAGAAAAATCAATAAAAAGATAATGTGGCTGGGGGGATTCGATCACAGGAGCTACATCACAGCAGTGCAAGGCTTTACCAATGAGCCACAAGTGCTTTCTTGCTGTTCAAAAGTAATTCAAATACTTATATCATACACAGGATTGCAAATACTCTATTTGTACATTAATTTTAAAACAAATTTTTATACACAGAAATCATAGATGTTAAACAGACCTTTTGAGATGCTAGAGCGAGTAGGAGAGGTGGCTTATCGACTTGCCTTGCCTCCCTCGCTAGCTGGTGTGGACAATACTTTTCATATATCTCGGTTGAGGTGCTATGTTCGGGATAACAGCCATATCTTGGACCATTCAGAGTTAACGTTGGGCACCGATCTGTCTTACGAGGAGCAGCCTACCACCATTCTCGATCGTCGGGAAAAGTGCTAAAGAACAAAGTCATTCCCTTGGTTCGAGTTTTTTGGGCTGGTCGTTCTCCACGAGAGTCTACCTGGGAACGCAAGGAGGACATCCATCCACGTTTTCCACACCTGTTTGAGTAGTGTTGTTTGTTCCGTTGTTTTCATTCTTTAATTTTCGAGGACAAAATTTTGTAAGGGGGGTATGATGTAAATCCCCAGTTCCATGTATATATTTTCCGTATTTTTCCAGAATTTTCATATTATTTTTTGCATATTTTTAATATATTTTTATTTATTTTATTTATTATAATTTCCAATCTAAACCCTAAACCTACCCGACCCAAACATCTACCCGACCCGACCCGACTCCCCTACTCCCACTTCCCTTCTTCTTCTCCTTCTCTTCTTTTCTTCTCGCCACAAACCCAACGGCTT
The DNA here is from genome assembly GCA_030015575.1 of Agapanthus africanus. Lineage (NCBI taxonomy): Eukaryota > Viridiplantae > Streptophyta > Magnoliopsida > Asparagales > Amaryllidaceae > Agapanthus > Agapanthus africanus. Next base: position 553,410,456 of record JASDDO010000031.1, read on the forward strand.
CCCCCCTCGACTCGTGCCACCTCCTCCTGACTCGCGCTCACGACGACCCAACAACCCATGTCCTCTCTCTCCCCCAACGACTCTTTCCCCTTCTCGCGCTGCCTCCGTGAGACGCACGGTACCTCATCGCCAACTGTCGTGTGATATGCACGCCGACCCCCACGATCTCCACAACGTTGATCTTTCTCAACCGAGCCCCCTCTTACTTCTTATGCCATCTTGCTCACTCTCCCTCGTCCTCACTCTCCTTCGCCGGCAGCCAACCTCCACCAAACTCCCCAACTCCTCCTCCTTCAGCTCGAGTGTCACGACCCGGAATTTAGCACGTGACCGGCACTTAAATTACGCAACGTAAAAAGGCGTAACGTAATTCAAGTAAGCCAAAGCCCAGAAAAACTAAACTTTTTTGCGGAAAATAGTGGGGGGTGTAGTTTTGAAATAAAGGTATAATGAAATAAAGTTTATCTATAGATGCATAACTGATGATATAAGAAAATGCAAGTAGAATGTACTAAAGTTGAGAACATTTTTCATCCTTTAAAAATTTGGACAGCACGTCCCTCGTATATTTTGATCCAAAATCACATACATATGATAAAAGGCAACCCCAGGCGGGGGCTAGTTCTTCGCCAACTGGCGGAATCACAACCACACAACAACATATACGACGCCCAACGGTGAAGATCAACCCAGAAATGACAAATAAATAAGCAAGATATCAAAACCTTAAAGAAAGCGAACATACAACCATCGCTCTAAGTCTCGCAACCACACAAGTCTGATTAGGTCTCCAAATATACAAATTCTAGTTTTCTGATTGATGAAGTTTATCTAGATACAACAGAATAATAAGTACGAAAGTGGGCATGATCTAATATGTGTCCTACATACCAAAGCAAAACACCCTAGATGAAACTGTGTGCCAGCGATACCGCTGCTGATCCCAAGCAGTCAAACCTGCAAGAACTGTGGCACAATGGGGGTGAGTTGCCAACTCGTGAGTAGAAAACATCAGCAGGTAGAAATCGAATAAAACAACGATATACTAGATCATACTATATCATGAAGGTGATACTATGATATCTAGGGTAACCATGTACGCCTATATGTCAACAATCGAATCAATGTGAATGACATATATAAATAACATCTGAAACATACACATGCATGCATGTGGATATCATCCACATGTCCATAAACGACATAAACAATATCATGGGACCTGAGTGTCCAACATCGACACTCGAAACATCATGAAAACATGTGCCTGTATGTATGAGGATATCAACCACGTGTGTCCATCAACGACACATCAAAATCATGGAACCTGAGTGTCCAACAAAAACACTCGAAATATCATGAAACCCGTGTCCAGCATCGACACGTAAATCCTCATATCTCAGGTGCCGCATACTCAGATCGGCCATCATATCTATCTCATCTCAGGTGCCGCATACTCTGATCGGCCCTCATATCTATCTCACGACTCAGGTCGGTATCCTCCGGATAACCACCGGGTCAAAAAATATCACCGGTAGGTAGTGCTCCCTCTGCCAGGCTCATCATCAACAACACAAAAATCATTTCTTGCTCCGGGATACCATACCGGGTCTACCACATACACGCAGACGGTGCCTCCCACTCCTCGAATCGGGTATGCTCACAACTCAGAACCGAGAAAACACATGGTGGACACCTCGAAATATCATATCAAGAGAAACCACGTTTTTAAAACAATACACAATTTCCTTTGAAATATAATCACGGTTCTCAAATCCAGAGATCTCATAAAAACAGCATCTCAATGCATATAACCATAAAGTACAATATATGCAATATAGAACAGTAAGGTGAGCATATCAAATATATCATGCAAACATGTCATATGATAGTACTGAACAATTAAGAATAATATCAGGAATACAACAATTCTACTGTGTAAGTGGCATAACAATTCTACTGTGTAAGTGACATGGCAATTACCGATGATGAATGTTCGTGAGCCGGAAATTTTGTGTAAGTGTAACATGTGTTGGATATAGTGCCCTCAGAGTCAATTATTGGATCACAAGCACGTGATTGCAATGATTGAGGGAGAACCTATGCCGGTAGGACAGTGTTACTCGAGATGATAATATGCTATCTGGTTTATCTTTATCATCGTGTACTGCTTCAGGTCACCTTACAGGTCACTATTGCACGTTGATAGAGCCCTTAAGATTCTTGCTTGATGGCCAACAGTATGATGGCGATCATATACGTGGGAGCTGGGGTCTATAAGCACATCCTTAAAGTGGTCCCTAGTCGTGGGAGTTTCGAGACTGGGCATCGATACTCCATTAGTAGACTAGTGTATACAGTCGAGACCCCGACGAGGGGCGGTGGCCGGTCTCACAAGCCATTGATGTCAGTTGGATCACCTAAGATGTATACAAGTGCTCATTGGGTTATGAGTACACCGGACAGGACTTGCCGGGAACATGCTAGTTGGTATTATACCTGACGTCAGATAGCAGTTCCCTGGTGACATGTGTACAGGTTAGTTCATCGACCTGAGATCGTCATTTGTCTCGTGTGAGTTCCCACTGTGCTTTGATTACTACCCTACCACGGCTCAAAAGAGTCGTGCAAACAAGTTTTAGTTGGGTACAGTCCCGAGCCACATGGAGGCAGTGAGCGGATCGGCAGGGGTTTCGTCTCTCCCGGTATTGGGGGTGAGATCGCGCTGTGTCTAGGAGAGCCATTACACGAAGTCCTTGGCCAAGGCAGGAGATTTACTGGTAGGCATTCCAGTAGTATCTCAGGGTGTTCTGGGCTACACTCCGACACGACTTGTACCGCTTTTGGGGGTCTGACTTTTACCAACCCCCTAGGCCCGCCATGCGATGCTCATAGACGAACGGACCGGACTGTACGGATATTGTCACTGACAGGCTCAGTAGGGTGTCAGGATGAGTTCGCTCATCGACCTCCCTTTTGGTCAATACCTGGTAGCCCGTTACGTACAGCTAGTACCTCTGACGTGCTAGTGGTTAAATCCACAGCCAAAGTATTGACGAGTCTTTAGAGTCCCCCACAGACAGTTTTCAAGTTTCGGGCGAAACGTTGTAGAGGCCGTATGATATCTGGCAGGGTTCGATCATATACGTGCGGTAGTGCACGGATCATGATCGGACGGATCATACTAGTGTGCTTTGGTTTAAGCCGGATCCTAGTATTAGATTTGTTGGATTACTTTAGTCTCGTCGTATTCGCATTCAGTCGGAATGCGGATGCATGTATGTATCTACAGGTGAGGGGTATCCTTGTGATCCGTCACGAGTTTACTTTAGATGTTGCCGTATCTTTTTATTGTTGCAAACATTTGGATTAATGTTTGCATATGGAAATTATGAGCACAAAATCATGATTAAGATCATTAATTGTGACACATGCACAAGTGATGACTCATGGTCTCTTTTCTTGTGCATGTGTCACATTATATGATGGATTTGTGAGTTGATTTGATGAGAGGAGAGAGAGGGGCAGCCAAGGGCAAGGTTGGCTCCTGTATTATTCTCTTCTTGCTCTCTTTTTATCATATGAAAAACAAAAGAAAAAGAAACCTCTTCTTCTTCTTCTTCCTCTAGCTCATTATCTCCATCAATGGAAACACCTCTAACCTCCATCCAAATTAATGGATGCAAGAGACAAAGTGATCACAAACATTCTCTATATCACCTTGGACAAGTCGGCTAGCACACTTCGTGCCCGAGTTGCTTCGGATGAAGCGGGAGCCCGTAAAAAGAATCGATGATGTGGTGCCTTTTCCGACTAGGAGATCGAGACCGGAGATGCCGCGAGGAGCTTGGGATGGTGGCCAAAGACCGAAGGACACGGATCGATCGGTATAGCTTTCCAACCCTCTCTATAGATAGCTAGTTGTAGGTTAATGGTTCGATCCGGATTTTAAGCATACGATAGCACCGGTTTCTAGTTTAAAAATAGTTTTCGTTTCCACATTTTGGCCTCGGATAGACGGCCGGGGCGCTACCGTAGACTTACATGGTATCAGAGCCACGCCATTAACCTTTACTAGCTTGCTCTAACGTGTTTAGAATTTCGATCGAACGAAATTTCCAAAAACTGCATTTCCAAATTCTGAGTTTCTGTCGAATTTTTTTTGTCGTCAAAAAATTATTTTGAGTATTGCAGAAAATCAGGCAGGCTTTTATTAGAACACTGCAGAAAATTGGTTGGCTAATCCTACTGTAGCGCCGCGAAACCGCGGCATGACCCTTGTTTTGGCCGTGGTTCCGCCGCAACACTGTATCATTAGGGCACCAAAATTTCTACAGTGCTTTCTGTGTTGGAATTGGGGTTTCTGGTAATTTTTGTTTTGGCCCAGATTATTTTTAGTACTGGGAATAGTACTTGGGGCCCACTTCGGGAAATTTTGTCGATCGAATATTTTAAACATGTTAGTTCACAGTATTTACATTATATCTGCGACCGTGAATGTCATTTGATCGGTAAATCTTGTCTAATTGCTATAGCCCTTTTAGACGGATTTGCGAACGTGACATTCATGTTGATTTTTTGTGTTGTGCTGTGATGTTGCGGATTTGTCATGGTGGATAGCCTGGGTGCAATGTTAGTACAGTTTGGTTATATTTGTACATTTGATATTGCGGGGCGAGCGTCCGACATATGGACTGCCGTCACTGCCTGTTTGTATATTATTCTTTTGGGACACGACCGGGCTGAGGTCGATGTACCCGTTGTTTATTTTACCTTCTGTACTAGGATTACCCCGCGGTGGGGTGCATGGATAGCCGGGTTCTAGAGGGCAACGGGCCCGCATCTCATGGCATTGAGACAGAGGGGGCTTCACTCTAGAATTGGCAGGCTATTCGCCGCACTCGTAGGGGGTACAGGTTGACCCTAGGAGGGGTGCTCAAGTTACCGTATTCTGTGAAGTGCTGGGTGGTCCATTCACTTTGTTGAAGGGGGCTGCCTCGTTTCAGGTTTTCGGTGTGATCCTTTGTTGAAGGAGGTACCTGGGTGCATTCCTCCGACCAAACATAAGGCACCTCCTTCTGTGTGATCTTTGTCAAGGGTTCCGCTACTCTGGTGAAATATTGGACAAACCGTCGATAATACCCAGCCAATCCCAAGAAACTTCTTATCTCAGCAACTGATTTCGGTGCCGGCTGGTCTTTGATAGATTCGATTTTCGTCGAATCCGCTGAAATGCCGTCACTCGAAATGACATGCCCCAGAAATTGCACCTTGTTGAGCCAAAACTCTCACTTGCTTAGCTTAGCATAGAGCTTCTCCTCCCGTAGAACCTGCAATACAATTCATAGGTGCTCAGCGTGCTCCTCTCGACTTCTCGAATAGACTAGAATGTCGTCGATGAATACAACGACAAACTGATCAAGGTAATTGGAGAAAACCCTGTTCATCAAGTCCATGAATATGGCCAGTGCATTAATAACACCGAACGGTATCACAAGAAACTCATGGTGGCCATATCGGGTTCGGAAAGCCGTCTTGCATACATCCTCTGCCTTAATCCTAATTTGGTGATACCCTGACCGAAGATCTAGTTTAGAAAATACCTGAGCATCACCAAGCTGATCGAACAAGTCGTCAATGTGAGGGATGGGATACTTGTTCTTCACGGTCACTCGATTCAACTCTCGGTAGTCGATGCACATGCGCAAGGAACCGTATTTCTTCTTAACCAGTAACACAGGAGCACCCCATGGGGAAACACTTAGACGGATAAATCCCTTGTCCAGAAGATCTTCTATTTGCTTCTTTAATTCTGCCAACTCCACTGGCGCCATCCTGTAGGGAGCCTTGGAAACTGGCGCCGTCCGTGGAATCAGGTCAATCAAGAAGCCCAATACGCGAGACGGGGGTAAACCAGGTAGATCTTCAGGGAACACATCAAGAAACTCTCGAACTGCCTCCGGTGCTGGCTCCTCGTCTATCTCCATTGCTATCAAGGTCTTCAGCTTTGCTCGGAACTTAGCTGGTCCCAAAGACTCGCTGCTGCCCATGAACACAAACTCCGGACGATTAGGAATGTGAAAAGTCGCACTCCTAGCCCAGCAGTTGATAACAGCATGAAACGTGCTCAACCAATCCATTCCCAGAATGGCGTCGTAGCTACCAGTCCAAATCAAAAGGAAGTTTGCATAAAATTCCCTGCTACAATCCACCACAGAGCATAACCTACACTCTTGGTTGGACACAATAATCCCGTTACCCGTATGTATCTCCAACCCTTGATCAACAGCTCATGAGGTATAGAGTGTGTGTCAACAAACTGTAACACCCGTGTTCATCTATACCAATTCCAGCTTCCATTTTTTTTACCTACCTATGGCCTTTCTTGATTTAGCATGTTTGGGTGAGAATGGTATTCTACATATTACTTCGCATTCGACCCGACCCGCTTGCTTAAACATGGTTAACTTTTATTTATAGATATCTTAACATATTACATGGACTAATGCATCTCATAATTTAGTATTTACCGGCATTTTATCTGGTATCGCATCTGTTGCATATAGCAATTTAAATCACGAAAAATAATTTAAAATTGCATTTCATAGCCTGCTTGATACCCCTAACCCTGTGGTAGCATCCTTGCATCGTGTTCTCGTCTCGTTCAGTGAAACGGACGTGTTTGGATGGCTACGCGCACGTACGTGCGTCCGTTCTTGGGGGTATGCATTTCTGTTACATAATCTTTCATTTTAATTTTTGGAAGTTGCTAATAATTTCCATATTTCAAATCCAAAATTTTAGACCCGACCCGGGCATGTTTTGGACTAAATTTGTATTTACCAGAAAATCCAATTTTTATTTCATCTAATATCTTTATTAAAATTTAACGGTTTAAAATATTTATAACTTACAAAATCTTTTTAAATTAAAATCTAAACCTCAATAACAACCCCTTTCTCTCTCTCTCTCCTCTGCATATATATATTTATATATGTTTTATTTATTTATTTTTCTTTCCTTATTTAATTCACAACCTCTTCCTCTTCTTTCTTCTTTTTTTTTTCTTGATCTTGTTTCTTGATTCCGGTGATCACCGCCGGAGCCGTGCTCGTCGCTGAAGATTCGAGTGATCCAGTGAACGTACCTAACTTGCGTGATCATCCTCGTGCGTTGTTTGGAACCGTTCCGTGTACCGTGTGCGCGTCGCGACATTTCGCCGACGAAGGACGTTCCGTACACATCCGTTCTTGTTCCGTCTAGGCAAGTTAATCTTGCTACATGCTATATAATTCATTTTATACCTATTTAAATAAATACCATACCTATAGTTTAAATCAAGTACCCCATATTTAATTTTATAACGTTTCGATGTTCCGTTTGCATCCGTTTATATCATTTTAAATTTAGATCATGAAAATTTATCTTGTGACATACTAGTTTACATTATACTGCATCCATATCATTTAAAATATATATCATCGTAATATTTCTTATTATTATCTTTAATTAGTTTATAATCTGCATTTTATAATGTTATACATTTGAAAATATTATAGTTTACGCATGAAACGTCGTCGCAAAGCGGATACGACAAATCTGAAATTTACTGTATACCTTACCTTATAAAATTCATTATAAATCATAGAAAAATCATTAGTATACGTCCTTTAGTTCGTTGCGAAGCTAACTCAGAGTACTATAACTCTTTGAAATATTTACTTGCAAAATAAATTTTTTAAATAACGTAAAATGCAAATGATTATGTCTCTAAACTGCTGTCCAGGGAAATTCCAGCAGCAAACTTTCAACTTCGAATGTTCATAGCCTTTTGTAGGGATAACCTAAGATACTTATACTTATAAAAATAAAAACCTTATTGAATTATCTTTGTTTTGGTATAAGACACGTCCCTTTTGAAGAACGTTTGTTATTTTTAAGCTATTTTACAAATCAGGGTGACGCTGAATTTCTGAACGGAACTTTCTTATGCATGGTTAATCAATACCACTTTTATAGTTGTTAATCGCTTTGAATATGATATCCATACTAATATTATTATATCATATTTATATCACATATTGCTTAGTTGTACATCCCACATTACCATTTTATAGTTTTATAACTTTTCGGATACCCGTTTGCATCCATCGCATTTAAGATGCATATAATTGCATCCATAGATCATATTACTACATAATACTGTGATATTAACACTCCATGTTTAATAAATTACATCCTAATTAATATTGGAACTATAAATGTAACCCTAATCGATAACTGTGCATCCATATCCTTGAAATTATATCTATTTGCATACCATATCACATTATTCCATTTTGTTGTTATATTAGTATCCTATACTTGTCTTGTGTACCCATACTAATTATAGTTTGATTATGAGCTACCACGTGATACTTGGGCACCCTGACATGACTTGCTACACCTATTACTTGACCCGACATGGTACCGTACACTACTTGACTTGACCTGATGTACCATGGCTTGACCCGTTACCCGATCTTGTGTCTAATGCCAACAAACCTGACATGTAGTCCTCACGAACCGTTCCTGTTATCTATCCAGACAAACCTGCTCTTACCTGATCCTGTGTTGGCATTAGTTCTTGATTGCTGAATACCTGACTTGACATACACAACTTGGGGGTATGGGGAAATCAATGATGAAACCTGACTTGTAACTCGACAGTGTACTACCTTTACTGATCAGTTTTAGAGGCTAGGCCGGCCTTGGGATGATGTTGCTGACATCATTCATCTGTACATATTTCCTGTTTTAGTGCCTAGCGGCATGTCTCGGATTCAGCCTGAGAATCTTGACCGTGGTCCCGGGTATGCACGGGATACTATTGAGTTACATCGATAATTCATCAAATTGATTTCAAAGACTTTAGAATAGATAACCCAATAGAAATTTAGTTTACTCACTGCACACTACCCTTCACTGCCCTGATTTACATTACTGTTACATCTGCTTTTCATTCATGATTATATTTGCATTGCCTGTTACCCTGTTTATATTTTATTGCTTGATGACATGACGCGCTGACGTCTGGGTTTTGCATGGCCCAGATTCTTCTACCTTGTTGTAGACTGATCAGGAGTATTGCCGCTGTTAGACTGAGCGGTGAAGTTCCTGTCGGTATGTAGTCTTACTTCCAGGTTTCATTATTGTACCTCTTGGCTTCCGCACATTGTTATTTCCTGACTCTTTTGCTCTGGCTTATGGACATGTATTAGATAGTTGGTTTACTTTCCTGCTCTTGATATCTCTACAGCCGTAATGTGACTGTGGAGGGATTTTTCCTATCCACAGGTAGCATGGTTGGCTATGTCACGTGTCCATCTTAGCGTACTCTGGGAAGCGGGGCGTGACATGGTTCTTTTGGTATCAGAGACTAGGATATAGGTTAATCGGGTTTGATTCTTTTGTAGTTGGGTATTGGACCCAATACACGAATCAGAATACTCATGATTAGGAACATGTCCTGCCACCTTGACTATCGTGATTGTTGAATCATATCCTTCTCTTGATCCTTTGTTTGGGCGATATGCAAACCACTTTGCATTTCGACCTGAAATCTTTTGGTTCTCTATTATTTCTCCCTGTTTCTTGATTCTGATACTAGGATTTGGCCGACTTGGATGGAGTTATGTAATTGTGCCCATGAACTGCAGCATGGTTACAATGCGGTACTCTATCTAAGTAACTTGGAGTTCTGGTCTTGATTCACTTCCATGTTCCATGAACGTTGTACTACCTTGTCCCTTCGGTTTCATTGCTTACCAGTTATTGTTTCATCGCCAACTTGAATCATGTTTACTGTGGTTAACCCTCTTCAGTATCTTGACTTCGGATGAAGTCATCTCGATATCTTACTCGTTCTTGTTCTCCCCGCATTAGGACTATTCAATCCTAGTGCATTCCCTTGTTTGTTGTTGTCTTGGGAATGGATTTTTGCGGCACTTTCCATGCTCATATTGATTGTAAGAAAAGGAAAGTGATTCTCCAGATTCCCGGACATTCGGAAGTTGTTTTGCTGGAGGAAGCAGTTCTGTCGGGCCAGGAGAGTTAGGGCTAGGCCGATAAACAAGGTTCTTTCGTCAATGGCAGTGGATAAGGAAGAATCGTCGGCTATATTTGAGGGTTTCATGGACGTATTTGAAGACATATCAGGTTCACCGCCGAAACGAGACGTGAAGTTCGCAATTGAACTTGTTCCTGGTGCAACGCCAATCTCAAAGGCGTACTATCCAAGGGCACCAGTGAAGTTGGAAGAAAGTCAAGAATCAGGTTACCGAATTTCAAGAAAAGAGGTGGATTCGCAGCAGCAACTCACTTTGGAGAGCTCCGGTTCTTCTAGTAAAGAAGAAAGACGGCACCAGGAGGATGTGCGTTGATTATCGAGAATTTAACCGAGTGACTATTATGAACAAGTACCCGATCCTTCGCATTGGCGAAGTGTTTGAGCAGCTTAGTGGCATGAGGGTATTCTCGAAGCTGGATTTGCGGTTCGGATATCATCAGGTCCGAGTTAAATCAGAAGATATTTGCAAGACTGCGTTCCGAACTCAGTATGGACATTACGAGTATTAGTGATGCCCTTCGGAGTAACGAATACACCGGCAATATTTATGGACTTGATGAACGGAATCTTTTTACCATTCTTGGACCAGTTTTAGTAATAGTCATGGAAGATATTCTGGTCTACTCGAGGAACATTAAAGAGCATGCAGAACACTTGCAGATCGCACTGCAGACATTGAGGCAAGAGAGATTATATGCAAAGATGAGCAAGTGCAAGTTTTGGCTTGAAGAAATGAAGTTTTTGGGGCACGTCGTATCCGGAGATGGAATCCCCGTTGACCCCGAAAAGATTACAGTAGTTCGAGATTGGCCGATTCCGAAAAACGTTGCTGAGATCAGAAGCTTTCTTGGACTTGCCGGGTATTACAGAAAGTTCGTGGAGAATTTTGCTCGTTTGGCTGAGCCTCTGACCAAGCTTACGCGCAAGGAAGTACCATTTGTGTGGACGGATAGGTGTGCGTCAACTTTTGAGGCGTTGAAATAGAGATTGATAACCGCTCTTATTCTGACCATGCCGGATAGTTCCGGAGGATTGGTGATTCACAGCGACGCATCTGAGAAAGGATTGGGATGTGTTTTTTTGCAGCATGGGAAAATTATAGCTTATGCATCGAGGTAGTTGAAGACCCATGAGAAGAATTACTCAACTCATGATTTGGAACTAGCAGCTGTGATTTTCGCTTTGAAGATTTGGTGACACTACTTGTTGGGTGAAAGGGTCGAAGTATTCACCGATCACAAAAGCCTAAAATATGTGTTCACACAGAAAGAGCTTAACATGAGGCAACGTAGATGGTTGGAGCTGATGGCTGACTACGATCTTGATCTTAAGTACCATCCGGGGAAAGTTAATGTAGTGACGGATGCGCTTAGTCGGTTGCCAGAAATTCGGATGTTGACAGCACGGAAGGAGCTTATCGAGGATTTTTGGAGATTCGAGTTGGAGATCATGCTACCGCATTCTTCGGGACAGTTGATGCAGCTGCAAGTACAGTCGTCGTTAATCGAGAGTATTAAAGCAGCGAAATTGCAGGACCCAAGATTGCAAAAGTTTCGAGAACAGGTTGAAGCTAGACTTCGAACGGAATTATTGATTCATGAGGATGGTTCGTTGCGGTATGGTAGCCGTTTGTGTGTGCTAATGGGAGACATCCGCAAAGAAGTTATGAAGGAGGCGCACAGTTCCGCATATTCCGTACATCTAGGAGGCATGAAGATGTACCAAGATAAACGGCAGCATTTCTGGTGGGAAGGCATGAAACGGGAGATTGCCCACTTTGTGGCAAAGTGCTTGGTGTGTCAGCAAGTCAAGGCTGAACATCAAAGGGTTGCCGGCTTGTTGCAACCACTTCCGATTCTTCAGTGGAAGTGGGAACATATAACTATGGATTTCGTGACGGCTATACCGCGGAGTCCAAAAGGCAAATGCAGTTGGGTGATTGTTGATCGATTGACCAAGGTAGCTCATTTCATAACATTTCGAGTTGGTCAATCAGCAGAAGGTTTGGCAGAGTGGTACATGCAGGAGATAGTAAGATTTCATGGAGTACCGGTGAATATCGTGTCCGACCATGACACTCGTTTCTTATCACATTTTTGGAGGAGCTTACAGGAAAGTTTAGGGACTCGATTGAAGTTTAGCACAGCTTATCATCCTCAGGAAGATGACCAGTCGGAGAGAACAATCCAAACTCTTGAAGACATATTGAGAGCTTGCATGTTAGACTTCAAGGGTTCTTGGGAGGATCATCTACATTTGGTGGAGTTTTCTTACAATAACAGTTTTCAGGCGACTATTCAGTTGGCTCCATTCGAAGTATTGTATGGTCACAAATGGCGTTCACCTGTTTGTTGGGACGATATTGGGGAACGAAGATTTTTGGACCGGATTTTATCGTGCAAACAATTGAGAAGGTTAACACTATCCGGAATCATATGAAAGCAGCACAAAACCGACAGAAGAGTCAGGCAGATATGTTGAGAAGACCTCTAGAGTTTGCCGTTGGTGATTCGGTATTCTTGAAGATATCACCGACTAGAGGGGTGATTCATTTCGGAAGTCGGGGAAAGCTTAGTCCTTGATTCGTTGGACCTTTTGAGATTTTGAGCGTGTTGGAAAAGTGGCATATCGTTTGGCGATACCGCAATCCTTAGCGAATGTTCATGACGTGTTTCATGTATCCCAGCCCCGTAGGTATACTCGAGATGAAATACATGTATTGGATCTTTCGGAGATGACTGTACGAGAAGATTTAACCTTTGAGGAGCGACCGATGTCAAGTGTGGATCGAAGGGAAGAGGTTCTTAAGAACGAGGTTATCACTGTTGTACTTGTTTTCTTGAAGTAATCGCTCACATGGAAAATCAACTTGGGGACGAAAGATGAAGTCCGGCTGAAGTTTCCACATCTATTCTTGAAATCTATTGTTTGTTTATCTTATCTTATTCTTGGAATTTCGAGAACGAAATTCTTTTGTAGTTAGGTATCATCAATACCAATTCCAGCTTCCATTTTTTTTACCTACCTATGGCCTTTCTTGATTTAGCATGTTTGGGTGCGAATGGTATTCTACATATTACTTCGCATTCGACCCGACCCGTTTGCTTGAACCTGGTTAACTTTTATTTATAGATTATCTTAACATATTACATGGACTAGTGCATCTCATAATTTAGTATTTACCGGCATTTTATCTGGTATCGCATCTGTTGCATATAGCAATTTAAATCACGAAAAATAATTTAAAATTGCATTTCATAGCCTGCTTGATACCCCTAACCCTGTGGTAGCGTCCTTGCATCGTGTTCTCGTCCCGTTCAGTGAAACGGACGTGTTTGGATGGCTACGCGCACGTACGTGCGTCCGTTCTTGGGGGTATGCATTTCTGTTACATAATCTTTCATTTTAATTTTTGGAACTTACTAATAATTTCCATATTTCAAATCCAAAATTTTAGACCCGACCCGGGCATGTTTTGGACTAAATTTGTATTTACCAGAAAATCCAATTTTTATTTCATCTAATATCTTTATTAAAATTTAACGGTTTAAAATATTTATAACTTACAAAATCTTTTTAAATTAAAATCTAAACCTTAATAACAACCCCTTTCTCTCTCTCTCCTCTGCATATATATATTTATATATGTTTTATTTATTTATTTTTCTTTCCTTATTTAATACACAACCTCTTCTTCTTCTTTCTTCTTTCTTTTTCTTGATCTTGTTTCTTGATTCTGGTGATCACCGCCGGAGCCGTGCTCGTCGCTGAAGATTCGAGTGATCCAGTGAACGTACCTAACTTGCGTGATCATCCTCGTGCGTTGTTTGGAACTGTTCCGTGTACCGTGCGCGCGTCGCGACATTTCGCCGACGAAGGACGTTCCGTACACATCCGTTCTTGTTCCGTCTAGGCAAGTTAATCTTGCTACATGCTATATAATTCATTTTATACCTATTTAAATAAATACCATACCTATAGTTTAAATCTAGTACCCCATATTTAATTTTATAACGTTTCGATGTTCCGTTTGCATCCGTTTATATCATTTTAAATCTAGATCATGAAAACTTATCTTGTGACATACTAGTTTACATTATACTGCATCCATATCATTTAAAATATATATCGTCGTAATATTTCTTATTATTATCTTTAATTAGTTTATAATCTGCATTTTATAATGTTATACATTTGAAAATATTATAGTTTACGCATGAAACGTCGTCGCAAAGCGGATACGACAAATCTGAAATTTACTGTATACCTTACCTTATAAAATTCATTATAAATCATAGAAAAATTATTAGTATACGTCCTTTAGTTCGTTGCGAAGCTAACTCAGAGTACTATAACTCTATGAAATATTTACTTGCAAAATAAATTTTTTAAATAACGTAAAATGCAAATGATTATGTCTCTAAACTGCTGTCTAGGGAAATTCCAGCAGCAAACTTTCAAGTTCGAATGTTCATAGCTTTTTGTAGGGACAACCTGAGATACTTATACTTATAAAAATGAAAACCTTATTGAATTATCTTTGCTTTGGTATAAGACACATCCCTTTTGGAGAACGTTTGTTATTTTTAAGCTATTTTACAAATCAGGGTGACGCTGAATTTCTGAACGGAACTTTCTTGTGCATGGTTAATCAATACCACTTTTATAGTTGTTAATCGCTTTGAATATGCTATCCATACTAATATTATTATATCATATTTATATCACATATTGCTTAGTTGTACATCCCACATTACCATTTTATAGTTTTATAACTTTTCGGATACCCATTTGCATCCATCGCATTTAAGATACATATAATTGCATCCATAGATCACATTACTACATAATACTGTGATATTAACACTCCATGTTTAATAAATTGCATCCTAATTAATATTGGAACTATAAATGTAACCCTAATCGATAACTGTGCATCCATATCCTTGAAATTATATCTATTTGCATACCATATCACATTATTCCATTTTGTTGTTATATTAGTACCCCATACTTGTTTTGTGTACCCATACTGATTATAGTTTGATTATGAGCACCCACGTGATACTTGTGCACCCTGATATAACTTGCTACACCTATTACTTGACCCGACATGGTACCGTACACTACTTGACTTGACCTGATGTACCATGGCTTGACCTGTTACCCGATCTTGTGTCTAATGCCAACAAACCTGACATGTAGTCCTCACGGACCGTTCCTGTTATCTATCCAGACAAACCTACTCTTACCTGATCCTGTGTTGGCATTAGTTCTTGATTACTGAATACTTGACTTGACATACACAACTTGGGGGTATGGGAAAATCAATGATGAAACCTGACTTGTAACTCGACAGTGTACTACCTTTACTGATCAGTTTTAGAGGCTAGGCCAGCCTTGGGATGATGCTGCTGACATCATTCATCTGTACATATTTCATGTTTTAGTGCCTAGAGGCATGTCTCGGATTCAGCCTGAGAATCATGATCGTGGTCCCGGGTATGCACGGGATACTATTGAGTTACATCGATGATTCATCAAATTGATTTCAAAGAGTTTAGAATAGATAACCTAATAGAACAGTTTAGTTTACTCACTGCACACTACCCTTCACTGCCCTGATTTACATTACTGTTACATCTGCTTTTCATTCATGATTATATTTGCATTGCATGTTACCCTGTTTATATTTTATTGCTTGATGACATAACGCGCTGACGTCTGGGTTTTGCATGGCCTAGATTCTTCTACCTTGTTACAGACTGATCAGGAGTATTGCCGCTGTTAGACTGAGCGGTGAAGTTCCTATTGGTATGTAGTCTTACTTCCAGGTTTCATTATTGTACCGCTTGGCTTCCGCACATTGTTATTTCCTGACTCTTTTGCTCTGGCTTATGGACATGTACTAGATAGTTGGTTTACTTTCCTGTTCTTGATATCTCTACAGCCGTAATGTGACTGTGGAGGGATTTTTCCTATCCACAGGTAACATGGTTGGGTATGTCACGTGCCCATCTTAGCGTACTCTGGGAAGCGGGGCGTGACACAAACCGTGTAGAAATAAAGTAATGCGAAGCACCCGAATCAAAAGAATTCTAGCTGGTACAGAATAAACAAGGAGGGTACCTATAACTACTTCTTCAGAAGCCTCTGCCTACTCGGCGGACAGGGTGAAAGCCCGCCCCTAATTCCGACCCATACCGGTATGCCTCTGATCGAATAACCACTGCTGGGATACCAGAGGTGGACCCCTCTGAATTGAAGTGTCGTATGACGGTTGATGTTGCTCGAACCCTCCCTGTAGCTCAGATCTCTAGGGACATCCGCTGACCCTGTGCTCGCTGGATCCGCAAAGCAGACACTTTCCCTTGGCTCTGCGACAATCTATCTGCATGTGCCTTGGCCTCTGGCAATAATCGCAAAATAGGGCCCTCCGCTGTGGCTGCTGAGGTGAGAAAGTACGCTTCATCTGCGCAACACCCGGCCTATGAACTGGGATCGCCCCACGGGGGGAAAAGGTAGCTCGTGCTGGAACTACGTAGGGTTTCCTGTCCACCGATCGTTGGCCCTTGGTCTTCTCCGCCAATCTTTCCTGTACTCAGGCAGCGTTCAACATCTGAGCGAAGGTCGGTAGATCGAGAGACGCGATAAGTTGCTGCAGTTCAATATCGAGCCTCTGATGAAACCGTCTGGCCCTGGCGGCTTCGGTGGCTACCATGTATGGTGTGAAATGACTCAGCCAGTTAAACTTTGCGGCATAGATATCCACTGAGCGTCCATTTTTCCTCAACATGATGAATTTCTTCTCCATCTCGGCTTTAGAAATGGTCGGAAAATAGTGATCCAGAAAGCACGCGGAGAACGTGCCCCATCCGATAAGTCTCTCTAGCCGGCTTTGCTCTACAGACCACCACGTGCGGGCCTCGTCCTCCAAATGAATCTTCACCACGCTCATTTTGTCATCGTCAGGGACCCGAGCGGCCATCAAAAGGTTCTCCATGTTGATGAGCCATTGCTCGGCATCGGGTGGATTTGCTGATCCCGTGAAAACCACTGGATGAAGCCTCCTAAAGTCTGAAACGGTACCAACCCTAGCCTGTGTAGTCGGTACGAAGGTGCCCTCGGGGGCGGAGGAAACAGCCGTAGATTTCTCTAAAGTAGTAATTGCGGTCTCCTGTACCGCCTTCAATTCCTCGGTCAGGAGATCGGTCTTCTTCTCTTGAGCCTGGGCCAGGGTTGTCAGTGTGCTGGGGATCTTCTCGGTACGATCGTGGGAACCGGCACTTGAGGAGTTGCCCGAGAAGTCCATATTTCTGAAAGATGATCAAGAAAGAAATCAGATTCAATCAAGAATTTCATGATGATTCAACGAGATTAGGAAGTGAAAAGAAATGTAATAAAGCACACATCAAGGGGGTAACTCAAACTAGGGATACCTCGACGGAACTATAATTTCATCCCAACCTGGCTCTGATACCAACAAAACCATACCTGAGCTCCAAGGCCAGCCACCATCGCCATCTTCTCATGGTTGGCCCTAGATTGTCTTCGCTGCCTGTTATCGTGCCGCTGCTCTGTGCCGTATTGCTATTGCTGCTATTGTTCATCGCCGCTGTCAGAGTCGTCGCCATCTCGACTATCGAGCCATCGCTAGGCAAGAGAAAACCCAACTCTTGCTAATCATGCTATTATATATATATATATATAGATATATATATATATATATATATATATATATATAAGTTAATTGATAATGTTATATAAGTGTGTGCGCGCGCGCGTGTGTATACACACACACACGTGCATATATGTGTGTGTATGTATCTATATTGCGTTAAATGATGATTGAATACTTATGCATTGAGCCATCGTGATTGGTTGTATTGAATCGAACCCAACTCGGGTCCATTAATCGTATGGATATCATATTACAATTTACATTAAGTAATTGTTGTCGATCGACACTCGTATATACATACTAGGTGTTTTATGCGAAACCTTAAACCAAAACCCATTTAAAAAATAGCGAGATTTGTGACCAATGAATCCCTCTATTGATAATGAATGTCATGTAGAGATTTTAGTTAAAAATACTTAGGTTATACCCATGAAAAGTCGCCCCCTTAAAGGCGACACTAAATCTGAAATGCACCGCACATGTCACGTCGAAAAATATATATTAAATTAAATACATATTGGAATGTAATGTTCTAAGGCTCGTATCGAAGCCGGCTAGATAGTTTAGAACCCTCTATAATTTACCCTTCAATGCTGATAGGCCGCTGTAACGAGAATTGACTGAGAATGCGGCTCTGGACAACAGTCCGGGGCAGCATTCCTCGAGGATACTTGAACTTAAGCGCCTCCATGTCCCTACATAAAACTGAAAAATGCACGTAGTCCTATATAGTCGCGTAGATAATTTAGTTAGATAACATATGGATCTAGTCTTATTTAGTTTTACTGTCGTTTGATATTTTGTTGTATTTTAGAATGTCAACGTGTTCTGTAGTTTCTGCAGTGACATTTCTTTCACCTTCACACTAAACATGACATATCTTCTAGTACAGAAAGGATATCATGGATCTGCTTGATGCGCCGGAAACCTAACGGATAGAACTAGGTTTTATTCAACTGGGGAAATACCTTAATCTAACACAATCCCTAGTAAACCATGCACGAAGTTACACTTTCAGTTTTGAAATTGGAATTCTAGCAATTGATCGCTGATTTAAAATGATGATAAGTCCCTAACCTGAATTTCTATTGATATGAAACTAATTTTACCGCTTAGATAATCAAGTATACTTTATACGTATTTTGTATTGTTTTGGTCGATTCTATATGTGTGATTTATGGTGAATTTTGCAAGTCATATGGCGTTGGCTGTCATAATTTTGTGAATATCTGTTTAGTGCATTCCTACCTTATTTTGTATTTGTTTTATGACTTCTGCATAGTGATCGTTTAGATTAAGACCTAGTGACTGATTTACATCGTCGATATATAACTGTTAGTGATTGGGTTGTGGTAAGTATGATAGTAAGCCAGTGATTGAAAGTGATATTGATAAGTAGAAGCGTGATTGAAAGTGAAAACGATACGTATCTTTTCACAACTTATCTAATACCTAAATACATACTATAACCTGGGAAATAGGGAAATCAAGGTGGAATTGAACTCGTATTTAGCGAGGTACAGTGACTTAAAAGATGATCATTCGATATTAGTGTTATATATATATATATATATATATATATATATATATATATATAGAGAGAGAGAGAGAGAGAGAGAGAGACATATTAGGTCGTGGGCCTAGCGGCACAGCTGCAGGGTTATGTCTCGGGCAACAGTGGACCGTACTCTCGGGCATGCACGAGACCCTTATTAAACACGAGCATTCTTTCCACCAATTGATTTCATTGACTTAGTGATTGATAAGTAGTGACATACACATTTTCTGGTTTACTGACATGATACTTATATCGCACTGTTCATATTCAATGACATTCATTCTTCTCATGTTTCTGTATTCTGTTGCACCTTTCATATTTGATAGCATTGTATGCACATCATATATATATATATATATTGCTATATGTGTCGTCCTGACGACCTGAGTGTGCATGCTCAGAAGACGAAGTAGGCCCGGCTAAGGAGCAGGACCTGCCATTTGAGATCGTGGAGGTTTAGACCGTCGCAGCACATTGTTATTTCGTTGGTCAGTTATTTCTTTATGCAAAATAAATGTATCTCGAACTCTTTTATTGTAATGTAATAAAGTTGTGAACTGTGATTTCCTTTACTCTAATACTGTTTACCGACTACCATGTAAAGTTAAAAGCTGAAGTATGACTACAACGGGATTATTCCCTGACCGTAGAAGCATGGCTGGCCTAGTCATCCCTCGCATCCCCGTTCTATATATGGTTAAAACTGAAGATGACTATATAAATATGGTCTGAATCCATCAGGAAAAAAATGAGAAGGTCATTCATACTCGAGCCATTATGAGCATGTTTGGTCTTTATTTGACTTGATTTTTGTTTAGAAGAGCATCTAAGAAAGTTGCCTGCAATATCTAATCACTTGTTTGTAACATCTAAGCAGTCGCCTGTAAGATCTAAACAGTTATCTCTAACATCTAAAAAGTTGCTTATAGCATCTAGACAGTTACTTGTAATATCTAAAAAGTTGCCTGTAACTTCTAGACAGTTGCATGTAACATCTGTAAAAGTTGCTTGCAATATCTAAGTTGTTGCATGCTCTGATATCTAAGAAAAGTTGCCTGTAATATCTAATAAGTCATCTGTAATATCTACATAGATGGAAGTAATAATATTTTAATATAAGAGTTTTCTATATAACAGTCAATACGGACCATCGTCCTTCGCTCCAGCAATTGCGTATGACCAAGTATATGACTTGAAGTCAAGCTTACCATCGATGAGGTAAGATGATCAATTAATGAGGAACAATATGGTGATAAGCACTGCTTTTATTGATTAAATTTAAAATAGCTACATGTTGTTTGGTATTTTATTTTATATTTATGTATCCACCGTCAAGTTTTGTAGACCTTTTATACTAATATTACAATATTTGTTATAATTTTGCTGTAAAAATTGCTCTTGGTTAAGCATGTACCTGAATGAAATTTAGAAACTGTTTTATGAAAAGCACTTGCAGTTGCATATAATATCTAGGCAGTTGCATGTAACATCTAAAAAGCGCATGTAACATCTAAGCACTTACCTGTAACATCTACTAAATTTCCTGTAATATCTAATCACTTGCATGTAACATCTAAACAGTTGTCTGTAATATCTAAAACGTTGCATGTAACATACAGATAGCTGCATGTAACATACAAAGAGCTGTTTGTAACATCTAAGCAGTTGCATATAATATCTAAGAAGTTTCCTGTAACATCTACACAGCTAGCTGTATGAATCTAATAAAAAAAAATGCATACAATCTACAGTATCGGACAATATCGGAGAAATAAAAGTATATGCATTCAAATAATAAAGAATTAATTATATCGGCGAAATAAAAGTATATACATTTAAGATAACACAAAATGGTCTAAATTATACATTTTTCCTTCGTTGCCCACCATCGATTTAGCCGCCGTTGAACTTGGCATGATTGTTTAGCTGCCTTTCTCTGAGATTTAAGAGCTATTGAACTGGGGAAGGTTGATGATATGCTGATCAGGACGAAGATTGATGGGACTGCTAAGATGAGACGACGAAGGACGGGCACGATGTGAGGAGTCAATGGACAGTCGATTGGATGGCTTGATAAGGACGACGAGATGGGGGTGGTGCATTTGGGGTGGCAAAATGGGGGCAAAGAATTTGAGACGGCGAGTTGGGACGGGGATCGAGGTGGTTGAGGAAGAAACGGTGAGTTGGGACGGGGATCGAGGTGGTTGAGGAAGAGACGGTGAGTTGTCAGGAGAGAGAGAGGAGAAATGAGAAGAGAAAGAAGGAGGAAAGGGTATTTGGGCCATTTCCCATATCAATATCAACATCCCAAAAGAGTGATGGGCCAAACGAGACAACAATTTACCCTAATTTGTAACTTGCAGGTGGCCTAAAAGTGCCTTTTAATTAAATTAGATCTGGTGTAGGCTTGATGGCTGAAAATGGCCCCTAATCTGTCAATGTGATGATATATGCAGTGAGGTCATGTTATTTCCCAAGTCTAACATCCATACATTTTTTAAAATCTTTTATATTTAAAAAAGATGTTTGGTATCTGGTAGGTCATTAGACCACACAGTAGAGTAATACAGTTCATCAATCCAGTTGATGTCAAATCTAACGGAAGGGAGAGAGGGTACGGAAGGGAGAGAGGGTCCCACGGAGAGTTATAGTATTAAAAGATGTCAACATCCGCTTACCTACATATTTTTGGGACAAAAATAACGATATGAAACTGGAAAATTCCTTTCAGATATCATGCAGGTATAAGAAAGAGGTGGAAAATTCTGGGCATCGTTTGAACGACTTGTTGACATCTATATTTATATTTTTTTCCTTTCATGATTAGACATATATGACTGACGTGCTATAGAATTTTTCTTGGAAAATTTGGCACAGCGGAGTACATTCAAAGAAGTAAAACCACCACTATGTGTATTATGCGGTAAGAAGAGGATTTTCCAAGATGGGTCATTTGGATTTACCTTTTAGTTTGTTTAATGAAACATGGAGACATTTGTCTCTGTTCAAGTAAAAGAAAAAACATGTATAAAAGAGTATAGGTTTTGTCATAAATCGCTCTCTTCAAAGATACCTTTCAGATGGTTGTTTATACAACAGCTAGAATTTAAACAGATCTCAGTTTTAGTAGTCTACGATTGTCACTGTTTTATGTTCTTATAGTTTTTGATAGCTAGGTATGTGTAAACTTATGAATGGAATGCAGGGGATAGGATAAATTGTTTTTAACCTTTGGTGTTGAAGAGCATTGTTTAACCCAAACATGTAGTAATATTGTTTAAATAAAATTAACAAATTTAAATAACAATAAGGTTGAGATGGCCGAGTTGGTCTAAGGCGCCAGATTAAGGTTCTGGTCCGAAAGGGCGTGGGTTCAAATCCCACTCTCAACATAAATGATAGCTTTTTTCCTCGATTTTCCGATTTATATATATATTCATTTGCCTTGTGAATGTACATTGAACCTTACAAATTCCATATGCCCATTTTAAGATAGATATATAAACTTACTCATGTTTTTTTTGTTTTGGGAAATCAACCCCTTCGGAAATCAAACATGTGATCTCTCACGTTGATGAGAAAATTGATACCAACTAAGCTAAACCCAGTTAACATTTCCTCATGTTGTTCTAGGATCCCATTCTCCAGAGATTTAGTCCCAAAATAATCATCTGTTTATTTTTTTCTTGGGAAACCACTCCCTATTTGGGAATCAAAATTGCGATCCCACTCTCAACATAAATAATCCTTTTTTCCCCCAATTTTCCAATTTATATATACTCACTTGCCTTATGAATGTTCATTGAACCTTACAAATTCCATATTCCCATTTTAAGATAGATATATAAACATTCTCATGTATTTTTTTGGGAAACCAATCTCTTTTGGGAATTAAACTTGCAATCTCTCGTATTGAAAAGAAAATTGATACCAACTGAGCTAAGCGTTAAAACATCCTCATGTTGTGCTCCAAGTTCAAGTTCTAGGATTCCATTCCCCGATTTTATCTCAAAATAATCATCTGTTTTTGTTGATTTATATTTCTTCAACCTAGTCCTTATATTTAAAAGATTACTCTATATAGTCTATATCTCTGATGCAATATTTGAACATTTCTTCTCTTTTCTTACTCATAATGAGTGTTTTTTTAAACTTAGAAATCCCACTCTCAACATAAATAATAGCTTTTTTCCTCAATTTTCCAATTTATATATATTCATTAACCTTACAAATTCCATATGCCCATTTTAAGATAGATATATAAGCTTCCTCATGTTTTTTTGTTTTGGGAAATCAACCCCTTTCGAGAATCAAACTTGCGATCTCTCACGTTGAAGAGAAAATTGGTACCCACTGAGCTAAAGTTAAAACTTCCTCATGTTGTGCTCCAAGTTCAAGCTCTAGGATCCTATTCTCGAGAGATTTAGTCCCAAAATAATCATCTGTTTAATTTTTTTTTGGAAATCAACCTTTTTTGGGAATCAAACTTGCGATCTCTCACATTGAAAAAAAATTGGTACCAACTGAGCTAAGCCCAGTTAAAACATCCTCATGTTGTGCTCCAAGTTCAAGTTCTAGGATCCCATTCCCCGAGATTTAATCCCAAAATAATCATCTGTTTATGTTGATTTATATTTCTTCAATCTGGTACTTATATTTAAAAGATTACTCTATATAGTCTATATCTCTGATGCAATATTTGAACATTTCTTCTCTTTTTTTACTCATAATGAGTGTTTTTCAACCTTAAAAATCCCACTCTCAACATAAATAATAGCTTCCTCCCACGCACCCCCACGCCACAACCCAACCCACCCACACCCCCACCCCACCCCCCAATTTTCCAATTTATATATATTCATTTACCTTATGAATGTACATTGAACCTTACAAATTCCATATCCCCATTTCAAGATAGATGTATAAACTTCCTCATGTTTGTTTTTTGGGAAATCAACCCTTTTTGTAAATCAAATTTGTAATCTTTCATATTGAAGAAAAAATTGGTATCAACTGGTCAAAGCCCATTTAAAACTTCCTCATGTTGTGCTCCAAGTTCAAGTTCTAGGATCCCATTCTCCAAAGATTTAATCCCAAAATAATCATCTGTTTATTTTGATTTATATTTCTTCATCCTAGTCCTTAAATTTAAAACATTACTCTATATAGGCTATATCTCTGATGCAATATATGAACATTTCTTCTCTTTTTTTACTCATAATGAGTGTTTTTTTAACCTAAAAATCCCATTCTTTTTATTACCAACTATTATTATTGTAATACCCGGTTCCTTTTTATACACCAATATCCGTATTTTATAAAATGGGTTTTACTTACAAATCTATTTACTTATATCTACAAATTATTTGTAGTATTTTAAATCCCCAACCCTTTTTATTCACCATATATATATATATATATATATATATATATATATATATATATATATATATTCCCTCTCCCTTAACCCAAATCCCAAAGCCAATCCAAATTAATTTTATTAACATTAAAATCCCCAGCCCACTTTTCCCATTCAATTAAATCCCCCAGCCCAACATCCATTTTCCCTATTTATTAATAAATCCCTAAAGCCCAGCAGCCGGCCCCTTTTCCATTCTCTTACTGTTTCTTTTTATTTTTATTTTTGCAACCCCAGCCCAGCCCGTTTTCCTTTTATTAAAATTAAAACCCAAAACTCCTATTTTTCCTTCGGCCAACTTCCTTCAGCCCATACCCCAAGCCCACACCTTCTGAACCCGACCCACAGCTGCCTAACCCGACCCGACCCGCTTCGCCCCTTCATCTTCTCCCAACGGCTACTTCCTTTCCCGCTCACTCGATCCACTATCTTCGCCGCACCTCGCGCCCACGGCCACGCCCACGCCTTGCAGTTTCCCCCGACTCGCGCGTCCCCTCGATCTACTCAGCCTACTCCCCTCTCTAACCCCTCGTCGCCTCCTTTTTCTCACCCTCAAGATCTAAAACTTCTCAAATCTCCATCATTCACCCAAGAACCCAACCTCAAACCCACTGCCTTCATCATTCGTTCAACTCCCGCCGACGACGGCGACGACAACTACGATCGCCTCGTCCCCTCTCCCTTCACCCCCTCGCACCACAAGCCCGAGACCTTTCTCCACCCTAACACCCACCTCCTCTGTCACAGCCACGCCCTCGCCTGCCCTAGTCGCCGACGTTCACCCCTTCGTCGTCAACCAGCGCCTCCTTGCCTTCATTCTCTTCTCCTCCTCTCTCCCCCTACCTACTTCCCCGACTCACACCCCTGCACGACCAACGAGGACCCAACCCATCAATCGTGCCTGTGTTTCGCCGACGTCGGAGCTCTCCCCACCATTGTTAGTTGTATGTATGCCCTAGAGGCCAGTATTGTACAGATATTGTATATTATATTGGATGCTTGGACATATATAGAGATGACTTTCTTGCTCGATATGATAGTATGCTATCTGGTTACTCTTTATCTTAACATGTACACTAGTCTCTTTAAACTGTCTTATGATTACATGTTGGTAAAGCCCTTAGGATGTGTACTTGACTACCTGGACTATGATGCAGATCATACTAGTGGGGACATGGTAGTCCATAAGTACATCCTTCAAGGTCCCTAGTCGTGGGTATATCGAGACGGGGCATCGATATACCAGTGTAGACTAGCGTATACGCTTCTCGACCCATGAGATGGGCGATGGATGATCCCATATCCATTGGTGTTTGACATCAGAGATGGTGTACGGGTGCTCAGTGGAGACTGGGTACACTGGACGGACTCGCCGAGAACTCCCAGATGGTATTATACCTCACGTCAGATGGCAGTTCTCAGGTGACACTTGTGCAGGTTAGTCTGTAGACCCGAGATCGTCATAGAGTCTTGTGTGATTCCTACTGTGCTTTGATCTCCACCTTACCACGTCCATGAAGGCGTGCAAAACGGTGGTCTTTAGGTACAGTCCCGAGTCACATGGAGGCAATGAGCGATAGGAGGGGTTTCGTCTCTCCCGGTATTGGGGGTTGATGTTGCGCTGTGCACGATTGGCCGTAACAGGGAAGTCCCTGGCCAGGGCTGATCAGAGATTTGCTGGTAAGTGTTACCAGTAGTTTCTCGACCCGTTATGAGCCTCACATCGGCACGACTTATCGGTTATTGGGGTCTGACGTTTACCACCCCTAGACTTGATATGCGACGTATCAGACGAACAGACCGGACTGTACGGTAAGTGTTACTCGTTGGATTCACAGGAGTATGAGCGGGCTAGCTCGTCGATCTTCTGATCGCTCAATACCCGGATGGCCGTTACGTTTAGCAGACCGCTTGCGGCTTGTGGGTGCTTGATATGATCATCATCTGCTACCGGCGTATTGATGAGTCTTTAGAGTCCTACACAGAGGTTTTCTGGCTCAAGCGAAACGAAATAGGAGCGCATATGAGATATGTGCGGGACCGAGAATAATGCGTGTATGTGATACCGCATTTCATTCTCGCGATAAATGTTTCGATTGGTTATATTCGATATGACCTAGTTATCGAATCATTGATTCGATAAGCCGATACATTGGATACTAGTCGGTTATATGCGATATGACCGGATCGTTAAATCAAGTGTTGATTTAATGATTTAATGTATAATTATATATTTGATATACTACATTGCATTAACTAGTATTGGTTCACATTATATGGATTTTCTCACTTGATGTGCAAGAAGTATATATGATATACTTTTGTGCACATATTTGTATCATGTTTGATGATACTTGATCTTGTTGTTAAGTATAAAGAATTAAACCATGGTTAAGTGTTGATTAGGGTTTTGCATTTTCATTTATTTATTTATTTAAAAAGGATTATGATGAGAATGGTGGCTTTCTTTGTTTTAAGTTGAAGCTTTATGAAGCTTTGACTTTTGTGACCATTCTTGTCATCATGCTTAACCCTAACCCATCCAAGTGACCATGGTTTATTCTCTACACTTAACCTAGGTTAGAACATGATAAGTATTTGATTTTATTATTCTTTTTCACAATACTTATCATATTCTATCTACTTCTTCTTCATCTTCAAGAGAGAAAGCTTGATGCCATCAATGGCATCTTGAGTTCCAAAGTGAGAAATCCAATTCTAAAGAGAACCCACCTCCTATTTCTTCACCCTCTACCTCTTGCCAAGTTGTTTTGGGTGTTTTCTTCACAAGTTTCACCACTTGGTGAAGTTGGAGCTTGAACTTGTGCAACCTCGACGTAGATCATCTTCGGCACGAAGCCGACGACCTTGCCCGCTCGTCTTTCCGATGAAGCCGACGATTGAGTCTAGGACTCGAGAAGGACAGCGAGAGGACGACTACGTGGAGCTAAGGAAGTGGATATCCGGATCTATAAAGGTTGTAACTTCCGATCTTTAGTTAAAGTGTTAACTAGATTTGTTTCTCGCCTAGGATTCTAGCCGACGATCCGTATTACGGTTTCTCGGCACCATAATTTTTGTAAATTGGCATGTTTGATGCCTTGTGAGACCACTATAGGGTGCCTAGGAACTTTTCACTGGTATCAGAGCCTAGCTAGAGCCTTAGGCGAAGTCTAGACGAAGTTTCAAACCCGAACGAACCCGAAACCCTAACACAAACATGCTCTCTGGACTTTTTCCAAAATCTGGAGTTTTTCGATATTTAAAATATGCAGAAAAATCAGCAGGAAATTCTAAGGTTTACTGTAAAATTCGTGAGCCTAATTCCACTATATCACCGCGGTTCCGCGGCATGAGCAAGGCTCATGCGGTAGTTCCGCGGCCGTACGGCCACAGTATGTAAAGTTTTTTGCACAGTAACTCTTAGTTTCCAGTGGTGATTTTCCTGGAAATTTTTAATATTTTTTCAAGAGTTGAATTTTCTGGGTTGTTTTGGGGACTCGGTGTTTCGACAGGATTATCAAATTTCGTCTTTGTGTATTTCCGGATAATTTTTGAATTTGTTAAAAAGTTCGACCGGATATAAATACCCAACTTTTTCCCTGCCGGGAAATTTCCAAGTGTTGGATTTTTCCGTAGTTTAACGACGTTCTAAGTAGTGCAAGTAACGCGATGGACCCTCTAGAAGACAACAAACCTTAACTCGATTATGTGACCGTCTTGAACTGCCCTTTGAACCTTCGGGTTTGGGGCAGTACGGCGTGCCACATGTGAGGCGTTGGCTTGACCCTTCTACGGCTGGACCGTTGGTACTGAGGCACAAACTGAATGTTGTTAGATTTATTTCATGTGTTGAGCTGTATCGGGAAAACTTGGGTATTCGACTGTTCGATCGGAAAGTTTAACATTTTCTGTTTATCTGGAATGTGATACAATAATTGGAATTCACAAACAGTTATGAGATAACTGAATGAATGTTATAAATCTAGCGGTTTAGTTTCACCTGATATTGAAAAGAGTTTTCGATAATGAGACAAAAATGCGGGGTTTATAACTGTTAGGCATGTGATGTCTAAGTATTTCATTTGATTAGGCATGTGATGTCTAAAGAGGTTGCGGATTCCAACTGTTGTAGTTTTACACTTTCTTTTCTGTGACCGTAAGTGTAGTATGTTCATATCGCCGGTTTCGTTGCTATACGTCAACGACAATTGGGGTATGCATACTTGCTTACGTTGATGACATGTGATGTTATGTGTTGCTGGATATGTTATATTGGATCGTCGTGTTTGAATAGCCGGGGGTTTTTATGTGAGATGAGTGTTTTTCATTTTCATTCATGTAAAAACTTGTATGTAATATTCTTTTATTTGGGGCACTTCCAGGTAGCGGAAGTTGTCACCCTTTGTATATTATTTACTTTTCCGCATTAGGATAGACCCAAGGAGGGGAGCACAAGTAACCGGGTTCTGGGGTCCAGTGGGAGACCAACTCGAGGAGTCGAGTCCGGGTCTCCTAACCCTAGAATTGGCAGGGTTGCTTGCCGCTCTCGTAGGGGTCTAGGGGTGTGGGATTGGCTATTCATCACGATCGTGGAATCCGTGTTTTATACTGGCTCGTATTGAAAACACGGACGTCCTAATATATCCAATATTTCATATGTTTCTTATGCTGCGATATCTGTGATGTGATTCTGTGATGGATATAGTATATAGTATATATGATATATTATATAGACGTTACTTATGTTTTACACCCGCGCTAGCCCTGCCCTGCTCTATCGTTAGTTACCTAACCTAACGGTGCACGAGGGGACATCGAGGCGAATGCGGATGGCTTAAGTGTACGTCATATCTATCTGTGATGTTTAGGTACTTAAATGATGGGACTTCATTAATGTGATTAATGAAAGAAAAGAAACCTAAGATGTTGTGGAATCAAAATTTTAAATAAAAAGGGTAGCTACAGTTCTTGCTTTGCACAACGATATATATGATATATCCTGCACCTTATTCGATGAGGAAAGGACCGAGATCCCTTCACCGGGAGTGACTCCTTTAGCAATAACTGGCAGATGCTACACACTCGGTTTTGTTTTTGATTGCTTTTAAGAGGTTTTTGCTTTGCACAGTGATATATATGATATATCCCGCACCTCATTCGACGAGGAAAGGGCCGACGATCCCTTCACCGGGAGTGACCCCTTTAGCAAAACTAGAAAAGCCTCAAAATCAATCCATTTCAAAACTTCATTTGATTCTACAACGATATCAAGTTCATTACGTAATAGGTTTTCGGAAAAACCTGCCGTAGCCCTCCGTCATTTCAGATTAGAACTGTTTAGTATTCGTGCTGCGTTTGTTGGCCTTTGTCAAGGCGTAGTGTGCGGTAGCTGAATAGTGCTTATCTGCTTATGCATGTGATGCAGATTGTTTCAGGGTAGTCGTACGACCTTGTTGGCCTTTGTCAAGGGTCGTGCGGGTGGGTTTGATTCAATCAAGAAATGACGGGTTGAACTTGACTAGCATCCTGTGATTTGTTGGCCTTTGTCAAGGTCATAGGACACTAAGGGCAAAATATTATCGGGAATTTCAAGTGTTGAAATTTGCAATGAGATTGCATACCTTCTATGAGATAGTTGGATCCCGATACCCACTGCGAGTAAGAGTTACTCCTGGGAGAGTTTTGCACATTACGATTAGCCGATCAAGTAGGTGTCTAGAAAGGTGTCAACGGGGTTACGCCTCTGGGAAAACGATGTTTACATTAATTAGGTTCATGCGAAAGCACGGGGGACCTCCCTCAAAGTACAGACACTGGCCTGGCTGAAAGATTGGCGAACTTGTAGTGTGTAATTAATCCCGGCTAGTCTTTCCTTTTAGGGTTTGAAGGAAGATTTGATAAAAACCAGTGGGAGCCATCCTGATTAGATAAGATAATAACCAATCTGATCTTGCACGAGCATACGCTAAAGTGTTTTCTTCTCTCTCTCTCCAGGTAGCAACCATTTCATGCCCTAATGAAGATAATAATATGGATGTATTGACCGAACCCGCATGTTATACTGTGCTGGGGAACGTTGGTTCCGTTCTTTCTTATAAGAGTTATAGGAATGAACATGATATAGGGGAATACCAGGATTCCCATGCCACCCGATTGAAGAAAGTACATGTTGATGCCTTTTCTTCGGGTGTGTTCGTTACTGAGAACTGTTTCTCTATTTGCTCTACGTCCTGAGTATTAGATACCGGGTCAGGATCCCATATATGTAATCAGTTACATGGGCTAAGGAAAGGTAGAGAACTTGGAGAAGGTGATAAATACATTAGAGTTGGAAATGATGCAATTGTTGCAGCTAAGACTGTCGGGGAATATCACCTTGTATTACCAACTGGTAATACATTGGTTCTGAACGAATGCTATTACATGCCGAACCTGATATGCAACATTATATCGGTTTCTTTATTAAGTAAAGAGGGATATAATTTTGTATTACAGGACAATGTTATGAACATTTTCCGTAACCAAAAGTTGGTTGGATCAGGCACGTTGTGCAATGGCATTTATGTTCTAAATTAATCAATAGTTCTGAGCATAACAAACACACACAAGAGGAAGCGTTCTGAACTCAACGAATCCTTTTTGTGGCATTGTAGACTGGGTCACATCAATGCGACACGACTAGCTAAGTTGCATAAAGCTGGATATTTAAATCCGTTTGAATTTTCATCTTATGACACTTGCCAGTCATGTCTCAAAGGCAAGATGACCAAAACTCCGTTTACGGGACACGGAGAAAGAGTTACCGAACTCTTGGGACTTATTCATAGTGATGTATGCGGTCCCATGTCTACACATGCCAGGGATGGTTCTTCATACTTCATTACATTCACTGACGATCTCTCCAGGTTCGGGTATGTGTTCCTAATGAAACACAAATCAGAAGCTTTTGAGAAATTTAGGGAATATAAATAAGAAGTTGAGAACCAAACCGGAAAAAGTATTAAAATCCTACGATCTGATCGAGAAGGAGAATACTTAAGCAATGAATTCCTGGACTTCCTAAAAGAGAATGGGATTCTCTCTCAGTTGACTCCTCCATATACACCACAGCACAACGGTGTATCAGAACGGAGGAACCACACCCTATTAGATATGGTGCGCTCTATGATGAGCACAGCTAAGTTACCTATTTCCTTCTGGGGTTATGCGCTGGAGACAGCAGCATACCTATTGAATCAAGTTCCATCTAAATCTGTACCTACCACACCATATGAGATATGGAGTGGGAAGAGACCATGTCTTAAACGAGTTAAGATATGGGGTTGCCCGGCCTATGTCAAAAGGCAAAATCCGGACAAACTCGAGGCACGGTCAGTTCTATGCAAGTTTGTGGGATATCCCAAACATTCACATGGATATCTTTTCTACCATACAGAGGAACAAAAAGTGTTTGTTTCTCGCCATGCCACCTTTTTGGAAAAGGAATTTCTTGCAAAGGAAATTAGTGGCGATAAGGTAGAACTGGAAGAAATTCCGGCTACACAAACTCAAACTGAAGATTTAGTGGAACCAGAGGATTCAGTAGCTCCCGACGAACCTCAGCCTCTCCGCCGATCTAGTAGGGTTCCTCGCCAACCTGAGAGATACTACGGTTTTCTCATGGATGGTGAGAGCGAGGATTGCATCATGGAGGATGATGACCCAACTAGCTTCGAGCAGGCTATCACGAGTGGGGACTCAGTGAAATGGCTGGATGCTATGCGGTCCGAGATGGAATCCATGTACACCAACAAAGTATGGACTTTGGACGTTGCTCCTGAAGGGGTAAAACCCATTAGGAGCAAGTGGATCTTCAAGAAGAAACTTGGTGTAGATGGGAAAGTGGAGACTTTCAAAGCTAGACTTGTAGCAAAGGGTTTTCGTCAAAGACCAGGTGTGGACTATGACGAGACCTTTTCTCCAGTGGCTATGCTTAAATCCATCCGGATCATGCTTGCCATCGCTGCTTATCATGATTACGAAATCTGGCAAATGGATGTTAAGACCGCCTTTCTAAATGGTGATTTAGAAGAGTGCGTGTACATGACTCAGCCAGAGGGCTTCGTAGACAGTGGGAGCAGCGGGAAGGTGTGCAAGCTGCTTAAATCCATTTATGGATTAAAGCAAGCATCGTGGAGTTGGAACATCTGCTTTGACGTCGTTATCAAAGAGTTTGATTTCGTCAAAAACCCAGATGAACCTTGTATCTATAAGAAGGTGGCAGAGAGTAAGGTTGTCTTCCTCGTATTGTACGTGGACGACATACTCTTGATAGGAAATGATATTCCTATGCTGCAATCGGTCAAGCTCTTCTTATCACAAAGATTCTCAATGAAAGATCTTGGTGATGCCTCCTGCATATTGGGAATTAGGATCTATAGAGATAGATCCAAACGGATTTTGGGATTGTCCCAATTCAGGTACATTGACACCATACTAAAGAGGTTTAGTATGGAAGAGTCCAAGCGTGGGAACTTGCCCACGATCTCTGGAGTCACTCTCTCCAAAGAGATGTCTCCCAAGACTGATTTGGAGAGAGCTCGCATGCAAGGGATACCCTATGCTTCGGCAGTAGGCTCTATCATGTATGCGATGCTATGTACCAGACCCGATGTAGCATACTCACTAAGTATAGTGAGCAGGTATCAAGCTGATCCTGGAGAGAATCACTGGACAGCTGTGAAGAGCATTCCCAAGTACTTACGAAGGACTAGAGATATGTTCTTGGTGTATGGTAACGGAGAGCTCCAAGTGGAGTCCTTTACCGATTCGAGCTTCCAGAAAGATAAGGACGACTCTAAGTCGCAGTCGGGTTTTGTCTTTACCCTTTACGGAGGGGCGGTTAGCTGGAAGAGTTCCAAGCAGGAAACCGTGGCAGACTCGACGATGGAGGCTGAATACATCGCTGCTAACGATGCTGCCAAAGAGGCTGTCTGGATCAAGAAGTTCATTAGTGAACTTGGAGTGGTTCCATCCATTGAGCATCCAATACCTTTGTATTGCGATAACAATGGAGCGGTGGCTTTGGCCAAGGAACCCAGGTCCCATCAGCGATCCAGACATATTCTGAGGCGGTATCACCTGATCCGGGAGATAGTTGATCGCCGGGAGATCGAGGTCAGGAGGGTTGACACGAAGAACAACACGGCGGATCCACTCACGAAGGCCATTCCCCAGATACAGTTTGAGAGACTCTTCAGGATGCTCGGTATGCGATACTACAGCAGCTGGCCCTAGTGCAAGTGGGAGATTGTTAGTTGTATGTATGCCCTAGAGGCCAGTATTATACAGATATTGTATATTATATTGGATGCTTGGACATATATAAAGATGACTTTCTTGCTCGATATGATAGTATGCGATCTGGTTACTCTTTATCTTAACATGTACACTAGTCTCTTTAAACTGTCTTATGATTACATGTTGGTAAAGCCCTTAGGATGTGTACTTGACTACCTGGACTATGATGCAGATCATACTAGTGGGGACATGGTAGTCTATAAGTACATCCTTCAAGGTCCCTAGTCGTGGGTGTATCGAGACGGGACATCGATATACCAGTGTAGACTAGCGTATACGCTTCTCGACCCATGAGATGGGCGATGGATGATCCCATATCCATTGGTGTTTGACATCAGAGATAGTGTACGGGTGCTCAGTGGAGACTGGGTACACTGGACGGACTCGCCGAGAACTCCCAGATGGTATTATACCTCACGTCAGATGGCAGTTCTCAGGTGACACTTGTGCAGGTTAGTCTGTAGACCCGAGATCGTCATAGAGTCTTGTGTGATTCCCACTGTGCTTTGATCTCCACCTTACCACGTCCATGAGGGAGTGCAAAACGGTGGTCTTTGGGTACAGTCCCGAGTCACATGGAGGCAATGAGCGATAGGAGGGGTTTCGTCTCTCCCGGTATTGGGGGTTGATGTTGCGCTGTGCACGATTGGCCGTAACAGGGAAGTCCCTGGCCAGGGCTGATCAGAGATTTGCTGGTAAGTGTTACCAGTAGTTTCTCGACCCGTTATGAGCCTCACATCGGCACGACTTATCGGTTATTGGGGTCTGACGTTTACCACCCCTAGACTTGATATGCGACGTATCAGACGAACAGACCGGACTGTACGGTAAGTGTTACTGGTTGGATTCACAGGAGTATGAGCGGGCTAGCTCGTCGATCTTCTGATCGCTCAATACCCGGATGGCCGTTACGTTTAGGAGACCGCTTGCGGCTTGTGGGTGCTTGATATGATCATCATCTGCTACCGGCGTATTGACGAATCTTTAGAGTCCTACACAGAGGTTTCCTGGCTCAAGCGAAACGAAATAGGAGCACATATGAGATATGTGCGGGACCGAGAATAATGCGTGTATGTGATACCGCATTTCATTCTCGCGATAAATGTTTTGATTGGTTATATTCGATATGACCTAGTTATCGAATCATTGATTCGATAAGCCGATACATTGGATACTAGTCAGTTATATGCGATATGACCGGATCGTTAAATCAAGTGTTGATTTAATGATTTAATGTATAATTATATATTTGATATACTACATTGCATTAACTAGTATTGGTTCACATTATATGGATTTTCTCACTTGATGTGCAAGAAGTATATGTGATATACTTTTGTGCACATATTTGTATCATGTTTGATGATACTTGATCTTGTTGTTAAGTATAAAGAATTAAACCATGGTTAAGTGTTGATTAGGGTTTTGCATTTTCATTTATTTATTTATTTAAAAAGGATTATGATGAGAATGGTGGCTTTCTTTGTTTTAAGTTGAAGCTTCATGAAGCTTTGACTTTTGTGACCATTCTTGTCATCATGCTTAACCCTAACCCATCCAAGTGACCATGGTTTATTCTCTACACTTAACCTAGGTTAGAACATGATAAGTATTTGATTTTATTATTATTTTTCACAATACTTATCATATTCTATCTACTTCTTCTTCTTCATCTTCAAGAGAGAAAGCTTGATGCCATCAATGGCATCTTGAGTTCCAAAGTGAGAAATCCAATTCTAAAGAGAACCCACCTCCTATTTCTTCACCCTCTACCTCTTGCCAAGTTGTTTTGGGTGTTTTCTTCACATGTTTCACCACTTGGTGAAGTTGGAGCTTGAACTTGTGCAAGCTTGACGTAGATCATCTTCGGCACGAAGCCGACGACCTTGCCCGCTCGTCTTTCCGATGAAGCCGACGATTGAGTCTAGGACTCGAGAAGGACAGCGAGAGGACGACTACGTGGAGCTAAGGAAGTGGATATCCGGATCTACAAAGGTTGTAACTTCCGATCTTTAGTTAAAGTGTTAACTAGATTTGTTTTTCGCCTAGGATTCTAGCCGACGATCCGTATTACGGTTTCTCGGCACCATAATTTTTGTAAATTGGCATGTTTGATGCCTTGTGAGACCACTATAGGGTGCCTAGGAACCTTTCACCGTCGACGTCTCCCTCACTCCCCCTCTTCCTCGGCAACGTCTCACCCTCTCCCTCACGGTAACATCTCTCTCTCTCTCTTTGCAACTCCTCTCTTTCTCTCCCTGTCTCTCTCTCTCAATCTATGTCTCTCTCTCTCTCTCTGAATCTCTTTCTCTCTCTGTTTCCCTCTCTCTCTCTGTTACTCTCTCTCTCTACATCTCTCTTTCTCTGTTTCTCTCTCCCTCTCTGTTTCTCTCTCTCTCTCTCTCTAACTCTCTCTCTCTATTTCTCTAAATCTCTCTCTGTTCTCTAAATTTCTTCCTCTCTCGCAGATCAAAACCAG
The DNA here is from genome assembly GCA_030015575.1 of Agapanthus africanus. NCBI lineage: Eukaryota > Viridiplantae > Streptophyta > Magnoliopsida > Asparagales > Amaryllidaceae > Agapanthus > Agapanthus africanus. The sequence continues at coordinate 553,447,043 of JASDDO010000031.1, forward strand.
AAACAACTCGGGCGGTGATGAACACGGTTGCACGGAGAGTAACTGGAGTGAATACAATGGTCTGATTCCAAAAGGCCGAACTGTGCTACGCCCGATACGCGATCGTGCTGCTGCCGCTGCCGGACCCTCATCGACACGTGTCCAGGCAAGTTCCATACTTGCTACAGGCTAATTTGTGTTGTTAAGAACTATAATCATATAGATTCCATACTTACTATTCTCAATAAATTATATGACGCAACTGTTCGATGCATGATCTCAATGGAAATCCTCATTTGATTTGACGGAACTCATTTTCATAGTCTGGCCCGTAAGTCCGTGAACCGTGTGTGTAAATTTCATTAGAAAATACGACTGTTAATGACTAAAATGAATACCCCTAAGTATACCCGTAAAACTGGAACTTTCCCGTATCTGAAAACCGTTAAAATCACCATAAATTATATACATACTGAAATGATGCGTTAGAGGGCTTAAATCGAAGCCGACTCGACGAAATATAACCCTATGCAAGTTGCTAATGGTTTCTGTACTTAAATTGTGACGATATTTGGATCGGAGTGCGGCTCTGGACTGCAGTCCAGAGAGACTCTGGTTACTGTTTACTGTTCAATAATGTGTGCCACCTGATTTCATGAACTCGTATGTTGCGGAACTTTGCAGTTTATTAAAGGTGAATCTTTTATCTAAATAACACAAGTGGTTTCATTCCGTTTCATCGTCGTTTGCTATTTAATTTGTAAATAAAAAGGGCAGGACGTATAACAGTCCAGAACAGATTCAGAAGTGACAAACTAGTGATAAACAGTGTGTAACTTTCGACGTACTAACGCGATTGAGAATCCGTCTGTTGCGTTGAATACCCTACTAAAAACCATAGATATCATTAAACTGTAGCGTCGCTAAATTCCGATCCCTACTGGGGTTAAAATGCGTTGCAAAACGGACTTCCGATTCTGAAACCGGATTTCCAGCCGTGAACGCTTAAAATGAAATGGCTATATCTAGTGATCCTGAAACCCGATTGACGTGAAACCAAATTCGCTGGATAGACAATCACACATACTAATTATCCCCTGTTCATTGTTTCGCTAAATTTTGGCATATATTATTTATGATAAATTATGCAAGTGGTAGGACACCGACATAAGACATCTTAATCCCGCCTTCCATACTGTTTTCTCATCACATCATATGTATATGTTATCGCATTAGTAGCCTAGTGATCATGTGTATTACCCAGTGTTAGGTATTAGTGGTGATTGTGGCAAGTACGTTAGTGTTCGTGCATGAGTGGATAAGTGAAAGTGACACGTACTTATACACAATCAGTGAACCCTACTATTCTATTGCATTGTCGACGTCTGTGGGACGCCTGTAAGTGTGACTATAAGTGGTATGAGACACTTATGGAAGCTCTTACATGGGTGTCACAGATAAGGCACCAGACACTGCCATTTATCTTAGGTATTAGTCGGGACGTGCTTGATGGAGATCCTGTCTCCAGTTCTCGCGCAGACTTGTCATGGACCGACCGGTATTTGAGGTTATGGTTGGCGTTTGATATAGACCACGGGGTGTAGGGTAGTTTGAGTGTGAGTTCAACAGAATCTCGGGAGTCCCATGCCGGCTTATATATATGGAGATATATGGAGATTTACAGGGTACATGATTATTACCGTGAGTTATATTTTGGGCCCGTGGTCCCTTACCCTTGGGTCCTACCCTTGGGTGGAGGACACTCGCGAGTGGTTGACTCTCACACTTGGACTGACGATAGGCTTAGTGACATGTGCGGTGAGACTTAGAGACTGATAGGGATAATGGCATTGATATACATTACTTACTGTGTTGACATACCTGGCATACTATTTTACTGCTTTATTGTTCACCTGATCTATTGGACACTTCATTGGTTACTCCATGTTCATATCTGTACCGTCTTGATTTACTGTTATATATCTATTATCACTCTTCGAGTTGCCACTTGCATCTTTATATATATATCGCTATTGTGTCGCTCTGACGACCTGAGTATGCATGCTCATTGTGAGGAGTGGATCTAGCCGGGACCAGGACCAGACGTACATCGAGGACATCTTGATCAGCTATCCAGAGCTATACTCTTTTTACCTCCATCAGGTCAGTTCTTTGTATTTGTTTTGTTTCAGATACTGCATTTCTCATTACCTGTGCGATGTTTACTGATTACCACGTAAAGCTAGAAGCCAAAGTGTGACTACGGCAGGATATTTCCTTGACCGCAGGAGCATGGCTGGCCTTGTCAACCCCTCGTATTCCGTATTTTGGGAAGCGGGGCGTGACATGGTTTTTTTGGTATCAGAGCCAGGTTTTGCTTCGTTTGGGATTGCAGTTCCGTGTAGTGTTTGACAATCTAAGACATCCTTCAGTCTGGATTGTGAAGTTGTTATTCTTGATCTTGATTCACATAGTGTATTCGGCTATGCATTTTGATCTATCCGCTAGGGTTTGAGTGACTTGGAGTTCTACAGTGATTTCCACTTGTAATAAATTTCATCACATCTGATATTCTTGAACCCTTACCTAATCCATATTATATTTTGATTCTTATACCTTGTGCCTTATATCGTCCTCAAAATTGTTGTTTCAGGACCATGTCTTCTAACGACTCTTCCTCTATCTTCACTCCCCAGAATCAGGCCGTAGAGATCTTGACTGCACTGCAAAGTCTGAAGGAAGCCCAGGAGTGAACAAACGACCTGTTAGTTGAAGGACTGAGAAGGCAGGTGAATCAGGCACCAACGAAAGTCTCCAATCGTAAAGGGATCCCTGTTAGACGAGGAAAAGAGGGGAAGATGAAGCGCCCATTTGTTTTCCCGCGACAGAAGCAGCAGAAGACCCAATGTTGTGGGTACTGTAAGAGGCCAGGACATCTTCAGAGGGATTGTCGCCGCGTCCAGGGGAAATGCCTGATTTGCGGATCCAGCGAATATCTTATCAACGGTTGCCCTAAAAGGAAGGAGCTACAAGGAGGAGACTCGTCCACACTCTTCACTTCTGCCAAGTGATGATTATTGCGTAGTTCAAACTTCGAGGATAGGGCGGACCCAGCGCAGGATTCAACTCGCGTGACGAGAATGCAGCGGTCTAGTAATCGAAGAAGAGTTATCACATTTTCTGCTTTTAATAAAGTGTTGTCACTTGTAAATATTTCTCTTTTCGTTTGAGATCCTGTATCCGTTAAACTTTTGGCTGAATGTAATAAAATTCTGAGTTGTGATGTATGTATCGTTCCCTTTTCCCTCACTTTACTTATACTATTCGTTGCATCAGTATTCTAGATTTTGTTTTTCAGTTCTTGCTTACCGCATATTTTTCTTGTACTCCATATCCTTGATTATTCCCCTAATATGTTCCACTGTCTGATCATGACCCTTTCTTTTCAGGCCATGGCCCAACCTGGAGCAGCGCCGCATCTAGATGAGGATGCACAGTCATGCGTTTCCTTAGACCGCATGCTGGTGAGTTCTGACGATGAGGTCAACGATTCCCAGGTCATTTTCGGAAACAGCGATTCCGAGGACGAAGGAGCCGCCGCCCCAGAGGTTGACATGATAGGAGATTCCGACGAAGAGGAAGGAGACCCTGAAAAGAACCCGATAGAGGAAGATCCCGAGGAAGGCCCGATTGAAGAAAATCCAGTGGAGGAAAATCCCATGGAAGAGAATTCAGAAGAAGAGAATCACATGGAAGCAGACCTCGATGAAGAAGCTCCAGCCGAGGAAGAAGGACCAGAAGAACAAGACCCTGCGGTGGAAGAACTCCCAATGGCGGTCTCTGCGAGGCGCTATGGAAATGGACGTCCCTACCTGAGCGCGCGAGCCTACCGTAACCTGCTGAACCTTCACAACCGCGACTGACGGGATTTTTAGATGTTGTCTTCTCTGGCCAAATAAATTTGTGTATAGTTTAGGGCCATCTCCGCTTTTCGAGAGTGATTTGTTTCGAATTTTCTGGAATGAAATAAAATTGGCTGAGTTCGCTAATCTTTTGATCTTCTTGGTTCACATGATGCTTGGCTGTTTCCCCTGTACATTTATTTTCTCCTGAGATTCTTTACCGTTCACCCTTACACCCTGGACTGACCTGACCCCAATCGCTTCGACCTTCAGTCTAAAGCCGTCACACTCCGATCTTTTGAATGAGCCACACTCCATTGTAATCCCTACCCTAGCTAGCCCTATACATTTTTATGCTTTTCCCTGTTACCCTAACTATATTTAGGGACATCATTATTCGAAAATTTAGTTTTCATTATTTTGTATTTATCGATGAGTGCGTGTTATTGACTACTCCGTTTTATGTATTTTAAGTACACTACTATTATTCTCATTTTTCGGTAGCGCGACCATATGTATTACACATATTATTTTGGTGCTATGCTTCTTATTTTCACCATGTGGCTTTCTAAGTTATGTTAAAATGGTTTGATTGATACGTTATTCTAAAAAAAAAATGTTTTAAACCACCGACAAGTCCTTCACCGCTTCATTATGATTATGCCTTATACTTATTATTTCTGCTATGCTACTTTTGATATACTTATATGTGCACATATTTGGGTTTCGATTTTATCGAACACGCCTCGAATATTATTGTTCGTTATTGTTATTTATATTCTCGTATACATGTAGTTTGCCCTTATAGTTGTTCCTGCCTTATACTTATTTAGACTTATCCTTTTTGGTATGTTGTTCTTACATATATAAACCTTCAAAATTTCATCCACCCATTTTAAGTAAATCATTATGTGTTAGTTTGCGATATAGTAGCGTTCGATTATGGTTTTACAACTTATCGTTTATTTTAAATTTTGAGGACGAAATTTTTGTAAGGGTGGTATGATGTAATACCCGGTTCCTTTTTATACACCAATATCCGTATTTTATAAAATGGGTTTTACTTACAAATCTATTTACTTATATCTACAAATTATTTGTAGTATTTTAAATCCCCAACCCTTTTTATTCTCCATATATATATATATATATATATTCCCTCTCCCTTAACCCAAATCCCACAGCCAATCCAAATTAATTTTATTAACATTAAAATCCCCAGCCCACTTTTCCCATTCAATTAAACCCCTCAGCCCAACACCCATTTCCCCTTTTTATTAATAAATCCCTAAAGCCCAGCAGCCGGCCCCTTTTTCATTCTCTTACTGTTTCTTTTTATTTTTATTTTTGCAACCCCAACCCAGCCCGTTTTCCTTTTATTAAAATTAAAACCCAAAAATCCTATTTTTCCTTCGGCCCGCTTCCTTCAGCCCATACCCTAAGCCCACACCTTCTGAACCCGACCCGCAGATGCCTAACTCCACCCGACCCGCTTCGCCCCTTCATCTTCTCCCAACGGCTACTTCCTTTCCCGCTCACTCGATCCACTATCTTCGTCGCACCTCACGCCCACGCCCACGCCTTGTCGTTTCCCCCGACTAGCGCGTCCCCTCGCGATCTACTCAGCCTACTCCCCTCTCTAACCCTTCGTCGCCTCCTTTTTCTCTCACCCTCAAGATCTAAAACTTCTCAAATCTCCATCGTTCACCCAAGAACCCAACCTCAAACCCACTGCCTTTATCACTCGTTCAACTCCCGCCGCCGCCGACGACGACAACTACGACCGCCTCGTCCCCTCTCCCTTCATCCCCTCGCACCACGAGCCCGAGACCTTTCTCCACCCTCACACCCACCTCCTCTGTCACAGCCACGCCCTCGCCTGCCCTAGTCGCCGACGTTCACCCCTTCGTCGTCGACCAGTGCCTCCTCGCCTTCATTCTCTTCTCCTCCTCTCTCCCCCCACCTACTTCCCCGACTCACACCCCTGCACGACCAACGAGGACCCAACCCATCAATCGTGAATGTGTTACGCCGACGCCGGAGCTCTCACCACCATCGACGTCTCCCTCACTCCCCCTCTTCCTCGGCAACGTATCACCCTCTCCCTCACGGTAACATCTCTCTCTCTCTGCAACTCCTCTCTTTCTCTCCCTGTCTCTCTCTCTCTCAATCTCTGTCTCTCTCTCTCTCTCTGAATCTTTTTCTCTCTCTGTTTCCCTCTCTCTCTGTGTTACTCTCTCTCTCTACATCTCTCTCTCTGTTTCTCTCTCTCTCTCTCTCTGTTACTCTCTCTCTCTCTCTACATCTCTCCCTCTCTGTTTCCCTCTCTCCCTCTCTACATCTCTCTCTCTCTCTCTAACTCTCTCTCTATTTCTCTAAATCTCTCTCTGTTCTCTAAATTTCTCCCTCTCTCGCAGATCAAAACCAGAAACAACTCGGGCGGTGATGAACACAGTTGCACGGAGAGTAACTGGAGTGAATATAATGGTCTGATTCCAAAAGGACGAACTGTGTTGCGCCCGTGACGCGATCGTGCTGCTGCCGCTGCCGGACCCTCGTCGACACGTGTCCAGGCAAGTTCCATACTTGCTACATACTAATTTGTATTGTTACGAACTATAATCATATAGATTCCATACTTACTATTCTCGATAAATTATATGACGCAACTGTTCGATACATGATCTCAATTGAAATCCTCATTTGATTTGACGGAACTCATTTGCATAGTCTGGACCGTAAGGCCGTGAACCGTGTGTGTAAATTTCATTGGAAAATACGACTGTTAATGACTAAAATGAATACCCCCAAGTATACCCGTAAAACTGGAACTTTCCCGTATATGAAAACCGTTAAAATCACCATAAATTATATACATACTGAAATGATGCGTTCGAGGGCTTAAATCGAATCTGACTCGATGAAATATAACTCTATGCAAGTTTCTAATGGTTTCTGAACTTAAATTGTGACGATATTTGGATCGGAGTGCGGCTCTGGACTGCAGTCCAGAGCGACTCTGGTTACTGTTTACTGTTCCATAATGTGTGCCACCTGATTTCCTGAACTCGTATGTTGCGAAACTTTGCAGTTTATTAAAGGTGAATCTGTTATATAAATAACACAAGTGGTTTCATTCCATTTCATCGTCGTTTGCTATTTAATTTGTAAATAAAAAGGGCAGGACGTATAACAGTCCAGAACAGATTCAGAAGTGACAAACTAGTGATAAACAGTGTGTAACTTTCGACGTACTGATGCGATTGAGAATCCGTCTATTGCGTTGAATACCCTACTGAAAACCATAGATATCATTCAACTGTATCATCGCTAAATTCTGATCTCTACTGGGGTTAAAATGCGTTGCAAAACGGACTTCCGATTCTGAAACCGGATTTCCAGCCGTGAACGCTTAAAATGAAATGGCCATATCTAGTGATCCTGAAACCCGATTGACGTGAAACCAAATTCACTGGATAAATAATCACACATACTAATTATCCCCTGTTCATTGTTTTGCTAAATTTTGGCATATATTATTTATGATAAATTATGCAAGTGGTAGGACACCAACATAAGACATCTTAATCCTACCTTCCATACTGTTTTCTCATCACAGCATATGTATATGTTATCGCATTAGTAGCCTAGTGATCATGTGCATTACCCAGTGTTAGATATTAGTGGTGATTGTGGCAAGTACGTTAGTGTTCGTGCATGAGTGGATAAGTGAAAGTGACACGTACTTGTACACAATCAGTGAACCCTATTATTCTATTGCATTGTCGACGTCTGTGGGACGCGTGTAAGTATGAATATAAGTGGTATGGGACACTTATGGAAGCTCTTACATGGGTGTCACAGATAAGGCACCAGACACTGCCATTTATCTTGGGTATTAGTCGGGACGTGCTTGATGGAGATCCTGTCTCCAGTTCTCGCCCAGACTTGTCATGGACCGACCGGTATTTGAGGTTATGGTTGGCGTTTGATGTAGACCACGGGGTGTGGGGTAGTTTGAGTGTGAGTTCAACAGAATCTCGGGAGTCCCATGCCGGCTTATATATATGGATATATATGGAGATTTACAGGGTACATGATTATTACCGTGAGCTATATTTTGGGCCCGTGGTCCCTTACCCTTGGGTCCTACCCTTGGGTGGAGTACACTCGCGAGTGGTTGACTCTCACACTTGGACTGACGATAGGCTTAGTGACCTGTGCGGTGAGACTTAGAGACTGATAGGGATAATGGCATTGATATACATTACTTACTGTGTTGACATACCTGACATACTATTTTACTGCTTTATTGTTCACCTGATCTATTGGACACTTCATTGGTTACTCCATGTTCATATCTGTACCGTCTTGATTTACTGTTATATATCTATTATCACTCTTCGAGTTGCCACTTGCATCTTTATATATATATCGCTACTGTGTCGCTCTGACGACCTGAGTATGCATGCTCAGTGTGAGGAGTGGATCAAGCCGGGACCAGGACCAGACGTACATTGAGGACATCTTGATCAGCTATCCAGAGCTATACTCTTTTTACCTCCATCAGGTCAGTTCTTTGTATTTGTTTTGTTTCAGATACTGCATTTCTCATTACCTGTGCGATGTTTACTGATTACCACGTAAAGCTAGAAGCCGAAGTGTGACTACGGCAGGATATTTCCTTAACCGTAGGAGCATGGCTGGCCTTGTCAACCCCTCGTATTCCGTATTTTGGGAAGCGGGGCGTGATAATTATTATTATTATTATTATTATTATTATTATTATTATTATTTGAACGCAACGAAGCCCACCGGCCCCGTGTGCCCCTTTCGAAGCACTAAATAGGAGATCCCGTGTTCGATCCCGGGATCTCTCCCCCCACAAACTCTTACTGCCCACCACTGTGCTATGTGCCGCCCGCACTTTTTATTACTTATTATGAAAGTAGTTTTAACATTTCTTTTGGAAAAAAATGGATAGAGTCAAAAAGATGCTAGTTGTATAAAACATTGCAGTAAAATTATGAAATAATAGAAATCATAAGATAAAAATTAAAATGGGTTTTTTACCTCACGTCCCTTCTGAACTGAGATAATTTCCTGTGTTCCCCTTAATTGGACTATTTACCCCACTCCCCCTAATCCTTTAGGTTACTTCTCCGGCTCTCATTTAATTTTTTCGGTCTCCCCAAAACTCTATCGTTATTCTTATTACCCCTCAACAGCTCGCAGTCAGTTTCAACTTGAGAATTTCCTCCAATTCTTTGATCTCTTTCTGCTCTCTTATAATCTTCGATCTTTCTCAAATCCATAGTCAATATCATCGTAAAGGGTTCAGATCTTCAAGAAGACGGCATAAACAGCAATATATGAAGGTAAGCAAGCCTCCACTTCCTCTAATCATAGTTATTTTGTAGGGTTTTCTTCATTCTTCGATATTTCTCAAATCCACCGAACTGTCGTCACCTCCCTAACAGAGTTAAATGAATATTTCTTTTAAGATACTGTTTCTGACAGTTAGGGGTATTGAAACAAAAAAAGTTACCAAACAAAGAAAAAGAGCATTCCAGTAAAAGAGACTGCCAAATACATTGTCCGAGATACAAGGATGAGCAAAACAATATTCAAGGTTCTGAAGTTCCCTCTCAGCCTTCTCCACCATGTCATAGCGGCGTCCCTTGTGAGGTGTATCCGTCCATCTATCAATGCCACACCCACTAGCTAAAGTAAACATGGTAGCCCTCCGAGCCTGTATGCCACTCAGGATACGGGTGGAACGGTCTCTCAGAGACTCTGTAATCAAGTGAGCCTCATAAATAGAATTGAGCTTATCCTCGGCGGCATCAAACATCGCCAGGGTCATCTCTGCAGGATGGGAAAGGATGGTGTCGAGGATGGCAAGAAAGATCATTCGAAGATAAGGGGACTCAAGCGGAAGGGCGGATCCAACACATCCCTCGATCTCGGCCAATATAGCCTCACATTGAACATCGGTGAAATGGTGATTCACCAAACGTGTAGCAGAACCAGGAACGATGGCCCTGATAGGTACCTCTCAGGATTGCAAAGAATAATTCAATCCGGCATTGCAAGCCATTACCTTCGTCTTGCAAGAAACAAGGAAGAAGATGTAACAACCCAAATTTTCTTATACCCTTTTTCTATACAAATTTTTAAATTAATTTTTTTCAAAATCCACAAAAGGGTATTTTAGCCTGAGTACAAGATATAGGTAATTATTTTGTTTTTAATTACAAGCTACAAGAATGTAATAACTCAATTTTTAGTGTACAAGAAATTACTTTAAATTTAATGAATACTAGGAGTATTTATTCTTGCTGCTATCATTTTAAGTAATTAAATACCACAATAATTACAAGAAGGAGCTTGTAGCTCATTGGTAATACCTTGCACTGCTGAACCAAGCCACCAGAGTTCAAATCCCATACCCCACATTATTTTTAATATTGATTTTTTAAAAACCTTTAGAATACCGAGAGTTTACACGTGCATATCTCACAAAAACCCCACTACACCCAAACATGTAACACTTGCAGGAGTTAGATGAACCGTCGAGAGGGATCCAGGCCACCGGACTCGGCCGGGAATCGGCCAACTCGGTCTTGACTCGGCCGACTCAATGCTCCGACCGAGTCACGGCCGAGTCACCCCCGATTCGGCCGATTCCGGCGATGGTCACAACATGAAAGTTTTGTCTTTTCGTATTCCCTATGTACCTACAAAATTTCAGCTTCAGACCACTTCCAGAGCTCTTCTAAAACCCCAATTACTACACTTTTAATACATTTTTTTATTACATTTTATCACATTTTTATTTTTAACTTTTCATCTACCCGAGCCCTAGCCTAACCCTATAAATACCAACCCTACATACTGCCCTCTCACCCCCAAAATCTTGAGCTACTCTCTCAAAAGTTTTCCAAGAAGTGTGTGCTTTGAAAACAAGTTCGCGGCGAAGCTCCGACGAGATTCTGACGGAATTCCGGCGACGTTTTTTAGAAACAACCGGCGACGAAGCAACGCCTCGACAACTCATCTAGTTCCCCTATACTCTTTAGTATAGATCGAAACCCGTAAGTCCCATTCTTCCCTTCTTTCTACTTCTCAAAAATACGAACTTATGAAACCCGACGGAAATCGGAACAAACCGATTTTCGATTCGGTTTTCTATAAAATCTCACTTGTCACCAATTCCATAATACCTAAACTTATTCATGATGACTATTAATCACATAACAATTAATTCGGACAAAGTTTCTCACATGAAATGATAGCTTTTGCAATATCGTATTCTTTTTCACATTAATACCGTAATGTTTATTTTTCTTCTTCTAATCAATTCAATCATTCCTAAACATCTTCATCTTGACCATTAAACTTATAAAAATCAATTTGAATAAGTTTTCACACATGAAATGATAACCTTTTCAATTTACCGTATTTTTCACTTTAATACCATGAAGTTTCAATTTCACATTTAACCCCTTAACCTTAATATACATTTAAAATAGAGCACGAGGTAACGACCTACCTCCACACACACGCAAATACAACCCTAAAATGATATCATCAAAACTTAGAATACGATAAAACGAAACTTTCATTAAAATACCATAATCTTCATAAAACCATTCTTAAAGGTTTTAGATTTGTTACACTTTTAAGTAAATATTTCTTACTAGGAAAATACGATAAGTTGTGGATATCGATAGTTTATCTAAACTGACTTTGTGATGTCTAGGCAAGTGTGTCTAAGGCAAGTGGTTACTTAATTAGGGCCACTACTTGTAGTGGAGAGTCTCACACTTACCTGGCACTTACCAGGCCGCAATTGGCGGTGAAGAGGCGATTTGAGGCTTCTAACGACTTGTCGTTTATACCATTTAGAAATAGGCTAGTTGGCTTAGGAAACCCTAGAATCTAAAATACGGAAAACTACACTTTGCAAATAAATACCTTTTATTTTATAAAACCGTTTTCTAAAAGATTAGTGTTTTACAATCTTTGCAAAGCGCCGCTATAACCCATCTTTGGGGAACCCGTTCGGGATCGTGCGGTTTATCGCGTACCCTCGGGCTAGTAGTGCGAGATTCAGACCTCCGCAAGGAGCATTCGGTCTCGAAAGGTTTAAAATACGACAACTTAAGAAAATGAGAGTTTTGAAATATAAAATATTTATTAAAATTATTTTTATAAACATATGTATATCTATCTTTTTAATACCTATTTTATTATAATATAAATTTTCCACCTTTTTCTAAAAATCACAAGAATAAGTTTTATACTAAAATACCATGAACTTCAAATAATCAATATTACAGATAAATACCCTTATTTATAAAACTAGGAAATTTTCACTAGAAATGTCATAACATAAAATCCACCCTCATTACAACTCTAAAGACGAACAATAAATACTTGAGGTGTATTTTGAAAAGTATATAAAAGTATTTTTACATAAAACCCCCTCAAGTTTTATAAATTACCCTAAGAACCCTAACAATTATAAGACCTCGATTCACAATTCTGATTGTCTGACTCGGGTTTGAGTCTGATTAATCTAACTTGAATATGATTCAAGTCAACCTATAATCTACAAGATTCCAATTCAAAATGAACACATGAATCCATGAATACAATTATCAATTTATACAATTTGGCTGAACCGAACCATGGATATATTCCTTTTACATGATTCCCAGTATTTTATTTACATGACTCTACGGTTATAACCGTTTCCTGATATCTTGGTTTCGGACAGTCAGTCAATCAATCTTACAACCAATACAGTTTACAAGATAACAATACAAACAAGACATCGCGGGGTTCAAGGGGTAGATTGGTACGGAAGGTGTTAAAGGTGGCATGGGACGGTAAGATTAAGACACCTAACATGAATCCAATTGCTATTGTACCATGGCATAAACGGTTCCTTGAGTTCCTGATACCTTAGTCTCCGGGGCAAGTGAGACTCCTCTCGTATACACTGGCATCCTTCTGTACCAAGCTACAAACAACAGTATTAACATGAAATACAACAATATAATAATATAATACAACTGTAAAAGCTACTCTCTCTCTCTTACTCTCTGTCTATTCCTCCCTTATCTTTGGGACTTACCGAGCGACCTGTTCGTTGACGACATTCTGTTTCTCTCTTTTTTGAATGTCGTCAGGTGGTTTGGACCCGGCGGAGATCGAGCCATCTCAAGAAGACTTAGAGCAATTTGCCGAAGACCCTGCACTTTAGTTCATTGTACACTTTTTCTTTCTGTACTTTTCATTTCCTATTATGCCACTGTTTAGGCATCTTTTTATTTCAGTTGTATTTCCTTTCATGTATTGTACAAAGAATGTTAATAAATAAAAGCTACTGTTCTTTTATATCTTATCTCTTGTGTATTTATTTTATGTTGCTTAGATACGCTTAGCGTATGTACTTCTGAGTATATACATAGTGGGCCTCGTCGCGTCCCCTTCGCTGTATACCGGGAAGCGGGGCGTGACAGAAGAGGGATGGACACTCCCCAATAATAGGGAAAATGCTAGAACCCTGCATGAGAAATGGCACAAACTCTTCCCTGGCATTGACCGGAAAGCACGAGAAAAGGAAGGCGGACACCCCATAGTAAGGGTATCTGTCTATAACATTTTGGAAAATTATAAATATTAAATTATAATTTAAAATACGGATATAATGAGTTTACAAAAATAATATCGCATATAAATTTTGGTATCGGATTGATATCCGCAAAAATGTAATTATTTTGGAGAAAATGAGATATATATGATATCTTATAAAATGACAAGTGTTTTGTTTTTAATATGATATGAGATTTTATTATAATGATTATGCTATTTAAGTGTTATGATAAGTATATTATTTCTTTTAAAATCAAGATTTTTAGATTTTTAGTAACATAAAGGTATTTATATGTAGGGGTAATTATTTGCAAAATGTATCGGGTTTTAAAATGAGAGTGGTTAGTATATATTAGGTTTTACAATAAACCCTTACACACAACTTAACACACATGTCATGTCATGCTTCCACCTCATGTTTCTACCTTTACACCTCCTACTTGCTCTACACAAATTATTGACACTTCCTACTGTTTCCCCAATCAGAGCAAGGCTCTGTTTGAATTTTGAAAATTCAAATTTTTGAAGTAACGCTTCAGATCCCGTGCACTGCACGCAACGCGCCACGTGTCAGAAGTTGACACGCCAGCACAACGCCCAAGGCAGTGCGTCCAATCAGAGCAAGGCTCTTTAAAAAACAAAAGCAACGCTCAGTTGCGCAAGCGCACCGCTGCGCGACACGTGTCTGCGCAGTTGCGCAAGCGCACCGCTGCGCGACACGTGTCTGCGCAGTTGCGCAAGCGCACCGCTGCGAGACACGTGTCTGCGCAGTTGCGCAAGAGCAGTTGCGCAAGCGCTTCATTGTGCGACACGTGTCACTCACTGGGGGAGTTGCGCAAAACAGAATAAATCTTGTTGAAACAAGAAGATTTTCTTGTATAAGGCAGGAGCCTTTGGATCAAAGATCCAACGGTGGGGAAAATTCCCCAAATCACTCAGAGAAAGATCTCTGTAAAAAATCTAACTAATTTATGAGCACTATAAAAAGGACCCCAGACCTCATTTCAAAGGGGCATCAAGATCTTGCTAAAAGAAAGAAGAGAGAAAGAGAACTCTTGAGGATTCTGGAAGAATACAAAAAAAAAAAGGTAAAACCTTTAAAAGAGAAAATTCTCTTAGGGACAGATCATTGATCTAAGAACAAGATCATGGATCTTCAATAAATAAATAAATAAGTAAATAAAATAAAAAGAAGTAGTGCCTTGTACTTGTTATGAACCCTTGGTTCTCTGAAATAAGGAAAAACAAGAAAAGAAGAAAAAACTTGTTTTTCTTTAGATCAAAGGATTAAAAAGTGCTCTGCACTTCTGTTTCTTGAAGATTCTCAATGCAATGCATTGCTTGAAGGGCCAGGCCCAAATTAAATTGCAGAGCAATAAAAGGGAGGGCCCAAATGAAATTGATACTCTGCATCATTTATAAATAGGCAGAGCCCAAACAAAATAATAAATAATGCAATGCATTATCTTAAAAGGGGCAGAGCCTAAATAAAGGTCCAACAGAGACCAAGATTTAATGCTATGCATTATTAAAAATGGGCCAAGCCCTAGCACAGGCCTAATAGGCCAAAAAACAAATAAAAGTGTTGAATATTCTGAACTGGACTTAGCCCAATCGTGGCCGTAAGTCCTCAAATTAAATTGACTGAGCACAATTGCTCTCTCTCTCTCTCTCAAATCAATTTATATCCGGTTCGAGGGTACATCTCTGAGCTCCTCTGACACATTTCGCTGTAATCATTCAACGACGTCAGAGAGGTGACGGGTCCCAACGACCACATACGTCAATATGGACTGCGGGGTCCTTAAACTCGTGGACCGAAACGTCCTTAAACTAATGATGGACCGAAACGTCCTTAAACTAATATCGGACCGAGACGTCCCTAAACTAATATTGGACCGAAACGTCCTTAAACTAATGATGGACCGAAACGTCCTTAAACTAATATCGAACCGAGACGTCCCTAAACTAATATTGGACCGAAACGTCCCTAAACTAATGTCGGACCGAGACGTCCCTAAACTAATATCAGACCACCACGTCCCTAAACTGGAATATGGACCACTACGTCCCTAAACTGGCGATGGACCACCACGTCCCTAAACTGGAAAATGGACCACTACGTCCCTAAAATGGAATAATAGAGCCTCCAAATGCTCTTTTGCCGGATCTAAACGGTCCCGTTTAAGTTGATCTTAGCCCCAAATACGGCTAACGTATCCTCAGACATTTAAATGAATGATAAAACTCCAAATCAACTTTGGTTCAAGGGTACATCTCTGAACTCCTCTGACACCTGTCGTTGTAATCCTTCAACGACGTCAGAGAGGTGACGAGTCCCGACGGCCAGATATTAAATCGATCATCACGTTAAGTTGATCTTAGTCCAAAATAGGACTAACGTATCCTTGACGAACGTTTAAGTTGATCTTAGCCGCAACGCGACTAATGCATACTTAAACTAAAAACACCAAACCCAAATCTAAGTAAATACGGATTTGGACTAATCCACGTCCTACGGACGACGGCATTACTCAGTCTCCGTATACAATCCACGGGCAACCACAAATAAAACAAACATACACGACACGAAGTGAAATTCTGGAGAAGGAGAAAGTTGTTACCGCGATGCGGTAGCGTAATTAACTGCAGGGGCTTGCGCCTGCAGGGAAGAGCGTCCCCACAATCAAAAAACCCCTCACCCTGTGCTACATCGGCCGCATCCGTCTAAACCTCCGATATACGGTGCCATAAATCAACTTGGCAGCTTCGGAGAGATAGACGGATAAAACCATATAGCATCTGCCCCGAATCTCAGGCTAAACGCGAAGTCGTCGGCCGTCTTTCGGAGGGGAACAGATTCTGGCACGCCCGGTGGGACCTTTTCCTCTTTCCACTCCACACTTCGTGTGTCGTCTTCGCGAACCAATCGCGGTTTGTTAAATGGTTGCCTTCGGATTTCGAGTTACTAAGATTTGGTCTTTTGTCTGGCGCAGAACTCAAGCATCCATGGATTCTAACTGCACCAACTGTGCGAAGTACCACTGCAACGGACGCTCCAACTCACCTAGAGGTGTAACATATGGGCCCCAAGCGGCCTCTTTCCTCGCTCTGCCGGTAGAACAGGTGACCCAGGCCACCACCGGCCTGTTTTTCGGGACCATGGTCCCACCTACAAGCTTCTCTATGCCGATACCTGCACCGGAAGTGAACAAGAAGTCGGTGTTCGACCGGCTCAATGCTACCACGACCCTTGTCAACGGGTCGTCCGCTACCAAACCGACAGCCTCTGTTTTCACCAGGCTGAATCAGAACTCTAAATTGGCTGTCCCAAAGAGGGCAACGGCCGCTGTTCCGGAAGTCGTTAAGGCGGCTTCTCCCGCCAAAGAGTCAGTCTTTTCAAGACTGATGATTCCTGCTCCTGCCCCTGCACGAAGATCTGTCTTTGACAGATTGGATATTACCCCGCAAGGAACAACCTCAGTCTTTAAGAGGTTAACACCAGCGGCGCCTCATTCAGACAGGGGGCAAAAATAAGTTATCTCTATCGCTGAGCCAATCCCAACGGCTCGTCGTGCTTGACGTCGCCATTGGCAACGAGTAAGAAAGGCAGGGGGCAACTCCCCCTCAGGGCTAACTCCACCGGCTCCAGCAGTGGAAGTCGACGCTGCTGTTCCAACTGGGAACAGCTTTGAACTGCTGAGGAGGGTACGGAAGAACTCTCCAATCGCTACATTGAAGAGATCTCCTCCACCTGCGGAGAGAGTTCCAGAAACGAAGCGAGAACAGCCCCCTCAACGGCTGTCTTCAAGGATTTATAAAGTTTGGCGAAGGGTTCAAGACTCTGTGATTGACCCAGGTCACTTTCGTCACCAGAAAAAGGCGAAGGTGGAAAAAGACAAGGGTTGTCCCCATTAAACAGCAGGGGACAGCAGCTGCTAGGGTGCCCCTTTCAATGGTTCCTTCAACCTCAACGGCCCACAAAAGAAGGAGGCCAGAGAAAACCCCCGCGTCAGCGGCAAAAGTTAAAAATGGTGAACCTAAACGCCCCAAGTCAGGGGGCATAACAGTTCATACGGTTTACATGGCATTGGGAAAAGAAGACAGCCGTACATCCACGGGTCATAGACCGCTTACACGGTCAATGACCAAGGCTCAGGAGCAGCAACATAAGCTCCAGGAAATAATGAACGCTATGGCCGCACTTACAAGGCCGAAAGAAACCCTGAAAACATCCTCAGAAGAACGTCAAGAACAAGAAACGGACGCCGAATTCCTTCGGCGCGTGCTAGAGAAGAAAGATAAAGAAGCTGCGGAGCAAGCATCCAACATAAAGAAAATGGCCCTCCTGTTCCAGGATATGGTGGGTATGATGATTCAACAAGATCCACCTGCTGAAGATCCCCCGATCATTCTTGAAGACGATAGGGGAGAGACATCGAATCCTCCACCGGCTCTATCCGCAGCTAAAGAGGATACCATATCAAAAGCTGATTTGGATGAATACATCGCCTAGCAAATACGGGTGCATCAGGCGACTGAAGCAGCCGGTCAGGTCGTAAAGACGGGGCGGCCATATCCGGGTTGGTACGATCAGATTAAGTCCCCGCCAGGTTATACAATTCCTAAGTTCCATGTCTAAAAGGGGACGGGCAATCCTCACCAGCATGTTGCCCAGTTCAGGGCGCTCTGCGGCAACACCGGCGGTGACGACAAGCTGTTGCTTCGCCAGTTTGTTGGAAGTTTATCAGATACGGCGTTCGAATGGTATTCTGAACTCCCAAATGACTCTATTAAAACCTTCGCGGAGATGGAGCTGCTGTTCACTCAGCGTTTTGCAAGTGCCAGTGAGCGTACCCCGATGACGGCACTGATTAACGCCAGGGTAAAACCCGGCGAGACGTGGGTTCAGTACGCTATACGATGGCGGAATTTATGGTCAAAGTGTGAGCAGCGCATTGAAGAAGCTCCCGCAGTTGGTATGTTTGTGGGAACCCTCGATCCACAAGCAACCATCTCACAATTTATGATGTTTTTCAAGCCAACTACCTTCCAAGCATTGATTGACAAACTAGCGCAAATGGATCAAATGGGCCATAAGCCTCCTCTTCCAAGGCCGGACTCCCGAAATGACAAAGGGAAGGGAAAAGCGATCGTCGTCGCTAATGCTCAACAACAACCAAGCGACCCGAAGCCAGTGGCTCGTCAAAATAACATGCGCCCGTACGTACCCCTTGAGGATAGGATGGGACGTCCTTATTCCTTTCCCCACGATAAAACGAAGAGGTTATTCGAGCTGGCGTTGCGCAACAGACTCATAAATCTGCCGGATCCAAAACGTCCGTTGCAACCAAGTGACGTCAACGAGCCCAACTACTGTCCTTATCATCGAGTACTAGGCCATCCGATCGAAGATTGCTACGTTTTCAAGAATTGGCTTGAGAACCAGTACCGACAGGGCAAGTTCGCGTTATCTGACAAATGGAAGGTGAATCCCCCGCAACCCCACACCTCTAAGGGGACGAATACACCGGGGGCAACATGTCCGTCATTGAAGAAGCTCCTTGGGAGGTTGTATTATCAGCCAAGACGAAGATGATGCTAAACGATCTCCAAACATGTCCAGCGATCAAGTGAAAGAACCCGTTGGAACCACAGGTCATTGAAGGGATGTTGAAACTGCGTACAACTCCAAAGACCGATGGTGGTGGCTCGAACACTCGCAGCCAGCCGTCAAAATCTTCAAAAAAGAAGAAGAAGAAATCTAAGAAGCCCGTGAAGCCTGGCGACAAGCGCACGGACTTACAAAAGCAAATTGACGCGCTGGATGAATACAACCAAAAGGCACGGACTCCCATTACGCTTCAAGAGTTCCTCAATCACGTCTTTCAAGAAGAAGATGAGGGAGAAAGTTCATCGGATGGATCCGAGGAATATGTAGCGAGCTGCCATATGATCTCCCATTCGATCACGAACGATGAAGAGACTTCCGGCACTAAAGCGCTGGGGGAAGATACTGAATCAAAAATTCCGGAGCTATCAGTCGAAATGATTGACGCGTTCCTTAACGAAGCTCGACTGAAAAGCAAAGCTGATCGAGAACGCGAGATGGCTATATTTGAAAGGGCTAAGCGCCAGCGACTTGATGAAAGAGCTGAGACGATCCCGCTGGAGCAAAACGCCTCCGCCGTTGACAAAAGCCAATTCAAGATAAAGAAAAGGTTCGCTAAGGCCACATCAATGGGCATGAAGCTACCATCCTCTGAAGGAAAAATTACTGGTGAAATAGAAATGCACCCCTCCTTTTGCTTATATCATCAGAAGGTTTCGCACCCCACTCAAGAATGCAAAGCTTTCGATAAATGGTGGCAAGGATATGTTGCTCGTCAACAACGCTTCAAGCGGGAAAAGCGTAAAACTCGTCGAGAGCAAAGAGATACGACCGAAGAGCTTAAAAGAACTACCGGCGATTGTCGCGTGGTTAACACTGGCGGGTCATAAGTGCCTACATTCGGGAGTGGTTCTGATGAAGAACTAGAACTTGCCCCTCTCTTTAAAGAGTCCGCTTCAAGAAAGGAAGAAGAGCCAAAGATTTGCGAAAATATCCAGCTACGCAATCGGACGTTACCTGAAAAGAATCTCGGACCCTTAAACAAGAAAGATAAAGGGAAAGAAAAGGTTTCTGAGGATATTACTTTAGATGACCAAGTTGCGGAAGAGCTAACCGCCAAGAATCCGCTGAAAAGAAATAAGGTGGATTACAATGTCTTGGCGCATCTGAGGAAGCTGCCCTCACAACTCAGCGTTCTTGATGCCCTGTTACTATCAAAAGAGGCGAGGGATTTTTTGATTAAAGCGCTACAAGAGCCGGACAAGTTCCAAGCCTTCCTGGCCGAAGAAAAGATGAAGGATGAATTGGAAGAAGTGCATACGGCCGACGTTGCTTTTGGCGATGAAGACCTTCTCCTTGGGACGCGCGAACACAATCGCCCTCTCTATGTCTCAGGATACTGTCATGATATAAAGATAGGCAAAATCCTAATCGATAATGGGTCGTCTGTTAATCTCCTCAACGTACGGGTGTTGAAGGAAATCTGCATGAGCGTCCAGCACCTTGTGCGGGACAAGATCACCATCTCCGGGTTCGACTCCCAATCGTCAAAGACTCTTAGATCTGTGATATTGACGTTACGCTTCGGGTTGCTCGTCACAGATATTAAATTCCATGTCATAGACGCCAAGACATGTTACAATGCTCTGCTCGGCCGACCATGGTTACACGAGTACAACATCATCCCTTCTACACAACATCAGTGTATGAAGTATTTTAAGGATGGTTTCGAGTATACCGTGACGGGAGAACTGAACCCGTTCTCTGTGAACGAGGTCCGCAAATACGAAGACGCCAAATACTTCTTACCGGATTTCGAAGACACGGAGAAGTGTCATAAGCCGGAGAACAAAACTAACTCAACCATCCCTGTCTTCGGCAGCGATACCGAGGAGGAGGAGGATATAGTTTATTCGGGTCCGCCCCAATACACCGAGCCGGGACCATCCGCCCCTTCACTGATCTTTGGTAGTGATTTAGAGGACGAAGTCCATGCTGTATTCCCTGCTCGGCTTTTAATACGAGCTTCTGCTGATGAAGAGCGAAGTCTGCAGATAGCCATGGTGCCGCTTGAACATTATAAAGAACTGGATGCACTCGACACCGACAGCGTGGAAGAATTGCAGGCATTTTATATCCCTCCCGGACGAAAAGGCGAGAGGGTAATCCTATTCTACCGTTCCGAAGAAACCAAGGTAGAAAAAGAAATCTGGCATGGCGCGGATTCTACGCTCGACAGGCTTCAGCCTATCCGTCTCCCCAGATATTATACGGAAGGTTTGAAAAAGCTGCTGAAACGCCAGGGGATATCCTTCAAGCAGACCGTTCGAAAAGCCAAATTCTATGACAGGGTCTGGAATGTTCCCGGGACTCAACGCAAGCTGCCTAATGGGAGAATGGAAACAAAAGGGCTTGGATACATCCGGTCAAAGAAGCGAGAGTTACTACCTGGCTGTTACGTCGTGTATGACCTTGACGAAGAAGCGGATGCTCAATGGGAGGACGTTAATCCTAAGCCAGTGAAAGTTCCAGATGGAAAGGAGCCCAGTCCGTCGTTTGAGGAACAAATGGGCAAACTCATAAGGGAAGCGGGTCAAAAAGTCCGAGATGATCACAATCGTGAAATGGCAATCTATGAGAAAGCCAAAACGCGGCGCCTCCTTCAACAGGCAGTAAAAGACGAAGACGCTGCCCCATGTCAACCTGATACAAAAAGGGCTCGACGCGGAGGCAGAAACAAGTCGAAAGGCCAAAGAAGCGCTCAACAGCAACAAAGCAGGGCTAAGAAGCCACGCAAACGGGAATCGAGCGTTATTGATCTATCCCTCATGAAGAAAATGGGTCGAGCATACTCGTTTCCTCGGGAAAAGACGAAGAAGATACTCGATCTTGCCCTAAAGCATCAAATGCTTACATTGCCGGAGTCTAAACACCCCGAACAAGCGGGCGAAGCCTCACACCCAGACTATTGCTCTTACCATCGAATGATAGGCCATTCTCTTGAAGATTGCTTCACCTTCAAGAATTGGGTCGAAGATCAGTACCAGCTTGGTAAATTCGCTCTGTCCGACAACTGGAGGGTAGCACCACCACAAAAGCACAAACCCAAGGTCACGAAAGAAAAACCAGTTCCACATTGGGACTGGAAGCGAATTCGTACCTGTCACATGATAACAATACTAAAAGGAGAACCCGAGAACATGGACAGCCTTCCTTGGTGCCTCGAAAACAGCAATGATGAGGTAATCTCAGAATTTCCCCCAGCTCCGAAAGAACTGGAGGATGGAATACATACCACTGCAGATAACCTCAAGAAAATTAAGTTGGGGACGGTAAACGATCCGCGACCGACATTCGTCAGCGAGCTGCTGTCTGAAGAGAGGGCGGCTGCGTTAAAGGACGTCCTTGTGCAGCATAAAGATTGCTT
This sequence comes from Agapanthus africanus, assembly GCA_030015575.1. NCBI lineage: Eukaryota > Viridiplantae > Streptophyta > Magnoliopsida > Asparagales > Amaryllidaceae > Agapanthus > Agapanthus africanus. The sequence goes on from JASDDO010000031.1 coordinate 553,469,628, forward strand.
CGCATGGAACTATTCCGAGATGCCGGGACTAGATCCAGAAGTTGCTGTACATAGACTAGCAATATCCTCGAACATCAAGCCAGTCGAACAGGCACCGAGAAGAATGCGACTCGAGCTTGAGATGAGCATCAATACCGAGGTCAAAAAGTTAATCGACTCTGGCTTCATCCAGGAAGTTCAATACCCTGAATGGATCGCCAACATCGTCCCAGTGATGAAGAAAAATGGGACAGTGCGCATATGCGTAGACTTCCGGGATCTTAATAAAGCTTGCCCGAAGGATGATTTCCCAGTGCCAGTCACCGAACTGATGATAGACAATACATCCACTCATGAGGTTTTCTCCTTCATGGATGGCTCATCAGGGTATAATCAGATAAAGATGCATCCCGAAGACCAGAAACACACCGCCTTCAGGACCCCTCTAGGTATATTCTGTTATAAAGTGATGCCCTTCGGTTTAAAGAATGCCGGTGCCACTTATCAAAGGGCCATGACAAAGATCTTCGATGACCTTATACACGAAATCGTCGAATGCTATATCGACGATCTCGTGGTTAAAAGAAAATCATACGAAGAACATCTCGAGCATTTGAAGACCGTATTTCAACGCCTTCGTCAATACAATTTGAAGATGAATCCTCTTAAATGTGCGTTCGGGGTTTCCTCGGGCAAATTCCTGGGATTCATCGTCCGACACCAAGGTATTGAGATAGATCCGTCTAAAATCAAGGCGATCATGGAAATGCTTCCGCCGAGAACTCTTAAACAGCTGCGATCTCTACAAGGAAAGCTCGCATACATTCGGCGGTTTATCGCTAATCTTTCAGGAAAGTGCTGTCCTTACAGTCACCTGATGAAGAAGGGAACCCCATTCGTTTGGGATCACAAATGCCAAGGCGCACTGGATGAGATCAAACAGTATCTGCAAAACCCTCCAGTGTTGGCTGCTCCAGTTAAGGGAAAGCCTCTCATTCTTTACACGGCCGCCCTTGAAGGTTCTTTAGGCGCATTATGGGCACAAGAGAATGACCAGGGGAAAGAAAGAGCACTCTACTACTTAAGTCGGGTTCTGCTGGGGGCAGAAAGCAATTACTCCCCCATTGAAAAACACTGCCTGGCGTTGATCTTCGCAATAACAAAGCTTAGACATTACGCATTAGCGCATGAAGTCCATCTCATTTCAAAGGTAGACCCTCTCAAATATCTAATATCAAAGGCCATATTGACGGGACGACTCGCTAAATGGGCCCTACTCTTAATGGAGTTCTCGATAACGTATCGACCCCTCAAGGCAGTGAAGGGTCAGGCCATAGCCGACTTCCTTGCTGAGCACCCGATACCTGCCGATTCTCTCCTGAATTGCGATTTGCCAGACAAGCATGCGTTTGATGCAATCGACAGTGGTGATACCCGTTGGGAGCTTTATTTCGATGGAGCATCTTCCATGAAAAAGCACAAACAAAGTACATCAATGATCAAATCGGGAGTAGGCCTTATCTTCGTGACCCCACAAGGAGGAATAATGCGCTTCGCCTTCTCCTTAACAGAGCCGAGAACGAATAATGAAGCTGAATATGAAGCTTTGATAGCAGGCCTCGAGATCGCCATTGACATGGGAATTGAAAGCCTCCTGATATATGGGGACTCCCTGCTAGTCGTCAGTCAAGTGAACGGCGATTACCAAACATGCAAACCGGAATTGGTAAAATACGGTGAAAAGGTGCAACAACTGCTAACCCAGATTCCCTCCTATACTTTGGAGAGCATACCGCGCGCGGAAAACAGCAAAGCGGACGCACTGGCCAAACTTGCTAAAGAATTGGCTGACGAGAACCTCGATGACGTTAGAATCGTGGTACAAAGCCGTCGAGTGCTTGCCCCAGCAGAAATATCTTTGGAATCATCCGAAGAAAAAGGAGCGAACGAGCAGACAACCCTGCAAGTAAAAGATTGGGAAAATACCAAGGATTGGAGAGAAATCTTCATAGATTACTTCAAGTCCCACCGAATGCCTGAAGAAGCGTCCACAAGACACCAGCTCGTGAAACGAGCCCCGTCTTTCGCCTTCGTCAACGATACTCTCTACAAGAGGTCATTTGATTCTTTGTGGCTGAGATGCTTAGGACCTGACGAAGCGAAAAGAGTCGTCCAGGAAGTTCACGACGGACTCTGCGGTTCTCATCAAGCAGGCCCTAAGATGAAGTTGAAGATAAAACGGATGGGCTACTACCGGCCCACAATGATTCAGGACTGCATCGAATATGCGAAGCAATGCCACTCATGCCAAATTCATGGGGACTTCATCCACCAGCACCCAAATCCACTACATCCAATGGTGGCTAGCTGGCCATTCGAAATGTGGGGGACTGACATAGTTGGCCCTATCGAACCAGCATCTTCTAGGGGACATCGTTTCATCTTGGCGACGACTGACTACTTCTCTAAATGGGCAGAAGCAGTACCGTTAAGAGAGGTAAAGACGGAAAATATCCTCCACTTCTTCAAGACGCATGTCATATATCGATTTGGAACTCCACGACGGATCATCTCCGATAACGGGCCATCTTACAGAAGTCACAAGATCAGTCGCTTTGCGCAACAGCATAATATAGACTGGAGATATTCCTCGGTTTATAACCCGCGAGCCAATGGACTAGCTGAAGCCTTCAACAAGACATTGACAAAAATATAAAGAAAACGGTGTCCCGAAATAAGAAAGATTGGTACAAAAGACTGGAAGAAGCTCTTTGGGCATATCGAACTACATTCAAGACGGCTACGAACACAACGCCATACGCGTTGGTGTTCGGTACAGAAGTAGTACTCCCCCTCGAGATAGAGTTACCCTCTCTACGAGTGGCAGTCCACTACGAGCTGACGGACGAAGAAAATGCTCACCTTCGGCTTGAGGAGCTTGACGCCCCTGATGAAACCCGGCTCATAGCGCAGCAAAATCTAGAAGCTTATAAAGCAAAGATGACGCGCTCATACGAAAGATTGACCCGACCGAGGACATTCCGCCAAGGCGAACTCGTGCTAGTGGTCAAAAGGCCTATGATCCCCAATCGCGCCAAGCGGGGAAAATTCGAGCCAAACTATGAAGGCCCGTACATCATAGACAAAGTCCACCAAGGTGGAGCCTATCTACTCATGGACATGCACGGTGAAAGGCCTTTCAGGCCGATAAACGGTCGCTTCCTAAAGAAATACTACGCCTAATGAGTTACGGCCTAGGTCAATGATAGATGACGACGACTATGTCCGCTCTCTGTCTTCCTAAGCTTAAGCTTTCTAAGTAGTAGCCAGCCTTCTCAATGACGGACCGAAATGTCCTTAAACTAATAGCAGACCGAAACGTCTTTAAACTACTACCGCAGCATCTTTAGGCTGACAAGATATAAAAAAAAATAAAAATAAAAAGAATAAAAAAAACGGTATGTCCATAAGCAAAAAGGGCATGGATGAAAACCCGAAAGGGCTCCGTGAGTAAAAACAGCAGGGCTACCGGCGAATGTTCGTGAAAACCCGAAAGGGCGCGGCCTCGTTAAAAAATATATAAAAATAAAAAGAATAATAAAAAAAAAGGGTATGTCCATAAGCAAAATGGGCACGGATGAAAACCTGAAAGGGCTCCGTGAGTAAAAACAGCAGGACTACCGGCGAGTGTTTGTGAAAACCCGAAAGGGCGCAACCTCGTTAAAAGACACTTATAGGGTCCTCTCGACCTTGTAAGGAGAAACCACCTGCGTGAGATCCTTACGACTCACAAGGAAACAACACACTTAGGTATCCCCACGATTCCTAAGGAGAAAATACACTTGCGAGATCCTCACGACTCGTGAGGAGAACTCTCTTATGGGACCCTCACGGCTTATAAGATTTGAAAGTCTTAAGTCACAGAGACCTAAACCTGTGCTTAAGTAACCCCCACAACTTCCTATACGGCCCTACAAGTGGCTCAATACTGACCCTTGTATACAATCCACGGACGCGAATAAACATTTCCTTAACTAAGTCCCATCCGAGACTAGGGATATGCTTGTATGGCAAACAACTCTTGTAAATCCTCTCGACTTACAAGGAGAAAACCCTCCTGTAGGATCCTTACGACTTACAGCGGAACAATACACTTAGGAACCCTCATGATTCCTAGGGAGAACATACACCTACAAGATCCTCACGACTTGTAGGAAGAAATACCTTTGTGAGACCCTTACGGCTCATGAAGTTAAAAGCCTTAGTCGATAGGACCTTAACCCTGGTCGCTAAGCCACCTTTGTTCGACATCGAAATAGGCAAATGATGATTCGCTCCTGACAATAGCCCAGTTGTGGCGGTGCTGATGCCGAAATCAGTGTCTAATTTCAGGTTTACGGCGAAAAGCCGATAGGCCGCACATGCATACGAAATGGCCGAAATGATAGGGCAACTTGCAACAAAAAGCAGCAAGTAAAAATGTATGCATGCAAAATAGCCGAAATGATAGGGCAGCTCGCAATAAAAAGCAGCGAGTAAAAATAAAATAAATAGCCGAAATGATTGGGCACCGCGAAAAATAGCCGAAATGATTGGGCAGTCGCGACCTTCGCGATATAAAAGCTGAAACGATAGAGCATCGCGGAAATAAAATAAAATAAAAAGAAGAAATAATAAAACTTTAGCCCTACAGTTAAGATCACATCGATCCCTGTATACAATCCAAGGGCGTAAACAAAGAAGGAACCATACTTTCCCAGCGGATTCCGTCAGACGACGAAGCCAAACCTCAACGGTTCATTTCAACCGAAGAAGCCAGTGACTTCAGCAAACTCCTCGACTCCCGGATACAAACACTCCTTGACGAGAGCCTTCTGATTCGCGTCGACTCGCAAAGCCACCAGAGCCTCCGTGGGAACCCTCGACTCGTTTCAAACCCCAAGGAAACAAATAATCCTTGGCGCTTGGGAGACAAATAATGCCTAGCAAACTCCTCGACTCACGGATACAAACACTCCTTGACGAGAGCCTTCTGATTCGCGTCGACTCGCAGAGCCACCAGTGCCTCCGTGGGAACCCTCGACTCGTTTCAAACCCCAAGGAAACAAATACTCCTTGGCGCTTGGGAAACAAATAATCCCTAGCAAACTCTTCGACTCACGGATACAAACACTCCTTGACGAGAGCCTTCTGATTCGCGTCGACTCGCAGAGCCACCAGAGCCTCTATGGGAAACCTCGACTCGTTTCAAACTCCAAGGAAACAAATAATCCTTGGCGCTTGGGAAACAAATAATCCCTAGCAAACTCCTCGACTCACGGATACAAACACTCCTTGACGAGAGCCTTCTGATTCGCGTCGACACTCAGAGCCATCAGAGCCTCCGTGGGAACCCTCGACTCGTTTCAAACCCCAAGGAAACAAATAATCCTTGGCGCTTGGGAAACAAATAATCCTTAGCAAACTCCTCAACTCACGGATACAAACACTCCTTGACGAGAGCCTTCTGATTCGCGTCGACTCGCAGAGCCAACAGAGCCTTTGTAAGAACCCTCGACTCGTTTCAAACCCCAAGGAAACAAATAATCCTTGGCGCTTGGGAAACAAATAATCCCTAGGAAACTCCTCGACTCACGGATACAAACACTCCTTGACGAGAGCCTTCTGATTCGCGTCGACTCGCAGAGCCACCAGAGCCTCCGTGGGAACCCTCGACTCGTTTCAAACCCCAAGGAAACAAATAATCCTTGGCGCTTGGGAAACTAATAATCCCTAGCAAACCCCTCGACTCACGGATACAAACACTCCTTGACGAGAGCCTTCTGATTCGCGTCGACTCGCAGAGCCACCAGTGCCTCCGTGGGAACCCTCGACTCGTTTCAAGCCCCAAGGAAACAAATAATCCTTGGCGCTTGGGAAACAAATAATCCCTAGCAAATTCCTCGACTCACGGATACAAACACTCCGTGACGAGAGCCTCCCGACCCGAGTCAACTCGCAGAGCCACCACTGTCTCCGCGAGAGAATTCCCGGTTCGTCCCACCTTGCAAGATGAAGTCTCGGGCAGCAAAGATTGAAAAACTTGCTGCCTGAACAATGGGGCCCTGCAAGTCAATCCAAAATGGTCTCTTGCATACTATTCACGGGTCTCACTCTCCGAAGTCGATTTTCGACAAGGAGGGAAACAACCGCTTACGGGTCCTCTCGACTCGTAAGAGGGAAAAATTCTCTTATAGGATCCTTACGACTTGTAAGAGAAAACACACTTAGGAATCCTTACGATTCCTAAGGAGAAAAAACCCACCTATGAGATCCTCTCGATCCGTAGGGAGAAAAGTCTCTCTGAGACCCTCACGGCTCATGGAGTTGAAAAGTCTTAGGCAGCAGATCTGGACCTGCGGCCTAAGCCATCGCTATTTCTTAAGAAAGTCAAGATGCATGCCCTATTATCCGTCGACCATGGTTACTAAGGTGGCACACTGACAACAAAAGAAAGAAAAGGGCGGAGAAATGACACAGGACATTACAAAAATGTGTATCTTTTATTCATAAATATTGATCGAGTACAGGATACATTGTACTAAAGAATAAAAAAATATGCATATATTCTACAAGTACAAATGATACAAGGAGAATTACTGAGAAGGAAGCGTCTTGCATAGATTTAGCAATTGCTCGCATACTTCCTTCCACGCCTTCTCTTGATCGGCTACCACAGCCAGCTCCGCCTCCACTTGGACTCGTTACTGCAAGACAGACGCAAGCTGCTCCCTGACGACTTGATAAGCAGCTTCCCAACCTGGGGTATTGCGCTCAGCTACGTCAAGCTTCCGCTTCAAGTTTACCCCATGGGAGATGCGCTCCAAGAGACCCTCAAAGATAGTCTTCACTTGGGCAGCATTTGCTTCAACCTCAGCACGCAGATGGGCCGTTTCGTTCGAGGTCTTTTGGCATTCCCTTAGTTTTAAAGCTGCTTCTTGCTCCAAATGGCGGAAGTGAGAAGTTCTTTGTTCGAGCCAAGCTGTTCGTTGGGTGCTTAGGGCTAAAACTTTGGGAGAAGGACGCGTCGACTCTAGCCGATGTAGACAGGCCTCGATTTCCTTGCAGTGATTAACCCAAGATTCGACGACGCCTTCGTTATGAAAATTTACGAGCGCCGCCAACATCGGGTTAACCTCCACAGTGAAATCTACGGCAGAAGGGAGAGCGTCCATGTTAAGCTCTTCGATGTACCCGCTCAGCATGCCCAAACTCATCACAGCTCCCTTTGAAGATGGACGTTTCAAGAAAGGGCCTGCCGGTGAAAGAACGCGGGACTCAAGAGGGATCGGAGCCGGAACAATAGCTGCAAAGCAAAACATGGTCAAACAATGATTCAAGAGATGTTGAAGGGTTACCAAAAAGGAAATTTACTATACCAGCTGCAACGGACGGCAAAGCCGGAAGGGCCGGTGGCGTGGCAGGTCTTGCATCCCCTCCTTCGATTTGTGTCACTGCAATAAGGAAAAGGAAAAGTCAGAAATCATCCCATTGCTAAAAAAGGGGGTAAATAAAGACATTGTAGTGAACGTATACTCACCGGCGCCACTAGAGGGAGAAGCGAGTTCGGATGGGAAGGAGAAGTGTGGGAGCAACACTTGATATAAATGATCAAAGAGCACTCCTGAAAGGGCACAGTGGTATAACGTTAGTACAAAAACTACATGTTTAAAAGATTAACGCATGAGTCATAAATCCATACCTTCCAACATCCGCGATGGTACAAGGGAAGGCGGGGAGGTGACCACTGCCAAAGCAGGAGTTGACGGTGCTCCTTCGAGCAATGGAGCGTCGGCACTGGCCGCATCTGCAAAGACAAACTTGTTAGAAGAGATTGCGAGATATATATAAAAAGAAGGTGAACGCTGGTAACTCAAAATTTACCCGACGAGCTGCCAGCCGAAACTGAAGCAATCCCCTCCTCCGTTGATATGAGACCAGCGCCCGTAGCCTCATCACCCGACTCGATGGGAACCGTTGTTGTGCTCGTAAGCCCTGGAGACGGCAAGGAACCATACGCGGGGAGGGCTATGATTAGAGTATTGCCAGATTCCTGGGAAAGAACGATCAGCTCCTCCTCAGGAATCGTGGCCGCCTCACCCGATACTCCCTCGGGTTCTGCGGTCGCGGTTGTCTCGTCCATCGGCACCATGAGGTCTCCAGCATCAAGCGCCTCGCCCTCTACCGCCTTCGGCTCGGTTAAGACAATTATCTCATCTGCCGCCGCTTCATGTGCGGCATCAATGACCCTCTCGGCGGCAGATCCCTCAACCTCTGTTTCAGGCCCCGTGGCCCCAACGACGCGCCTCACCGTCGGCAGGCACCGCTTCCGCCATTTCCCCGGGTTCAACGGTCTCCGCCTACCCCTCAGTCGGACTAGGCCCTGCAAGATGGAATGCATATGAGCCAATGGCTTTATAATTCTTACAACAAAGCTATGAAAGAAATGCTACCTGAAGAGGATTTATCGCTTGCACTTCGGGCCGCGCGCGCCACTTGCCTATAAGCAGTAGATAGGGCGACAGGGGCCTCTTCAGAAGGAGTGTCAGCGCGAGGAATAGTGCTAGGGCCCGCTCCCGTGGCCAAAGCAGCTCGGCGCGCCTTTGCTTCGCGTCTCAGCCGCTTCCGCTTCTCCCGAGCCGTTGAGACGGATGCCACTAGGGCTTCTCTAATTGAGGCATCCTCATCCGTGAATAGGGATGCCTCCAGATTTTTCAGGGCATCCCTCGTCGCCTTGTCAAGTCGAGGCCCCTCCAGCAGCCTCGACGAGACCGGGACTTCAGTAACAGGCTCAGGAAGGATCCCCGCATCAACTGATATAACCCCTGCAAAGAAACGAAAGAAGGTTAGGCTGACCATCAGAAAAGATGACAAACTTTCCTTATAAAAGAAAAAGGGGTGGGACATACCAACGCCTGCTAGAGCGCGCTTCTCCTCCTCCTCTTGGAAGGTTTTCAAAGAGGCAGCAATAGCCTCTTCAGAAGAGACACCTGTTGAAAATCGGGCGAATATTAGTTAAAGATAATAATAAAAAGTGCAATAAAATGACGAAGAAAGTGGCTGATGATTACCTGACTCAGCGAGTTTACTTAACATCGCTTCGAGCCTCGCCGATCGCTCCGAAGCTGCAATGGCGGCAGCCAAATTAGTGTCTGCAGGGTCTACCAAGAAGCCCTCGTTGCTGCTATATTCACTTATGCCTTCGTTGGGAGGAGCCACAGGCTCTAGGCTAAGGATCGCATCGAGGGAAAGGGTGGACTTTTTCTTCTTCTGTCCGCCGGCTTTAGGTCCACCCGGGATAGATTTGCGCTTGGCAGTTACTTTAGGGCGGCGGGTCCCAATATCTGCTCCTACGCCTGACTCTGGCGATACTACATTAGCCGCCTTCGTAGGAGCACGAGGCACCGATGGTGCATCCACCGTAGCGGGCAGCAGCAATCCCCGCGGAGGACTCAACACGCGTGGTCGATCGACTCCAGCATCTTTTAGCGGAGGGACGACCGGGAGCCTTGGCTGCAAAGGGGCCTTGCGATCGCCGCCGGGAGGCGCACCCCTACGGTCAACCAGCATACGCTTCTCCGTTAAGATAATTGGGCCCATCGCGTGCGCATACCAGGCCACATATGAATTAAGCATCTTAGGGGCACAGCTGGGTTCACTAATGAAGAAATAGGAACCTGTGTTAAGCCGTGTAAAATGATGCATCGCATTCTTTATCCCCTCTGGGCCGACCACGGGCGTTTCCAAGAAAGCTTCCAGCGGGATCCCTTGGTTGTAGCTTGACTGCCGGGCAAATCGGTGTGGGTTATATCTCATAAACAAGGCTGTTTCATTCTGCCTGAACACTAGATAGCCCGGCCGGATGGAGTAGAGATGGAGGATTTCCCGAGCTTTCAATGCAGAAGCCCCATCTTTGAAGTCATCACGCAGGGGCACCACTGACTTGGTGATCTCTGAGCCTATGGTTATGACCTTATCCACAAAGGAAACCTTCGCTCCGACCAGATGTGGACGAAGGAGCAGCCCTCTAGACTCCCGTGGTGCTGGAACCACAATTGAAGCCCCGACCAACCGCATGACTCTCGGGAGTCTGTATCTCTCGAAGAACGGAGGAGTCTTGTGGGCAACAAACACCCCTCGCACATGCATCTCCATCCAAGAAGTGAAGTAGTGCGTCGGGAAGTTAGCAGGCTGTACCCCAGGCTCACTGGCGTCCGCCGCTACGCTAAGTCCATGATAAAGGTAAGCCAGCCCGGCAATTCCTACCGATAACTGCAAACCAGCCACCATCCGATGCGCTGGGTAAAAGACAGAGGGCCGCATGAGGCGGGGGTGCATAGGGAGTGCAAAGTTGCATAGCCACATGTAAGTGCACGGCGGCGCCCCGGCAGTCAATCCGACGGCCAAACGCGGAAACGGTGATAAACTTTAATTTTTGCGGACTTGGCAAAACGGCACCACCGCGCACTAAAACCGGATCGGGCCATTAAACTAAATCTAGCTAACTACAAAGAGAAAGGGAAGAGATGTACCGACGATCCAAGTCCTCCGGTCTTCATCTCCACTCCGATCTCCTCGCGGGATCTCCGTCCGTCTCCTCCTCGTCGGAAAGGGCACCACGAAGCCGGGTACTTTTACGGGCTCCCACCTCTATACCGAGGCAACTCGCGCATGAAGCCGGCTACTCGACATGCTCAAGATATGCTGTAGGGAATGTAATGTAGAATGTATGTCTCACATTGGGGTTGGTTGCCATTGAAGATGATGGAGGAATTGGATTAGGAAAAATGGTACTTTCATTTTTCCAAAACAAGAAGAAGAAGGAGATGAAGAATTTCTCCCAAAACTAAGATGAACTCTCTCATTCTTTTTCTTTCTCTCTTTTCTTTTTCTTCTCTCTTTTCTTTTTCTTCTCTCTTTCTTTCTACCATTTTTCATCAAGTGAGAAGAATAAGGTGGAGGAATGAATATGAAGCATAACCATAGAAGGAAGGTGAGTGTAGGAAAAGTAGAAAGGTGACTATATCCTAAACATCATCATAACAATCTTTCATATCAACCTCAAATCCTTTCTAATCTCATTAATACAAATCAAGTGATGGTTGAAAAGAAAAGATGCTTTCATAATTAATCATCTTGCAAATAAGTCCTCCACTAAGTGTTATTTGCAAAACTGCAAATAACCCCCTCCATCAGAAAAGTCCGGCCGGGAAAGAACAAAGGAAAACCGGCCGGAACGGAAAGCAAACTGGCAACTCCAGAAAACTGGACCCGTAATTAAATTACAGGAAAAACCCCACACTGTGTATACACACCCGCATTTGTATTCCGTCCGGATACAAATGCAATGAGACAAAATCTACACTGTACTAAACTAGGACCGGCTTAAACCAAAGCCGGCTAGTAATATCCGTCCGATCCTGATCCGTGCAATACCGCACGTATCTGATCGAACGCTGCCATATAACTATACGGCCACTAGTACAAAACTGTCTGATCCTGATCCGTGCAATACCGCACGTATCTGATCGGACCCTGCCATATCTCCATACGGCCTCTACAGCGTTTCGCCCGAAAGCTTGAGTAACTGAAAGTGTGGTGGACTCTAAAGACTCGTCAATACCATGGCTGTGGATTTAACCACTAGCACGTCAGAGGTATAAGCCAATACGTGACGGGCCACCAGCTATTGACCAAAAGGGACGTCGATGAGGAAGCTCACCCCGACACCCAACTGAGCCTGTCAGTGACAATATCCGTACAGTCCGGTCCGTTCGTCTATGAGCATCGCATGGCGGGCCTAGGGGGTTGGTAAAAGTCAGACCCCCAAAAGCGGTACAAGTCGTGTCGGAGTGTAGCCCAGAACACCCTGAGACACTACTGGAATACCTACCAGTAAATCTCCTGCCTTGGCCAAGGTCTTTGTGTAATGGCTCTCCTAGACACAGCGCGACCTCACCCCCAATACCGGGAGAGACGAACCCCCGAAGATCCGCTCACTGCCTCCATGTGGCTCGGGACTGTACCCAACTAAAACCTGTTTGCACGACTCCTTTGAGCCGTGGTAGGGTAGTAATCAAAGTACAGTGGGAACTCACACGAGACAAATGACGATCCCCAGGTCGATGAACTAACCTGTACACATGTCACCTGGGAACTGCCATCTGACGTCTGGTATATGACCAACTAGCATGTGTCCGGCGAGTCCTGTCCGGTGTACTCATAACCCAATGAGCACCTGTATACATCTTAGGTGAACCAACTGACACCAGTGGCTTGTGAGACCGGCCACCGCCCCTCGTCGGGGTCTCGACTGTATACACTAGTCTACTCTGGAGAATCGATGCCCTGTCTCGAGACTCCTACGACTAGGGACCTTTTAAGGATGTGCTTATAGACTCCAGCTCTCACTTATATGATCGCCCTCATACTGCTGGCAGTCAAGCAAGAATCCTAGGGGCTCTATCAACGTGCAATAGTGATCTGTCATGTCACCTAAAGCAGTACACGATGATAAAGGTAAACCAGATAGCATACTATCATCTCGAGTAAGACTGTCGTCCCGGGATAGGTCCTCCCTCAATCATTGCAATCACGTGCCTGTGATCCAATAATTGACTCTGAGGGCACTATCTCCAACACCACAAGCCCAAGAATCCAATTAAAAAGGTTTCCTCATCCATGCCTGGGACGACGATTTCTGAGAAAGCAGCGATGGCAGCGTTGGGGAGATAGAAATTCCGCTGGTCATTTTCCGATATAGGTCGGTGGTCCAAGCCGAAACCAAAGGGGTCAACAAGCTGAGCGAACTTCTCACTCTGCTCTGATAAGAACTCCGGGCGAATAAAGCGGGCAATAAAATCTGTGAAACTGACGCCCCGGTCGCCCGATTCCAAATGGAGTTCCTCATATATCTCCAATACCTTCACTAAGCCCGGGTACTGGTGCTGAATAGCGTTCTCCGGCGTCAGGTCAAACACCAGCGGCTTGGTGGCAAAGACATATTCATCGGGAGGAAGCAGCTCCTCGTAAGGCTCTCCCCTCATCGGCAGACCCGAGATTTCAGCAAACTCCTCCAAGGAGATAGAGACTTCCCGGTCCGTCATCAGGAAGGTATGTGTGGGAATATTCCATTGCTCGATAAAAACCTTAACCCACCACGTTGGAGGAGAAGGATACTCAAAGAGCGAGACGTAAATGGCCGAGTACAAACCAATCCTCATCAGATGAGTCCTCCTCGCTGATAAGATGTACCGGGCCTATTGCAAATATCCAGCAGGCGGCCGTGGGATCAGTCCAATGTTATAAGCCTGTCCCCAAGGGCGCGCTTCACCCTGACAAATTCTCCTCCCTAAAATATCTATTGCCGGCGGTGGCTGCACGGGGATAGCACCAATTGCAGGCTGGAGGAGGTCATCCGAATTCCAATTTTTGACCTCCACGGCATACTTCACCGGGGGTTCATCTGCGTAGGGGAGTGAAGATGTTGGCTCAGACGGCGTGGCGGAACTGAAGCTGCGACGGCCCTGGATGATCTGGCTGTACCACCTTCCCCACAGGTGGAGCTTTTTGCATTCAGGGTCATGATCTTTAATGAGAGCGAACGCCACCCGGTCCACTGGCGAGTGAGGGAACCCTCCTTCCGAGCGAACGAAGGGGAAAGACAAATCATCAGACATGTTTCCTGTGAAAAGACAAAAATAACCGTTAGTGTTCTAACGCTTGATTTTTTCTTTTAAATCTTATTTCACATTGTGACGTAGTGAGTATGGGACAAAAAGGGGGACCCACAAAATCTGGATGACGGCGCATCATTTGATAAGACAGTCCCATCATTGGATGAGACTGTCAGTTAATGAAAAAGACCCCCAAGAGAATATCCTCATTGGGGGGAAATCCCTAGAGACAAGGAGAAAATCTTCTATTTTAGAGCAAAGCTCTGTCACAGAATGACATTTGTCAAACTCTGGTCTCAAGGGAATAAAACTTCCTAAAAAAGAGCTTAGCTCTGTAATAGTAATGAAAACTATAACTCCTAAGGATTAAAAAAAATTTTGGGGTCTTAAAGATCCATGAAAACTTTTAGGAGTTCTCCATATTTATATACAAGAAAAAAGGGAAGATCTACATTTGATCTATGAGCAAGGCTCTGTTCATGGGTTAAAACCCAGGAACAAGATCTCTGTAAATTTTTGAGAGCAAGGCTCTGTTGATGAAACCCCAAAGGGGTTCTCTTTAGATCAAAGATCTATAAGAGCAAGGCTCTGTTGAAGAAACCCCAAAAGGGTTTTAGATCAAAGATCTATGAGAGCAAGGCTCTATTAATCAGCTTTAATTTAATTTAATTTAATTTAATACCTAAGATGGTTATGAACTCTGGAGTTCTTGGAAAAAAATCAAGAGCAAGGCTCTGAAAATTCTTAAGCAAGAGCAAGGCTCTGAGTCAAAATTCTTAAAGTAGTAAAGAATTTTCTAAGGACCAAGGGTCCTATTTATAGGCGTCTGCGCCCCTTCAACTGACCCTTTTGATCCAACGACTAGGATCTTGCCACCGCTGCACTCACGTGCGCGCCACGTGAGCGCAACGGTGGGGGGCATTTGTTTCCCCAATCAGAGCAAGGCTCTGTTTGAATTTTGAAAATTCAAATTTTTGAAGCAACGCTTCAGATCCCGTGCGCTGCGCGCAACGCGCCACGTGTCAGAAGTTGACACGCCAGCACAACGCCCAAGGCAGTGCGTCCAATCAGAGCAAGGATCTTTAAAAAACAAAAGCAACGCTCAGTTGCGCAAGCGCACCGCTGCGCGACACGTGTCAGCGCAGTTGCGCAAGCACGACTGCGCAACGCTCAGTTGCGCAAGCACGACTGGGTTGAAGACCAATACCAACAAGGCAAACTTGCGCTGTCCGAAAACTGGAAGGTGAGCCCGCCACAACCACATGCCTCGGGAAAGATGGATATGCCGGGGGCATCATGCTCATTTATAGGGAAAGCCCCATAGACCGAAAAGTTAGTAAACTAGATATTCGCCTCAAATACGGCGACGGTGGACCACTATGTCCTAAAACTGGCTGATGACCAAAACGTCGTTAAACTACTATCAACCCGCGGCGTCCTCAGGCTGACGTGGTTAAAAAAAAAAAAAAACAAAAACGGTATGTCCATAAGCAAAATGGGCACGGATGAAACCCGAAAGGGCTCCGTGAGTAAAAACAGCAGGGCTACCGGCGAGTGTTTGTGAAAACCCGAAAGGGTGCAACCTCCTTAGAAAAAAGAATAAAAAGAATAAAAAAAAGAGGAAAACGGTATGTCCATAAGCAAAATGGGCACGGATGAAAACCCGAAAGGGCTCCGTGAGTAAAAATAGCAGGGCTACCGGCGAGTGTTTGTGAAAACCTGAAAGGGCACAAGCTCGTTAAAAGACACTTACAGGGTCCTCTCGACCTTGTAAGGAGAAATCACCCGCATGAGATCCTTACGACTCACAAAGGAGCGAAACACTTAAGGATCCCCACGATTCTTAAGAAGAAATTACACTTGCGAGATCCTCACGACTCGTAAGGAGAACTCTCTTATGGGACCCTCACGGCTCATAAGATTTGAAAGTCTTAAGTTATAGAGACCTGAACCTGTTCTTAAGCAACCCCCACAACCTTCGATATTGCCCTACAAGTGACTCAATACTGACCCTTGTATACAATCCACAGGCACGAATAAACATTTCCCTAACCAAGTCCCACCCGTGGCTAGGGATATGTTCGCACGGTGAACAACCCTTGTAAGTCCTCTCGACTTATAAGGAGAAAACCCTTTTGTAAGATCCTTACGACTTACAGGGGAACATACGCTTAGGAATCCTCACGATCCCTAAGGAGAAAACACACCTATGAGATTCTCACGACTTGTAGGGAGAAATACCTTTGTGAGACCCTTACGGCTCATGAAGTCAAAAGCCTTAGCCGACAGGACCCTTAACCCTGTTTACTAAGCCACCTTTGTTCAACATCGACAGAGGCAAATGGTGATTCGCTCCTGACAATATCCCAGTTGTAGCGATGCTGATGCCTAAACCGGTATCAAATCCCGAGCCCTTTCACGGCAAATGATGATTCGCTCCTGGCAATATCCCAGTTGCAGCAATGCTGATGCCTAAACCGGTATCAAATTCCAAGTCCTTTCATGGCAAATGATGATTCACTCCTGGCTATATTCCAGTCGCAGCGATGCTGATGCTGAGATTAGCACCAGATTCCAAGTTCCACACTCGCGAGAAAAAATCAGCGAGCCAAAAAAAATGCATACAAAATAGCCGAAATGATGGGGCAACTTGCAAACAAAATCAGCAAGTAAAAATATATGCATGAAAAATAGCCGAGACGATTGGGCAACTCGCAATAAAAAGCAGCGAGTAAAAAGAAAAATAGCCGAAATGATTGGGCAGCGCGAAAAATAGCCGAAATGATTGGGCAATCGCGATTTTCGCGATATAAAAAGCTGAAATGATAGAGCATGGCGGAAAGAATTAAAAAAATGAAAGAATGAAACTTTTTGCCCTACAGGTAAAATCACATCGATCCCTGTATACAATCCAGAGGCACAGATAAAAAGGGAACCATACCTTCTCAACAGGCTCCATCAGAAAGCGGAGCCAAATCTCGACGGTTAATAGACAACCTAGAGACAATCCCGACATTTATCGCAATATTGCATACATAATGTCAATAAACGAAGCAAAAAGAAGATCCAGAGCTTCAGGGTCTCGACGTCAACATCGACAACTTAGAGATCACCAACGGCGTTTCTCCTCACTCCAGCCAGATGCAGACGTGACGTCAACAATCGGCCTCAGAGTCGCAACGAAACGGAACCATGGTAAAGTCCTTAGTTCCAAATCTCAATGGCCACATCTACAGCCTGGAGACCAACAACGGCGTGCCTCCTCATTCCAGCAGGACACAAATGTTACACCATCAAGCGGAGCGATGGCAAAATCCCAACTCCGCCTTAGCATTCGTCTCATTACAGCATTCGCAATGTTAACAACGGCGTTCTTTCGCAGTCCAGCAGGATGTACATGCAAAGCTAATAAAAGACCCCATGGTCAGCAAAGCGGAGTGATGGCAAAATCCCAGCTCCACCTCAGCACTCGTCTTGTCACAGCGGACACATCATCAAGCAAAGCGGAACAGCGGCAACTCCCAGTTCCATGACTCGACGATGTACTCCCACAGAGAGTCAAATCCCAACTCCGTGAAATGCGGATATAATCAACAAAATTCCTGGTCACGTGGAACACGGATAACGTCACTCTTTGACCCCGTGGAAAACGTCCAGAGCGGATCCTGGTCCTCGCAGAACACGGCAGTGAACCCGTGCGAAGCATCCAGAGCGGAGCCTAGTCCTCGCCTAACGCGGCAGTGTACCCGTGTGAAGCATCTAGTGCAAAATTCCTGGTTACGTGGAACGCGGATAACGTCACTCTTTGACCCCGTGGATAACGTCCAGAGCGGATCCTGGTCCTCGCAGAACACGGTAGTGAACCCGTGCGAAGCATCCAGAGCGGAGCCTAGTCCTCGCCTAACGCGGCAGTGAACCCGTGTGAAGCATCTAGTGCAAAATTCCTCGTCACGTGGAACGCGAATAACGTCACTCTTTGACCCCGTGGAAAACGTCCAGAGCGGATCCTGGTCCTCGCAGAACACGGCAGTGAACCCGTGCGAAGCATCCAGAGCGGAGCCTAGTCCTCGCCTAACGTGGCAGTGAACCCGTGTGAAGCATCTAGTGCAAAATTCCTGGTCACGTGGAACGCGGATAACGTCACTCTTTGACCCCGTGGAAAACGTCCAGAGCGGATCCTGGTCCTCGCAGAACACGGCAGTGAACCCGTGCGAAGCATCCAGAGCGGAGCCTAGTCCTCGCCTAACGCGGCAGTGAACCCATGTGAAGCATCTAGTGCAAAATTCCTGGTCACGTGGAACGCGGATAACGTCACTCTTTGACCCCGTGGAAAACGTCCAGAGCGGATCCTGGTCCTCGCAGAACACGGCAGTGAACCCGTGCGAAGCATCCAGAGCGGAGCCTAGTCCTCGCCTAACGCGGCAGTGAACCCGTGTGAAGCATCTAGTGCAAAATTCCTGGTCACGTGGAACGCGGATAACGTCACTCTTTGACCCCATGGAAAACGTCCAGAGCGGATCCTGGTCCTCGCAGAACACGGCAGTGAACCCGTGCGAAGCATCCAGAGCGGAGCCTAGTCCTCGCCTAACGCGGCAGTGAACCCGTGTGAAGCATCTAGTGCAAAATTCCTGGTCACGTGGAACGCGGATAACGTCACTCTTTGACCCCGTGGAAAACGTCCAGAGCGGATCCTGGTCCTCGCAGAGCACGGCAGTGAACCCGTGCAAAGCATCAAGAGCGGAGCCTAGTCCTCGCCTAACACGGCAGTGAACCCGTGTGAAGCATCTAGAGCAAAATTCCTGGTCACGTGGAACGCGGACAACGTCACTCTTCGATCCCGTGGGAAACATCCAGACTGGATCCTAGTCCTCACACCAACATGGAGTGATCACCACCGCGACATTCGTCTCGATACAGCTGACGCGATACCAGCAAACGAAGCGAAGGCCAAATTCCTAGCTTCAGGGTCTTGACGGCAAGTCATATACAGCCTGAAAGACAATCGGAGATCATCCCACACCAGCGTGGAGTGGTCACCACCTTGATGTTCGTTTCGATACAGCAGATGAAATGTCACCCCAGCGTTCTTCCCCCAGCAGGATTCGGACGCGACAAAGCAAACGAAGCGAAGGCCAAATTCCTAGCTTCAACGTCTTGACGGTAAGTCATATAAAACCGGAAAGACATTCAGAGATCACCTCATACCAACATGGAGTGATCACCACCTCGACGTTCGTCTCGACACAGCAGACGCAACATCACCGAAAGGAGTCACGGCGAAATCCCTGGTTCCAAACCTCGACGGTTCACCAGCAACCTATAGACAACCGCGACATTCGTCTCGATACAGAGGACGCAATGCTAGCAAACGAAGCGAAGGCCAGATTCCTAGCTTCAGGGTCTTAACGGCAAGTCATATAAAGCCTGAAAGACCACCGGAGATCATCCTACATGGAGTGGTCACCACCTCGACGTTCGTCTCGATACAGCAGACGCAATATCACCAAAAGGAGCAACGGCAAAATCCCTAGTTCCAAACCTCGACGGTTCACCAGCAACCTAGAGACAACCACGGCATTCGTCTCGATACAGAGGACGCAATGCCAACAAACGAAGCAAAGGCCAAATTCCTAGCTTCAGGGTCTTAACGGCAAGTCATATAAAGCCTGAAAGACTATCGGAGATCATCCCACACCAGCGCGGAGTGGTTATGACTCATCGGGGCTCTCCAAAATGAGCCTAACCTCAAGTAAAAAGCGGCATGGCAAATTCCTAGCGCTTGCTCTTCCGACGGTCAAACTGCCAAGGAGGATTGCTTGAAGACGTCTTGTCCAGCCCCCGAAGGGATCAGAGACACGGCAGTCGCAGGGCTACTCGAACAGCACGATTGCCTATCGAGGAATACATCAGCTCATGCGACGGTACGACGGCCAAAACCCTAAGTACCACAGACCCTAACGGACTTCTGTCGTAAAGAGCAGAGGTTAACTGTGACGTTAGGATATTCTTGCGAGATCTGCTCGATTCGTTTCGACCCGTGAGGAAAATGATGTCTTTGCGAGAACTTCTCGATTCGTCTCGACTTGTGAGATAAAGCCTTAGGCAGTAGGGATTAAAAAACCTGTTTCCTAAGCACTGGGATCCTGCAAGTCAGCCCAAAATGGTCTCTTGCATACTATCCATGGGTCTCACTCTCCGAAGTCGAATTTCGACAAGGAGGGAAACAACCGCTTACGGGTCCTCTCGACTCGTAAGAGGGAAGAATTCTCTTACAAGATCCTTACGACTTATAAGAGAAACACACTTAGGAATCCTCACCACTTCTAAGGAGAAAATACACCTACGAGATCCTCTCGATCCGTAGGGAGAAAAGTCTTTATGAGACCCTCACGGCTCATAAAGTTGAAAAGTCTTAGGTGGCAGATCCTAACCTTGTCTCCTAAGCCATCACTGCCCTGCAAAGAGGTCAAGATGGACCATCTATGAGCCACACTCGCCAAAGCTACATGCCACTGAAATGGAAAAGCTACTCATGAGCATATAAACTACTTCACTCCAGAGTAAGATATAAAGAGATAGAAGGGTGCGGCTCATGGAGTTAAGGGTTTGGAACTATATCTCTTAAGAGTCGAGATTTGAGTCAATGATAAATGACGACGCTTGTGTCTGCTCGTTATCTTCTCAGATCAAGATTCTGAAAATAATATACCAACCCGAAACTGGTCATACGCTATGCATTACTTTGCACTACTTCACCCACGTAAATACTTACGTGGGCAAAGTAGTGGGGGGCATTTGTTCCCGCCAAAAATTTTTGCGCAAAAGAGCCCAAGGTATCAAATGGCGGCGATACGCTTAAGAAAATGGGAACCAGTATCTTCTGGGCTGTTTTTTGACAAACTCCCGAATGAGAAACAGATAAATTCTGATGGTATCGAAAGCGGCTCGAAAAACACTTCGATTTGATATATTATGGGCCTCGTAATTCATCCGGGATCAAAAGTTATGAGGAATTACATGTCCATACGTGATGGGCTTTTAAGAACCCGCTGGAGGAGTTAAAAGATACAATAAAAAACTCAGAAAAGACCCCAATGGGGCATCACGTGCTCACACGTGACCATGGGTCACGTGCAGACACGTGATGGGCTTTTAAAGCCTCTAAAATAATGAATAGAATTTAATTCTAAAAGTCAGAAAATACCTCAACGAGGTATCACGTGCTTACACGTGACCAATGGTCACGTGTTGACACGTGATGGTTAAAACTGAAACATAAATAAGCGACTGAGAAAGGAACCCAATTGGGGGTCATGTGCTCACACGTGACCAAAGGTCACGTGCCAGCACGTGACTGGCTTTAAAAGCATTATAATTTAATAGAATTAAAATTCTAAAAGCTTCTAAATCTTTCCAAATGGAAAAGGATTATGGGGACCGTTGGATTAAAGATCCAAGGGTGATTAAAAATCACCAATTTATGGAAAAATCCTAGACAAGGAAAGATTTCCCCAAATCTCACCAGAATAACAAATAGAATATCTTTTGGATTTAAAATCCACGGTGAATAAAATTCACTGAATGATCTAAAGGCCCAGATTAATGATAAATATAAATCAAATCTCTCAATAATCAAATCAAATCTTTCAATGAGAGATTTGCTAAACAAACTGATTCTTTTCCTTCTCCTATAAATAGGAGTCAAGAAGAGAAAAGAGGGGATCTACTTTTTGGAGAGAAAAATAGAGAGAGGAGAATTTAATTCTCAAGAGGGAAGAAAAGAAAGGAGAATTTAATTCTCAACAAAGAAAACCCTAGGTGAGAAAAGGGAAAAAGATAAACTTCAAACAGAGAATTTAATTCTCAAAATCCAAGAGTTTAACTCTTATACAAAAAAGAACTTAGTTCTTTCTCTGGTTGAGGATCTGCAAAGTGCACATCTCCCCATGAATTGAGAATTTAATTCTCATTGGGTTGAGATTCTGCCATGCAGATCTAAAACACAGAGGAGGAATTGAGTTTTGAGAATTTAATTCTTCCAAACTCACAGGAATTTAATTCCTCCTAAAATGAAACTAGGGTTTAACCCTAATCAAGAATTTAATTCTTTCACATATCTAGGAATTTAATTCCTTTGAAAAGAAATCAGGGTTTTATCCTAAATAAGAATTTAATTCTTTCACGATAGGAATTTAATTCCTCCAAAATCATAATTAGGGTTTAACCCTACAAAGAATTCAATTCTTAAAAGATCTCTGTTCATGAAAAGAACTAGGGTCACGTGCCCCCACGTGACCCTTGAAAAGATCCCCTGCAAAGAACTTTGGAGTATCACCTCACGTGCCCCCACGTGACTCCCAAAACGCAGAAAGAAAAAGCAAAGGAAATGAAAGCTTTGGGCGCTCTCACGTGTTATCACGTGACCCCTCAGCAAATGCTTTAACAATTGGCATACAGATCCCCATCATGTGCCAACACGTGATGCTCTAAAATAAAAATAAAAGTGTTTAACACTTATTCGCAGATTTGAGGATAAACCAAAAGGAGATCTGGCTCCACATTTAGGGCGCCCTCACGTGTCCCCACGTGACCCCTAACGAATCCCTTTAATATCGAATGGATGGCTGCCTATCACGTGCCCACACGTGATGGCCAGGAAATTAAAAGTGTTAAACACTTACCTGCAGAATAAAATAAGGGAAATCAGGGCGCTCTCACGTGTCCGCACGTGACCCCTCCCTCCTTAGTGTTTAACACTAATTGGAAAACTCTATCTGCAGTGTTTAACACTGATTTTCTTAGTGTTTAACACTAATTTGGAAAACCCTATTTGCAGTGTTTAACACTGATTTTCTTAGTGATTAACACTAATGTGAAAACTCTGTTCCCGGTGTTTAACACTGATTTGCTTTAGTGTTTAACACTAATTTGAAATCTATGCTACCAGTGTTTAACACTGATTTGCTTTAGTGTTTAACACTAATTTGAAAGCCCCGTTGCTAGTGTTTAACACTGATTATCTTTAAGTGTTAAACACTAACTTGCTAATCTTAATTCCAGTGTTCAACACTGTTGGTCTTTAGTGTTCAACACTATCTTTAGCCCAATTGGCTAAGTTTCTAGAGGCAAAGCCTCTCCTTCAATGGACCGACAGAGAGCCAATATTTCAAACATAATTGGACTTAGCCCAAACTGGCCGTAAGTCCTCAAATCATATTGAACTGAGCACATCTGCTCTTTCAACCAACTCATTGGTTCAAGGGTACATCTCTGAACTCCTCTGATATTTGTCGTTGTAATCCTTCAACGTCTTCAGAGAGTTGACGGGTCCTGACAACCACACATCAACACGGACTGTGGGGTCCTTAAACTCATGGACTTATGCGTCCTTAAACCAAGATACGGACTGTGCGGTCCTTAAACCCGCGGACTTATGCGTCCTTAAACTAACGGACTAATGCGTCCTTAAACACACCCATATGGACTGTGGGGTCCTTAAACCCATGGACTTATGCGTCCTTAAACTACCAATGGACTTATGCGTCCTTAAACTACCTATGGACCACTATGTCCTTAAACTGGTATTGGACCACTATGTCCTTAAACTGGTATTGGACCCCCATGTCCCTAAACTGGCAATGGACCACCATGTCCCTAAACTGGAACAATAGAGCCCAAACGCTCTTTTGTCGGATCTAAACGATCCCGTTAAGTTGATCTTAGTCTCAAATCAGACTAACGTATCCTTAACAAACGTTTAAGTTGATCTTAGCCTCAAATATGGTTAACGTATCCTTAAACCAAAACCTTCAAACAAACTTTAGTCCCAAATTGGACTATAGATCTCCCAACCAACTTTGGCTCAAGGGTACATCTCTGAACTCCTCTGACATCTGTCGTTGTAATCCTTCAACGTCGTCAGAGAGGTGATGGGTCCCGACGGTCATACATTCAATGGACCACCATGTCCCTAAACTGGAACAATAGAGCCCAAACGCTCTTTTGTCGGATCTAAACGATCCCGTTAAGTTGATCTTAGTCTCAAATCAGACTAACGTATCCTTAACAAACGTTTGAGTTGATCTTAGTCTCAAATATGGCTAACGTATCCTCAAACCAAAACCACAAACCTAAATCTAAGTAAACACGGATTTGGACTAATCCACGTCCTACGGGCGACGACATAAAATAGTCTCCGTATATAATCCACGGGCAACAAAACACAAAAAAAACACACACGACACGTAGTGACCATCTGAAGAAGGAGAAAGTTGTTACCGCAATGCGGTAGCGTAATTAACTGCAGGGGCTTGCGCCTGCAGGGAAGAGCGTCCCCACAATCAAAAACCCCTCAAGCGAGGGGGAATCTGACGAAGTATGCTACATCGGACGCATCCGTTCAAACCTTCGATACATGGTGCCATAAATCAACTTGACATCTTCGGAGAGGTGGATGGATAGCACCTATTAGCATCTGCCCCGAATCTCAGGCGAGACAGCCCACGTCTCGGCCGCCGTTCGGAGAGGAACAGACACGTGTCTGCGCAGTTGCGCAAGCACGACTGCGCAAGCGCACCGCTGTGAGACACGTGTCTGCGCAGTTGCACAAGCACGACTGCGCAAGCTCACCGCTGCGCGACACGTGTCTGCGCAGTTGCGTGTCTGCGCAGTTGCGCAAGCACGACTGCGCAAGCGTACCGCTGCGCGACACGTGTCTGCGCAGTTGCGCAAGCACGACTGCGCAGCGGTGCGTGTCTGCGCAGTTGCGCAAACACTGTTGCGCAAGCGCACCGCTGCGCGACACGTGTCTGCGCAGTTGCGCAAGAGCAGTTGCGCAAGCGCTTCATTGTGCGACACGTGTCACTCACTAGGGGAGTTGCGTAAAACAGAATAAATCCTGTTGAAACAAGAAGATTTTCTTGTATAAGGCAGGGGCCTTTGGATCAAAGATCCAACAGTGGAGAAAATTCCCCAAATCACTCAGAGAAAGATCTCTGTAACAAATCTAACTAATTTGTGAGCACTATAAAAAGGACCCCAGACCTCATTTCAAAGGAGCATCAAGATCTTGCTAAAAGCAAGAAGAGAGAAAGAGAACTCTTGAGGATTCTGGAAGAATACAAAAAAAAAGGTAAAACCTTTAAAAGAGAAAATTCTCTTGGGGACAGATCATTGATCTAAGAACAAGATCATGGATCTTCAATAAATAAATAAATAAGTAAA
Source organism: Agapanthus africanus (assembly GCA_030015575.1). Taxonomy (NCBI): domain Eukaryota; kingdom Viridiplantae; phylum Streptophyta; class Magnoliopsida; order Asparagales; family Amaryllidaceae; genus Agapanthus; species Agapanthus africanus. Next base: position 553,494,545 of record JASDDO010000031.1, read on the forward strand.
TAAAATAAAAAGAAGTAGTGCCTTGCACTTGTTATGAACCCTTGGTTCTCTGAAATAAGGAAAAACAAGAAAAGAAGAAAAAACTTGTTTTTCTTTAGATCAAAGGATTAAAAAGTGTTCTGCACTTCTGTTTCTTGAAGATTCTCAATGCAATGCATTGCTTGAAGGGCCAGGCCCAAATTAAATTGCAGAGCAATAAAAGGGAGGGCCCAAATGAAATTGATGCTCTGCATCATTTTATAGAGGGCAGAGCTCAAACAAAATTGATGCTCTGTATCATTTATAAATGGGCAGAGCCCAAACAAAATAATAAATAATGCAATGCATTATCTTAAAAGGGGTAGAGCCTAAATAAAGGTCCAACAGAGACCAAGATTTAATGCTATGCATTATTAAAAATGGGCCAAGCCCTAGCACAGGCCTAATAGGCCAAAAAACAAATAAAAGTGTTGAATATTCTGAACTGGACTTAGCCCAATCGTGGCCGTAAGTCCTCAAATTAAATTGACTGAGCACAATTGCTCTCTCTCTCTCTCTCTCAAATCAATTTATATCCGGTTCGAGGGTACATCTCTGAGCTCCTCTGACACATGTCGCTGTAATCATTCAACGACGTCAGAGAGGTGACGGGTCCCAACGACCACATACGTCAATATGGACTGCGGGGTCCTTAAACTCGTGGACCGAAACGTCCTTAAACTAATGATGGACCGAAACGTCCTTAAACTAATATCGGACCGAGACGTCCCTAAACTAATATTGGACCGAAACGTCCTTAAACTAATGATGGACCGAAACGTCCGTAAACTAATATCGGACCGAGACGTCCCTAAACTAATATTGGACCGAGACGTCCTTAAACTAATGATGGACCGAAACGTCCCTAAACTAATATTGGACCGAAACGTCCCTAAACTAATGTCGGACCGAAACGTCCCTAAACTAATATCGGACCGAGACGTCCCTAAACTAATATCGGACCACCACGTCCCTAAACTGGAATATGGACCACCACGTCCCTAAACTGGCGATGGACCACCACGTTCCTAAACTGGAAAATGGACCACTACGTCCATAAAATGGAATAATAGAGCCTCCAAATGCTCTTTTGCCGGATCTAAATGGTCCCGTTTAAGTTGATCTTAGCCCCAAATACGGCTAACGTATCCTCAGACATTTAAATGAATGATAAAACTCCAAATCAACTTTGGTTCAAGGGTACATCTCTGAACTCCTCTGACACCTGTCGTTGTAATCCTTCAACGACTTCAGAGAGGTGACGAGTCCCGACGGCCAGATATTAAATCGACCGGAACGTCCTTAAACTAATGTCGGACCGAAACGTCCCTAAACTAATATCGGACCGAGACGTCCCTAAACTAATATCGGACCACCACGTCCCTAAACTGGAATATGGACCACCACGTCCCTAAACTGGCGATGGACCACCATGTTCCTAAACTGGAAAATGGACCACTACGACCATAAAATGGAATAATAGAGCCTCCAAATGCTCTTTTGCCGGATCTAAACGGTCCCGTTTAAGTTGATCTTAGCCCCAAATACGGCTAACGTATCCTCAGACATTTAAATGAATGATAAAACTCCAAATCAACTTTGGTTCAAGGGTACATCTCTGAACTCCTCTGACACCTGTCGTTGTAATCCTTCAACGACTTCAGAGAGGTGACGAGTCCCGACGGCCAGATATTAAATCGATCATCACGTCAAGTTGATCTTAGTCCAAAACAGGACTAACGTATCCTTGACGAACGTTTAAGTTGATCTTAGCCGCAACGCGACTAATGCATCCTTAAACTAAAAACACCAAACCCAAATCTAAGTAAATACGGGTTTGGACTAATCTACGTCCTACGGGCGACGGCATTACTCAGTCTCCGTATACAATCCACTGGCAACCACAAACAAAACAAACATACACGACACGAAGTGAAATTCTGGAGAAGGAGAAAGTTGTTACCGCGATGCGGTAGCGTAATTAACTGCAGGGGCTTGCGCCTGCAGGGAAGAGCGTCCCCACAATAAAAAAACCCCTCACCCTGAGGGGGAATCTGACGAAGTCTGCTACATCGGCCGCATCCGTCTAAACCTCCGATATACGGTGCCATAAATCAACTTGGCAGCTTCGGAGAGATAGACGGATAAAACCATATAGCATATGCCCCGAATCTCAGGCAAGACGCGAAGTCGTCGACCGTCTTTCTGAGGGGAACACCTACTTGTTCACACCCTCTCCTACACTTTACCAACAAATGTTCATGGTTCATTTTTTCACTCTCAAGCTGAACTAAACACCTTCATCTCAACATTTCTAACTTTCATCAAACCAGAAGAAGAAAAGTTTTGAATTCATCAAACTTGTGCATACCGTCAAACTAGAGCCACTACAACCTCTATGAGCCTCCACCATGCATTTCATGAGAAGGAATTTCCTTGTGCACTATCCTTATAGGTATATCTTTCCTCCTTTGCAAGTTCTATTTTATTAAATGTCTGCTTTTTGTGTGCAAATATCAGAAACAAGGATTTTTATGATATTTGTGAGGGTCAATTTGAATCTGGAACTAATAGATTAATCCACTAAACAATACTAGGATATGGTGAGACCAATAGGAAGCAACCCCTAAAGCCCGAACCCCTAACTCCTTAGTTCACCCGCCGGTTTTCCAAAAATACCCGTCGCCACCGGTTTTTCAATGTACAGGTGTTTTGGGTTTTGGTTAGTAGCTTTAATTGGTGATAATTTAAGCTATTGTATTATTTGTTTTGTCCCAGATTTTATATAGAGAAATCTGGAAGTGTTCTAGTATTGTTTTAACAATGTTTCCGATATTTATGTTACGGTTTTTCGTATTTCTATATCTCGACTGAATTATTGACATTTGTTCGTTAATATCAGGGGTATTTGGTCGTATTTGGAGTAAGTTGGCTATAGATTCTAACCTATGTGCGTTTAGCTCGTTGAATTGCTTTTTGATATGATTTTTACGCCGATATGTTATAACTATGATTGTAGGTATGATCGCGGAGATTTCCGTGACGGAAAGGACGGACAAAGCAATCGTGGATTTCGACTAGCTCGACATATTGGTGAGTAGATTTATATCTACGAGGGAAGTCGGGTGGATAGCGTATAGCACCCCCGCAACCACTTATATAGGATATTTATGATATAACTGGTGTAAAGTGATATGTTAGCTAATTTAGTTACATTATATTGGTGTATGGTGAGTACCTAGTAGAATTCATATAGTTATGGTTATACCTGTATATACGGTATTGGGGATAGACGTACGTGACGATAGGTTCGTACGATATGGATATAATATTGGATGGATATAGTTCGAGAAAATCATACCGTACTTGTGATGACGAGGATAGTGTGCCGAATACGACCAAGTTTCATTTGGACTCGTGGAGTCATGAGTTATCCCGACTTAGGATGTTACGATTGATTGAGCTACACTCTTTTAAAAAAACCAACGATTCGTTTTCACTTTTAAATGATAAATGACAAGGATGCGATGTTATTTCCATAACGAATAACTATTTTAACGTAATGCAGCTTCCTTATTTCAAAAAAACATTTCGTTCTATTTTCAATGATAATGGTATAGCTCATAGCAATTAGTTACGTTTAATAATTATGCGATACACTTAGATTTCCTTTATATGTTCGCGATACGCTTACCAATTATATACGTTCTCTTTTATACAAACATACCGATAGAACACTGCACATGTCACGCCCCGCTTCCCGGTGTACGGTGAGGGGACGCAGCGAGGTCTGCTACGTATTTACTCCGAAGTAAACACGCTAAACGTATCTAAGCAATATAAAGTAAATGTACACAAGAGACATGAATGTAATGAACAACAACTTTATTTATTAAATATTCTTTTATAGGTACAACTGGAAATGTAAATACAAGAATGGAAAGCAATGCCTAAATAATGGCATAACTGAATGAAAATATATACAAGTAAAGTAAATGCTCAGGATCATCTGTGAACTACTCCAAATGCTTTTGGCTGGTCTCGAGCTCCTCATAGTCGGGTCCTCCTGACAACATTCCAAAGAAAGAAGAGAAATAGGAATGTCGCCAGCGAACAATTGCTCAGTAAGTCCTAAAGAAAGAAAGAAATAGAATGGACAGAAAAGGGAGTATATCTAGTAATGTTTGATTATAATATTAACGCAGTTGTTTGTAACTTGATACAGAATATGCCAGTGTATACAAGAGGAGTCCAATTTACACTGTGGACTTTGGTAAACCCTAGTACAAGGCCCCGTTGAAAATACCACGGAACAACGACATGGATGTAATTACGTCTTAAGTGACCACCTCGTGCCACCTTTAACATGTTCCGTACCAGTCTACCCCTTTATAAACCCCGTAATGTTTATTATATTGCTTGCATTAATTGTATGGATTGTATTGTATTGTCTTATAGTAAATGGAAGACATTGCTGAAACCATGATATCAGTAAATGGAATGGATGTAAATGGATAATCATGTAAACGGAATATATCCATGGTTCGGTTCAGTCAAGATAGATTGATATAGATTGAATAGACGGATTCATAGATTCTTATTGTATTGTAGTTTTATACTTGAATCATATTCAAGTCAGATTGATTATATTGAGACTCAGTCTGAGTCAGACACTTTGAAAAGAACTTAAAATTCTGAATTAGTTTTGATGTTATCGGTAACTGCTGCACATGGACGGCAGGATTTGTGTCTTTTTCCAAGACAATTACCGTATTGATAACACCGTTTGTTAGATTGTCTACCATAGATAGGAAAGCACCCATATTCATTGTCTCCCTGAGGCTCAAGAGAATTGGTCCCGCTTAAACCTTTATTTACTAGAGTCCTTATTATAATTTAATATAACTTGAGGGAGTTTTATGTAAAAATAATTTTGATATATTTTCAAAATACACATCAAGTAATTAATTATCATCTTTAGGATTTTCATAGATGTATATTTTATAAAAGTGAAATTTCTAGTGAGTAGAACATAATTTTCATAGATGTATATTTTATAAAAGTGAAATTTCTAGTGAGTAGAACATAATTTTCATAGTAGATTGTATTTTATTGAAATATCGATATTTTGCATTGAATTGTAATGGTATTTTCTTGTAATGGTGATTTCTTTGATTTAGAAAACTTCAAATATTTATATAATATAATTAAAATAGATATTTTGATATATATTTAAAATAAATTTTATTTATTTTTTGTAGAAATCTCATTTCTAAAGAAAAATGCATTAAAATTCCATCGAGATCGAATGCTCCTTTCGGAAGTCTGCATCTCGCTCTACTAGGTCCGAGGATATACGATAATCTGCACCATCCCAAACGCGGTCCCCAAAATGGGTTGTAGAGGCGCAATTGCAAGGAATTGATTGACACACTTTTTAAAGAAATGGTTTTGCAACTTTGATGGTATTTATTTGTAATGTCGTATTATCCCATAACTAAAGTCCCAAACATTCATCGTGCTATGTCAAAGATATGTGTTGTGATGAGGTAGGTCATTATCTCATGAGTTATCTAAAGGTAATACAAGTATTATGTTGATTTGTGTCGAAAATAAAGTATGTGGTATTTTACCGTAAAAATACGATAAAAGTTGCATAAATGATTCTTTTGACATGAAACTTGTTTTAATGTATTTGTTAAATATTATATGAGAGTATGGAATTTTATTGATTAAGAAAAATAGAATTCTTAAAGAAAAACCGAATCGGAAGTCGGATTAACTCCGCTTCCATCGGGTTTTAGAAATAAAGGTTTTTAGAATAGAAAATGAGAGGGGGAGAGGGGAATTATTGGCTACAATATTAGAGGGGAGAAGGGGGAAGCTAGGGAAGATGTCGAGACGTCTTTTTGTTGCCGGAATCTCCTCGGAATTTCGTCGGAACTTCGCCCTTTGCTAACTCAAGTTGCACACTATAAGGACTTGAGAATTTTTGAGAGTTTTTGTAATGAAATTCTGAGTGATGAGGGGTGAAATGGAGTGTGGTATTTATAGGGAAAATTAGGGTTTTGGGGTAATGAAGAATGAATTAAAAATGAATTAAAATTTGGATAAATGCATCATTTTAATTTCTCTGTTAATGTGCAGGGAAATCAAACAGACAGGGGTTAAAGGGGGGAGTTCAAGGTGTTAGGGCACAAAAAAATTGCATTTTACCCATATTGACCCGGCGGCGCCGACCCATCATGCAATCTCGCCGGTCCATTTCCGAAGGTGGGGCTCTGGATTGGGGCCGCGTGTCCCTGTCTCTTGGTATACCCCAGTGCACGTGTTTGTTTTCTGTGTAAATTATTATTTTACGTGTAGTGCACATGTAAACCCTTGGACTTCTAAAAGATTAAAAGAAAATACAATAAAAATATATATGGCTGGGGGGATTCGATCACAGGGGCTATGTCACAGTAATGCAAGGCTTTACCAATGAGCTACAAGTGTTTTCTTGCTGTTCAAAAGCAAATTTAATTTATAACTTGTGCTCAGGCTAAGGTAACCCTTTCTGTATTTTGGAAAAATTCTGTACAGAAAGTTTAAGGTTGTTACATTCTATCCTCCTTATAAAAATTTCGTTCTCGAAATTTGTAGAAGGAAAGTGTAACAGATTTAAGAAAAGTTTGGTGATAGAACTATGGGTAGTGCATGAAAAATATTTGGAATAACGAAAGAATGCAAAAGTTTTGGAAAGATGTGAGAGAAATACCAGGGTTACCTTGGTCTACAGTCTCGGCTTCTATGGCTGCTATAGTGAAAGCCTGTCGCCGGGTACATTCCTTCTAGCTGGGGGCACATTCCTCTGTCCTTGGAGCTTATTCCTCTGCCCTCAAGGCATGTTCCTCAGTGCCTGATGAAATTGGCGATTAGGCTGTGCAGGAGGTCCATGTGGAGGTGGAGCTGGGAGTGCAAGACGAGGTGTAGGAGCCTGAATAGTTGGCCGCTGCGGATAGTTAGTGCGTGTGGGAGTTGAGTTGCGTCTAAAAGGACATGTTCCAATTCCGTGATTGGATGCGCCATAAACTAAGCACAGGCTTTTTGCGCGCCTACAGTCCTTCCACAGGTGTCCACCCTTCTTGCAATAGAAGCAAAAATCTGAACTTAGCTGCTTATTTGTTTCTTCCGGTCTCATGGGTTCAAAAGTTAGCCTTGAATAGGCTCCTCCTGCCATCTGAGTGGCAGAGCGGTTCACTACGGCAGTTGAAGTCTGCCCTTCCTCTTCACCATTGCCTCGTATCGACGGGCTGGTTTCAAAGCCAGGTCATAGGTTGGGAAATCCCCTGTATCTAAGGGAGCTTGGATTTTCTGTTCCAACTCTTGCTGAAATCTTCTAGACCCGATCTCAGCAGTTGGTATCAAGTGTGCCGCGAACCTGTTGCGGTCTTGCGTTAGCTGTGTAGTATGTGATATTTGACTATTGAATATTGAGACATATCTTACCTACTGATCATGGTAAATTCAGCGTCATACTCATCCACAGATTTGATCCACATCGAACCCTGTTGTACATGGATGAATTGTTATTCCAGGTCAAATCGGGCAGTCTGTGGGAAGTATTTCGCGCCGAACATGTCGCGAAAAGTTCTCCATTCGATAGGTTGTTCAAGACGGCTTTCTTCCGCCTTCCACCAGACTCGTGCATTGTCAGTGAGATGCAGCTTCGCAACTCGAACCCAAGCGATCTCTGGCACTTGTGCCGCTGCCAGATCATCTTCAATACTCTGAGCCTATTCCTCAGCTTCCAGAGGGCTCTCTTTTCCCAAAAATTATTTTGGGTGCAATGTCCAGAATTGCTTCACTCCGGGCGCTTCCGCTTCTGGACGGTTCATCAAAATAGCAGTCTGCTACTGCTGTCCCTCCAGAAGGCTGCGGATTGCCTCAAGCAGTACTGTCTGCTCATTGATCGGAGCAGCGACGGTAGGTGTAAGCAGTAGAGGTGGTGGTGTGTTGTTGAAATTGGTGCTGGTGTTGTTTGGAGAATCCATAACCTTGAAAAAAAATTTGGGCTAGGACAGATTCAATGTATATGAAATTGTACGACTCAACGAATATGTAAAGAATGTTTTTAGTTGCTGATTCTTGTGTTATATTGCTTAGAACTTCATGCAGAATTGACCCTCATGTCCATGCAGAACTGACCTGCATGTCCATATAGAGCTGACCTGCATGGGCTGCCAACAAAACCTGTCATGCCCCGCTTCCCGGTATACGGTGAGGGGATGCGGCAAGATCCACTACGTATTTACTCCAAAGTAAACGCGCTAAGTGTATCTAAGCAATATAAGTAAATGCACACAAGAAACAGAAATGTAATGAATATCTACTTTATTTATTAAATATTCTTTTACAGGTACAACTGGAAATGTAAATATAAGGATGGAAAGCAATGCCTAAACAATGGTATAACTGAATGAAAATATGTATAAGTAAAGTAAATGCTCAGGATCTTCTGTGAACTACTCCAAGTGCTCCTGGCTGGTCTCGAGCTCCTCAGAGTCGGGTCCTCCCGACAACATTCCAAATAAAGAAGAGAAATAGGAATGTCGTCAGCGAGCAATCGCTCGGTAAGTCCCAAAGAAAGGAAGAAGTAGAATGGATAGAAAAAGGAGTATATCTAGTAATGTTTGATTATAATATTAACGCAGTTGTTTGTAGCTTGGTACATAATATGCCAGTGTATACGAGAGGAGTCCAACTTACACCGTGGACTTTGGTAACCCGTAGTACAAGGCTCCGTCGAAAATACCATGGAACAACGGTATGAATGTAATTACATCTTAAGTGACCACCTCGTGCCACCTTTAACATGTTCCGTACCAGTCTACCCCTTTATAAATCCCGTAATATTTATTGTATTGCTTGCATTAATTGTACGGATTGTATTGTATTGTCTTGTAGTAAATGGAAGTCATTGCCGAAACCATGATATCAGTAAATGGAATGGATGTAAATGCATAATCATGTAAACGGAATATATCCATGGTTTGGTTCAGTCAAGATAGATTGATATAGATTGAATAGACGGATTCATGGATTCTTGTTGTATTGTATTTTTATACTTGAATAAGATTGATTAGATTGAGACTCGGTCTGAGTCAGACACTTTGAAAAGAGCTTGAAATTCTGAATTAGTTTTGATGTTATCGGTACTGCTGCACATGGACGACAAGATTTGTATCTTTTTCTAAGACAATTACCGTATTGATAACACCATTTGTTAGATTGTCTAACTTAGATAGGTAAGCACCCACATTCTCCGGCTCCCTGAGGCTCAAGAGAATTGGTCCCACTTAAATCTATATTTACTAAGGTCCTTATTGTAATTTATTATAACTTAAGGGGGTTTTATGTAAAAATAATTTTGATATATTTTCAAAATAAAACTCAAGTAATTAATTATCTTCTTCAGGATTTTCATAGATGTATATTTTATAAAAGTGAAATTTCTAGTGAGTAGAACCTAGTTTTCATAGTATATGGTATTTTATTGAAATATCGATATTTTGCATTGAATTGTAATGGTATTTTCCGGTAATGGTAATCCTTTGATTTAGAAAACTTGGAATGTTTATATAATATAATTAAAATAGATATTTTTATATATATTTGAAATAAATTTTATTTATTTTTTTGTAGAAATCTCATTTCTAAAGAAAAATGCATTAAAATTCCATCGAGATCGAATGCTCCTTTCGGAGGTCTGCATCTCGCTCTACTAAGCCCGAGGATGTGCGATAATCTACACCATCCTGAAAGGGGTCCCCATAATGGGTTTTAGAGGCGCAATTGCAAGGAATTGATTAACACACTTTTTAAAGAAATGGTTTTGCAAGTTTGATGGTATTTATTTGTAATATCGTATTATTCCATTACTAAAGTCCCAAACTTTCATCTTGCTATGTCAAAGATGTGTGTTGTGATAAGGTAGGTCATTACCTCGTGAGTTATCTAAAAGTAATACAAGTATTATGTTGATTTGTGTCGAAAATAAAGTATGTGGAATTTTACCGTAAAAATACGATAAAAGTTGCATAAATGATTTTTTTGAGATGAAACTTATTTTAATGTATTTTTTAAATATTTTTTAAACATTATATAAGAGTATGTAATTTTATTGATTAAGAAAAATAGAATTCTTAAAGAAAAACCGAATCGGAAGTCGGATTAACTCCGCTTCCGTCGGGTTTTAGAAATGAAGATTTTTAGAATAGAAGATGAGAGAGGGAGATGGGGCTTACTGGCTACAAGGTTAGAGGGGAGAAGGGGGAAGCTAGGGAAGGTGTCGGGGCGTCGTTTCGTCCCCAGAATCTCCTCGGAACTTCATCAGAACTTCGCCCTTTGCTAACTCCACTTGCACACTATAAGAACTTGAGAATTTTTGAGAGTTTTTGTAATGAAATTCTGAGTGAGGAGGGATGAAATGGAGTGTGGTATTTATAGGGAAAATTACGGTTTTGGGGTAATGAAGAATGAATTAAAAATGCATTAAAATTTGGATAAATGCATCATTTTAATTTCTCTGTTAATGTGCAGGGAAATCAAACAGACATAGGTTAAAGAGGGGAGTCCAAAGGGTGTTAGGGCATAAAAAATTGCATTTTACCCATATTGACCCGGCGGCACTGGCCCGTCATGCAATCTCGCCGGTCCATTTCTGAGGGTGGGGCTCTGGATTGGGGCCACATGTCCCTGTCTCTTGGTATACCCCAGTGCACGTGTTTGTTTTCTGTGTAAATTATTATTTTACGTGTAGTGCACGTGTAAACCCTTAGGCTTCTAAAAGATTAAAAGAAAATACAATAAAAATATATATGGCTGGGGGGATTCGATCACATGGGCTATGTCACTGCAGTGCAAGGCTTTACCAATGAGCTACAAGTGTTTTCTTGCTGTTCAAAAGCAAATTTAATTTATAACTTATGCTCATGCTAAGGTAACCTTTTCTGAATTTTGGAAAAAATCTGTACAGAAAGTTTAGGATTGTTACAGCATAGCTACCAATGAGTATTATGTTGCACGAGCATAGACGCATATGTTACACTGCACGTCATTGGTACTGCCATGACACTGTAGGACCGCTATACCACGCGATGTCTATATAAATACCGATACGATGCGTTATGAATTACCTATATCCGGAGAATTGGGTTGTATTTATATGTTATGGCTATGGGTAAAATTACATTCTGCTATAAACACTTATAGAACACTTGCACAAATATTAATGATTGCCATGCTACACGAGCACAAACGCATATGCTACACTACACATCATTAGTATTGCCATGACACAGTAGAACTGGTGCGATTGTTTGCATGACTGACTATATTTATGTACGATACTTTTATTACCTGTTGATAAATTGCGAATATCATTACCATGGGTATTCGTATTTGATTGTTTTGAGTTTTTATGATGTTTTTACCTTCGATGATATATATCAACGGTATGGGATGCTGATATATATATATATATATATAATGATTGATTATATTATCAGAAAGATATATGCAATTATTATTCTTTTTTACTTGATATTTCTGGATACGATGAGTTGACGTCCACCAAGAGCTTGATATTTCTGATTTGATTTTATTCCGAACCGAGTGGGGGAGCTATACGGTTACGGACATGCTACATATCTGAACTGAGTGGGGGAGTATACAGTCGGATACATGATGGACCCGATCGAGACCGAGGGGCAGGAAAACAGCATTTGAGGCGGGGAGCCTAGCGAGGACACTCGTTACTGGAGATAGATATGAGCACGGCGGATATATAAGGGATACTGACCGAGGTTAGGGATATCGAGGGGCGCCCGATCTAATGAGACGGTGTCGACGATATCTAGATTTGCGTGTTGGTGATGGACACGCGAGATTTGATGATTTTTATGTGTCGGTGATGGACACGATAGATATGATGATTTAGGGTGTCGATGCTAGACCCTCATATATTGATATTTTGCGATCATTCGTGATACGCCGTTATAGTTTATGCGACATAGTAGCTGATCAGGAATGATCCGGAGGACAATACCTGAATACTATTTTTACCTGTTGATATATATAAAAGGGTTTCTAAACGAGCTATAGTCTCATTATTTTGACATGTTTAGGATGGCACAAGGATCTTTTAAACTGTAAACCTCTTAAAACTCTTTACTAAATAGCGAGACATATATCTTCAATAAATTACATATTATACTTCATATTATTACATCTGCTTCTTATGCCGTGACATACGTATCCCGCGGCTATTTTAAAAAGAGGTTTTACATATATATTTTGGCTACCTTATAGGTTTATACCTGGATGCATGTTATATACATACGTGATAATATATTTTCAGGTTTACACGATCGATAGTGATGCATTTATTGTTGTAACGATTCTGAAATCACTGTACATAAATTTTCTTGTTATTGTAGAAAAAAGAGTATTACAGCCTGTGTAAAAGTCAAAAGTTATTTTTGTTAAATAAAAACAAGAAATAACTTGTAGCTCACTGGTAAATCCTCTACACTACTGTGGCATAGCCTGTGCGTTCGAATCCCATCAGACACAATTATTTTTTCAGATTTTTCTTTTTAATTTTTGGAAGCCTAAGAGTTGCACGTGCAATATATAGGAAAATGAAAAGTTTCAAAAAAATCAAACTGGTACAATGAGGTGTACACATCCGAATTGACACGTGGCACGAATCTCGAGACAAACCAACGAGATCTGACTTCCCAAAATGCCCCTGGGCCGGCGCCGATGGTCCAAGTTGCTCCAATCTTCTCCGTGCTTTGCACACACCCCCTTCGACTCCTTTTAACTCCCCTGCACTATTTGATTTTCTTGCAATCAAACAGAGACTTTTCAATTCACCATTTAACACTTTTTAATGAATTTTAATCCACATTTTAAATTCCCAAACCCTAATTCTTCACTATAAATACTACCCCATGCCATAGCTCTCCCCTTTTCTGAAATTCAAGCAAATATTTCCTCAAAACTCTCTAAGTGCCAAGTGGAGTTAAGCCCCTAAAGTGGAGTACCGAGCCAAACTCGACGATAGATAAAATAAGAAATTGAAAGATTTCGTTGAAATTGTTCGTTTGAAAATTTCCCGAGAAGAGAAAAGACGTGGTGATCCCCTCTCCCGGACCGCCCGGATCCTACGAGCGATACATAATCATAATCTAATACATCAAACGATTCCATTTTATCTCTTTTCCTTGCCCAAACCGGTATCAATAGGAATGAAGCAACTCTTATTCTTATAGAATAAAGGTACTTCCACCAAGGAGGGATCTATAACTTCGATCCAAGTAGTTTATGTACTTGCGGATGATTTGACTAACCATGCTCCTGCCACGACATACTTCACCGTCGAGAAACGAAAGAAGACTTCAATATCCAAGCTTAGCTCAGACGTAGCTCGCTTCTTTTTGGGTGTGCTGCTAACTATGACGAATGTGCTAACTATGTATATAACGCCGACAATAGACCGATTTGATATCACCCTTCAATTCAAATTAGAAAAATTCATCGTTTGTGGATCACTCAGATAAATGCAGCAGCTCGCGAGAGGCATCTCCTACGAAACCACAACCCCAAGAGTTTCTTCAATCTCTTTTTAACCGCCTAAAACAGTAAGTCCCTCTTCTCTCCTTTTCTTTCATCTCAATTCATTTTTTAAAATAAATCGACAAAAGAGGAGTTATCTCCGATATAGTTTTCTTTTTAACAATTGTAAGTCATGTGATAAGAAAACGAGATCAAACTAATATGCTACACAAATCCTAACCTTATTCACATCATTTAATTTTTAGATTTAACAAAACTTTCATATGAAACCAACATATAATGAACTTTTTCATTAAAATATCATGAACTTTAGTGTAATCTCTTTTCGATATCTAGTATACCGAAACCCTAGAACCTTCATGGGATAATGACCTACCCCACACGTACACTATGGTTTCATAGCATGGTATTCTAAGCATATGGGTAATTCAAAGTAAAAGAACTTTTTCATGAAAATACCACACCGTTTCAAAACGGATTTCTTTAAATCGGTATTTCGAATCCTTGGCAAATACGCCTCTACAACCCTCGTTAGGTGACCCGCTAATGGATGGTGTGGATTATCGCACATCCTTAGGATAGTAGAGTGAGATGCAGAACTTCTCACGGAGTATTCGGTCTCGAAAGGAATAAAAATACGGTTTTTAAGAAACGCGATTTTTCTAAACAAAAACTAATTTTTGAAAAATTATATAAAAATCATAAATCCGTATTTTCAAAAAAAAAACAAATTAAGAAACTATATTTTTTTTTAAAAAAGAAAGATTAAAATTGTTAATAAAATCCCACCAAGTTTCCAAAAGTAATAGTTTTCATAAAAATACCACAAACTTTCAAAAAGCTAGTTTTTATCACCAAAACTCCACAACAATTAAAATACATGTTCATGAAAACCCTAAATATTATAAATCACCCTCGAGGTTTATTTTTAAACAATATTAATATATATTTTTCATAAAACCCCTCGAAATATGCAAAACAATATTTTAAGGATTTTAGATTAATATAGGATTAAGCGAGATCAATTCTGTTGAGCCCCAGTGAGCCAGAGAAAGTGAGTGCTTGCCTATTCAGATTAGACAACTTAACGGAGTTATCAAATGGCAATTGTCTTGGAAAAAGACACAAATCCTGCCGTCCATGTACAGCAGTTGCCGATATCTCCCGAACATAAGATTTTTAATAATTTACATCAATTCATATGAAAAGACATGAACTCGAATCCAAACTCGAATCTAAACTCGAACACAAACTCGAACCCTAACCTAACTTGAATCAAAACTCGACTATGAACTCGAACTCAAACTACTCGAACCAAGATTGCAATTGTCATGACTCACATATTACTCGTCTCACTCGAATACATTCTACACCTTTTGCAATTTATGATTTCGATCAAGACATGTTAACCAATCAATCAAATCAATTAAGTATATTAACCAGTTATAATATATTATACACGGGATGCTTGGGATAGTTTCTTGTGTGAATCCAACGGAGCTTCAGGAGTCCCGTATTAACCTTTTTTTATTTTACTCAAATAACAGTCGGGTTGACTCATCCACAGCATAGAACCCTGATGCTAACACATGAAATGGGCCCATGTTTTCTTGCTTCTGGGGCCCCACTCTTGATCTCATGAACACTTCTATGGCTGTGTTGACATTCACACTTGGAACTTAACGTTAACATAATGACCATATAGAGACCTATAGTATATACTTACCCATGAACATATACTTGTTCATCACCGAAAGACGCGACTGGGATGTTGGGACGTCTGGCCTAAATTTTGGGGCCAAATGCTATTTGGATTTATCCGTCTACCTCTCCGAAGATGCCAAGTTGATTTATGGCACCGTATATCGGAGGTTTGGACGGATGCGGCCGTTGTAGCAGACTTCGTCAGATTCCCCCTCGTTTGCGAGGGGTTTTTGATTGTGGGGACGCTCTTCCCTGCAAGCGCAAGCCCCTGCAGTTAATTAAGTTATCGCATCGCGATAACCACTTTCTCCTGCTCCAGAAGTTCACTTTGTGTCGTGTGTGTTTGTTTTATTTTTGGTTGCCCGTGGATTGTATACGGAGACTAATTTATGTTGTCGCCCGTAGGGCGTAGATTAGTTTAAATCCGTATATCTTAGATTTGGATTTGGGTTGATTTAAGGATCGTTGATTTGTTTTGAGATCAAGATCAACTTAAATATATACGAGCATTTGGGGGCTCGTTTGATTTTTTGTTAAGGATACGTTATTCCAATTTGAGCCTAAGACATACTTAACATGGTTTTAGGATTGTTTTTGTTTCAGATCCAATAAGAGAGCATTTGGGCTCTATTGTTTTAGTTTAAGGACGTTTCGGTCCCTTATCGCCATTTTAGAGGCAGAGTTGTATTTTGAGGATATTTCGATCTATAGATCACCATTTTTGAGGTGGGGTTTTAGTTTAAGGACGTCACGGTCCGTTGTTGCCATTTTGAAGGCAACGTTTTAGTTTAAGGACGTTACGGTCCATTGTAGTTTAAGAAAATTTCGGTCCATTGTCGCCATTTTGGAGGCAACGTTTACTTTAAGGACGTCTCGGTCTGTTGTAGTTTAAGAACGTTTCAGTCCATTGATCATCTTGCGCGCACGTGTATTTGTTACGTAACGGGATGAGCAACGATGATATGGAATGCACCCAGTTTGGGGTGTGGTTTGATTTGGGATATGCACGTCAGTTTGGGCAGTGCACCAAAAAGACGTTGGTTGTCGGGACCCGCCACCTCTCTGAAGACGTTGAGAAATTACAACGATATGTATCAGAGGTGTAGAGAGATGTACCCTTAAACCAATTCCCGTATTTGAGGGAGAAGATCAATGGTAGACCCAGGAATCATTAGTCGTATTTTGAGACTAAGATTTCCTTGGGGGAATGCGGGATGAATATCGTTTGGTATATCATCAGTTGGAAGATCGATAGTCGTATTTACAACTAAGATCAGTTTGGGAAGTAATGAACCCATGGGCTCGGTTGATCTGAGTTAGCCAACTTGGGCTTGGTCCACTCAGTTTTCTTTTTTATTTGAAAAGAAGTGCTAAGCACTTGTTTGGGCTCAGTCCTCTTATTTTGTGCAAAAATTGCCGAGCACTTATGTAGATTCTGACGCTCATATATAACCATGTGGGGTTTTCAGTCATGGGAATTGCCCGATAAGTGTTAAACACTTTACTTTTTTGTCTCATTATGGAGTGATGAGCACTCATTATGGCACCAACGTGCGAAGCATGTGAGGCGCTAGGCGCTGCCTAGTGAGTGTCAATCACTCTTCTATTCTGTAGCGCCCACGTGAAGGGAACGCAAGGTGCTGGGCGCAGCTCATTGAGTGCTAAGAACTTTTATTCTATAGCGTCCACGTGAGGGGCACGTGAGACGCTAGGCACTAAGCATCTCTTACTGAGTGCCAAGCACTCTTTATTTCTACGGCGCCCACGTGAGGGACACGTGGGATGCCGCTTATTGAGTGCTAGGAACTCTTTATTTTGTGGCGCCCACGTAAAAGTCACGTGGGGCGCCGGGCGGTGATTTTTCCTTGTATATTTTGTTCTGAGGAGTTAAATTTTCTGGTTCTTTTATGAATCTTTGATCTCCAAGAGCAAGTTCGTCCTGATGAGAATTAAATTCTCAAATTATGGGAGACTTGTCTTGTGGATCTCAGATCCAAAGAAAGAGCTAAGTTCTTCTTTTAAAAGGGTTAAACCCTTCAATAAGTAAACGAGATGCTTTGATCTCTCTTCTTCTTTTTTTATTTACCTAGAGCTTTTTTCTGAGAAGGGAGATCTTCTTTCTTCCTTTTTGAAGATTTCTGCTTTGTTTTCTTCTGAAGCTTATGGGGGGTTCCTCTGTGTTAGACTTGAAGTCTTGGATCCTTTATATAGTAGAGGCAAGTCTGTTGATTAGTTGAAGAAATCTCTAATTGATTTTGGGGATTTTACCCATCGTTGGATTTTTGATCCAAGGACTTCTGTTTTACAGAAAGTATTTTCTTGTTTTTAACAAAATTAGGAAAATAATTATCCATACAGAATTTATTATGCAGATCGGTGATTTTTTAATCACCATTGAATTTTTAATCCATAGGTACTCTGTTTTACAGAGGGCAATCTTTCTTGTTTAGAAAGATTTGAGGAATATTTCCTCTCAGCAGAATTTAATTCTGCATCCTGATAATTTATCATCTCCGTTGGAACTTTGATCCAACGGCTCTGTTTAACAGAGAGTAGAATTTAATTCTACAAGACGCCGGCGCTCACGTGTTGTGCACGTGGGTGCTGCTCATATAAGAGATTTTTAATTCTGGTGTTGGTGCCCTCGTGGAAGGCACGTGAGGCTCCGCCTCTTGAGTTTTGAACAGAGTTTTGCTCTTTTATTGGGGGAAACAATTGCTCCCCACCGTTGCTCTCACGTGGCTCACACGTGAGTGCAGCGGTGACACCTTTTCCGCCGTTGGATCTTCTTGGAAGTTGAACCGTCTTCCTGTGCCTATAAGTAGAGCCTTTGGCCCTTGAGATGACTGTTGTTCATCTTTCCTTCTTCTTTCTGAAAATTTAATTCTCTTTGTAAATCCCCGTTCTCCATCTATAAAATTTTCCTGTATTTTCCAAATCCCGTTTGTCTCCTGATTTTTCCTCGTATTTTCGTTGGTAATTGGCTACTCGAGATTCAAGATTTAGCTCAATCAAAACCCTAGAATTATTTTCCAATTTAAACCCCAGCCCAATTGGAAATTCCCCATTTAAAAATTTAGAACTTAAATTCTTTTCCTCAGCCCATTTCCTTTACCAAGCCCACACATTTCTTTTAAATAAATTTCCTTATAAATCCCCGGGCCGTCCCTTTTAATTTCCCTCAGCCCACTCAAATTATTTTGAAATTGAGCCGGCCCGTTTCTCCCCCTGCAGCACACGAAGTATTTTTAAAAGGGAATTATTTTGAAATGCCTGGCCCACTCTCCCTTCGGCCCGTGACCATTTCCCCCACTCACCCGACCCGACCCCACTCATGTTCATCTCCTTCACTCCAACGGTAACATTCCCCCATTCCCGCGCGCGATCCCCTTCCTCCGCCGCGCCTCACGCCTACGCCCACGCCCCCGCGCCTGCCGTTACCCCCACGATTTCAACTTCGTCTCCAACTCCTCTCGTCACTCTCCCTCTCCAACTCACTCCTCATCTCTCTCTCTACACCCACCGAGCCCCCAACCTCGAACAACCCACTGCAACCTCCACCTCCGACGACGACAACCCCCTCGGCAACCCTCGATCACTCCTCCCCAACCAACCTTCTCCCTCCACGACTCCACCCTTTATCAACCGAGCCCCCGCCAAGCATCCCCTGCACTCCCAAACCCACTTGCACCCAACCACGGTCACCGCTGCAACCGACGCCGACGAGCCTCCACTTCACCTGAACCACATCTGCGACCCTCTACATCCTCAGCATCATCACCATCACAGCAATCCCCTAGCCCACTGTTTAACCTCTCTCTCTCTCTTCAAAATCTCAACAAAAAAAAACCCATTTTTCAAACACTTCACTGCGGCCATTGCCGGAGCGACGCCGTCGACCGTCGTCGACCCCGGTACACTCACAGAGGATCATCAAGCACCCCTCAACGTTCAGTGACCGTGCAACGACTCCGGACAACTCCGACGCAAAACCCGTGTCTCGAGCCAAGCTCGCGAGAATCCGTTACACGGCGTATGTCACGCGTTCGTGACGCCACTGCTGCCGTGCGACCCCGAGACGTTTCCAGGCAAGTGTTTACTTGCTTCATGCTATAATAACAGTGGTACAAACCTAAATAATCTAGTTTACGAATTTACCGATTCCCGATACGTATTGTGACCTAAGTGTTCGATGCTAGTCTTCAATGATTACAATAGTTTATTTTGATGGAAACTGATATTTTCTGTTGGTCCATTTGATGATAAATATCGTGTATGAATCTCACTGGAAAATACGATTGTTAGAGACAAAAATTGATACCCCCAAATATGCTGTTAAAACTAGAATTCTCTCGTACCTGAAAACGAATAAAATCACCATAAATTATATACATACTGGAATGATATGTTCGAGGGCTTGAATCGAATCCGACTCGACGAACTTTAACCCTATGTAAAATTCTAATGATTTCTGTTCTGTAACTGTGAAGATAATTAGATCGGAATGCGACTCTGGACTGCAGTCCAGAGCGTTTCTGATTATTGTGTTCTGTCCCAATACCTGTGTCACTGTGTCTCTTGGAGTCGTATGTTACGGAACTCTGCAGTAGATTAAAGATAATTCTGTTATCTAAACCAAACAAGTGGTCCCATTCCGTTTCATTTCCATTTGCTATTTTAAACTGTATTTAAAAGGGCAGAACGTATAACTGTCCAGAACAGATTCAGAAATGACATACTGAGCTTAAGCTGTGTATAACTTTCAACGTACAGATGAGATTGAGGATCCGTCTGTTGTGTTGAATACTCCATTGAAAACCCTAGATTTCATTTAACTGTAACATCGCTAAATTCTGAGCCCAACTGGGTGCAATTCGTGTCGCGAAACGGACGTTCAGTTCTGAAACTGAATTTCCAGCCACGAGCACTTAAAATGAAATAGCTATATCTTGAAAACCGGAATCCTGATTGAACTGAAACAAATTTTGATGAATTGCTGACTGAGTGTTATATTTATCTTACTTGTATCATTTTGCTGAATTCTGAACATATTGATTTATACAAATTATTTTAGTTAATGATATGCATGTTGATTCATAACATACAGAGTTTATTGGTAGCATACAATACATATATCATACCCTTGCCATATACTCAGTGTTAGTGCGTGTGGACATTGCATTATCGTGCGTGATAGATGTTAGTTTAGGAGTGACGAGTACACCAATGGAAAGTGAATATTCATGACAGTGATTGATACAGTGAACAGTGATGAAACCGTGTCATTGGTATACTTGTACACAACTAGATCAAGATCATAAATAGTGTAAACCTGGGGGAAAAGGGAAAATAAAAGTGGAAAGAGTATCGTATTTAGCGGGATCGTGTTTAGAGGATGATCATTCGAACCGTGATACTGATACGTGTAGGGTAGGATCTAGCGATCCGGCTGACAGGGTTATGTCCCGGGCATGTGGGCCGTTGTCTCGGGTATGTACGAGACTCCTGTTAAACATGATCCTCCATCCACTATGTGATTTCAAACATGACCAAGAGACCGATAGGGACACATAACATATTCTGCATCATATAGTGACATAATGATTACTTGCATTGTTCTTACACCAGTATTACCTCATATACCTGTTTCATCTTATTATAATAATATTGTTATTGTGTCGCTCTGACGACCTGAGTATGCATGCTCAGATCCCGCGGGAGGACCAGCACAGGTGTAACACCCGAGCCCAATAATACTATTTCTATTACTGGTTGAGTGTTTGACATTGCTCGTTTCATTTATTTTGCCTGTTTGAGTCTCACTGTGAAATTTTAACCGGCTAAGTCATTTTTGCATATAACAAATTTTAGCACCTAAAATGAAATTAAAAATATACATTTTGGCCTACTCGTCACCCCTTGCCGCGTGGTAGCGTCCGTGCGTCGAGTTTTCATCCCGTTCGGTGAAACGGGCAAGTTGGACGGCTACGCGCGCGTGCAAGTGTCCGACTTGGGGGCATGCATTTTAACCATAAGACATCTCATTTTAAAATTTGGAACCCGCTTAAAGTCCTATTTTTTGAATTTCAAATTTTTGGGCGCAACCCGGGCGCGATTTGGAAATGTTTCATTTAGCGCCAAAATCCCAATTTAATTTAATATACTAAAACTATAATATATATTCGATACACTGATCTGTTAAAGATTTTAACCAGTTAAATATTTTTTTAAATCCTTTTAAATCATTTCTGTTCTCCTCTCAACCAATCGCGAGGCTCAAATCCTCGTGGGCCCCACCTTTATCTCTCTCTCTCTCTCTCTCCATCTCTCTATCTCTCCTCTCTCCTTCTGTATCTCTCTCTCTCTCTTCCTATAATCTCTCTCTCTCTCTCTATCCATATATATTTCTTCCTTCGCCTTCGCGAGAAACCCCACCGAACCCACGCGAACCCAACCCTAGCCTCGCCGTGCCCTAGCCAGCCTTGTTCCCGTCGCCGACGCCACCACCACCATCACCCTTGCCTCCTCAGCCTCGACCGCACCTCCTTCCTCCTTCCTCCCTTCCTTCCAACGCCTGCAGCCAGTGCCTTAGCCACCTGCACCGTCGTTGTGCTTGCCGTCGCCACCGCCTCTCGTCGCCGACAACGTCAACTTCTCCCCATCGCCCTCTTCCCGACCTCGCCACCTTCCTCCTCCTTCCGTACGCCGACGCCATACAGAACCCAAAGCTGCAACCCTACCACCTTCTTCAGTTCGCCGGAAAAGCCGCCGTCGACCCTCGTCGTCGTCGCCAGCGCCACCGCCGACCACCTCCTCTTCCCCTGCAACCCAAACCAAGCCAGTTCCTCTCCCTCCTCACCATCCCTTCTCTTCCTGCAACCTACAGCCAAGACTGCCGCCGCCGCTTCCTCACCGGCGCCCCATTGCCGTCGAACCCGTCGCAGTCGCCACCCTCACTATCCTTGTAAGCTTCTCTTCACCTTCTCCCTTCATGTATCCCCTCTCTGGTCGATCCTTGCCTTGCACTGTAATTGCTAACTTTGTGGTTGTTTTGACATTTCGCCGGAATCCGGCAGTGCCGACGGCTTGACCCGACTTTCCAGCAAGGTACTCCAGTCCGTGTGGTCCCGCTGTTCGTTGTTTGGACTCGATCCGTGACCCGTGCGTCCATCGCGTGTTTTCCGCCGACGTTACGTTCGTGTTTTCCGGTTTGCGAAACCGTCGAGGCAAGTATTACTTGCCACATGCTATGCTATACCAATTAAGTGTGCTTGACTCATAAAACTTGCAAAGATTAACTAGTGTAGTTACTTTTCTCATTTGGACGAAATATAATTTATATCATGATACAGTAACCTAAACCGTGTTTTGCCACTGTAACCCTAATAACAAAATTACCAGTTAATCATTTTGCTATTTAAAGGACGATAGCTGTACACATATAGCTTCATCACTTTCCGTTATTGATATTGCACCACCTTGTGATTATTGCACCCCAAGGGTGCTCGAACCTGTTAATATGATAATACAACTGTACCATATTAATGCACCATTGTGATTAAATGAAATGTTATTGTTGTTTACTTTATTTCCTGCTGTTATTCCTTATTCGATTATATACCTGTTATGAGCACACCCTCGATTGAGTTACATATTGACCCGACCTTGATACACATGACATATACACATACCGATGCACCGGACATGGTACCCTTTACTCCCGACTCAACCTGATGTACCATGACCTGACTTGTTACCTGATCTCATGCCTAATGCCAACAAACCTGACTTGGGGTCCTCATGGACCATTCCTGTTGTCTATCCAGAAAAACCTGCTTTTACCTGATCCTGTGTTGGCATTAGTTCTTGATTACTGAATACCTGACCTGACATACATAACTTGGGGGTATGGGGAAATCAAAGGTGAAACCGACTTGTAACTCAACAGTTCGATACCTATTCTGATCAGTCTTACGGGCTCGGCCAGCCCCGGAGTGATGATGCTGACATCACTCGCCCATCCTGCTACCTATTACTGCCTAGCGGCACGTCTCGGATTCAGCCCCGAGGGTCTTGACCGTAGTCCCGGGCATGCACGGGATACTATTGAGTTACATCGACGAGTCATCAATTGATTTCAAAGACTTTAGAATAGAAACCTGATAGAACAGTTTAGTTACCCACTGCACACTACCCTGCACTGTTGTTTCATATTATTGCTTATTCATGTTTATCTCTGCATTGCTTACTACCATGTTCATATTATATTATTGGTTGACATGACGCGCTGATGTCTGGGTTTTGCATGGCCCAGATTCTTTACCACTGTCGCCGACCGAGCAGGAGTACTTCAGCCAGCAGGCTGATTTGTGAGTTCTGTAGTGATTAGTTTATTTATTGCATTTCATTCCCAGATGTGAGCCCGCATTATGGGACGTACTTTTCTATTTATTGTATTGGATCATTTGCTTCCGCACTTATTTTTCATTGACTCTTGTTATTATGGATTTGGACATGTGTTAGATAGTTTATTTATCTTGTTCTTGATATCTCTACAGCCGTAATGTGACTGTGGATGGATACTTCCTACCCACAGGTAGCATGGTTGGCTATGTCACGTGCCCAATCTTGCGTACTCTGGGAAGCGGGGCGTGACATGGTTCTTTTGGTATCAGAGCGATAGGTTAGTTGGGTTGATTCTTTGTAGTTGGGTATTGTACCCAATACACGAATCAGAATACCCGTGTTTAGGAAACATGTCCTGCCACCTTGACCGTTTTACCATTCTTGAATCACATCCTTCCTGATTATATCTTTTACGACGTGCAAACTTACTTTGCATGTCGACTCGAAAACCTGATTTCTTGTTATCCCTAGGACTTGGGCGACTTGAGTGGAGTTAAGTAATTGTGGCTATGATACCGCGGCATAGTTACAATGCGGTACTCTATTAAAGTATCTTGGAGTTCTAGCCTTGAGCCACATTCAGAATCTATCGTCATGCTAATGTTGGGTGTTTTGAGTTCAGGATTATGACAGGTAAGAAGTTGAAGACGTACCAGAGGCCTGTGAACGAAGCCGCCATGCTTGGAGTGATAAGAGGAATGCTGGAAATTAAAGAAACAGACCGAGCTGATCCAGCAGCAAGCGGACTCATTTCAGGAAGGTTTGCAGATCGTTCAGCAGTCTGTGAACGAGGTTGGAACTAGACCAGTTGACCGAGTAGGGACTGTAGCAGATTTCAGACTTTTGGGTCCGTCCATGTTTACTGGTTTAAAGGAGCCGTTGCCAGCCGAGCAGTAGCTAGTCGGCACGGAGAATTTGCTGATTGCGGCACAGATTCCAGAGGACAAAGGAGTTGATGTGGTGCGCATTCAGCTAGTGGATTACGCCCGAGAGTGATGGCTTGTGGAGGAGACCCGCTTGCCCAAGCCGATCAGTTGGGCGGAGTTTTCTAAGAGTCCCTGGAGAAATTCTTCCTGCAGACTGCGCGGAGGAAAAGGAAGAGAAGTTCATCGAACTAAGGCAGAATGGAGCGCCGTGGACGTGCATGCAGCAGAATGGACGAGACTCAGTAGTCTCGCTGGACCTTTCGCGGCCAACGATGCAGACAGCAGTTGCGGTAAGGAAGCAGTTCTGTCGGGCCAATCGAGTTTAAGGCTAGGCCGACACACAGTGTTCTTGCAGCTATGGAAGTTGATGGTTGTGAAGAACCGGTGGTAGTTCGCGATTTCATGGACATAGTAAAGATATCGGGTCTACCACCGAGGAGAGACGTGGAGTTCGTGATGGACCTTAGTCCTGGTGCAGCGCCGGTATCTAAAGCTTACTATCCAATGGCACCAGTGGAATTGGAAGGAGTTAAGAAGCAAGTTGGTGAATTACTTGAGAAGGGTTGGATTCGAAGCAGCAACTCGCCTTGGGGAGCTCCAGTTCTTCTAGTAAAGAAGAAGGATGGCACGAGAAGGATGTACATTGATTATCGAGAATTAAACCGGGTGACTATTAAGAACAAGTACCCGATCCCTCGCATTGGAGAACTTTTGAGCAGCTTAGTGGCGCGAGAGTATTCTCGAAACTGGATTTGCGATCCGGATATCATCAGGTCCGAGTGAAAGCAGAAGATATTTGCAAGACGGCATTTCGAACTCGGTATGGACATTTCGAGTATCTAGTGATGCCCTTCGGAGTAACGAATGCGCCGGCAATATTCATGGATTTGATGAACCGAATCTTTTCACCATTCTTGGACCAGTTTATTGTGGTATTCATTGACGATGTTCTGGTTTACTCGAAGAGTTTGGAGGAGCATGCTGAGCATTTAAAGATCGCACTGCAGATGTTGAGACAGGAGAATCTTTATGCGAAAATGAGTAAGTGTGAGTTTTGGCTGGAGGGAGTGAAGTTTTCGGGGCATGTTGTGTCTGGCGATGGAATCGCCGTCGATCCAGGGTAGATTGCAGCAGTTCGAGTTTGGCCTATTCCAAGAAATGTGGCTGAGATAAGGGGTTTCCTTGGATTAGCCGGATACTACAGGAGATTTGTGGAGAACTTCGCTCGTTTGGCAGAACCGTTGACCAAGCTTACGCGCAAGGAAGTACCTTTTGTTTGGACGGATAAATGGGCATTGACTTTCGAGACGTTGAAGCAGAAGTTGATAACCGCCCCATCCTGACCGTACCAGACAATTCTGGAGGACCGGTGATTCACAGCGACGCATCTGGAAAAGGATTGGGTTGTGGTTTGATGCAGAATGGGAAGGTCGTAGCTTACGCATCAAGACAACTGAAGACCCATGAGAAGAATTACCCGACTCATGACTTGGAGCTTGCGGCCGTGATCTTCGCCTTGAAGATTCGGAGACACTACCTGTTGGGCGAGAGAGTCGAAGTCCTTACAGATCATAAGAGTTTGAAGTATGTGTTCACTCAGAAGGAGTTGAACATGAGGCAACGCAGATGGTCGGAGCTGATGGCCGACTATGACCTTGATCTTAAGTACCATCCGGGAAAAGTTAACGTCGTGCCGGATGTGCTTAGTCGGTTACCAGCGATTTAGGTATTGACTACACAAAGGGAGATCATTGCGGATTTTCGAAGATTTGACTTGGAGGTTTTGCTACCACATTCTACGGGACAGTTGATGCAGTTGCAAGTACAGTCGTCCTTAGTTGAGAAGATTAAAGCGACACAATCGCAGGATCCTAGACTGCAAAAGTTTCGAGAGCAGGTTGAAGCCGGACTACGAACAGATTTACTGGTCCACGATGATGGTTCGTTGAGGTATGGCAGCCGTATGTGTGTGCCAAAGGGGGACGTACGTGAAGAGCTCATGAAGGAGGCACACAGTTCAGCTTACTCTGTACATCCAGGAGGGACAAAGATGTACCGAGATATTCGACAGCACTTCTGGTGGGAAGGTATGAAACGGGAGATTGCTCGCTTCGTGGCTAAGTGCTTGGTGTGTCAGCAAGTCAAGGCTGAACACCAAAGGGTTGCTGGTTTGTTGCAACCACTTCCGATTCCTCAGTGGAAGTGGGAACATATAACCATGGATTTCGTGACGGCTTTACCGCGGAGTCCAAAGGGCAACAATGCAGTATGGGTGATTGTCGATCGGTTGACCAAGGCAGCTCACTTTATTCCTTTTCGGGTTGGTCAATCGACGGAGACTTTGGCAGAGCGGTACATGCAGGAGATTGTAAGATTGCATGGAGTACCGGTGAGCATCGTGTCCGATCGGGACACTCGGTTCTTGTCACACTTCTGGAGGAGTTTACAAGAAAGTTTGGGGACTCGATTGAAGTTTAGCACAGCTTATCATCCTCAAACTGATGGACAATCGGAGAGAACGATCCAAACTCTTGAAGATATGTTGAGGGCATGCATGTTGGACTTCAAAGGCTCTTGGGATGATCACCTACACTTGGTGGAGTTTTCGTACAACAATAGCTTCCAAGCGACTATTCAGATGGCTCCGTTTGAAGCTCTATATGGTCGTAAGTGCCGTTCACCTGTTTGTTGGGATGATGTTGGTGAACGAAGGTTACTAGGACCAGATTTGGTAGTACAGACAGTCGAGAAGGTGAATACAATCAGGAAGCATATGAAGGCAGCTCAAGACAGACAGAAAAGTTGGGCTGACACGTCAAGAAGACCTCTAGAGTTCGCCGTGGGTGATTAGGTATTCTTGAAGATATCACCGACTAGAGGGGTGATTCGCTTTGGGAGTCGGGGAAAGCTTAGTCCTCGATTCATTGGACCCTTCGAGATATTGGAGCGTGTTGGAGAGGTAGCGTACCGTTTGGCGTTACCACAGTCCTTGGCAGGTGTGCACGAGGTGTTTCATGTATCTCAACTACGGAGGTATGTTCGAGATGAAACCCACGTCTTGGATCATTCGGAGTTGACCGTACGGGAGGACCTAACTTTTGAGGAGCGACCGGTTGAAATCAAGGATCGAAGAGAAAAATTCTTAAGAACAAGGTTATCCCTCTTGTGCTAGTCTCTTGGGGTAATAGATCGCATGGAGAATCCACTTAGGAGCGAGAAGACGAGATCCGGCAGAAGTTTCCTCACCTTTTCCTGTAGTTAGCTATCTTGTATTCTTGGAATTTCGAGGACGAAATTCTTTTTGTAGTTGGGTATGATGTAACACCCGAGCCCAATAATACTATTTCTATTACTGGTTGAGTGTTTGACATTGCTCATTTCATTTATTTTTCCTGTTTGAGTCTCACTGTGAAATTTTAACCGGCTAAGTCATTTTTGCATATAACAAATTTTAGCACCTAAAATGAAATTAAAAATATCCATTTTGGCCTACTCGTCACCCCTTGCCGCGTGGTAGCGTCCGTGCGTCGAGTTTTCATCCCGTTCGGTGAAACGGGCAAGTTGGACGGCTACGCGCGCGTGCAAGTGTCCGACTTGGAGGCATGCATTTTAACCATAAGACATCTCATTTTAAAATTTGGAACCCGCTTAAAGTCCTATTTTTTGAATTTCAAATTTTTGGGCGCAACCCAGGCGCGATTTGGAAATGTTTCATTTAGCGCCAAAATCCCAATTTAATTTAATATACTAAAACTATAATATATATTCGATACACTGATCTGTTAAAGATTTTAACCAGTTAAATATTTTTTTAAATCCTTTTAAATCATTTCTGTTCTCCTCTCAACCAATCGCGAGGCTCAAATCCTCGTGGGCCCCACCTTTAACTCTCTCTCTCTCTCCGTCTCTCTATCTCTCCTCTCTCCTTCTGTATCTCTCTCTCTCTCTCTCTTCCTGTAATCTCTCTCTCTCTATCCATATATATTTCTTCCTTCGCCTTCGCGAGAAACCCCACCGAACCCACGCGAACCCAACCCTAGCCTCGCCGTGCCTTAGCCAGCCTTGTTCCCGTCGCCGACGCCGCCACCACCATCACCCTTGCCTCCTCAGCCTCGACCGTACCTCCTTCCTCCTTCCTCCCTTCCTTCCAACGCCTGCAGCCAGTGCCTTAGCCACCTGTACCGTCGCTGTGCTTGCCGTCGCCACCGCCTCTCATCGCCGACGACGTCAACTTCTCCCCTTCGCCCTCTTCCCGACCTCGCCACCTTCCTCCTCCTTCCGTACGCCGACGCCGCACAGAACCCAAAGCTGCAACCCTACCACCTTCTTCAGTTCGCCGGAAAAGTCGCCGTCGACCCTCGTCGTCGTCGCCAGCGCCACCGCCGACTACCTCCTCTTCCCCTGCAACCCAAACCAAGTCAGTTCCTCTCCCTCCTCACCATCCCTTCTCTTCCTGCAACCTACAGCCAAGACTGCCGCCGCCGCTTCCTCGCCGGCGCCCTATCGCCGTCGAACCCGTCGCGGTTGCCACCCTCACTATCCCTGTAAGCTTCTCTTCACCTTCTCCCTTCATGTATCCCCTCTCTGGTCGATCCTTGCCTTGCACTGTAATTGCTAACTTTGTGGCTGTTTTGACATTTCGCCGGAATCCGGCCGTGCCGACGGCTTGACCCGACTTTCCAGCAAGGTACTCCAGTCCGTGTGGTCCCGCTGTTCGTTGTTTGGACTCGATCCGTGACCCGTGCGTCCATCGCGTGTTTTCCGCCGACGTTACGTTCGTGTTTTCCGGTTTTCGAAACCGTCGAGGCAAGTATTACTTGCCACATGCTATGCTATACCAATTAAGTATGCTTGACTCATAAAACTTGCAAAGATTAACTAGTGTAGTTACTTTTCTCATTTGGACGAAATATAATTTATATCATGATACAGTAACCTAAACCGTGTTTTGCCACTGTAACCCTAATAACAAAATTACCAGTTAATCATTTTGCTATTTAAAGGACGATAGCCGTACACATATAGCTTCATCACTTTCCGTTATTGATATTGTACTACCTTGTGATTATTGCACCCCAAGGGTGCTCGAACCTGTTAATATGATAATACAACTGTACCATATTAATGCACCATTGTGATTAAATGAAATGTTATTGTTGTTTACTTTATTTCCTGTTGTTATTCCTTATTCGATTATATACCTGTTATGAGCACACCCTCGATTGCGTTACATATTGACCCGACCTTGATACACATGACATATACACATACCGATGCACCGGACATGGTACCCTTTACTACCGACTCAACCTGATGTACCATGACCTGACTTGTTACCTGATCTCATGCCTAATGCCAACAAACTTGACTTGGGGTCCTCATGGACCATTCCTGTTGTCTATCCAGAAAAACCTGCTTTTACCTGATCCTGTGTTGGCATTAGTTCTTGATTACTGAATACCTGACCTGACATACATAACTTGGGGGTATGGGGAAATCAAAGGTGAAACCGACTTGTAACTCAACAGTTCGATACCTGTTCTGATCAGTCTTACGAGCTCGGCCAGCCCCGGAGTGATGATGCTGACATCACTCGCCCATCCTGCTACCTATTACTGCCTAGCGGCACGTCTCGGATTCAGCCCCGAGGGTCTTGACCGTAGTCCCGGGCATGCACGGGATACTATTGAGTTACATCGACGAGTCATCAATTGATTTCAAAGACTTTAGAATAGAAACCTGATAGAACAGTTTAGTTACCCACTGCACACTACCCTGCACTGTTGTTTCATATTATTGCTTATTCATGTTTATCTCTGCATTGCTTACTACCATGTTCATATTATATTATTGGTTGACATGACGCGCTGACGTCTGGGTTTTGCATGGCCCAGATTCTTTACCACTGTCGCCGACCGAGCAGGAGTACTTCAGCCAGCAGGCTGATTTGTGAGTTCTGTAGTGATTAGTTTATTTATTGCATTTCATTCCCAGATGTGAGCCCGCATTATGGGACGTACTTTTCTATTTATTGTATTGGATCATTTGCTTCCGCACTTATTTTTCATTGACTCTTGTTATTATGGATTTGGACATGTGTTAGATAGTTTATTTATCTTGTTCTTGATATCTCTACAGCCGTAATGTGACTGTGGATGGATACTTCCTACCCACAGGTAGCATGGTTGGCTATGTCACGTGCCCAATCTTGCGTACTCTGGGAAGCGGGGCGTGACAACAGGAGACGGATCTACCCTTCGAGTTCACAGAGATATAGTCTGGTGTACTTCCTATCTTTACTGCTTTCCATAAAAGTGATCGTGAGTTTGACTTTGGTTAGTATTTGTTCTTGTTATCTGTAATGTGTGAACAATGGAATATTAATGTAATAAATTAGTGATGTGATTCCTTTAATACTGTGCTTTATTTACTGATTACCATTAATTCTAGAAGCCGAAGTGCGACTACGGCGGGATGATTCCTAGACCGTAGGAGCATGGCTGGCCTAGTCATCCCTCGTTTTCCGTATTTTGGGAAGCGGGGCGTGACACTCTTTCCATAGCTTAGATCTCTGTCCAAGGAAACTCTTTTAGAGTCAGAACTTTGTCAAAAATTTTTGGTAAGGATTGTGATCGAACTCTTAAAGAAATATCTTCATGTTCTAGGGTTTTAACCCATTAACAGAGTTTTGCTCTTCTTTTGTAGTGATTAGATTGTAGATCTTAAAAACATGTTTTAAGGTTTCTTAACCCGTTAATCAGAGTTTTTCTCTTCTTTCATAAAGATCTCTTAGAGTTCTAAGATTTTTTTTGCAAATCTTAAAGATCTTAGCATTTAGCTTTGCTTTTGAAGGTTCTAGGTTGTTATCCCATTGTTCTACAGAGCTTGGCCCTGAAAATCTTTGGGGAATTTTATTCCCTTCTTAATTTTCTTAACATATTTGAAATCTATTTCCAAAGCACAGCTCTCGAGGGAGTTTAACTCCTCAGTCCAATGATGTTTCCCATTAAATAAGAATCCTTTTGGATTCTATTCTTAATGAGTGATTGACCCATCATTGATGGGGCGTTACCTTAATTTCGTGGGGCCCCCTTATCCCTTTCTTTTGAACTGCGGTGGAGTACAATTTTTAAGTACCAAAGAGTGTTAGAGTCCTGAACATAGTGTCGATAGCTAACCCTTCTCACTTTTTATGCAAGTACTATGGCTTCCGATTCCTCTTTTCCTTTTGTATGTTCGGAAAGCGCTTTTGCCGACGCGCCCATGGATCGAGAAGTTTTTGCGCTTATTAAGGACCATGACCCAGAGCAAAAATCTCTTCACCCGTGGGGTCAAGGTATAGTCAGATTATCCGGGGTCGGCGCAGTTTTTCATGTGCAGCGCCTTCGGAGCCGATCCCAGCTATTCACTATGCTGACCCGCCTCAAATGACTTATGCCGTAGAAGATGTCAACTGGACCTTGGAAGGTTGTATTCAGCCGTCCATAGCATCGATACCCATACAGCCACCGATGGCCTTGGACATTTTAGGGTGACGCATATGTCAAGGTGAGTCGTGCCCTTAGGAGCAAGTTTATATGATAGGATTGATGCCCCGTCATTCGAACGGTTATCTACAGTGGGCTCGGTACATCCTGTCGGCCAAGAAGTTGCTGCTATTAAAGACCGGGTTGTACCCCGCAATCTACGCATCTCTCTTTTATTACCACGCTCCCCATGTGTGGTGGATCAAGTCTTTTTTGGAACAATGGAATATCCCGACCCATACCTTTCTTTTATCGGACAGGGAGGTCTTGATTTCCTTGGAGGAGTTTGCGGAGATTTTCGGCTTTCCCGTCAGAGGGGAACACTACGAGGAGATACTTCCCCTCGATGAGTACATCTTCTCCGCTAAGTCAGTGGAAATGGGCCTGACCCCAGAGAATGTTGTTCAACATCAGTTCCCCAGCTTGATCAAGGTGTTGAACATGTACGAGAATCTATTCCTGGAGTCTGGCGGGCATGGAGTTAGCTTCGTAGATTTTATCGCTCGTTTTCTTCATCTGGAAGTTCTGTCTAAGCAGGCCGCGAAATTCGCTAAACTCTACGATCCGTTTGGGTTTGGTCTAGATAACATGCCGACGGCGGAAGCGGATCTAAAGAATTTCTTTATTCCGGACACTCCAGTTGTCCCTTTTGCGGAGATTGTTGCCCCGGGTATTGAAGAAGAGTCATTCTTTTTGGGGTTCATTAGACTGTGGCTGAGTTGGTTCGCGCTTCCCACTCATCCTCGCTATATGAGTCCGTCTATCTTTTATCCGGCCCATCGCATTGTCCTGGGGACGCACGTGGCCGTTGGGATCGCGGGGTTAGCTCATCTATACCATGACCCAGCAGCTGTTACTATTCAGCCGGGGTAAAGCCCATGTATCTCCTATTACATTACTTCACATAATGGATTGAGATGCACGTGCTGGGTGCTTTTGGCATTCACAGACGACCCCAGTTCTATGAAAGCTACAACTTCCCTCGGGTCATGTACCTAGTTGACTCTTCCGCTCCAGACCCGTCACAGCGAGAGGCTCGAAGATTGCTCCTTCGGCCACGCATAGTTAGGGATAGTATGAACTTTGTCGATAAAATCTTGACTATCGGCAAAGAATCCACCAAAGTGGTCTAACCGTTGCGCGATACTTTTAAGGATGTGGCTTCTGCATTGAGGGCCCGGGAGGTTATACATCTGTACTCTATCAGGCCGGGCTTCCTAGTGTTTAGACAGAACGCCTCGATGTTGTTCATAAGGTACAACCCGCACTGCTTCATTCAACAACTTGGTTAGGCATTCTTAGTCGAGACGGCTTCTACAGAGAAGGGTATTCGCAGTGTGCTGCACCATTTTATGCGATTAAATACCAGGTACCATTTTCTCGTTAGCGAGCCGAGCTATATGCCGAAAGCTTCGAATGCTTACGTGGCGTGGTACCAGCATGCGACGGGTGCTATTATCAGGAAGGAAAGGCGGTTGTTACTCAATCACAAGGATGCCGTCCTAGCCAGTAATCCAGTAGTCCCTTTGAAGTGACGGACCACCGTTCGTTCTTCTTTAAGAGAAATCACTACGGATGTGGAACCATGAGTTTTCCCTGAGAAGCTTCAACCGGATGTTCCCGCAACTGCGGTAGCCGTGGCGTCTCCAGACTCGGGCATTGGTTCAGAGATTGGAACCCGCCATCCGAAGAGGCCTGTCAAGCGAAAGCTCTTATCGTCGGCTGTTGGTGTCAGTTCGCAGAAGAGAAAGAAATCTCTATTCTTTGCCGACGTCGTATTCGGCCAGGAGCCCCATGCTCCCTAAGTGAGAGCTTGTGCGAATATGGCACCAATGAGGGTTTGTTTGACACGCCTGCAATTGATACTGATCTACAGGCTGCCCTCACAGCTTCCGAGCGACTGGCTCGCGAGGAAGTAGCGTTGATCTCTATTGCGGAGTCAGGTATACTTCATTTACATTCTTATGCACCTATCCCTTCTCCCCTTATTATACTTTTATTAACGCTCTCTTCTTCGACAGGTATTTCTGCCGAAGAGGCTCTCGCGGCTTCCCTCAGGACATTCAAGGAGGAAGAGAGGCTCCGCGCTTTTTTGGGCCTTGGTATAATTCGTTTCATTACACCTTTACTCTTTTTATTCATGATCTGACCCTTTTCTTCGCCTTATTGCAGGAACTACCAAAACCCGAGTTGTTTCAAGTGTAGTACCAATCCCAAGCGGTGATGCAGCAAAGCTTCCAGAGCCACCGATCACGGTCGCGGCCATCCCAAAGTCACCACAGGAGGCATTGCTGAAGCAGCCGATGATGGACGCCGTGGGGGCTCCGGAGGCAGAGCTCGGTTCGGACGATGACGTCCCCCTGTCGGAAGTTTTAAAGAGGTCGATTCTCATGGCTCAGGCTGAGAGGAAGCGTAGAAAGTACGCGGCGAGTGAACATGATGCTGTCTTGGCCGTGGGTGCAGGCTCTAGCAATGTTCCTCCTGCTGACATTCCTTCGGTGGACGTTTCTTCTGGCCTGTCTACTGCCCATAGAGAGGTTGCGCGTATAGCTCGTAAAGAGAGTGAACGATTACTTCAAGATAGAACAACGCACGGTCCTTAACAACAGCTCCTCCCCTCATGTCTATTTATTTAACATACGCATTTTCTTTTAAGCAGGGCCGAGTCCCGACGGTGGCATGGCAGGTGAGACGCCGATGATTACAGAGCCCGAAGCGGCTACTCTTTCTTAGGAATCTGGGACTGCCCAGACTGCTGCTCTTTCTCCTTGTGGCTCCTTGGTATCAGCGGGTGTCGCAAGTATTACGATGGCCTTTATCGAGTCAGGGGATGAAGCTATAGGTGCAGAATCTACTCCCCCAATGGAAAATGAGGAAGCCGTTACACTTGGTGATGCTTTCGACACGGTTTCTGTCTCTGACCTATCAGGTACTCCTTGGGTTATTATCTTTGGGTTTTTAATTCTGTTAAGCCCCTCTAATGATATTTCGTTTGTCTCGAGCGTAGACGCGGTAAACCCTGCAGCTGTGCCGGTTAAAGAATTATCACCGGCCGCCACTTTGACGGTCACAGTTCCTTCACTTTCTTCTGTGCCTCCTCAAATTTTGGAAGGTAAGGGTTTCTCACTTAGTTGCTTTACTGTGGATACAATTCTCTTTGCATTGACTATATATTATCGCGACTCTGTAGGAGTACTATTTGACCATTTATACCAGGTGCTAAACGTGCATTTTTCCTTTCAATCGGAAGTCGTTCCTCCTTCCGGTGTTGGTCAGTATATTCTTCACCTAGTGTTTCTCTTTTTTATGAGTGGACTTCTTGTTGCTAAGCCTTCCTTATATTGACTACAATATCATGGCGAGGAGGAGGAAGCGAAAGACTAGACACGCCTTCGGTGCTCCCTGTTTTGCCACCTTCATCAGCCGGTACGGTAGATTCCATCCCTCGGGTGTTTTCTTTGTCTTTCGAGTTGAAATCTGACCGTAATTTATTTTGCAGCGATTACACCAGTTTCAGCTCCTTTTGAGTCCCGCATTCCTATGCCCATGGGGCCTTTCGTTAAACGTCCATCTTCGAGGGGCGCAGTGAATAGCCGGCGAATGTTAAGCGAGTTTATTGAAGATCTTGACGCCGAGGCCCTCACCTCTACTACGGATTTTGCCGACGAAGTCAATCCAATGCTGGCGACGCTCGTGAATTTCCATAATGAAAATCTCATCGGTTCTTGGGTTGATTATTGCAGGAAGATCGAGGCTTGCCTGCATGAGATTGAGCTTAAGCGTCTCGTTCCCGAGGTATCGACTTTGAACTCTCAGCGGGCTGCATGGGTCGAGCAGAATGTCTCTTTCATTCAGTATTTTGAACAAGAGAAGACCCTGAGGCGAAAGGAGCATGAGGCGGCTTCCGGCGAATCCGTTCAATTGTGTGTCCAGGTTGAAGCGAATGCTGCGCAGCTGAAAATTATTTTTGAAAACCTCCAACGATATATTTCTGACAGGCTAGCGTTAAGGCATAAACTTGACTTCACCGAGCGGGTCACACAGGATTGTGAAACTGCCAAGCAGGAAATCGATGATAAGCTTTCATCCTGCTTGCGACAACGGGCTCAAATCTAAGTGGAGTTGGCCGCCGTAGCTGAACACGAGGAGGAGTTGACGGGAGCGCGCAAGCGATTCGTCGGTTTGTTGAAAATGCCTCCTCCTTAATAAGTGTCATTGTACCCTGTTTCTTGTACTGATTGTAAACTTCTAATTCATGAATAACATGTATTTATTTTTATTCCTGAATAAAATGTATCTTGTATTCACTTAAATTCATGAATAAAAAACATATTTTATTTTATACTGCCATTTCTCTTTTCTTCGATATCTTGATTCGATGTGAAGTAGTTTATATACTCATTTCGGAGTTGGTAGTTTATTCACTCATCCCGGAGTCTCTAGTTTTGGACTCATTTCGAAGTTTGTAGTTTATTCACTCATCCCAGAGTCTCTAGTTTATGAACTCATTTCGGAGCTTGTAGTTTATTCACTCATTCCGGAGTCTTTAATTTATGGACTCATTTCGGAGTTTGTTTAGTTTACCTCACTTGGGATAATAAACAAAGTTATCCTAACGTCATAGATAACCCCTGCTCTTTGCGACAGAGGTCCGTTAGGTTTTGTGGTACTAGGGTTTTTGTTCGTCGTACCATCACGTTGGCTGATGCATTCCCCGATATGCAGTCTTTAAGCTGCTGTTCGAGTATCCCCGTGACTGTCATGTCTCTGATCCCTTCGAGGGCTGAACAAGACGTCTTCAAGTAATCTTCCTGGCAATTTGACTGTCGGAAGAGCAAGTGTTAGGAATTTTGCCATGCCGCTTTTTACTTGAGTTTAGGCTCAGTTTAGGAGCCCCGATGAGTCATAACCACTCCGCACTGGTTTGGGATGATCTCCGATAGTCTTTCGGGTTTTATTTGAGTTCCCGTCAAGACCCTGAAGCCAGGAATTTAGCCTTTGCTTCCTTTGTTGACACTGTGTTTGCTGTAATGAAGCGAATGTTGAGATGATCTCTAGGTTGTTTTGTGAACCGTAGAGACTTGGAACTAGGGACTTTGCCATGGCTCCGTTTTGTTTTGACCCTGGAATCTTTAGTTGACGTCGCATCTACATCCTACTGAAGTGAGAAGGAACGCCGTTGTTGACACTATGTCTGCTGTAACGAGATGAGTGTCGAGGTGGTCTCTAAGTTGTTTGTGAATTGTCGAGACTTAGAACTAGGGACTTTGCTATGGCTCCATTTTTCTTTGACCCTAGGGTCATTTGTTGACGTCGCGTCTGCATCCTACTGGAGTGAGAAGGAACATCGTTGTTGACACTATGTCTGCTGTAACGAGATGAGTGTCGGGGTGGTCTTTAGGCTGTTTGTGAACCGTCGAGACTTGGAACTAGGGACTTTTCCATGGCTCCATTTTGCTTTGACCCTGGGGTCATTTATTGATGTCGCATCTGCATCCTGCTGGAGTGAGAAGGAACGCCGTTGTTGATACTATGTCTGCTGTAACGAGATGAGTGTCGAGGTGCTCTCTAGGTTGTTTGTGAACCGTCGAGACTTGGAACCAGGGACTTTGCCATGGCTCCGCTTTGTTTTGACCCTGTGGTCGTTGATTGACATCGCGTCTGCATCCTGCTGGAGTGAGAAGGAACGCCGTTGTTGACACTATGTCTGTTGTAACGAGACGAGTGTCGAGGTGGTCTCTAGATTGTTTGTGAACCGTTGAGACTTGGCTCTCCCTTTGACGGAGCCTTGTGGGAAAATATGGTTCTCTTTTCGTTTGTGCCCATGGATTGTATACAGGGGTCGGTGTAGACTCACCTGCAGGGCAAAAGTTTCATCATCATTTTTTCTTTCCGCGATGCTCTATCATTTCAGCTTTTTATATCGCTAAAGTCACGATTGCCCAATCATTTCGGATTTTTATCGCGGTGCTCAATCATTTCGGCTATTCTTTTCTTTTTACTCGCTGCTTTTTATTGCGAGTGCTCAAACAT
The DNA here is from genome assembly GCA_030015575.1 of Agapanthus africanus. Taxonomy (NCBI): domain Eukaryota; kingdom Viridiplantae; phylum Streptophyta; class Magnoliopsida; order Asparagales; family Amaryllidaceae; genus Agapanthus; species Agapanthus africanus. The sequence goes on from JASDDO010000031.1 coordinate 553,532,781, forward strand.
TTTGGCTGTTTTTAAATGCATATATTTTGCTCGCTGATTTTTATTGCGAGTTGCCCCATCATTTCGGCTATTTCATATGCATTTTTTGCTCGCTGATTTTTGTTGCGAGCATGGAACTTGCGATCTGATCCAATCTTGGCATCAGCACCGCTGCGACTGGAATATTGCCATGAGCGAATCATCATTTGTCGTGAAAGGACTTAGAATTTGATACCAATTTAGGCATCAGCATCGCTACAACTAGAATATTGCCAGGAGTGAATCATCATTTGCCTTGAAAGGACTTGGAGTTTGACACCGATTTAGGCATCAGCATCGCTGCAACTGGAATATTGCCAGGAGCGAAGCATCATTTGCCTTGTGGGTTTGAACAAAGGTGGCTTAGCAAACAGGGTTAATGTCCTGTTGACTAATGCTTTTTGACTCTATGAGCCGTAAGGGTCTCATAAAGTTATTTCTCCCTACGAGTCATGAGGATCTCGTAAGTGTATTTTCTCCTTAGGAATCGTGAGGATCCCTAAGTGTGTGTTCTCTTATAAGTCATAAGAATCTCATAAGAGTATTTTCTCCTTATAAGTCGAGAGGACTTACAAGTGTCGTTCACCATATGAGGACATTTCTCATCATTGGTGGGACTTAGTGGGGAAACGCTTATTCATGCCCGTGGATTGTATACAAGGGCCAATATTGGACCGCCTGTAGGGCAACTTACGGATACGACGGCTTAAGGATAGGTTTAGATCCCTGTAACTTAATACTTTGAATCCTATGAGCCGTGAGGGTCTCATAGGGGGAGTTCTCCTTACGAGTCGAGAGGATCTCGTAAGTGAAAATTTTACGAGATTGCGCCATTTCGGGTTTTCACAAGCTCGCCGGTAGCTCTGCTATTTTTACTCACGACGCCCTTTTGGGTTTTCTTCCGTGCCCATCTTGCTTGCGGACATACCGTTTTTTTAACGGGATTGCGTCCTTCCGGGTTTTCACAAGCTCGCTGGTAGCCCTGCTGTTTTTACTCACGGCGCCCTTTTGGGTTTTCATCCGTGCCCATTTTTCTTGTGAACATACCGTTTTTTTTAAACTTGGGTTGCAGTCTTTGCCATTGGAGCTTTGATTACAATATAGATCCCAAGGGAAGATATCGCCGTATTTGGGGCGATGCGCCATGTTTGAGGTGGATTACTAGTTTAGGGACATTTCGGTCCATTACCAGTTTACGGACGTAGTGGTCCATTGCCAGTTTAAGGACGCAGTGGTTCACTATCACCATTCTTGAGGTGAAGTTTTAGTTTAGGGACATTACGGTCCGTTGTTAGTTTAGGGACATCTCGGTCCATTATCACCATGTTTAAGGCGACGTTTTAGTTTAAAGACATTACGGTCCGTTGTCGCCCTTTTGGAGGCAACGGTTAGTTTAAGGACATTTCGGTCTATTATCACCGTGTTTGAGGCGACGTTTTAGTTTAAAGACATTACGGTCTGTTGTCGTATTTTTGGAGGAAACGGTTAGTTTAAGAACATTTCGGTCCGTTATCGCCGTGTTTGAGACGACGTTTTAGTTTAAAAACATTACGGTCCGTTGTCGCCCTTTTGGAGGTAACGGTTAGTTTAAGGACATTTCGGTCCGATCGCCATGTTTGGGACGGAAATTTTGTTGGATACTACTTTTAGAGTTTTGACTCAGGAAGATAGCGAGCGGACACGAGCGTCGTCATCTATCATTAACCTGAGTCGTGACTTGTCATGCGTAGTAGTTCTTAAGGATCCGTACGTTTATTGGCCGGAAGGGTCTTTCGCCATGCATATCCATGAGCAAATAGGCCCCACCTTGGTAGACCTTGTCTATGATGTACGGGTTTTCATAGTATGGCTCGAATTTCTCCTGTTTTGTACGGTGGGGGATCATAGGTCTTTTGACAACTAGCACAAGTTCGCCTTGGCGGAATGTTCTTGGCCTAGTTAGTCTTTCGTATGAGCGCGTCATCCTTTCTTTGTAAGCTTCTAGGTTTTGCTGCGTCATGAGACAAGTTTCATCAAGAGCATCGAGCTCCTCAAGCCGAAGATGGGAATTTTCTTCATCCGTTAGTTCGTTTCGAACTGCCACTCGTAGAGAGGGTAGCTCTATTTCCAAGGGAAGTACTGCTTCCGTGCCGAATACCAACGTGTATAGCGTTGTATTCATGGCCGTCTTGAACGTGGTTCGATAATCCCAAAGGGCTTCATGCAGTCTCTCGTGCCAGTCCTTTTTATTTCTGGACACCGTTTTCTTTATGATCTTCGTCAAGGTCTTGTTGAAAGCCTCGGCTAGACCGTTAACTCGGGAATTATATACTGAAGAGTATCTCCTGTCTATATTATACTGCTGTGTGAAGCGGCTGATTTTATGGCTTCTGTAGGCTGGCCCATTATCCGAGATGATCCATCGCGGAGTGCCGAACCGGTAGATGACATGTGTCCTGAAGAAATGGAGGATGTTCTCCGTCTTCACTTCCTTTAGCAATACTGCCTCTGCCCACTTAGAGAAGTAATCGATTGTTGCCAATATGAACCGATGTCCTTTGGATGACGCTGGTTCGATGGGCCTAATTATATCGGTTCCCTACATTTCGAACGGCCAACTAGCCAGTGTTGGGTGTAGCGGATTTGGATGCGGTGGATGAAGTCCCTGTGAACCTGGCACGAGTGACACTGCTTCGCATATTCGAGGCAGTCCTGAATCACTGTGGGCCAATAGTAACACATTCTCTTGATCTTCAGCTCCATCTTTGGCCCGGCTTGATGAGAACCGCAGAGTCCATCGTGGGTTTCTTAGATGACTCTCCTTGCTTCTTCTGGTCCCAGGCACCTTAACCACAAACTATCGAACGATCTGTTATATAGGGTATCATTGACGAAGGCAGAAGACAGAGCTCATTTCATGAGCTGATGACTTGAAGATGCATTTTCGGGTGTTCGATGGGATTTGAAGTAATCTATGAAGACTTCTCTCCAATCCTTAGCCTTTTCTTCATCCTCTAATTGGAAAGCTACTTGTTTGGTCGTTGTTCCCCTCCGAAAGATGCGGCGGAGATGCGATAAACATCTTGCCTGAGATTCGGGGCAGATGCTATATGGTTTAATCCGTCCACCTCTCCGAAGATGCCAAGTTGATTTATGGCACCGTGTATCGGAGGTTTAGACGGATGCGGCCGATGTAGCAGACTTCGTCAGATTTCCCCTCAGGGTGAGGGGTTTTTAATTGTGGGGACGCTCTTCCCTCAGGCGCAAGCCCCTGCAGTTAATTACTCTACCGCATCGCGGTAACAACTTTCTCCTTCTCCAGAATTTCACTTCGTGTCGTGGGTGTTTGTTTTGTTTGTGGTTGCCCGTGGATTGTATACGGAGACTGAGTAATGCCGTCGCCCGTAGGACGTGGATTAGTCCAAATCCGTATTTACTTAGATTTGGGTTTGGTGTTTTTAGTTTAAGGATGCATTAGCCGTGTTGAGGCTAAGATCGACTTAAACGTTCGTTAAGGATGCGTTAGTCTTGTTTGAGACTAAGATCAACTTAACGTAGTGATTCATTTAATATATGGCCGTCAGGACACGTCACCTCTCTGACATCGTTGAAGGATTACAATGACAGGTGTCAGAGGAGCTCGGAGATGTATCCTCGAACCAGAGTTGATTTGGAATTTTATAGTCCATTCGAATGTTTAAGGATACGTTAGCCGTGTTTGGGGCTAAGATCGACTTAAACGGGATCGTTTAGATCCGGTAAAAGAGCATGTGGAGGCTCTATTGTTCCAGTTTAGGGACGTGGTGGTCCATGTTCCAGTTTAGGGACGTGGTGGTCCATATTCCAATTTAAAGACGTGGTGGTCCATATTCCAGTTTAAAGATGTGGTGGTCCGTATTCCAGTTTAGGGACGTGGTGGTCCGTATTCCAGTTTAGGGACGTGGTGGTCCGACATTAGTTTGAGGACGTTTCGGTCCATCATTAGTTTAAGGACGTTTCGGTCCAATATTAGTTTAAGGACGTTTCGGTCCACGAGTTTAAGAACCCCGCAGTCCGTATAGTGTGTGGTCATTGGGACCCGTCACCTCTCTGACGTCGTTGAAGGATTACAACGACAGGTGTCAGAGGAGTTCGGAGATGTACCCTCGAACCAGATATAAATTGATTTAGGGAGCAGCCGTGCTCAGTCAATTTAATTTGAGGACTTACAACCATGATTGGGCTAAGTCCAGTTGGAAAATACCCATCATTTTTATTTGTTTTTGCATTGCATTTCTTTTTATTTTTATTTGGGCTCTACCTATAAAGGATGCAGAGCATCAATTTGTTTTGGGCTCTGCTCATTTATAAATGATGCAGAGCATCAATTTTACTTGGGCTCTAACCTTTTTATTGCTTTGCAATTTATTTTGGCTTGCTAGGTCTTTTTGACTTGGGCCTGGCCCTTTAGCAGAGGAAATGCATTGCATTTTCAGGTGCTTTGCGCCAATCAAAGAGCGCAAGCGCTTGTGATGATGACACGTGTCATGCAGCGCAGTGCGCTGCGCTAGTGCGCTGCGCTAGTGCTGCTGGCACGTGGCGTGCTCTGGTGAGTTGCGCCAATTTCAGAGAGCAAAGCTCTATTTCAAAAGCGCGTAGCGCAACTGGTTCAGATGCTGACACGTGGCGCTCTCTGGTGGCTTGCGCCAGCCTAAGAGCGCAACAGTGCAAATTTATAAGTGCAAGGCACTATTAATTTGAGAATCTTTTAGATTCAAGAACCAAAGGTTCATAAAAGTGCAAAGCACTATTTGATTTCTTGATCTAATTTAGATCAAAGAAAAACAATCTTTTTCTTATTTCAGGAACCAGAGGTTCATAAAAAAGTGCAAAGCACTATTTTTATTTTTGTTTTTTATTAAAGATCATTGATCTTGGTTTTAGATCAATCATCTGTTCATAAGAGAATTTTCTCTTTTTCTAAAGGTTTTTTACCTTTTTTGTTCTTGAGGAGTTCTTCAGAGTTCTCTTTTTTTCAGAAAATGTTGATCCCTTTGAATTGAGGCTTAGGGTCCTTTTTATAGTGCCCATAAATTAGTTAATTTTGTTAAAGAGATCTTTCCCTGAGTGATTTGGGGGATTTTCCCCACCGTTGGATCTTTGATCCAAGGGCTTCTGTTTTACAGAAGAGAATCTTCTTGTTTTAACAAGAACAGAAAGATTTCTTAGAATTTTAATTCTGTTTTGGCGCAAATGCTCCAGAGAGTGACACGTGTCACGCAGCACACAGCGCAGCGCAACTGTGCTAGCGCATCTGCGCTGACACGTGTCGCGCAGCGTACAGCCCAGCGCAACTGCGCTAGCGCATCTGCGCTGACACGTGTCGCGCAGCGCAAAACGCAGCGTAACTGCCCGAGCGCATCTGCGCTGACACGTAGCGCGTTGCGCCCAGCACAAAGAATCTGAAGCGTCGCTTCATTTATTAAAGTTTAAATTTTCAAAGTAGAGCTTTGCTCTAATTGGGGAAAGATGAAGTGTTGCTTCATCTCCCGCCTTGGGATTTGAACAGAGCTTTGCTCTGATTGGGGTAAACAAATTCCCCCCCACCGTTGTGCTTGCGTAGCCCCAATCGCGAGCGCAACGGTGGCAGAATTCCAACCGCTGCGGCAACTTTTGGAAGTTGAAGAGGCATTCGATACCTATAAATAGGACCTTTGGTCCCGCACAGATGCTTATCATCTTTAAGATTTTTATTTTCAAAAGACTTCAGAGCTTTGCTCTTATTTAAGAACTTTTAGAGCCTTGCTCTTGTTTCTTTCCAGAGTTCAGATTTTTAGAACAACTTAGGTAAATTTTAAATTAAATTAAATTTGATTAACAGAGCCTTACTCTTATAGATCTTTGATCTAAAGAAAACCCCTTTGGGGTTTCACCAAATAGAGCTTTGCTCTTATGAATCTGTTTCAGGGTTTCTCAACCCATGAACAGAAACTTGCATTTTTGGCAAAACATAGATCCCTTGGATCTAAAAGAACTCTTAAGAGTGTTTCATTGATCTTAGAGTTTGAAGATGACATTTTATTCCTCGTTGCATTATATCGTTTTGCTTAATCAGTCTTTCTGATAATTCTATTGATCCTCTTTCACAGGAACAATGGATGCCCATATGTATGCTCTTAACGAGATCATCTATTATGGGGACATCCGCCGACTTGGCCGCTCTCAAAATCGAGAGTTCACAAACGAGGAGTGTGCCGAAATAATGAGTCGCTTCAACGCGTACAATGGTCCACTGCTTCCCCGACGTTCCTCCCTCCTTAAGCTTATCGTGGGAGCCATCTGGGAAGCGCTTCCCCTCTTCTGTTCCGGCGTGCCACTAAGGGCGTTGGATGCTGCTGAGGACAAGGTGCACTCGGTGTACCTGTTGAACTTTATCTCGAAGAGACGGCGAGACAGTCTTATCGATCTCTTGCACGAGGTCTTTCAACAGTCCGCCATACTCGCTGCTTATCGGAGGGTGGAAGACATCGGGGGGGACCCTGATGCTTGTGCTCGCGAAAGAAAGCATTCTCGGATGGTCCGCGAGGCCTGGAAAGTCATAGATAGAGTAGCTTTTGAGTTCCTCAATCCATGCCCTGGGTTCGAGGTTATTCCCTTGTAATAATATTTTTAGTTTATTGCTTTTATGATTGTAAGAACTTCTGGCGATATTAATGAAATTTTTTGTTTTTCCTAGCCTGTCTTATCTTTTGTTCTGAATCTTTTGCATGAATGAATGTGTCTCGAACGCTTGATCAAATGTAGATCAGATGCTCTTTCCGTCGCTTTCTTCTTTCTTTTATTCTCGGTATGCTACCTTAGTAACCATGGTTGACGGATAATAGAGCACGCATCTTGACTTTCTTAAGAAATAGCGATAGCTTAGGCCGCAGGTTCAGATCTGCTGCCTAAGACTTTTTAACTCTATGAACTGTGAGGGTCTCATAGAGACTTTTCTCCTTACGGATCGAGAGGATCTCGTAGGTGGGTTTTTCTCCTTAGGAATCGTGAGGATTCCTAAGTGTGATTTTCTCTTATAAGTCGTAAGGATCCTATAAGAGAATTTTTCCCTCTTATGAGTCGAGAGGACCCGTAAGCGGTTGTTTCCCTCCTTGTCGAAACTCAACTTTGGAGAGTGAGACCCGTGAATAGTATGCAAGAGACCATTTTAGATCGACTTGCAGGGTCCCATTGTTCAGGAAGCAAGTTTTTTAATCTTTGCTGCCTGAAGCTTCATTTTACAAGTTGAGACGAATCGGGAATTTTCCCGCGGAGACACTGGTTTCTCTGCGAGCCGACGTGAATCAGGAGGCTCTCGTCAAGGAGTGTTTGTATCCGTGAGTCGAGAAATTTTCTAGGGATTATTTGTTTCCCTAGCGCCAAGGATTATTTGTTTCCTTGGGTTTTGAAACGAGTCGAGAGTTTCCCACGGAGACACTGGTTGCTCTGCGAGTCGACGCGGATCAGGAGGCTCTCGTCAAGGAGTGTTTGTATCCGTGAGTCGAGGAATTTGCTAAGGATTATTTGTTTCCCTAGCGCCAAGGATTATTTGTTTCCTTAAGGTTTGAAATGAGTCGAGAATTTCCCACGGAGGCACTGGTGGCTCTGCGAGTCGACGCGGATCAGGAGGGGTTCTCGTCAAGGAGTGTTTGTATCCGTGAGTCGAGGAATTTGCTAAGGATCATTTGTTTCCCTAGCGCCAAGGATTATTTGTTTCCTTGGGGTTTGAAACGAGTCGAGAATTTCCCACGGAGGCACTGGTTGCTCTGCGAGTCGACGCGGATCAGGGGGCTCTCGTCAAGGAGTGTTTGTATCCGTGAGTCGAGGAATTTGCTAAGGATCATTTGTTTCCCTAGCGCCAAGGATTATTTGTTTCCTTGGGGTTTGAAACGAGTCGAGAATTTCCCACGGAGGCACTGGTGGCTCTGCGAGTCGACGCGAATCAGGAGGCTCTAGTCAAGGAGTGTTTGTATCCGTGAGTCGAGGAATTTGCTAAGGATCATTTGTTTCCCTAGCGCTAAGGATTATTTGTTTCCTTGGGGTTTGAAACGAGTCGAGAGTTTCCCACGGAGACACTGGTGGCTCTGCGAGTCGACGCGGATCAGGAGGCTCTCGTCAAGGAGTGTTTGTATCCGTGAGTCGAGGTATCTGCTGAAGACACTAGTTTCTTCGGAGTTGGACTGAACCGTCGAGATTTGGCTTCGTCTTCTGGCGGAGCCTGTTGGGAAAGTATGGTTCCCTCTTTGTTTACGCCCTTGGATTGTATACAGGGATCGATGTGATCTTAACTGTAGGGCCAAAGTTTTATCATCATTTTTTGTTTTATCTCCGCGATGCTCTATCATTTCAGCTTTTATATCGCGAAGGTCGCGATTGCCCAATCATTTCGGCTATTTTTCGCGGTGCTCAATCATTTCGGCTATTTATTTTATTTTTACTCGCTGCTTTTTATTGCGAGTTGCCCAATCATTTCGGTTATTTCGCATGCATACATTTTACTTGCTGCTTTTTTATTGCAAGTTGCCCCATCATTTCGGCTATTTCGTATGCATGTGCGGCTTACTGGCTTTTCACCGTAAATCTGAAATTAGACACCGATCTCGGCATCAGCATCGCTACAACTGGGATATTACCAGGAGCGAATCATCATCTGCCTCTGTCGATGTCGAACAAAGGTGGCTTAGTGACCAGGGTTAGGGTCCTGTCGGCTAAGGCTTTTGACTTCATGAGCCGTAAGGGTTTCACGAAGTTATTTCTCCCTACAAGTCGTGAGGATCTTGTAGGTGTATTTTCTCCTTAAGAATCGTGAGGATTCCTAAGTGTATATTCCTCTGTAAGTCGTAAGGATCCTACAGTAGGGTTTTCTCCTTGTAAGTCGAGAGGACCTACAAGGGTCATGTGAACATATCCCCAGTCACGGACGGGACTTGGTTAGGGAAATGTTTATTCGCGCCCGTGGATTGTATACAAGGGTCAGTATTGAGCCACTTGTAGGGCAATATTAGAGGTTGTGAGGGTTGCTTAAGCACATGTTTAGGTCTCTGTAACTTAAGACTTTCAACTCTTAACAGCCGTGAGGGTCCCATAAGAGAGTTCTCCTTACGAGTCGTGAGGATCTCGCAAGTGTATTTTCTCCTTAGGGATCGTGGGGATCCCTAAGTGTGTTGCTCCCTTGTGAGTCGTAAGGATCTCACGCGGGTGGTTTCTCCTTACAAGGTATATAAGTGTCCTTTAACGAGGTTGCGCCCTTTCAGGTTTTCACAACACTCGCCGGTAGCCCTGCGGTTTTTACTCACAGAGCCCTTTCGGGTTTTCATCCGTGCCCATTTTGCTTATGGACATACCGTTTTTTTTATTCTTTTTATTTTTATATATTTTTCTTTACGAGGTCGCGCCCTTTCGGGTTTTCACGAACACTCGCCGGTAGCCCTGCTGTTTTTTACTCACGGAGCCCTTTCGGGTTTTTATCCGTGCCCTTTTTGCTTATGGACATACCGTTTTTTTAATTTTATTTTTATATGTTTTTTTATCTCGTCAGCCTAAAAGATGCTGCGGTAGTAGTTTAAATACGTTTCGGTCTGATATTAGTTTAAGGACATTTCGGTCCGGCTTTGAGAAGGCTGGCTACTGCTGATAGAGTTTAAGCTTAGGAAGATAGCGAGCGGACATAGTCGTCGTCATCTACCATTGACCTAGGCTGTGGCTCATTAAGCATAGTATTTCTTTAGGAAGCGACCGTTTATTGGCCTGAAAGGCTTTTCACCGTGCATGTCCATGAGTAGATAGGCCTCACCCTGGTAGACCTTATCTATGATGTATGGTCCTTCATAGTTTGGCTCGAATTTTCCTCGCTTGGCGCGATTGGGGATCATAGGCCTTTTGACCACTAACACGAGTTCGCCTTGGAGGAATGTCCTCGGTCGGGTCAATTTTTCATATGAGCGCGTCATCTTTGCTTTATAAGCTTCCAGATTTTGTTGCGCTATGAGCCGGGTTTCATCAAGGGCGTCAAGCTCCCCAAGCCGAAGGTGAGCATTTTCTTCGTCCGTCAGCTCATAGTGGACTGCCACTCGTAGAGAGGATAACTCTATCTCGAGGGGGGGTACTGCTTCCGTCCCAAATACCAACGCGTACGGCGTTGTGTTTGTGGCCGTTTTAAACGTAGTTCGATACGCCCAAAGAGCTTCTTGCAGTCTTTCGTGCCAGTCCTTCTTATTTCAGGACACCGTTTTCTTTATGATCTTTGTCAAGGTCTTGTTGAAGGCCTCAGCTAGACTATTAGCTCGCGGATTATAAACTGAGGAATATCTCCAGTCTATATTGTGCTGTTGCATAAAGTGACTGATCTTGTGGCTCTGTAGGCTGGCCCGTTATAGGAGATGATCCGTCTTGGCGTTCCAAACCGATATATGACGTGCGTCTTGAAGAAATGGAGGATATTCTCCGTCTTCACTTCCCTCAGTGGTACCACTTCTGCCCATTTGGAGAAGTAGTCAGTCGTCGCCAGGATGAAACGATGTCCTCTAGACGATGCTGGTTCGATGGGGCCAACTATGTCAGTCCCCCACATTTCGAATGGCCAGCTAGCCACCGTTGGATGTAGTGGATTTGGATGCTGGTGGATGAAGTCCACATGAATTTGGCATGAGTGGCATTGCTTCGCATATTCGAGGCAGTCCTGAATCATCGTGGGCCAGTAGTAGCCCATCCGTTTTATCTTCAATTTCATCTTTGGGCCCGCTTGGTGATAACCGCAGAGTCCGTCATGAACTTCCTGGACGACCCTTTTTGCTTCGTCAGGTCCTAAGCATCTCAGCCATAGAGAATCAAATGACCTCTTGTACAGAGTATCATTGACGAAGGCGAAAGACAGAGCTCGTTTCATGAGCTGATGTCTTGTGGACGCTTCTTCAGGCATTCGGTGGGACTTGAAGTAATCTATGAAGACTTCTCTCCAATCCCCGGTATTTTCCCAAGCTTTTACTTGCAGGGTCGTCCGCTCGCTCGCTCCCTTTTCTTCGGATGATTCCGGAGATATTTCTGCTGGGGCAAGCACTCGACGGCTTTGTACTACGATTATAACGTCATCGAGGTTCTCGTCAGCCAGTTCTTTAGCAAGTTTGGCCAACGCGTCTGCTTTGCTGTTTTCTGCACGCGGTATGTTCTCCAAAGTATAAGAGGGAATTAGGGTCAACAATTGTTGCACCTTTTCGCCGTACTTCACCAACTTCGGTTTGCACGTTTGGTAGTCGCTGTTTACTTGACTAACGACCAGCTGGGAGTCTCCGTATATGAGGAGGTTTTCAATTCCCATGTCGATGGCGATCTCGAGGCCTGCTATCAAAGCTTCATATTCATCTTCGTTGTTTGTCCTCGGCTCCGTCAAGGAGAACGCGTAGCACATTATCCCTTTTTGTGGAGTTACAAAGATGAGTCCTACCCCCGATTTGATTATAGGGGTACTTTGTTTGCGCTTCTTCACAGAAGATGCTCCGTCGAAATAAAGCTCCCATCGGGTATTATCACCGTCGATCGCATCAAACGCATGTTCGTCTGGAAGATCGCAGTTTAAAGGAGAGTCGGCCGGAATCGGATGCTCAGCGAGGAAGTCGGCGATGGCCTGGCCTTTCACTGCCTTGAGAGGTTGATATGTTATCGAGAACTCCATCAAGAGCAGGGCCCATTTAGCGAGTCATCCCGTCAATATGACCTTCGACATCAAATATTTAAGGGGGTCCACCTTCGAAATGAGACGGACCTCATGCGCTGACGCATAGTGTCTACGCTTTGTTATTGCAAAAATCAACGCCAGGCAATGTTTTTCAATGGGGGAGTAGTTGCTTTCTGCCCCCAGCAGGACTCGGCTTAAGTAATAGATAGCTCTCTCCTTCCCTTGATCGTTCTCTTGTGCCCATAATGCGCCTAAGGAACCTTCGAGGGCGATTGTATAAAGAATGAGGGGTTTTCCCTTGACCGGAGCAGCCAACACCGGCGGGTTCTGCAGGTATTGTTTGATCTCGTCTAGCGCGCTTTGGCATTTTTGATCCCAGATGAACGGGGTTCCCTTCTTCATCAGGTGACTGTAAGGACGGCACTTTCCTGAAAGGTTGGCTATAAATTGCCGTATGTATGCGAGCTTCCCTTGGAGAGACCGCAACTGTTTGAGGGTCCTTGGCGGAGGCATTTCCATGATCGCCTTGATCTTTGACGGATCTATCTCGATACCCCGGTGTCGGACAATGAATCCCAGGAATTTGCCTGAGGAAACTCCGAATGCACATTTGAGAGGGTTCATTTTCAAGTTGTACTGTCGAAGGCGTTGAAATACAGTCTTCAAATGCTCGAGATGTTCCTCATATGATTTGCTTTTAACAACGAGGTCATCGATATAGCATTCGACGATTTCGTGTATAAGGTCATCGAAGATCTTTGTCATGGCCCTTTGGTAGGTGGCACCGGCGTTCTTTAAACCGAAGGGCATCACTTTATAACAGAATATACCCAACGGAGTTCTGAAGGCGGTGCGTTTCTGGTCTTCGGGATGCATCTTTATCTGGTTATACCCCGATGAGCCATCCATGAAGGAGAAAACCTCATGAGTGGACGGATTGTCTATCATCAGTTCGGTGACTGGCACTGGGAAATCGTCCTTCGGGCAGGCTTTATTGAGATCCCGAAAGTCCACGCATATGCGCACCGTCCTATTTTTCTTCATCACCGGGACGATATTGGCGATCCATTCAGGATATTGAATCTCCTGGATAAAGCCAGAGTCGATCAGCTTCTAGACCTCGGCATTGATATTCATCTCAAGCTCGAGCCGCATTCTTCTTGGTGCCTGTTTGACTGGCTTGATGTCCGGGGATATCGCCAATCTGTGTACAGCAATTTCTGGATCTAGTCCTGGCATTTCGGAATAGTTCCATGCAAAGCAATCTCTATGCTGTAGAAGCACGTCCTTTAACCCAGCCACCCTTTCTTCAAATAGCAGCTCGCTGATGAATGTCGGTCGCGGGTCATTCGCCGTTCCCAACTCAATTTTCTTAAGCTTATCCGTAGTGGTATGGATTCCATCTTCCAGCTCTTTTGGTGCTGGTGGGAATTCTGAGATCACCTCATCGTTGCTGTTTTCGAAGCACCAGGGAAGGTCATCCATGTTCTCGGGCTCTTCTTTTGACATCGTTATCACATGACAAGTACGGATTCGCTTCCAATCCCAATGCGGAACTGGTTCTTCTTTCGTGGCCCTGGGTTCGTGCTTCTGCGGCGGCGTTACCTTCCAGTTGTCAGACAGAGTGAATTTGCCAAGCTGATACTGATCTTCAACCCAATTCTTGAAAGTGAAGCAATCTTAAAGAGGATGCCATATTACTCGATGGTAAGAGCAATAGTCCAGGTGTGAGACTTCGCCCGCTTGTTCGGAGTGTTTAGACTCCGGCAGTGTAAGCATCTGATGTTTTAGAGCAAGATCAATTATCTTCTTCGTCTTATCCCGAGGAAAAGAGTATGCTCGACCCATTTTCTTCATGAGGGATAGATCAATAACGCTCGACTCCCGCTTGCGTGGCTTCTTAGCCTTGCTTTGTTGCTGTTGAGCGCCTTTTCGGCTTTTCGACTTATTTCTGTTTTTGCGTCGAGCCTTCTTTATAACAGGTTGACGAGGAGCGGTATTTTCATCTTTCACGGCCTGTTGGAGAAGGCGTTGCGTCTTGGATTTCTCGTAGATGACCATTTCGCGGTTATGATCGTCCCGGACTTTTTGACCCGCTTCCCTTATAAGCTTGTCCATTTGCTCTTCGAACGATGGACTGGGCACTTTTGCATCTGGAACTTTCACTGGCTCAGGATTAGCGTCCTCCCATTGAGCATCCGCTTCTTCATCGAAGTCATACACGACATAGCAGCCGTGTAGTAGCTCTCATTTCTTTGACCGGACATATCCAAGCCCAATTGTTTCCATTCTCCCATTAGGCAGTTTGCGTTGAGTCCCGGGAACGTTCCAGACTTTGTCATAGAACTTGGCTTTTCGAACGGTCTGCTTGAAGGATATCCCCTGGCGTTTCAGCAGCTTTTTCAAACCCTCTGTATAATATCTGGGAAGACGGATAGGCTGAAGCCTGTCGAGCGTAGGATCCGCGCCATGCCAGATTTCTTTTTCCACCTTGGTTTCTTCAGAGCGGTAGAACAGAATTACTTTCTCGCTTTCTCGCCTGGGAGGAATATAGAACGTTTGTAGCTCTTCTACATTGTAGATATCAAGCGCATCCAGTTCCTTAAAGTGTTTAAGCGGCACCATGGAGACTTGTAGACTTTGCTCTTCGTCAGCAAATGTTCGTATGGAAGGCCGAGCAGAGAATACAACACGGCTCTCATCTTCTGAGTCGCTACCAAAGATCAACGTAGGAGTGGACGGTCCTGGCTTGTTGTATTGGGGCGGACCCGAATACACTATCTCCTCTTCCTCCTCGGTATCACTGCCGAAGACAGGGATGGTGGCATTAGCTTTATTCTCCGGCTTGTGACACTTCTCCGTATCTTCGAAATCCGGTAAGAAATATTTGGCATCTTCGTATTTGCGGACCTCGTTCACAGAGAACGGGTTCAGTTCTCCCGTCACGGTATACTCGAAACCATCCTTAAAATACTTCATATACTGATGTTGTGTAGAAGGGATGATGTTGTACTCGTGTAACCATGGTCGGCCGAGCAAAGCGTTGTAGCATGTCTTGGCGTCTATGACGTGGAACTTAATGTCCCTGACGAGTAGCCCGAAGCGTAGCGTCAGTATCACAGACCTAAGAGTTCTTGATGACTGGGAGTCGAACCCGGAGATGGTGATCTTGTCACGAGTAAGGTGTTGGACGCTCATGCAGATTTCTTTTAACACCCGCACATTGAAGAGATTAACGGAGGATCCATTGTCTATCAGGATTTTGCCTATCTTAATATCGTGGCAGTATCCTGAGACATAAAGGGGACGATTGTGTTCGCACATCCCAAGGAGAAGGTCCTCGTCGCCGAAAGTGACATCGGCCGTGTGCACTTCCTCCAATTCATTCTTCATCTTTTCCTCGGCCAGGCAAGCTTGGAATTGTTCCGGATCCTGTAGTGCCTTGATCAACGAATCTCTTGCCTCTTTTGATAGCAGAAGGGCGTCAAGAATGCTGAGCTGTGAGGGTAGCTTCCTCAGATGCGCTAAGGCGTTGTAATCCACCTTATTCTTCTTCGGCGGGCTGTTGGCGCTTAGCTCCTCCAGAATTTGTTCATCTAAGACGATATCTTCAGAGACCTTTTCTTTCCCTTTATCTTTTCTATTTGAGGGTCCGAGATTTTTTTCAGGCAGTGTCCGATTCCGCAGCCGAATATTTTCGCAGACCTTCGGCTCTTCTTATTTTCCCGTGGTGGACTCTTTAAAGAGAGGGGCAAGTTCCAGCTCCTCATTAGAATCGCTCCCGAATGTAGGCACTTGTGACCCGCCGGTGCTAACCATGCGACAATCGCCGGTGGTTCTTTTAAGCTCTTCGGTCGTATTTTTCCGCTCCCGACGAGTTTTGCGCTTCTCCCGCTTAAAGCGTTGTCGATGAGCAACGTATCCTTGCCACCATCTATCAAAAGCTTTGCACTCTTGAGTGGGGTGCGAAACCTTCTGATGATATAAGCAATAGGAGGGGTGCATTTCCAATTCACCGGTGATGTTTCCTTCAGAGGATGGTAGCTTCATGCCCATTGATATGGCCTTAGCAAACCTTTTCTTTATCTTGAATTGGCTTTTGTCAACGGTGGAGGCATTTTGCTCCAGCGGGATCGTCTCAGCTCTTTCATCAAGTCGCTGACGCTTGGCCCTTTCAAATATAGCCGTCTCGCGTTCTCGATCAGCTTTACTTTTCAATCGAGCTTCGTTAAGGAACGCGTCAATCATTTCATCTGATAGCCCCAGAATTTTTGATTCAGGATCTGCCCCAGCGTTTCAGTACAAGAAGTCTCCTCACCGTTCGTGAACGAATGGGAAATCACATGACAGCTCGCCACGCATTCTTCAGATTCATCAGGTGAACTTTCTCCCCCATCTTCTTCTTGAAAGATGTGATTGAGGAACTCTTGGAATGTAATTGGAGTCCGGGCCTTCTGGTTGTATTCCTCCAGCGCGTCAATTTGTTTTTGCAAGTCCGTACGCTTGTTGCCAGGCTTCACGGGATTCTTTGACTTCTTTTTCTTCTTCTTCGAAGATTTTGATGACTGGTTGCGAGTGCTTGAGCCATCACCATCGGTCTTTGGAGTTGGACGTGGTTTCAACATCCCTTCAATGACCTGCGGTTCCATCGGGTTCTTCCACTTGATCGCTGGACATGTCTGAAAGTCGTTTAGCATCTTCTTTGTCTTGGCTGATAATATAACCTCCCAAGAAGCTTCTTCAACGACGGAGCATGTTGCCCCCGGCGCATTCGTCCCCTTAGAGGTGTGGGGCTGCGGGGGATTCACTTTCCATTTGTCAGATAACGCGAACTTGCCCTGTCGGTACTGGTTTTCAAGCCAATTTTTGAAAACGTAGCAATCTTCGATCGGATGGACTAGTACTCGATGATAAGGACAGTTGTTGGGCTCGTTGACGTCACTTGGTTGCAACGGACATTTTGGATCCGGCAGATTTATGAGTCTGTTGAGCAATACCAGCTCGAATAACCTTCTCATTTTATCGCGGGGAAACGAGTAAGGACGCCCTAGTCTCTCCTCAAGGTCTACGTACGGGCGCATATTATTTTGACGCACAACCGGCTTCGAGTTGCTCGGTTGTTGTTGAGCATTAGCGACGACGATCGCTTTTCCCTTCCCTTTGTCATTTCGGGAGTCCGGCTTTGGAAGAGGAGGTTTATGGCCCATCTGATCCATCTGCGTTAGCTTGTCAATCAAGGCCTGGAAGGTAGTCGGCTTGAAAAACATCATAAATTACGAGATGGTTGCTTGCGGATCAAGGGTTCCCACAAACATACCCACCGCAGGAGCTTCTTCAATACGCTGCTCGCACTTCGACCATAAGTTCCGCCACCGTATAGCATACTGAACCCACGTCTCGCCTGGCTTTACCCTGGCGTTAATCAGCGCCATCATCGGGGTGTGTTCACTGGCGCTTGCAAAACGCTGAGTAAACAACAGCTCCATCTCCGCGAAGGTTTTGATAGAGTCGTTCGGGAGCTCAGAGTACCACTCGAACGCCGTGTCTGATAAACTTCCAACAAACTGGCGAAGCAAAAGCTTGTCATCACCGCCGGTGTTGCCGCAGAGTACCCTGAATTGGGCAACGTGCTGGTGAGGATTGCCTGTCCCTTGCAGACATGGAACTTGGGAATTATGTAACCCGGCGGGTACTTGATTTGGTCGTACCAGCTTGGATATGGCCGTCCTGTTTTTACGACCTGGCCGGCTGCTTCGGTCGCATGATGAACCCGTATTTGTTGGGCTATGTACTCGTCTAAATCAGCTTTGGAGATTGTATCCTCCTTAGCCGTCGACAGAGCTGGTGGAGGATTTGATGTCTCTCCCCTATCGTCCCCAAGGACGATCGGGGGCTCTTCGGCTGGAGGATCTTGTTGTATCATCATCCCTATCATGTCTTGGAAAAGGAGACCCATACGTTGTATGTTGGCTGCTTATTCAGCAGCCTCTTTGTCCTTCTTCTCCAATATCTGACGAAGGAATTCGGCGTCGGTTTCTTCCTCTTGACGTTCATCCGAGGACGTTTCAGGGTTTTTTTTTTGGCCCTGTAAGTGCGGCCATAGCGTTCATCATTTCTTGGAGCTTTTGTTGTTGCTCCTGCGCCTTGGTCACTGATCGGGTAAGCGGTCGATGACCCATAGATATGCGACTATCTTCTTTACCAGATGCCACGTAGACGGTATGAACTATAATGCCCGCTGACTTAGGGCATTTGGGTCCACCACCTTGGATATTTATCGCCGGCGTGGGGGTTTTCTCTGGCCTTCTTCTTTTGTGGGCCGTTGAAGTTGAAGGGGCCGTTGCAGTGGGTACCCTAGCGATCGTTGTCCCTTGCTGTTCAATAGGACGGTCTTTTCCTTTTTGCACCTTCGTCTTCTTTCGTTGACGAGAGTGATCTGGGTTGATCACGGAGTCTTGAACCCTCCGCCAAACTTTATAAATTCTTGAGGACAGCCGTTGAGGGGGCTGTTCTTGTTTCGTTTCCGGAACTCTCTCCGCAGGCAGAGGAGATCTTTTCAGTGTAGCGGTTGGAGAGTTCTTACGCACCCTCCTCAGCAGTTCAAAGCTGTTCCCAGTTGGAACAGCAGCATTGACTTCTACCACTGGAGCCGGTGGAGTTAGTCCTGAGGGGGAGTTGCCCCCTGCCTTTCTCACTCGTTGCCAATGGCGACGTCGAGCACGACGAGCCGTTGGGACTGGCTCGGAGATAGAGATAGCTTCTTTTTTCCCCCTGTCTGAATGAGGCGCCGCCGGTGTGAACCTCTTAAAGACTGAGGTTGTCTTCTGAGGGGCGATATCCAACCTATCGAAGACAGATCCTCGAGCAGGGACAGGAGCAGGAATCGTCAGTCTTGAAAAGACTGACTCTTTGACAGGGGAAGCTGCCTTGACGACTTCTGGAGCAGCAGTCATTGCCTTCCTTGGGACAGACAGTTTAGAGTTCTGATCTAGCCTGGTGAAAACAGAGGCTGTCGGTTTGGTAGTTGGCGACCCGTTGACAGGGGCCGTTGTAGCAGTGAGCCGGTCGAAGACCGACTTCTTGTTCACTTCCGGTGCAGGTATTGGCGTAGGAAAGCTTGTAGGTGGGATCATGTCCCGAAGAATAGGCCAGTAGTGGCATGGGTCATCTGGTCTACCGGCAGAGCGAGGAAGGAAGCCGTTTGGGGCCCATATGCTACACCTCCAGGTGAGGTGGAGCGTCTGTTGCAACGGCATTTCGAGCAGTTGGTGCAGTTAAAGGCCATTGAATCTTGGGTTCTGCGCCAGGCAAAAGACCAAATCTTAGTAACTTGAAATCCGAAGGCAACCATTTAACAAACCGCGATTGGTTCGCGAAGACGACACACGAAGTGTGGAGTGGAAAGAGGAAAAGATCCCACCGGACGTGCCAGAATCTGTTCCCCTCCGAAAGATGCGGCGGAGACGCGATAAACGTCTTGCCTGAGATTCGGGGCAGATGCTATATGGTTTTATCCGTCCACCTCTCCGAAGATGCCAAGTTGATTTATGGCACCGTGTATCGGAGGTTTAGACGGATGCGGCCGATGTAGCAGACTTCGTCAGATTCCCCCTCAGGGTGAGGGGTTTTTTATTGTGGGGACGCTCTTCCCTGCAGGCGCAAGCCCCTGCAGTTAAATATGCTACCGCATCGCGGTAACAACTTTCTCCTTCTCCAGAATTTCACTTCGTGTCATGGGTGTTTGTTTTGTTGTGGTTGCCCGTGGATTGTATGCGGAGACTGAGTAATGTCGTCGCCCGTAGGACGTGGATTAGTCCAAATCCGTATTTACTTAGATTTGGGTATGGTGTTTTTAGTTTAAGGATGCATTAGCCGTGTTGAGTCTAAGATCGACTTAAACGTTCGTTAAGGATACGTTAGTCTTGTTTGAGACTAAGATCAACTTAACGTAGTGATTCATTTAATATATGGCCGTCAGGACTCGTCACCTCTCTGACATCGTTGAAGGATTACAACGACCGGTGTCAGAGGAGCTCGGAGATGTACCCTCGAACCAGAGTTGATTTGGAATTTTATAGTCCGTTCGAATGTTTAAGGATACGTTAGCCGTGTTTGGGGCTAAGATCGACTTAAACGGGATCGTTTAGATCCGGTAAAAGAGCATGTGGAGGCTCTATTTTTCCAGTTTAGGGACGTGGTGGTCCATGTTCCAG
The DNA here is from genome assembly GCA_030015575.1 of Agapanthus africanus. Classification (NCBI taxonomy): domain Eukaryota; kingdom Viridiplantae; phylum Streptophyta; class Magnoliopsida; order Asparagales; family Amaryllidaceae; genus Agapanthus; species Agapanthus africanus. The sequence continues at coordinate 553,552,680 of JASDDO010000031.1, forward strand.
TTTAGGGATATGGGGGTCCATATTCCAGTTTAGGGACGTGGTGGTCCATGTTCCAGTTTAGGGACGTGGTGGTCCATATGCCAGTTTAAAGACGTGGTGGTCCGTATTCCAGTTTAGGGACGTGGTGGTCCGACATTAGTTTAAGGACGTTTCGGTCCATCATTAGTTTAAGAACGTTTCGGTCCAATATTAGTTTAAGGACGTTTCGGTCCAATATTAGTTTAAGGACGTTTCGGTCCACGAGTTTAAGGACCCCGCAGTCCGTATAGTGTATGGTAGTTGGGACCCGTCACCTCTCTGACGTCGTTGAAGGATTACAACGATAGGTGTCAGAGGAGTTCGGAGATGTACCCTCGAACCAGATATAAATTGATTTAGGGAGCAGCCGTGCTCAGTCAATTTAATTTGAGGACTTACAGCCATGATTGGGCTAAGTCCAGTTGGAAAATACTCATCATTTTTATTTGTTTTTGCATTGCATTTCTTTTTATTTTTATTTGGGCTCACCCATAAAGGATGCAGAGCATCAATTTGTTTTGGGCTCTACCCATTTATAAATGATGCAGAGCATCAATTTTACTTGGGCTCTGCCCTTTTTATTGCTTTGCAATTTATTTTGGCCTGCTAGGTCTTTTTGACTTGGGCCTGGCCCTTTAGCAGAGGAAATGCATTGCATTTTCAGGCGCTTTGCGCCAATCAAAGAGCGCAAGCGCTTGTGATGATGACACGTGTCATGCAGCGCAGTGCGCTGCGCTAGTGCGCTGCGCTAGCGCTGCTGACACGTGGCACGCTCTGGTGAGTTGCGCCAATTTCAGAGAGCAAAGCTCTATTTCAAAAGCGCGTAGCGCAACTGGTTCAGATGCTAACGCGTGGCGCTCTCTGGTGGCTTGCGCCAGCCCAAGAGCGCAACAGTGCAAATTTATAAGTGCAAGGCACTATTAATTTGAGAATCTTTTAGATTCAAGAACCAAAGGTTCATAAAAGTGCAAAGCACTATTTGATTTCTTGATCTAATTTAGATCAAAGAAAAACAATCTTTTTCTTATTTCAGGAACCAGAGGTTTATAAAAAAGTGCAAAGCACTATTTTTATTTTTGTTTTTTATTAAAGATCATTGATCTTGGTTTTAGATCAATCATCTGTTCATAAGAGAATTTTCTCTTTTTCTAAAGGCTTTTTACTTTTTTTGTTCTTGAGGGGTTCTTCAGAGTTCTCTTTTTTTCAGAAAATGTTGATCCCTTTGAATTGAGGCTTAGGGTCCTTTTTATAGTGCCCATAAATTAGTTAATTTTGTTAAAGAGATCTTTCCCTGAGTGATTTGTGGGATTTTCCCCACCGTTAGATCTTTGATCCAAGGGGTTCTGTTTTACAGAAGAAAATCTTCTTGTTTTAATAAGAACAGAAAGATTTCTTAGAATTTTAATTCTGTTTTGGCGCAAATGCTCCAGAGCGTGACACGTGTCACGCAGCGCACAGCGCAGCGCAACTGCGCTAGCGCATCTGCGCTGACACGTGTCGCACAGCGCACAGCCCAGCGCAACAGCGCTAGCGCATCTGCGCTGACACGTGTCGCGCAGCGCAAAGCGCAGCGTAACTGTGCGAGCGCATCTGCGCCGACAGGTAGCGCGTTGCGCCCAGCGCAAAGAATCTGAAGCGTCGCTTCATTTATTAAAGTTTAAATTTTCAAAGTAGAGCTTTGCTCTAATTGGGGAAAGATAAAGTGTTGCTTCATCTCCCGTCTTGGGATTTGAACAGAGCTTTGCTCTGATTGGGGTAAACAGTCGCTTCCTTTCTTTCAGAAGACTCCGGAAATATTTCTGCTAGTGTGAGAATCTGGCGGCTTTGCACAATGATCCTTACGTCATCGAGATTTTCGTCGGCTAGTTCTTTAGCGAGCTTGGCTAACGCATCTGTCTTGCTATTTTCCACACGTGGTATGCTTTCCTGGATGTAGGAGGGAATTTGAGTCAGCAGTTGTTGCACTCTTTCACCATATTTTACTAACTCCGGTTTACACGTCTGGTAGTCGCCGTTTACTTGGCTAAGGACCAGCTGGGAGTCTCCATATATGAGGACGTTTTTGATACCCATGTCAACAGCAATCTCAAGACCCGCTATCAAAGCTTCGTACTCAGCCTCATTGTTTGTCCTCGGCTCTGTTAAGGAAAGGTCGAAACGCATTATCTCTCCTTGTGGAGTCACGAAGATAAGGCCCACCTCAGCTTTAATTATGGGGATGCTTTGCTTTCGCTTCTTCAAGGAAGATGCTCTATCAAAGTATAGTTCCCATCGGGCATTATGGCCTTCCTTCTCCCCTTCGATTGTGTCGAACGCATGTTCGTCTAGTAATTCACAATTTAAGGGGGAGTCGGCTGGTATCGGATGCTCAGTGAGAAAGTCGGCGATTGTCTGGCCTTTCACTGCATTGAGGGGTCGATACGTTATCGAGAACTCCATCAAGAGGAAGGCCCATTTGGCAAGCCTTCCTGTTAGTATGGCCCTTGACATCAGATATTTGAGAGAATCCACCTTTGATATGAGATGGACCTTATGTGCCAAGGCGTAATGTCGAAGCTTTGTTATCGCGAAGATTAGTGCCGGTTAATGATTTTCAATGGGGGAGTAGTTGTTTTCTGCCCCTAGAAGAACTCGACTCAAATAATATAAAGCTCTTTCCTTCTCCTGGTCGTTCTCTTGTGCCCATAACGCGTCTAGAGAACCTTCCATGGATGTTGTATATAGGATGATGAGCTTTTCCTTAACCGGAGTGGTCAGTACCGGCAAGTTCTGCAAGTTTTGATTGATTTCGTCCAGTGCACTTTGGCATTTACGATCCTAAACGAACATGATCCCTTTCTTCATTAGATGGCTATAGGGACGACATTTTCCGGAGTGGTTGGATATGAACCGCCGGATATACGCGAGCTTTCCTTGGAGAGACCGCAGTTGTTTAAGAGTTCTTGGCGTAGGCATTTCCATAATCGCCTTGATCTTTGATGGGTCTATTTCGATACCTCGGTGTCGTATGATGAATCCTATGAATTTTCCCGAGGAGACTCCAAACACGCATTTCAGAGGATTTATCTTTAAATTTTATTTCCGAAAACGCTGAAACACTATGTTCAGATGCTCCCAGTATTCCTCGTACGATTTGCTTTTCACCACAAGGTCGTCGATATAACATTCGACAATCTCATGTATGAGGTCATCGAATATTTTCATCATAGCCCTCTGATAGGTAGCACCTGCGTTCTTCAGACCGAAAGGCATCACTTTATAGCAGAATATGCCCAGCGGAGTCCGGAAAGCGGTGTGCTTTTGGTCTTCAGGGTGCACTTTTATTTGATTGTAGTATGAAGATCCATCCATGAAGGAGAAGACCTCATGAGTGGACGTGTTATCGATCATCAGCTGGGTAACAGGTACTGGGAAGTCATTCTTCGGACAAGCCTTGTTGAGGTCACGAAAGTCCATGCAGATGCACACCGTCCTATTTTTCTTCATCACTGGAACGATATTGGCGATCCAGTCAGGATATTGAACTTCTTGGATGAAGCCGGAGTCAATTAGTTTCTTGACTTCGGCATTGATACTCATCCCGAGCTCGAGCCACATTCTTCTTGGCGCTTGTTTGATTGGCTTGACGTCCGGCGATATCGCCAGTTTATGCACCGCTATTTTTGGATCTAGTACTGGCATCTCAGAGTAGTTCCATGCAAAGCAGTATTTATATTGCATGAGTATGTCTTTTAGTGTGGCCACCTATTTTTTAGACAACAGCTCACTGACGAACGTGGGTCTCGGCTCATTTTCCGCGCCCAAGTCGATTTTCCTTAGATTGTCTGCTGTTGTGTGTATCCCATCTTCCAGCTCTTTCGGCGCCGGTGGAAATTCTGAGACCATCCCGTCCTCATTCTCATTTGCGAAGCACTAGGAGAGGTCGTCCATATTCTCGTGCTCCCCCATCTTTAAGAATGTTATCATGTGGCAGGCGCGAGTTCGTTTCCATGCTAGATGTTGATCTGGACTTACCCTCGCAATATAGGTTGCTTTTGGCTCATGCTTTCATGGTGGGGTTACCCTCCAACTGTCGGATAGATCAAACCTGTCTTGATGATACTGGTCTTCGACTCAGTCTTTAAAGGTGAAGCAGTCTTTAAGAGAATGTCCTATTACTCGATAGTAGGAGCAATAAGCCGGGTGATAGACCTCGTTTATTTGTTTGGGATGCCGAGACTCCGGGAGCATCATCATTTGATACTTAATGACAATGTCGAATATTTTCCTTGTCTTGTTTTGGGGGAAGAGTATTCCCGACCCATCTTCTTTATTAGCGATGGATTCCAGCTGACTTTTTCTTGATCGTGTGGCTTCTTGGATCCGCTTCGCTGTTTTCGAACGTTATTCTCGTTCTTCTCCTTATTGTTGCCTTTACGTCGGGCTTTTTCCTTCCCACAAGAGCGCACAACGGGCTGAGGGTGAAGGGCATCGTAGTCTTCTCTTTCCGCAGACAGCTGAGTGAGACGCAGTGTCCTGGCTTTCTCGTAAATAGCCATTTCGCGGCTGTGGTCATCCAGAACCTTTTGACCTGCTTCCCTTATTAGCATAACAACCTGCTCTTCAAACAACGGACTTGAAGTTCTGATGGCGAGATCTCGCTTCGGTTCAATGTTATGACCATTTAGAAAAACGTTCCCTTATTTACCGAAGCCATTTATGACGCGGAAATTGTGGAATCGCTCTCGTTTATTTGACCGAACGTATCCGAGCCCAATCGTCTCCATTCTCCCGTTGGGCATCTTTCGCTGAGTCCTGGGGACGTTCCAAATCTTTTTGTAGAACTGGGCTTGTTGAACGTTTTGTTTGAAAGGTACACATTGGCATCTTAATAGCCTTTTCAATCCCTCTATGTAATATCTGGATAGACGGATTGGTTGAAGCCTGTCAAGCGCAAATTTGGCAGCATGCCAGACTTCTTTTTCCACTCTGGTCTTCGCAGACCGATAGAAGGGGATCACTTTTGCACCTCTTCGCCTAGGAGGAAGGTAGAAAGTCTGCATCTTTTGTACGCTGTATGTATTAAGCGCATCAAGTTCTTTATAATGCCGCTGCAGAACCATAGTAATTTGTAAACTCTGATCATCTCCAGTGAAGGACTGCATTGATGGGCGGAAAGATAACACTGCGTTGGCCTCGTTCTCAGAGTCACCACCGAAGACCAAAATAGGGTGGATGGTCCTGGCCTGTTGCTTTGGGGTTGTCCCGAGTAGACTATCTCTTTATCCTCCTCGGTATCTCTCACAAAAATCGGGATAGTGGCGATGGCTTTTTGTTTATTCTCCGGTTTATGACATCTTTCCGTGTCTTTGAAATCTAGTTGGAAGTACTTAGCATCTTCATATTTGCGGACTTCATTTACGGAGAACAGGTTTAGCTCTCCCATAACGGTGTACTCGAGGCCGTCTTTAAAATACTTCATAGACTGATATTGTGTAGAAGGGATGACGTTGTACTCGTGTAACCAAGGCATGCCGACTAGAGCGTTGTAGCAAGTCTTGGCGTCGATGACATGAAATTTGATATCAGTGACGAGAAGCCCAAAGCGTAATGTCAATATTACGGACCCCAGCATCCGTGATGACTGCGAGTCGAAGCCGGAGATGGTAATTTTGTCCCGAGCCAGGTGCTGAACGTTCATGCAGATCTTCTTCAGCACCTTCATATTGAGAAGGTTGACGAAGGACCCGTTGTCGACCAGGATCTTCCCTATCTTGATGTCGTGGCAGTACCTGGTGATATATAGAGGACGGTTGTGCTCGTACGTTCCGAGGAGGAGATCTTAATCGCCGAATGTAATGTCAACTGTATGAGCCTCTGCCAGCTCGTCCTTCATTTTTTCTTCTGCAAGGAAAGCTTGGAACTGATCATGCTCTTGCAATGCCTTGATCAGAGAATCTCGTGCCTCTTTGGATAGGAGGAGAACATCCAGTATACTCAGTTGTGAGGGTATCGTTCTCAGATGTGCCAGGACATTATAATCCACCTTGTTTTTCTTAGGCGGATCCTTAGTTGCAAGCTCTTTGATAACTCTATCATCGAGGGCAATTTCCTCATGGACTTTTTCCTTCCCCTTGTCTCTTTTGCTCGAACCTTTGTTTGTAGGTCCGAGGTTCTTTTCAGGCAACGTACGGTTACGCAGCTGAATGTTCTCGCAGTTTTTCTCCTCTTCTCTTTTCCGGAGGTGGATTCTTTGAAGAGAGGGCCGAGGGTTATTTCTTCCTCAGAATCGCTTCCGAATGTAAGAACTTGGGATTTCCCTTTTGTCGAACTGGTATCAATCATATGATAGTTGCCAGCCAGCCCTTTACGCTCATCTGTCGTGCTTCTTTGCTGCTGATGAGCTTTGCGCTTCATCTAATTGAAGTGTTGTCGGTGAGCAACGTATCCTTACCACCACTTCTTAAAGGTATTGCACTCTTCGGTGGGATGAGCAACCCTCCGATGATATAGACAGTAGTTCAGATATGAAATCTCTTCATTGAGGCATGTGGCCCCAGGAATACTTCCCTTGAGAGATGGCAGCCTCATTCCCATTGACAGGGCTTTGGTGAATCGCTTCTCCGTCTTAAACCTGCCCTTGTTTGCCGTAGGGGTGCTTCAGTCCGGTTGGAGTACTTTGTGACTCTTCCTTGTCGCGTCTTCTTCATCCCGACGTTGCCACTTAGCCTTTTCGTATATGGCTATCTCACGTTCTCGGTCATCTTTACCTTTTTGAAAGGCTTCATTTAAAAGCCTATCGATCAGGTCGTCTGATGGTTCTAGGGATTCTGGCGCCGGTCCTGCCCCCAGTTTCTCTGCGTTGTTTTCTGACGCCGAGGGAGCTTCTTCATCATTCAACGACGAATGAGAGACCATATGGCAACTTGCTACATGGCCCTCATCATCATCACTATCTCCATTCTTAATGATATGGTTGATAAACTCTTCGAGGGTGACTGGGGTTCACGCTTTATGGTTGTACTCTTCCAGTGCATCGATGTACCTTTTGCAGATCCGTGCGCTTGTCGTCATACTCGACAGGCTGCACAGGCTTCTTGGTCTTCTTCTTTTTCTTCGAAGACTTTGAAGGCTTGGCCTGGAGGTCTTGCCCATCGTTACCAGTTTTTAGTGTTTGGCGCAGTTTAAGCATCCCCTCAATGATCTCGGGCTCCAACGGGCTTTTCCATTTAATCGCCGGACATACTTGAAGATCATTCAGCATTCTTTTAGTTTTAGCTGAAAGGACCACTTCCCATGGAGCTTTTTCCACAAACGAGCATGATGCCCCCGGCGTGTCTACCGCTTTAGGAGTGTGCCTCTGTGGCGGGTTCACCCTCCAGTTTTCGGACATCGCAAATTTCCCTTGTTGGTACTGGTCCTCGACCCAGTTTTTGAAAATGCAGCAATCCTCAATTGGGTGGCTCACTATTCTGTGATAGGAGAAGTAGTTGGGATTGTTGACGTCACCGGGATGCAGTGGACGTCTCGGATCCGGCAGTGTGATGAGTTTGTTGCGCACTGCTAGTTCGAACAGTCTCCTCGTTTTATCATGGGGAAATGAGTAAGCACGTCCTAGCTTCTCTTCCAGGGATTGGCATGGGCGTGCGTTGTTTTGGCGAGCAACCGGTTTCGGGTCACTCGGTTGTTGTTGAGTGTTGGCAACAAAGGTCGCTTTCCCTTTACCCTTTGCATTCCGAGGGTCCATTTTTGAAAAGGAAGGCCCGTGGCCCATATAGTCCATTTGGACCAACTTGTCGATCAAAGCCTGGAAGGTGGTCGGCTTAAAGAACGTCATGAACTGGGACACAGTCGCCTGAGGATCGAGAGTCCCTATGAACATGCCTACGGTAGGAGCTTCTTCAATGCGTTATTTGCATTTTGACCATAGGTTCCGCCACCGGATCGCGTATTGAACCCAGGTCTCTCCTGGCTTCACCCTGGCATTGATTAATGCCCTGATCGGAGTGCGCTCGCTTGCGCTGGTGTACCGCTGTGTGAACAGCAATTCCATCTCCGTGAATGTTTTGATGGAGTCGTTTAGGAGCTCCGAGTGCCATTCAAAAGCCGTATCTGACAGGCTGCCAACGAACCGGCGATGCAGTAATTTGCCGGCACCTCCTGTATTGCCGCATAAAGCTCTGAACTGAGCGACGTGCTGATGAGGATTGCCTGTACCCTTATATACATGGAACTTAGGGATCGTATATCTTGGCTGGTATTTGATTTGATCATACCAGCCCGAGTACGGTCACCCAGTTCTGACGACTTGGCCAGCCGCTTCACTCGCTTTGCTAAGATATGTAATCATCGAGGGCAGCCTTGGAGATCATTTCCTCCCTGGCTATTGATAGAGCTGGAAGAGAGTTTGATGTTTCCCATCTATCGTCCTCGATAATTATCGCCGGGTCTTCAGCTGGAAGCTCTGGCTAGATCATCATTCCAACTATGTCTTGGAATAGGAGTGCCATCTGCTTTATATTAGTAGCTTGTTTCGTGGCCTCGTCTTTTCTTTCTAGCACCCTTCGTAGGAACTCTGTATCGGACTCCTACTCCTGGCGCTGTTCAGATGTTGATTCCTGGCTTTCTTTCTGCATGGTGAGTGCTGACATTTTCATCCGCATCTCCTGGAGCATTTGTTGTTGCTCCTGAGCTTTTGTCAACGACCGGGTTTACGGTCGATGACCCATAGAAGTACGGCTTTTCTCTTTCCCGGAAGCCATATGATGGTGTGCACTATCATGCCCCCAGACTTAGGACGTTTGGGTAACGCCTTTGGAATTCGCCGCAGGCGGTGGGAGATTCTCCGGCCTTCTCTTTTTGTGGGAGGTCGAAGTTGAAGGAGCCATTGTAGCAGGCACCTGTGTGAAAGAAGTCCTTCGTTGTATGCTGGAGGGATGATTTTCCTCTTGTCGAACCTTCATTTTCTCCGGTTGACGAAAGTAATTCTTGTTGATCACAGAATCCTGGACTTTCCGCCAGACTCTGTGAATTTGGGAAGACAGCCGCTGAGGGGGTTGCTCCGGCTTTTCCTGCGTCATATTTTCAGCAGGAAGTGGAGATTTCTTCAACACCGCAGTTGGGGAGTTCTTCTGCACCTTCCTTAGCGGTTCAAACTTGTTTCAGGTTGGAACAACAGCGTCAACTTCCACCATTGGAGCCGGTGGAGTAAGTCCAGAGGGGGAGTTGCCCTCAGCTCTTCTCACCCCGTGCCAGTGGCGACATCGAGTGTATCTTGCAGATGGGACCACCTCAGTTGTGGAAGCGACCCTGTCATGCCCCCGGCCTTGATGATGGGCTACTGTTGGTGTCAGCCTGTCGAAGACTGACGTCCGTTGAGAGGGAACGACCAATCTTTCGAAGGCCGATTTTCTGGTAGGGGATGCACCTTTGACGACTTCACCCGCAGCAGGAGTTGGAAGGACTATTCGTTTTGGGATAGCCCCTTCGGGTATCGCGAGCATCTTTGCGGGCCCACTTGAGCTTCGACTCAACCTGTTGAAGACTGAGGTGGCAGACTTGGACGACCCGTTGCGAGGGGCCGTGGTGGTTGCAAGTCGATCGAAGACCGACTTCTTTGGAGCTTCCTGTGGTGACACTGAGGCGCTGAAGCTTGCTGGCGGGAGCATGGTCCCGAAGAACAATCCAGTGGTGGCTTGTGTCACCCACCTCACCGGCATTGAAAATATGGAGGCCACATTGGGCCCATATGTCACTCCTCCAGTTGGGACGAAGCGGGAGTTGTTGTTGCATTTTGTGCAGCTGGAAGCCATTAATGTTCACTTCTTCTTACTGCACAGGAATAAGACACCAAATCTTGTTCGCGAAACACGACACACGAAGTGTGGAGTGGAAAGAGGAAAAGGTCCCACAAGGCGTGCCAGAATTTGTTCACCGCCGAAAGACGCGACCGGTACGTTGGGACGTCTGGCTTGAATTTTGGGAGCAGATGCTATTTGGATTTATGGCACCGTATATCGGAGGTTTGGACGGATGCGGCCGTTATAGCAGACTTCATCAGATTCCCTCTCGTTTGCGAGGGTTTTTTTTATTGTGGGGATGCTCTTCTCTGCAGGCGCAAGCCTCTGCAGTTAATTACGTTATCGCATCGCTATGACCACTTTCTCCTGCTCCAGAAGTTCACTTTGTGTCGTGTGTATTTGTTTTATTTTTGGCTGCCCGTGGATTGTATACGGAGACTAATTTATGTTGTCGCCCGTAGAGCGTGGATTAGTCCAAATCCATATATCTTAAATTTGGGTTTGGGTTGATTTATGTTAGTTATATGTATGCCCTAGAGGCCATTACTGTACATGTGATGTATATTGTAGTGGATGCTTGGACATATATAGGGATGACTTTCTTGCTCGACATGATAGTATGCTATCTGGTTGCACTTTATCATAACATGTACACTTATTGTCTCTCTATTACATGTTGATAAATCTCTTAGGATGAGTACTTGACTACCAAGATTATGATGCGGATCATACTAGTGGGGCAGAGGTGGTCGGCAAATACATCCTTTAAATGTTCCTAATCGTGAGAGTATCGAGACAGGGCATCGATATTCCAAAGTAAACTAGCGTATAAGCTTCTCGACCCATATGATGGGCGATGGATGATTCCATATCCATTGGTGTTTGACATCAGAGAAGGTACACGGGTGCTCAGTGGAGACTGGGTACACTGGACAGACTCACCGATAACTCCTAGATGGTATTATACCTATCGTCGCATAGCAGTTCTCTGGTAACACTGGTACAGGTTAGTTTGTCGACCCGAGATCATCATAGAGTCTTGTGTGATTCCCACCGTGCTTTGATTTCCACCAGACCATGGTCAAGAGATCGTGCAAAAAGGTGGTTTTTGGGTATAGTCCCGAGTCACATGGAGGCAATGAGCAATAGGAGGGGATTGTCTCTCCCGGTATTGGGAGTTGATGTTGCGCTATGCTTGATTGGCCATAACAGGAAATCCCTGGCCAGGGTTGCTAAGATCTACTGGTAAGTGTTATCAGTAGTTTCTTGAACCGTTATGGACCTTGCATCGGCATGACTTATCAGGCTATTGGGGTCTGACGTTATACCATCTCCAGGCTGTGATATGAGACATATCTGACGAAGAGACCGGACTGTACGGTAGTGTTACTGATTGGATTCGCAGGAGTATGAGCATGCTTGCTTGTTGATCTTCTGATCGCTCAATACTCGGGTGGCCGTTACGTTTAGCAGACCGCTTGCGGCTTGTGGGTGTTTGATATGATCATCACCTACTGCTGGCATATTGACGAGTCTTTAGAGTCCTACACAGAGGTTTCCCGGTTCATGCGAAACGAAGTAAAAGCATATATGTGATATGTGCGGGACCGAGATTAATGCGCGTATGTGATACCGCATTCTATTCTCGCGATATGTGATATCGGTCGGTTATATGAGATATAGCCGGGTTATCGGATCAAGTGTTAATTCGATAAGTTGATTCATATTATATTAGTCGGTTGTATATGATATAGCCGGATTATTAAATCAAGTGTTGATTTGATAATTTAATGTATAATTATATATTTGATATATTAACTTACATTAACTAATATTAGCTCACTAAGTATTCTTTTTCTGACTTATGTGCATATAGTATATATGTGATATATATAAACGTACATTTTATTGTGTCATGCTTGATGATACATGTTACATGGGTGTATGAGACTTACACTATAGTTAGGATAATCCTACGGTTTTTATTTATCAAAGTAATTCTAAAATGGTGGAATTTGTCATGGTAGAAGTTTTGAGAAAGCTTGTGGATAACCATTGACTAAGTCCACTATTTTGTATTGCTAAAGATATTTATTGACCTAACCATTATCCTTACCATGGTTAACTCTCTACATGAGTTAGTGTATGACACTAACTCACCCATGGTTGCTATTCTCACCTCATGAGTTTCATTCTCTCATCTTCACTTCATCTTCTTCCTCATGAGAAAAAGCTTGCTAGCTTTTTTTCCCTAAGTGATGAAATATTGTGAGAAAAAGAAATCTAAAGAGAGCCCAATTCCTACTTCATCATCCTCTACTATTAGCCATTTAGTTTAGGATGTTTGCTTCACTAATTCACATATTATTGAAGAGGTAGCATGAGCTTGAGTCTCCTTGACGTAGATCATCTTCGATCTCGAAGACAATGATCAAGGTTGTTCATTTCTTCATGTGAAACCTTACTAGAGTTCGGGAGTTCACTACTTGGAGCGAAAGGACTACTACACGGAGCTTTAGAAGTGAAGGACCGGTCTACAAAGGTTGTATTCCTCATTCACTTTGTATGCAAAGTTGTTTGCATGTTGTATGGTTTAAATCTCTAGTTAAGATTCTAAAATTAGGGTTGTTTAGAACGGCATTTTTTTGAAAACGGCAAGGACGATACCTCCTAAAACCTTGCTGCCGTGCTATGTAACCCTACAGTGGTATCATAGCCAAGCTAGAGAATTAGGTATTGTCTAGACGAAGCTAGAAGTTCGAACGAACTCCGAATGCCCGAAATATACCTTTCTCTGGAAATTTTTTCAAAAGTTAGAATTTTTCATGTTAAAAATACTCTAAAAATCATGCAGGTAATTCCATAGACCCACCTGAAGAACGAGTCCCTAACTCGTCAAAGTGACCGTGGAACCGCGGCCAAAACATGGTTTTGGCGGCGGCTCCGCGGCACCACTTGAGAGGCTTGGGACGAGCCTTCAGCTGCTGGTCCATGGGTACTGGTGTATGGTTCTGGGTATTTCTAACACTGCTCAAGTATTGAGGTCTCTGGGAAATTTTAGGAATTCGTTGATTCGATCGAAAAGTTTAACATCGTCTAGCTATCTGTGATTGTGATACAATATTTAGAATCCACATAATTATTTATGTGATAACTAGTTTGAATTTTATAAATCTAGAAGTTTAGTCTCATTTGATCGGTTGCCACGGAATTTTGATGTGGATCAAAAGTCTATCGCAATTACGTAGTGTACGCGGATACTCGCCGGATAACCTTACTAGATAGCCACACCCCATAGCCCCGACCAAATGACTGTAGGAGAACCCTGTCGTCAAAAGCATCCGTTCGGGTGATCGCGGCCGCGGTGTTCCGCCTTAGTGCACTTCGTCGACGGCATCGGGGGTGTGGCCGTCTACTAAAGTTTCCGACGAGCATTCGATCAGGTTATCGGGAATCTTGTTGAATTACCTGACAGGTTATTGGAAAGTGTTTTCAATATCGAGACTAAAATGACCCACATGTTACTTTATCTACCTTTCTTTATGAGACCTGAATTATTCAGCATTTTGGATGCAGATATCTTACCGGTTTAGACTTATGGTTCATTGTGGAACTGAAGGGTGGAAATACCTATACACTTGAGTGATATTCACGCTAGACAAAATTATTTCCCCTCAATCAGAACAAAACTCTATTTCTAAAACTGAAAAGTAAAGCACTGCTTCATAAAAGAGTCTGAACACCAAAGGCAATTTATCCTTACAAGAATCACATGCACTTAATAATAGCAAATTAAATCATACGATGCACAAGCACAACAGAGAGCTAAAATAAAAAGAACACTTAACAGATAATAAAATACTTAATTAAAACATTTATTTATTATTACATTTAAAAAAGATCACCAAATATGGGATCGGAAAGACAAGGGTTCGCAAAAATAAGAAGAAGATTCCCCGGCTCCCTTTCTGCCTTCTCCACCACGTCAAAGCGGCGATCCTCCTGAGAGGAAGACATCCAACGATTGTCGCCACATTCATTGGAAAAAGGGGCAATGACAACCCGGCGAGCCCGTATCTGGCTCAGCAAGTGGAAAGAGCAGTCCCTCAGGGCTTTAGTGATCAAGAGCGCTTTGAAAAAGCTCTCGATCTTATCCTCGGCCGCATCAAGCATTGCCGAGGACATCTCCGCCGGAGGAGGGGGAGTGTCGGCGAGCACCGAGGCAAGGATCATCCGAAGCCAAACGGAATGTGGAGGGAGAGGAGACCCCACACGAGTCAAAAGTTCGTGCATTGCAGCATCGCATTGCTCGTCCGTAAGAGAAGGGTCCACCAGGCGCGCAGCAAAACGGGGAACAATATCCCGGATCGGCACTTCCCATGGTTGTCGGCAGGCGTGAGGGCGGTTGCAAGCCATGATCGAAGAAGTTCTCTGAAGATGAGAGAAGAAAAGGCTCGGCCTTGAACTATATATTGACCCAAGCACAAAAGATTCTGTGCACAATGGAATTATTTCCAAGATCCGGGAAATCAAAATTTTGGAAATACAAGTTTGACTTGAAAATAAGGAGATGAAAAGATATCTCAGGTGAAGCAACGCTTCCGATTCCCCCAATCAGAGCAAAGCTCTATCTTGAAAATCTAAGTTTTAATAAATGAAGTGACGCTTCAGATCCTCTGCGCTGTGCGCAGGATGCCACGTGTCAGAAGTTGATGCGTCAGCACAGCGCCCGAGGCAGTGCGTCCAATCAGAGCAAGGCTCATTTAAAACAAAAGGTAAAGGAAGCAACGCTTCAGCTGCGCAAGCGCTGCGCAGCGCGACACGTGTCTGCGCAGTTACGCAAGCACTGCGCAGCGCGACACGTGTCTGCGCAGTTACGCAAGCACAGCTGCGCAAGAGCTGCGCTGCGCGACACGTGTCTGCGCAGTTGCGCATGCACAGCTGCGCAAGCGATGCGCTGCACGACACGTGTCTGCGCAGTTGCGCAAGCAGAGCTGCGCAAGCACTGCGCTGCGCAACACGTGTCACACGCTGAGGCGTTTGTGCAAAACAGAATTGAGATTTTAAAGAAAACTTTTCTGTTCTCGTAAAAACAGGAGAATTTTCTTCTGTAAAACAGAAGTCTTTGGATCAAAGATCCAACGGTGGGGAAAATTCCCCAAATCACTCAGAGAAAGATCTCTTTAACAAATTTAACTAATTTATGGGCACTATAAAAAGGACCCCAGACCTCAATTCAGAAAAAGGAACATTTTTTTTGTGAAAAATTAAACAAAGAAGACTCTGAAGAATTGGAGAGAAATCCTCAAGAAAAAAGAAAAAGGTAAAAACTTTTAGACAAAGAGAAAATTCTCTTATGAACAGATCCTTGATCTAAGAACAAGATCAAGGATCTCTAATGAAAAGAAAAATAATAAACAAAAAAACAGTGCCTTGCACTTCTTTTTATGAACCATTGGTTCTGAATCTAAAAGATCCTCAAGATAGCGGTGCCTTGCACCTTTCATGAACCACTGGTTCTTTAAAAAACAAGAAGAAAAACTTGTTTTTCTTTGATCTGAAATTGATCCAAAAGAATAAGAACAGTGCCCAGCACTTGCCAAAACTGCGCTATTGCGCAAACCGCCAGGAAGCGCCACTTGTCAGCAGTGCAACAGCGCAACGCACTGACGCAGCGCACTGCGCTGTTGCGCTTGCGCTCATCAGAACGTGACACGTGTCACCTCCACGAGCGCTTACGCTCTTTAATTGCGCAAAGCACCTGACAAGCCATGTGGGGCACTGTCAGAGTATTAAATGCAATGCATTATTAAGGGGCAGAGCCCAATCAAAGGTCTAATGGACCAAATAGAAGTACTGCACATCATTTTAAAAAGTCAGAGCCTAATTAAAAAGTCTAAACAGACCAAAAATAATGCTACGGGGTAGAGCCCAATTGAGAGGTCCAATGGACCAAAACAAATGCTCTGCATTATAATAAAAAGGGCAGAGCCCAGTCAAAATAGGCACAAATGGCCTGAAGTAATGCTATGCATTATTCTAAAAAGGGGAAAGCCCAAACAAAGGCCTAACAGGCCAAATGCAAACAAAATATGAACATTTTCAACTGGACTTAGCCCAATTTTGGCCGTAAGTCCTTAAATTAAATTGACTGAGCACAACTGCCCTCTTAAATCAATTTATATCCGGTTCGAGGGTACATCTCCGAGCTCCTCTGACACTTATCGTTGTAATCCTTCAACGACATCAGAGAGGTGATGGGTCCTGACGACCACACATCAAAATGGACTGCGGGGTCCTTAAACTCGTGGACCGAGACGTCCTTAAACTAATATCGGACCGAAACGTCCTTAAACTAATGTTGGACCGAAACGTCCTTAAACTAATGATGGACCACCACGTCCTTAAACTAGAATATGGACCCCCAAGTCTCTAAACTGGCCATGGACCACCACGTCCCTAAACTGGCGATAGACCGCCACGTCCTTAAACTGGAACATAGACCACCACGTCCCTAAACTGGAACGAGCCTCCAAATGCTCTTTTACCGGATCTAAACGATCCCGTTTAAGTCGATCTTAGCCCCAAACACGGCTAACGTATCCTTAAACGTTCAAATGGATTATAAAATTCCAAATCAACTATGGTTCGAGGGTACATCTTCGAGCTCCTTTGACACCTATCGTTGTAATCCTTCAACGACATCAGAGAGGTGACGAGTCCTGACGGCCATATATTAAATGGATCACTACGTTAAGTCGATCTTAGTCTCAAACAAGGCTAGCATATCCTTAACAAACGTTTAAGTCGATCTTAGCCTAAATACGGCTAACGTATCCTTAAACCAAAACACCAAACCCAAATCTAAGTAAACACGGATTTGGACTAGTCCACGTCCTACGGGCGACGGCATTACTCAGTCTCCGTATACAATCCACGGGCAACCACAAACAAAACAAACACACACGACATGAAGTGAAATTATGGAGAAGGAGAAAGTTGTTACCGCGATGCGGTAGCGTAATTAACTGCAGGGGCTTGCGCCTGCAGGGAAGAGCGTCCCCACAATCAAAAACCCCTCGAATGAGGGGGAATCTGACGAAGTCTGCTACATCGGCTGCATCCGTCTAAACCTCCGATACACGGCGCCATAAATCAACTTGGCACTTTCGGAGAGGTGGATGGATAAAACCAAATAGCATCTGCCCCGAATCTCAGGCAAGACAGCCCATGTCATGGCCGCCATTCGGAGGGGAACAGATTCTGGCACGCCCGGTGGGACCTTTTCCTCTTTCCACTCCACACTTCGTGTGTCGTCCTCGCGAACCAATCGCGGTTTGTTAAATGGTTGCCTTTGGATTTCAAGTTACTAAGATTTGGTCTTTTGCCTGGCGCAGAACTCAAGCATCAATGGCCTCTAACTGCACCAACTGCTCGAAGTGCCACTGCAACGGACGCTCCACCTCCCCCGGAGGTGTAGCATATGGGCCCCAAGCAGCTTCCTTCCTCGCTCTGCCGGTAGACTAGGTGACCCAGGCCACCACCGGCCTATTTTTCGGGACCATGATCCCACCTACAAGCTCCTCTATGCTAATACCTGCATTGGAAGTGAACAAGAAGTCGGTCTTCGACCGGCTCACTGCTACGATGGCCCCTGTCAACGGGTCGCCCACTACCAAACCAACAGTCTCTGTTTTCGCCAGGCTGGATCAGAACTCTAAATTGGCTGTCCCAAGGAAGGCAATAACTGCTGTTCCAGAAGTCGTCAAGGCGGCTTCCCCTGTCAAAGAGTCAGTCTTTTCAAGACTGACGATTCCTGCTCCACCCCCTGCTCGAGGATCTGTCTTCGACAGGTTGAATATCATCCCTCAAAAGACAACTTCAGTCTTTAAGAGGTTAACACCAGCGGCGCCTCGTTCATACAGGGGGCAAAAAGAAGCTATCTCTATCTCCGAGCCAGTCCCAACGGCTCGTCATGCTCGACGTCGCCATTGGCAACGAGTGAGGAAGGCAGGGGGCAACTCCCCCTCAGGGCTAACCCCACCGGCTCCAATGGTAGAAGTCAACGCTATTGTTCCAACTGGGAATAGCTTTGAACTGCTGAGGAGGGTACATAAGAATTCTCCAACTGCTACACCGAAAAGATCTCCTCCACCTGTGGAGAGAGTTCCAGAAACGAAGCAAAAACAGCCCCCTCAACGGCTGTCCTCAAAAGTTTATAAAGTTTGGCGGAGAGTTCAAGACTCCGTAATTGACCCGGATCGCTCTCGTCAACAGAAAAGAGCGAAGGTACAAGAAAAAAAGGACCGTCTGATCAAACAGGAGGGGACAACAATCGCTAGGGTGCCCACTGCAACGGCCCCTTCAACTTCAACGGCCCACAAAAGAAGAAGGCCGGAGAAAACCCCCGCGCCGGCGACAAATATCAGAGGTGGTGAACCCAAACGCCCTAAGTCAGGGGGCATTGTGGTTCATACCGTCTACGCAGCATCTGGTAAAGAAGACAGCCGCATATTTACGGGTCATCGACCGCTTACCCGATCAGTGACCAAGGCGCAGGAGCAACAGCAAAAGGTCCAAGAGATGATGAACGCTATGGCCGCACTTACAGGACCAAAAGAAAATCCTGAAACGTCCTCGGATGAACGGTAAGAGAAAGAAACCGACGCCGAATTCCTTCGTCGGATATTGGAGAAGAAGGACAAAGAGGCTGCTGAACAAGCAGCCAACATACAGCGTATGGGCCTCCTCTTCCAAGACATGATAGGGATGATGATACAACAAGATCCTCCGGCCGAAGAGCCCCCGATCGTCCTTGGAGACGACAGGGGAGAGACATCAAATCCTCCACCAGCTCTGTCGACGGCTAAAGAGGATACAATCTCCAAAGCTGATTTGGACGAGTACATCGCCCAACAAATACGGGTTCATCATGCGACCGAAGCAGCCGGCCAGGTCGTAAAAACAGGGCGGCCATATCCAAGTTGGTACGATCAAATCAAGTACCCGCCAGGTTATACAATTCCCAAGTTCCATGTCTACAAAAGGATGGACAATCCTCACCAACATGTTGCCCAGTTCAGGGCACTCTGCGGCAACACCGGCAGTGATGACAAGCTTTTGCTTCGCCAGTTTATTGGAAGCTTATCAAATACAGCGTTCGAGTGGTACTCTGAGCTCCCGAACGACTCTATCAAGACTTTCGCAGAGATGGAGCTGCTGTTTACTCAGCGTTTTGCAAGCGCTAGTGAACGTACCCCGATGACGGCACTGATTAACGCCCGGGTAAAGCCAGGCGAGATATGGGTTCAATATGCTATACGGTGGCGGAACTTATGGTCGAAGTGCGAGCAACGCATTGAAAAAGCTCCCGCGGTGGGTATGTTTGTGGGAACACTTGATCCACAAGCAACCATCTCGCAATTTATGATGTTTTTCAAGCCGACTACCTTCCAGGCCTTGATTGACAAGCTAGCGTAAATGGACCAGATGGGCCATAAACCCCCTCTTCCAAAGCCGGACCCCCGAAATGACAAAGGGAAGGGAAAAGCGATCGTCGTCGCTAATGCTCAACAACAATCGAGCAACTTGAAGCCGGTTGTGCGTCAAAATAATATGCGCCCGTACGTAGACCTTGAGGAGAGGCTAAGGCGTCCTTACTCGTTTCCCCGCGATAAAACGAGAATGTTATTCGAGCTGGCATTGCGCAACAGACTCATAAATATGCCGGATCCAAAACGTCCGTTGCAACCAAGTGACGTCAATGAGCCCAACTACTGTCCTTATCATCGAGTACTGGGCCATCCGATCGAAGATTGTTATGTTTTCAAAAATTGTCTTGAAAACCAGTACCGACAGGACAAATTCGCGTTATCTGACAAATGGAAGGTGAATCCCCCGCAACCCCACACTTCTAAGGGGACGAATATGCCGGGGGAAACATGCTCCGTCGTTGAAGAAGCTCCTTGGAAGGTTGTATTATCAGCCAAGACAAAGAGAATGCTAAACGATTTTCAGACATGTCCAGCGATTAGGTGGAAGAACCCGTTGGAACCGCAGGTCATTGAAGGGATGCTGAAGCCACGTCCAACTCCAAAGACCGATGGTGGTGGCTCAAACACTCGCAACCAACCGTCAAAATCTTCGAAGAAGAAGAAAAAGAAATCAAAGAAGCCCGTGAAGCCTGGCGACAAGCGCACGGACTTGCAAAAACAAATTGACGCGCTGGAGGAATACAACCAAAAGGCGCGGACTCCCATTACATTCCAAGAGTTCCTCAATCATGTCTTTCGAGAGGAAGATGAGGGAGAAAGTTCATCTGATGAATCTGAAGAATGCGTGGCAAGCTGTCATGTGATTTCCCATTCGTTCATGGACGATGAGGAAACTCCTTGTACTGAAACGCTGGGGGCAGATACCGAATCAAAAATTCTGGGGCCATCAGATGGAGTAATTGACGCATTCCTTAATGAAGCTCGGTTGAAAAGTAAAGCTGATCGGGAACACGAGGCGGCTATATTTGAAAGGGCCAAGGGCCAGCGACTTGACGAAAGAGCTGAGACACTTCCGCCGGAGCAAAATACCTCAACTATCGACAAAAGCCAATTCAAGATGAGGAAAAGGTTTGCTAAGGCCATATCAATGGGCATGAAACTACCATCCTCTGAAGGGAGCATCACCTGTGAAATAGAAGTGCACCCGTCCTATTGCTTATATCATCAGAAGGTTTCGCACCCCACTCAAGAGTGCAAATCTTTCGATAGATGGTGGCAAGGATACGTTGCTCATCGACAACGCTTTAAGCGGGAGAAGCGCAAAACTCGTCGGGAGCGGAAAAATACGACCGAAGAGCTTAAAAGAACCACCGGCGATTGTCGCATGGTTAACACCGGTGGGTCACAAGTGCCTACATTCGGGAGCGATTCTGATGAGGAGCTGGAACTTGCCCCTCTCTTTAAAGAGTCCACCTCGGGAAAAGAAGAAGAGCCGAAGGTCTGCGAAAATATCCGGCTACGTAATCGCACGCTCCCCGAAAAGAATCTCGGACCCTCAAACAGAAAAGATAAAGGGAAAGAAAAGGTCTCTGAAGATATCGTCTTAGATGACCAAGTGGTGGAGGAGCTAAGTGCCAAGGACCCGCCGAAGAAGAATAAGGTGGATTACAACGTCTTAGCACATATGAGGAAGCTGTCCTCACAGCTCAGCATTCTTGACGCCCTTTTGCTATCAAAAGAGGCGAGAGATTCGTTGATCAAGGCACTACAAGATCCGGAATAATTCCAAGCGTGCCTGGCCGAGGAAAAGATGAAGGATGAATTGGAGGAAGTGCACACGGCCGATGTCACTTTCGGCGACGAGGACCTTCTCCTTGGGACGTACGAACACAATCGCCCCCTCTATGTCTCAGGATACTGCCACGATATAAAGATAGGCAAAATCCTGATCGACAATGGATCCTCCGTTAACCTCCTCAATGTGCGGGTGTTAAAAGAAATCTGCATGAGCGTCCAGCACCTTGCTCGGGACAAGATTACCATTTCCGGATTCGACTCCCAGTCATCAAGAACTCTTGGGTCTGTAATACTGACGCTACGCTTCGGGCTACTCGTCACGGACATTAAGTTCCACGTCATAGACGCCAAGACATGCTACAACGCTTTGCTCGGCCGACCATGGTTACATGAGTACAATATCATCCCTTCTACGCAACATCAGTGTATGAAGTATTTTAAGGATGGTTTCGAGTATACCGTGACGGGAGAACTAAACCCGTTCTCTGTGAACGAGGTCCGCAAATATGAAGATGCCAAATACTTCTTACCGGATTTCGAAGACACGGAGAAGTGTCACAAGCCGGAGAACAAAGCTAACGCCACCATCCCTGTCTTCGGCAGTGATACTGAGGAGGAAGAGGAGATAGTTTATTCGGGTCCGCCCCAACACGACAAGCCAGGACCGTCCGCTCCTACGTTGATCTTTGGTAGTGACTCGGAAGATGAGATCCGTGTTGTATTCTCTGCGTGACCTTCAATACAAACGTCCACCGACGAAGAGCAAAGTCTACAAATCGCCATAGTGCCGCTTAAACACCATAAAGAACTGGATGCGCTTGATATCCACAGTGTACAAGAGCTGCGAACGTTCTATATCCCTCCCAGGCGAGAAAGCAAAAAGGCAATTCTATTCTACCGCTATGAAGAAACCAAAGTGGAGAAAGAAATTTGGCATGGTGCGGATCCTACGCTCGACAGGCTTCAGCCTATTCGTCTTCCCAGATATTATACGGAAGGTTTGAAAAAGTTGCTGAAACGCCAGGGGATATCCTTCAAACGGACCGTTCGAAAAGCCAAGTTCTATGACAAAGTCTGGAATATTCCCGGGACTCAACGCAAACTGCTTAATGGGAGAATGGAGACAAAAGGACTTGGATACACCCGGTCAGAGAAACGAGAGCTACTAAACAGCTGCTATGTCATGTATGACTTCGATGAAGAAGCGGATGCTCAATGGGAGGACGCTAATCCTAAGCCAGTGAAAGTTCCAGATGCAAAAGAGCCCAGTCCGTCATTCGAAGAACAAATGGACAAGCTTATAAGGGAAGCGGGTCAAAAAGTCCGGGACGATCATAACCACGAAATAGTCATTTACGAGAAAGCCAAGACGCAATGCCTTCTCCAACAGGCCGTGAAAGATGAAAATGCCGCTCCTTGTCAACCTGTCATAAAGAAGGCTCGACGCAAAAGCAGAAATAAGTCGAAAGGCCAAAAATGCGCTCAACAGCAACAAAGCAGGGCTAAGAAGCCACGCAAACGGGAGTCGAGCGTTATTAATCTATCCCTCATGAGAAAAATGGGTCGAGCATACTCATTTCCGCGGGACAAGACGAAGAAGATACTTGACCTCGCTCTAAAACATCAGATGCTTACACTGCCGGAGTCTAAACACCCCGAACAAGCGGGCGAGGTCTCACACCCGGACTATTGCTCTTACCATCGAGTAATAGGGCACCCTCTCGAGGACTGCTTCACCTTCAAGAATTGTGTTGAAGATCAGTATCAGCTTGGCAAGTTCGCTCTGTCCGACAACTGGAGGGTAGCGCCGCCACAAAAGCACGAGCCCAAGGCCACGAAAGAAGAACCAGTTCCACATTGGGATTGGAAGAGAATTCGTACTTGTCACGCGATAACGATATTAAAAGAAAAGCCCGAGAACAAGGAAGACCTTTCCTGGTGCTTCGAAAACAACAATGACGAGATAATCTCAGAATTCCCACCAGCGCCAAAAGAACTGGAAGATGGAATCCATACCACTGCAGATAACCTTAAGAAAATTGAGTTGGGAACGGCGAATGACCCGTGACCGACATTCATCAGCGAGCTGCTACCTGAAGAAAGGGTGTCTGCGTTAAAGGACGTGCTCCTACAACGTAAAGATTGCTTCACGTGGAACTATTCCGAAATGCCGGGACTAGATCCAGAAATTGCTGTGCACAGATTGGCGATATCCCCGGACATCAAGCTAGTCAAACAGGCGCCGAGAAGAATGCGGCTCGAGCTTGAGATGAGCATCAACGCCGAGGTCAAGAAGTTAATCGACTCTGGCTTTATCCAGGAAGTTTAATACCCTGAATGGATCGCTAACATCGTCCCGGTGATGAAGAAAAATGGGACGGTGCGCATATGCGTAGACTTTCGGGATCTCAACAAAGCCTGCCCGAAGGATGATTTCCCGGTGCCAGTCACCGAACTGATGATAGACAATACGTCCACTCATGAAGTTTTCTCCTTCATGGATGGCTCGTCAGGATATAATCAGATAAAAATGCATCCCGAAGACCAGAAGCACACCGCCTTTAGGACTCCTTTGGGTATATTCTGTTATAAGGTGAAGCCCTTCGGTTTAAAGAATGCCGGTGTCACCTATCAAAGGGCCATGACGAAGATCTTCGATGACCTTATACACGAAATCGTCAAATGCTATATCGACAATCTCGTGGTTAAAAGCAAATCATACGAGGAACATCTCGAGCATTTGAAGACCGTATTTCAACGCCTTCGACAATACAACTTGAAGATGAACCCCCTCAAATGTGCATTCGGAGTTTCCTCGGGCAAATTCCTGGGATTCATCGTCCGACACCGGGGTATCGAAATAGATCCGTCAAAGATCAAGGCGATCATGGAAATGCCTTCGCCAGGGACCCTCAAACAACTGCGGTCTCTCCAAGGGAAGCTCGCATATATACGGCGGTTTATAGCCAACCTTTCAGGAAAGTGCCGTCCCTATAGCCACCTGATGAAGAAGGGAACCCCGTTCGTCTGGGACCAAAAATGCCAAAGCGCGCTGGACGAGATCAAACAATACCTGCAAAACCCGCCGGTGTTGGCTGCTCCGGTCAAGGGAAAGCCCCTTATTCTTTATACAACCGCCCTCGAAGGTTCCTTAAGCGCACTATGGGCACAAGAGAACGATCAAGGGAAGGAAAGAGCACTCTACTACTTAAGTCGAGTTCTGCTGGGGGCAGAAAGCAACTACTCCCCCATTGAAAAACACTGCCTGGCGTTGATCTTTGCGATAACAAAACTTAGACACTATGCATTGGCACATGAAGTCTGTCTCATTTCGAAGGTGGACCCTCTTAAATATTTGATGTCGAAGGCCATATTGACGGGGCGGCTAGCTAAATGGGCCCTGCTCTTGATGGAGTTCTCGATAACGTATCAACCTCTCAAAGCAGTGAAAGGCCAGGCCATCGCCGACTTCCTCGCTGAGCATCCGATACCCGCCGATTCTCCTTTAAATTACGATCTTCCAGACGAACATGCGTTTGATGCGATCGACGGTGGTGATACCCGATAGGAGCTTTATTTCGATGGAGCATCTTTCATAAAGAAACGCAAACAAAGTGCCCCTATAATCAAATCGGGGGTAGGACTCATCTTTGTAACTCCACAAGGTGGGATAATGCGTTTTGCCTTCTCCCTAACAGAGCCGAGGACAAACAACGAAGCCGAATACGAAGCTTTGATAGCAGGCCTCGAGATCGCCATTAACATGGGAATTGAAAACCTCCTCATATACGGAGATTCCCAACTAGTCGTTAGTCAAGTAAACGGCGACTACCAAACGTGCAAGCCAGAGCTGGTGAAGTACGGTGAAAAAGTACAACAATTGTTGACCCAAATTCCCTCCTATACTTTGGAGAACATACCGCGTGCGGAAAACAGCAAAGCAGACGCATTGGCCAAACTTGCTAAAGAACTGGCTGACGAGAACCTCAATGACGTTAGAATCGTGGTACAAAGCCGTCGGGTGCTTGCCCCAGCAGAAATATCTCTGGAATCATCCGAAGAAAAAGGAGCGACTAAACAGACGGCCTTGCAAATAGAAGACCGGGAAAAGGCTGAGGATTGGAGAGAAGTCTTCATAGACTACTTTAAGTCCCATCGAATGCCCGAAGATGCGTCCACAAGACATCAGCTCATGAAACGAGCTCTGTCTTTCGCCTTCGTCAATGATACTCTATACAAGAGGTCGTTTGATTCTCTATGGCTGAGATGTCTCGGACCTGACGAAGCGAAAAGAGTCGTTCAGGAAGTTCACGACGGACTCTGCGGTTCTC
This sequence comes from Agapanthus africanus, assembly GCA_030015575.1. Classification (NCBI taxonomy): domain Eukaryota; kingdom Viridiplantae; phylum Streptophyta; class Magnoliopsida; order Asparagales; family Amaryllidaceae; genus Agapanthus; species Agapanthus africanus. Next base: position 553,578,099 of record JASDDO010000031.1, read on the forward strand.
ACCAAGCGGGCCCGAAGATGAAGTTGAAGATTAAACGGATGGGCTACTACTGGCCCACAATGATCCAAGACTGCCTTGAGTATGCGAAGCAGTGCCACTCATGCCAAATTCATGGGGACTTCATCCACCAACATCCAAATCCACTACATCCAACGGTGGCTAGCTGGCCGTTCGAAATGTGGGGTACTGACATAGTCGGCCCCATCGAACCAGCATCGTCTAGAGGACATCGTTTTATCCTGGCGACGATGGATTACTTCTCCAAATGGGCAGAAGCAGTACCGTTGAGGGAAGTGAAGACGGAGAATATCCTTCATTTCTTCAAGACGCACGCCATATATCGATTTGGAACTCCGCGCCGGATCATCTCCGATAACGGGCCAGCTTACAGATTCCACAAGATCAGACGCTTCGCGCAACAACACAATATAGACTGGAGATATTTCTCGGTTTACAATCCGCGAGCTAATGGTCTAGCTGAAGCCTTCAACAAGACCCTGACAAAGATCATGAAGAAAACGGTGTCCCCAAATAAGAAAGACTGGCACGAGAAGCTGCAAGAAGCTCTCTGGGCGTATCGAACTACGTTTAAGACGGCCACAAACACAACGCCGTACGTATTGGTATTTGGGACGGAAGCAGTACTCCCTCTCGAGATAGAGTTACCCTCTCTATGAGTGGCAGTCCACTACGAGCTGACGGACGAAGAAAATGCTCACCTTCGGATTGAAGAGCTCGATGCCCTCGAATGAAACCCGGCTCATAGCGCAACAAAATCTGGAGGCCTATAAAGCAAAGATGACGCGCTCATATGAAGGATTGACCCGGCTGAGGACATTCCGCCAAGGCGAACTCGTGCTAGTGGTCAAAAGGCCTATGATCCCCAATCGCGCCAAGCGGGGAAAATTCGAGCCAAACTATGAAGGCCCGTACATCATAGATAAGGTCTACCAGGGTGGGGCCTATCTACTCATAGACATGCACGGTGAAAGGCCTTTCAGGCCAATAAACGGTCGCTTCCTAAAGAAATACTATGATTAATGAGTCACAGCTTAGGTCAATGATAGATGACGACGACTATGTCCGCTCGCGATCTTCCTAAGCTCAAGCTTTATAAGTAGTAGCCAGCCTTCTCAATGGCGGACCGAAACGTCCTTAACCTAATAGCGGACCGAAACGTCCTTAAACTAACGAAGGACCGAAACGTCTTTAAACTACTGTCGCAGCATCCTTTGGCTGATGAGATGAATAAAAAAAATATAATATAAATATATATATATATATATATAAACGGTATGTCCACAAGCAAAAAGGGCACGGATGAAAACCCGAAAGGGCTCCGTGAGTAAAAACAGCAGGGCTACCAGCGAGTGTTCGTGAAAACCCAAGAGGGCGCGACCTCGTAAAAAAAAAGAGAAGAAGAAAATAAAAATAAAAAAATAAAAATGAAAACGGTATGTCCATAAGCAAAATGGGCACGGATGAAAACCCGAAAGGGCTCCGTGAGTAAAAACAGCAGGACTACCGGCGAGTGTTTGCGAAAACTCGAAAGGGCGCAACCTCGTTAAAAGACACTTATAAGGTCCCCTCGACCTTGTAAGGAGAAACCACCCGCGTGAGATCCTTACGACTCACAAGGGAGCAACACACTTAGGGATCCCCACGATTCCTAAGGAGAAAATACACTTGCGAGATCCTCACGACTCGTAAGGAGAACTCTCTTATGGGACCCTTACGGCTCATAAGATTTGAAAGTCTTAAGTTACAGAGACCTAAACCTGTGCTTAAGTAAACTCCACAACTTTTGATATTGCCCTACAAGTGGTTCAATACTGACTCTTGTATATAATCCACGGGCGCGAATAAACATTTCCCTAACCAAGTTTCATCCGTGATTGGGGATATGTTTGCATGGTAAACAACCCTTGTAGGTTCTCTCGATTTACAAATAGAAAACCCTCTTGTAGGATCCTTACGACTTACAGAGGAGCAAACACTTAAGAATCCTCACGATTCCTAAGGAGAAAATACACCTACAAGATCCTCACGACTTGTAGGGAGAAATACCTTTGTGAGACCCTTACGGCTCATGAAACCAAAAGCCTTAGTCGACAGGACCTTAACCCTGTTCGCTAAGCCACCTTTGTTTGACATCGACGGAGGCAGATGATGATTCGCTCCTGGCAATATCCCAGTTGTAGCGGTGCCGATGCCGAAATTGGTGTCTAATTTCAGGTTTACGGCAAAAAGCCGATAGGCCGCACATGCATACGAAATAGCCGAAATGATAGGGCAACTTGCAATAAAAAGCAGCAAGTAAAAATGTATGCATGCAAAATAGCCGAAATGATTGGGCAACTCGCAATAAAAAGCAACGAGTGAAAACAAAATAAACAGCCGAAATGATTGGGCACCGCGAAAAATAGCCGAAATGATTGGGCAATCGTGACCTTCGCGATATAAAAGCTGAAATGATAGAGCATCGCGGAAATAAAACAAAAAAAAGATGATAAAACTTCGGCCCTACAGCTGAGATCACATCGATCCCTGTATACAATCCAAGGGCACAAACAAAGAAGGAACCATACTCTCCCAACAGGCTCCGCCAGAAAACGAAGCCAAATCTCGACGGTTCATTCCAACTCCGAAGAAACCAGTGTCTTCAGCAAATACCTCAACTCAAGGAAACAAACACTCCTTGACGAGAGCCTCCTGATTCGCGTCGACTCGCAGAGCAACCAGTGCCTCCGTGGGAAATTCTCGATCCGTTTCAACACCAAGGAAACAAATAATCCTTGGCGCTAGGGAAACAAATAATCCTTAGCAAATACCTCAACTCAAGGAAACAAACACTCCTTGACGAGAGCCTCCTGATTCGCGTCGACTCGCAGAGCAACCAGTGCCTCCGTGGGAAATTCTCGATCCGTTTCAACACCAAGGAAACAAATAATCCTTGGCGCTAGGGAAACAAATAATTCTTAGCAAATACCTCAACTCAAGAAAACAAACACTCCTTGACGAGAGCCTCCTGATTCGCGTCGACTCACAGAGCAACCAGTGCCTCCGTGGGAAATTCTCGATCCGTTTCAACACCAAGGAAACAAATAATCCTTGGCGCTAGGGAAAAAAATAATCCTTAGCAAATAGCTCAACTCAAGGAAACAAACACTCCTTGACGAGAGCCTCCTGATTCGCGTCGACTCGCAGAGCAACCAGTGCCTCCGTGGGAAATTCTCGATCCGTTTCAACACCAAGGAAACAAATAATCCTTGGCGCTAGGGAAACAAATAATCCTTAGCAAATACCTCAACTCAAGGAAACATACACTCCTTGACGAGAGCCTCCTGATTCGTGTCGACTCACAGAGCAACCGGTGCCTCCGTGGGAAATTCTCGATCCGTTTCAACACCAAGGAAACAAATAATCCTTGGCGCTAGGGAAACAAATAATCCTTAGCAAATACCTCAACTCAAGGAAACAAACACTCCTTGACGAGAGCCTCCTGATTCGCGTCGACTCGCAGAGCAACCAGTGCCTCCTTGGGAAATTCTCGATCCGTTTCAACACCAAGGAAACAAATAATTCTTGGCGCTAGGGAAACAAATAATCCTTAGCAAATACCTCAACTCAAGGAAACAAACACTCCTTGACGAGAGCCTCCTGATTCGCGTCGACTCGCAGAGCAACCAATGCCTCCGTGGGAAATTCTCGATCCGTTTCAACACCAAGGAAACAAATAATCCTTGGCGCTAGGGAAACAAATGATCCTTAGCAAATTCCTCAACTCAGGGAAATAAACAATCCTTGACGAGAGCCTCCTGATTCGCGTCGGCTCGCAGAGAAACCGGTGTCTCCGCAGGAAGATTCCCGATTCGTCTCAACTTACAAGATGAAGCCTTAGGCAGCAGGGACTAAAAAACTTGCTTCCTGAACAATGGGACCCTGCAAGTCGATCAAAACGGTTTCTTACATACTATCCACGGGTCTCACTCTCCGAAGTCGAGTTTCGAAAAGGAGGGAAACAACCGCTTATGAGTCCCCTCGACTCGTAAGAGGGAAAAATTCTCTTACAGGATCCTTACGACCTATAAGAGAAAACACACTTAGGAATCCTCACGACTCCTAAGGAGAAAAACCCACCTACGAGATCCTCTCGATCCGTAGGGAAAAAAATCTCTACGAGACCCTCACGGCTCATAGAGTTGAAAAGTCTTAGGAGACAGATCTGAACCTGCAGCCTAAGCCATCGCTATCCTATGAAGAAATCAAGAGGCCTACTCTATTATATGCTAATTGTGACAACATGCCGAGAAAGAAGAAAAGCAACAGAAAGAGCATCCGATTTACATTTGATCAAGCATTCAAGACACATTCATTCATGCATGAGCAAAAGACTCAGAACAAAAAAAAATATAATAAAGACAAGCTGGGATAAATAATTTTCCATTAATATTCCCAGAAGTTCTTACAATCATAAAAGCAATAAACGAAAGTTACAATGGAATAACCTCAGATCCAGGGCACGGATTAAGGAATTCAAAAGTAAGACCATCCAGAGTTCTTCTGGCCTTTCTGATTATTCTTGTGCACAGCCTCTCACGCTCCTGTGTGTCAAGATCCTCGGCAAGCCCTCCCGGCCTTCGATAAGCAGCGACTATCGTCGTCTGCTGGAAAATTTGATGTAGGATGTTGATGAAGCCGTCCCGCCGTTTCTTCGAGATCAGCCCCGTTAGGTACACTGAATGTACCTTGTCTTCGGCATCATCCAGCGCATTGAGCGGTATGGCCTCGTAAAACCCTGGAAGTGCTCTCCATATTGCTCCCAGCACGACCTTCAAGAGAGCTGAACGACGAGGAAGCAGCCAACCACCGCTTGCGTTGAGGCGACCCATGACCTCCGTACACTGGGCGTCCGTAAACTCCTGGTTTTGGTAACGGTCCTGTGCGCGGATATCGTCATAGGTGATGAACTCGTGCAAACTGTATAAACGCACCGCCATTATGCCTGGAGGAAACATCACAAGAAGATTAGCGATAAAAAAAATACACAGAGAGTTAAACTCCTCGAGGGCAATGCTCTGCAAACGGGAGTGACTGTCAAAATCGTAATAAGGAGAATTTAAAGAAATCCCCCCGAGGACTCTGAGATCATTGCTATTAAAAGCTGATATAATCCATTAAATACAAAACTACATTTTTAATTTTCATTATCCATGTTCGAACTCTTAAGAGTTCAATTTCCTTTTAGATCAAAGAGGTCTATGTTTTGCCAAAGATGCAAGGTTCTGTTCATGGGTTGAGAAACCCTGAAACAGATTCCTGAGAGCAAAGCTCTATTTGGTGAAACCCCAAAAGGATTTTCTTTAGATCAAAGATCTATGAGAGCAAAGCTCTATTAATTGAAATTAATTTAACTCAAGGCTAATTTTTACCTAAAAAGTTTCTTTTGAGGAAAATCTAACTCTGAGAGTTCTTGAAGGCAAGAGCAAAGCTCTGAAGTTTCTGAAAATAAAAATCTTAAAGATGATAATCATCTGTGCAGGACCAAAGGTCCTATTTATAGGCATCAAGTGCCCTTTCAACTTCCAAAGGTTGCCACAACGGTTGGAATTCTGCCACCGTTGCGCTTGCGTTGGGAACCACGCAAGTGCAACGGTGGGGGGCATTTGTTTCCCCTCAATCAGAACAAAACTCTATTTCTAAAACTGAAAAATAAAGCACTGCTTCATAAAAGAGTCTGAACACCAAAGGCAATTTATCCTTACAAGAATCACATGCACTTAATAATAGCAAATTAAATCATACGATGCACAAGCACAACAGAGAGCTAAAATAAAAAGAACACTTAACAGATAATAAAATACTTAATTAAAACATTTATTTATTATTACATTTAAAAAAGATCACTAAATATGGGATCGGAAAGACAAGGGTTCGCAAAAATAAGAAGAAGATTCCCCAGCTCCCTTTCTGCCTTCTCCACCACGTCAAAGCGGCGATCCTCCCGAGAGGAAGACATCCAACAATCGTCGCCACATTCATTGGAAAAAGTGGCAATGACAACCCGGCGAGCCCGTATCTGGCTCAGCAAGTGGAAAGAGCAGTCCCTCAGGGCTTTAGTGATCAAGAGCGCTTCGAAAAAGCTCTCGATCTTATCTTCGGCCGCATCAAGCATTGCCGAAGACATCTCCGCCGAAGGAGGGGGAATGTTGGCGAGCACCGAGGCAAGGATCATCCGAAGCCAAACGGAATGTGGAGGGAGAGGAGACCCCACACGAGTCAAAAGTTCGTGCATTGCAGTATCGCATTGCTCGTCCGTAAGAGAAGGGTCCACCAGGCGCGCAGCAAAACGGGGAACAATGTCCCGGATCGGCACTTCCCATGGTTGTCGGCAGGCGTGAGGGCGGTTGCAAGCCATGATCGAAGAAGTTCTCTGAAGATAAGAGAAGAAAAGGCTCGACCTTGAACTATATATAGACCCAAGCACAAAAGATTCTGTGCACAATGGAATTATTTCCAAGATCCGGGAAATCAAAATTTTGGAAATACAAGTTTGACTTGAAAAAAAGATATGAAAAGATATCTCAGGTGAAGCAACGCTTCCGATTCCCCCAATCAGAGCAAAGCTCTACCTTGAAAATCTAAGTTTTAATAAATGAAGTAACGATTCAGATCCTCTGCGCTGTGCGCAGGATGCCACGTGTCAGAAGTTGATGCGTCAGCACAGCGCCCGAGGCAGTGCGTCCAATCAGAGTAAGGCTCTTTTAAAACAAAAGGTAAAGGAAGCAACGCTTCAGTTGCGCAAGCGCTGCGCTGCGCGACACGTGTCTGCGCAGCTGTGCGTCTGCGCAGTTGCGCAAGCACAGCTGCGCAAGCGCTGCGCTGCGCGACACGTGTCTGCGCAGTTACGCAAGCACAGCTACGCTGCTGCGCAAGCGATGCGTTGCACGACACGTGTCTGCGCAGTTGCGCAAGCACAGCTGTGCAAGCGTTGCGCCGCGCGACACGTGTCACACGCTGAGGCGTTTGTGCAAAACAGAATTGAGATTTTAAAGAAATCTTTTCTGTTCTCGTTAAAACAAGAGGATTTTCTTCTGTAAAACAGAAATCTTTGGATCAAAGATCCAACGGTGGGGAAAATTCCCCAAATCACTCAGAGAAAGATCTCTTTAACAAATTTAACTAATTTATGGGCACTATAAAAAGGACCCCAGATCTCAATTCAGAAAAAAGAACATTTTTTTTTGTGAAAAATTAAACAAAGAAGACTCTGAAGAATTGGAGAGAAATCCTCAAGAAAAAAGAAAAAGGTAAAAACCTTTAGAAAAAGAGAAAATTCTCTTATGAACAGATCCTTGACTTGAGAACAAGATCAAGGATCTCTAATGAAAAGAAAAATAATAAACAAAAAAACAGTGCCTTGCACTTCTTTTTATGAATCATTGGTTCTGAATCTAAAAGATCCTCAAGATAACGGTGCGTTGCACCTTTCATGAACCACTGATTCTTTAAAAAACAAGAAGAAAAACTTGTTTTTCTTTGATCTGAAATTGATCCAAAAGAATAAGAACGGTGCCCAGCACTTGCCAAAACTGCGCTATTGCGCAAACCGCCAGGAAGCGCCACGTGTCAGCAGTGCAACAGCGCAGCGCACTGCGCTGTTGCGCTTGCGCTCATCAGAACGTGACACGTGTCACCTCCACGAGCGCTTGTGCTCTTTAATTGCGCAAAGCACCTGACAAGCCATGTGGGGCACTGTCAGAGTATTAAATGCAATGCATTATTAAGGGGCAGAGCCCAATAAAAGGTCTAATGGACCAAATAGAAGTACTGCACATCATTTTAAAAAAGCAGAGCCTAATTAAAAAGTCTAAACAGACCAAAAATAATGCTACGGGGCAGAGCCCAATTGAGAGGTCCAATGGACCAAAACAAATGCTCTGCATTATAATAAAAAGGGCAGAGCCCAGTCAAAATAGGCACAAATGGCCTGAAGTAATGCTATGCATTATTCTAAAAAGGGGAAAGCCCAAACAAAGGCCTAACAGGCCAAATGCAAACAAAATATGAACATTTTCAACTGGACTTAGCCTAATTTTGGCCGTAAGTCCTTAAATTAAATTGACTGAGCACAACTGCCCTCTTAAATTAATTTATATCCGGTTCGAGGGTACATCTCAGAGCTCCTCTGACACTTATCGTTGTAATCCTTCAACGACGTCAGAGAGGTGACGGGTCCCGATGACCACACATCAAAATGGACTGCGAGGTCCTTAAACTCGTGGACTGAGTCATCCTTAAACTAATATCGGACCGAGACGTCCTTAAACTAATATCGGACCGAGACGTCCTTAAACTAATGTTGGACCGAAATGTCCTTAAACTAATAATGGACCCCCACGTCCTTAAACTGGAATATGGACCCCCACATCCCTAAACTGGAATATGGACCACCACATCCCTAAACTGGCCATGGACCGCCACGTCCCTAAACTGGCGATAGACCACCACGTCCTTAAAATGGAACATAGACCACCACGTCCCTAAACTGGAACGAGCCTCCAAATGCTCTTTTACCGGATCTAAACGATCCCGTTTAAGTCGATCTTAGCCCCAAATACGGCTAACGTATCCTTAAACATTCAAATGGATTATAAAATTCTAAATCAACTCTGATTCGAGGGTACATCTCCGAGCTCCTTTGACACCTATCGTTGTAATCCTTCAACGACATCAGAGAGGTGACGAGTCCTGACGGCCATATATTAAATGGATCACTACGTTAAGTCGATCTTAGTCTCAAACAAGACTAACATATCCTTAACAAACGTTTAAGTCGATCTTAGCCTAAATACGGCTAACGTATCCTTAAACCAAAACACCAAACTCAAATCTAAGTAAACACGGATTTGGACCAGTCCACGTCCTACGGGCGACGGCATTACTCAGCCTCCGTATACAATCCACGGGCAACCACAAACAAAACAAACACCCACGACATGAAGTGAAATTCTGGAGATGGAGAAAGTTGTTACAGCGATGCGGTAGCGTAATTAACTGCAGGGGCTTGCGCCTGCAGGGAAGAGCGTCCCCACAATCAAAAACCCCTCGAATGAGGGGGAATCTGACGAAGTCTGCTACATCGGCCGCATCCGTCTAAACCTCCGATACACGGCGCCATAAATCAACTTGGCACCTTCGGAGAGGTGGAGGGATAAAACCAAATAGCATCTGCCCCGAATCTCAGGCAAGACAGCCCATGTCATAGCCGCCATTCGGAGGGGAACAAAAACTCCATCGTAGTCATGAGACACCTTTCGGGGATATTCACGCTACTGCATTGATTCATATTATTGCCACCCCAGGCACAAGCGCCGGCTCATACTGCTTCCAGCTAGTTATGGGATACCTCAAGGATACGAGTACGTCCATCAGTTAATTCCATCAATACACATATTATTTAACCCGTTTTAACTCTTAGACTGCATACCCGTTTGACTTGACTTGAATTTTTACCTAACATATATCTCATACAACCTACTCATATTCACAAATACATCTGTCAAACATATCTTATTTGTATACACCTTATACCCTCATACCCATATATATCATATCTGCACATACGCATCATACTTATATATACTTGCTAGTTTCTATACGTTTACTTCCTTATGAGACAATCCTATCCGAGTATAACTCACCGACGGACTTTCTTTTTCTTCCTCTATCTTTGGAATGTCCGTCAGATGAGAATGAGTATTATAACGAGGATCAAGGTGTGGAGCCAACTAATGAAGATTATGCAGACTTGACGACGGAAGATTAGCTAGTTTTATTTATTGCCCACCTATTTAGGGCTTTGCTTCTTTTTCGATGTAATTAAACTATTTAGTTTATTTTACTCTTTCGTTTGGGATGTAATAAAGTTTGGTTAATGGAATAAATGCCTTCTGCTTTTATTATTTTTGTTTTAGTAAATATCCTGCATGTTATAGATATTCATACGCTTAACGTAACTGTATTGAATAGACCACCTTTAATATAGTTAGGTTGCGGTCCGTACCACGTCATCCTTCACCTTCTTTTGGGAAGCGGGGCATGACACCGGGTCTATAGCATCCTCTGTTTGTACAATATGAAGTTTATGAACAAGACTTATAACCGTATAAGTGAACATTGTACATTTATGAAAGTCCTTCAATAAAATTGAGCTTTTCTCTGCTGAGTATTTATTTCCCTTGCTATATGATTATGTGATGTGATTCAAATTGGCTCACCAGGTATCCCGGTCCGGGTTTGATCCGAGACCAATAGGGAATAATTTATGGTAAGTGCTTGTACTTGTCAGGAGTGTTGAATCCTAAATTTCTTGGTTGAAAAACCCAAATCCTTCAATCCTTCAAAAAAGGCCACTACCCTCACTACTCCGCTTTTGTTCCGCACCCCCTCTACTCCGAACGTTCACACGTTGCGGGCTTAAAAAAGGGGTGAACAAGAGGGTGCCGAAGGAGTAGCTTAGGGAGAACGTTAGGTAAATAGTCCGATTAGTAGGGGACACAGGTAAATATCTCAGTTTAGAGGGACGTGAGGTAAAAAACCAAATTTTAAACAAAGAAATAGCATATGAATTTTATAATAATTTACCTTTTAAGAACATTAAGCTATCTAGAAGATTCAAAGCTACTCTATACAAACAATATTCGTTTTCTATTTGAAATGCTTATCTAAAACTTGAGAAGCATATTGATTTTATGAATGACGACCAATCTTTTTATCATTTCTCCTCCTAATCTTAATAATCCTGAAAATCTTCCAATCCAGTATTTATTTTTAATCTTTTTACTAATTACCGTAAAACTAGCTAATTCAATTTTGATATGAAAATCTCATCTATTTAAAAAGAAACACTGATATTCAATCATTCCACTTTCATTTCTCATCTCTTAAATCTAATTACAACCTAGATTCAACAAGTCTTCTTCTTTTCTCATGCTACTTGTTATGATCCCAAAACAATATATCAGTTTCACTAAATTTCTCTCTGCCCATCTTAGAAAGCCTCAAAATTTGTTGAAAAGAGATGAATGGAGCACATGCTTACCACAATAGGGTGAATTGGGTATTGTCTTGATTTAATGTGGTGAGCTCGTATTTTCCCCATGTTTAATTGAAGTAGAAAAAAGGAAACAAAAGGAATTTTATTTATTTTTAACTTGAAATTATCTTAATTACAAAATAAAATAAACTTAAAGAAAATTAATAGAAAAAGAATCTTAGAATATTATTTACATTAAATCTTATGGACCAAAAGGACTTTTTCAAAAAGATTCCTTTTCTAGACTGTTAGGGTCAGTAACTAAAAGGTTTTGGAAATAAGAAGTTATTAATGAGTTTTTGCGAGGGTCTAATAACAAGCAAATTTGAGGAGGCTGACCGTAAACGGATTCGAATAATCCAAGTTGACTCCATATATGTATCCGATCTTTATATAACAATGATTTTCATTTTTGATAATTATCTAAATCCGTATCTATCTCCATCAACGGTCATCAGATAAAGATTTGATAAGGCATAATGTTCCATATCTCGTCGGTTTTCATCGCAACCTCAAAGTACTATATTTTATCACCAGGAAACAATAATTTCCCTATCATGATCATCATCAACATCAAATCCCTATTATTTTATTGTATAAGAAAATAAACCTCAACAATAATATCAACTTCTCTTCTCACGCCAGCAACAAATCTTAAAATATCTTCTGTTTCTTCTCTCTAAAAAGAGGCAGAAAAAGAAAACTCGCATCACGATTCCAGTTTTCTAAATTTCCCCTAAGGTACTCTCTATCTCTCTCTAATTAATAATTGTGATAATTGCTCAAATCTCTTCGGGTTTTCTCGTGCTTTTTTTTTATAAATAAAAAACTTTGATCTACGCTAAGATCTGACTTTTATTTCGCAATTCATCGTCTGGGCCATGACCTGATCCTGATTTAGGTTCTTATTATCTGATTTTAAACATTCTCTCCTTTAAATTAAAGGAATTTTTGTAATTGCTAATTTTCTATTCGTACTTTTTCTTCTTTTGGGAAATTAGGGTTCAATGAAAGAGTTCTGACATTTAGTTATCTTATTTTCCCTTATATAATTGCTTCTTGTTGTGGTCTAATTGAGATTGTATATGATGATTATGCCCATGGTGGAATCTTTAGCTGCTTAGATGCCCGTATTATCAATGTCATGCCTTTTAACTATATGAGATTTTGATTTCATGGGGGAACAAGCAAAGCATTGGACTCTTAAAGAATTCAAAATGTTTGGAATGTAGTTGATTTTTCCTTTTATTTTGGTCGGTAAGAGGCGGGATAATCGGTGAATTCTTTTCTTTTTTTGTTAAGAGACCTTAATAATAATACCTACAGTTCTGAGAGAAGTACAAGGAGAAGTAGAACATTGAACATAAGCTTTGATTTATATATACAGTCTTGAGCTAGTGAAAATTCCTAAAGTTATAAAGTTTATGAAAGTTGCTTATGATTATAAATCAAATGATATGATTATATTTATACACACCCATGCTGGTGAAGAAAAGGGAAGAAGTATAGAGATCTAGGTGATGATATTAAGGTGGTTAATAGTATCCATGATGTTGTACTAAAAGCGAAGAAACTAAAGAAACAATGGATGAGTTTTGTTTTTATCTTCATAAGAGGGCTCGATAAAAATTAAATGAGTGAAAAAATATTATTGCATGGATATCTTTGATATTTTAACATTCGCCAGTGGATGCCCATTCTTGCCATGCGAACAGAAGAAAGGAATAAGGAGTAGGAACAATTCAGAGAGAAACTGGTAATTAATAGGATTATGGAATAGAACTGAGAATTTATATGAGCTTTCAACATTAAAATAATTATGATAGCTAAATCTTGAAAGATGAATTTCAGACTTAACTCTAATTCCAAAGTTTGTCCATCCTCACATATGCTCACCAGACTAGAAAATTTGAACTCCAAAGCTATCTAAATAGATTGACAAGTAAAAATGATCTTGTAATATCAATGCGATTGTGCTCACCTTGTTGTAAACTGAAATTAATAATTTACTCAGCTATGTGATTTTACTTGTCTGCGGTGTAGAACTAGAAGCAATAAAGAGAATTTGGAAAAAAATTAAAAGAAGAATTATAAAGAACTTTATACAGTTTCAAGCAATAATTTTTATGTGATAAATAGGGCTCGGATAGAGCTTAACAATAGGCTACTTGTGCATGATGCAACCTCAAGGGGTAGGGCCTTCCCTAACTTAATCCTAAGAACCCCACCCTTTTGTTTTGCCCTTGCCACCAATACCATTGCTATCTGGTTATGCTCGAATGCAACTGCTCCTATGGGGATGCGCCCATCCCATCTTTGCTTATATGGATCTCCTTAATTGGCATAACTAGATAACAAAAGATAAGGTTAAATGACTATCTAAAACAAATTGAAAAGATCGATTCAAATAATAATTAATGTCTTTATTTAAACAAATCCGAAATATTAACCCAGACAACTAATTACAAGACTCAAATCCACTTGATTTAACAAATTTTAAAAACAAATGAATATCCATAGGATAACATCAAATTTTAAATATTTATGAAACCATCGTTTGTAATGTAATCTACAGTCACGAAGATTCTCATTTCATTTTCCTTAGTTGGAAAGAATTCGACTTGGACAAAAAGTGCTGAAGTGGATCAAGTATGCCTGAGGCAATGTGTCAAAGTTCATCTTCAATCCAGGTATTTTGTATGTTTGGATAAGCTCTCCAATGAGCCAAAAACCTTTGAAGTCCACAATATGAAATAGCTATTTTCCAATCATCTAAAGTAAATATCAGCCTGATAAAATATGTCGTGCAGATGGTAATAGTCAAGGATATGATGTTGGTACAGCACCACCTACAGAAATACTTATAGGCAAAATAAGTCTCAAAGGCACCTCAGAAACGAATTAAATTCTTAACAATGAATCATACTAATATTCATATTCATAGGCAAGTCAAGTATATATGGAGGTAGGTACGTTCGATACAAAGACGTCCCAGGGCCTTGGCAAGTAATTTCTTAAAAGAATTCTCAAGATAACGATAATGACATATTTATGCCAGAACAGTCTCCTTCATTAAATTCTTGATTTCTACCACGGCGACATCAATTTTATAATTTTCATTAGTTAAAGCAATTTTACATATAAGTTCAAGTGATGATTTTTTTTTTGTGATTTTAAATTATATTATAGATGTTGGCTTCATAATATTTAAAAGTTGAATTGATCTTATAGTTAGTCCGTTTGTTTTTTTAGTTTTTTAGATCAGGTGTATTTGAATTTGTCCTCATTAGTTGTTATACAAGTCAATCTTGTATGTTTGTGTAGATAAGAGCCATTCGCTGTTATTGAGTCGGCATTTTAGATTATTTTTAGACAGTGATGTAATTTTTATTTAACTTAATGTTTATTTTCTAGTTACTCCTATAAAGGAAGATCAATGTAAGCAATGAGAACATATTGGTTTGAATATAAATTATTGTTTGAAAGTGTTTGGGAGCTCTTTGAGATTCTTCTTCCTTGTTAACTTTTTTCCTTTTCAAATTCTCTCTTTTCCGTTCTTTGTTCTACCAGTTTGGTCTTATTCGATTGTTTAGTTGTTGTAAATTGTTGTAAATAATTGATCTCAGGTGCAAGGTGCATGACACCTCAATTATTTTTCCTAATATTGTAGTTGACATTGATAGATTACTATATTGGCTAGAAAAGACAGTTGAATTCATAGAATATGGGTTGCCTTGGTTTTTTCTTGTTTCCCTTTTGCAAGTTATGTTGGCCTATTACCGGCTATGATATTTTGTTCATGAATCTTTCAAACTTAGGAGCTACAAAAGTGTTAGAAAAGTGAAAGCTAGCGAAAACATTTGAATGGTATGCTCTCATGCAGACATAATGGCTTTAGGGAACCCACAAGAACCTATACTATTGGGACTCGATGATTAGCGCGTTATGGCTGTGGAACATTGTTATAATAATTTAGGCCTATTTACTGAAAACTCCTAATAGGTTTGGTACATCTTGACAAAACTCCTTTTACCTTAAAACTATTAAAAACCCACCCTGACCCGACGGTCAACGTTGGTCAACGCTACTATTCATGTCAAATGATCCTTTTGTCCTTTTCATAATATAATTAATTAATTATAAATTACATTTTAAATATTTTAAATAATTATTAAATATTAATTAAATAATTAATGTATATATGGGGAGCAGAGGAGCCGGAGCTGAAGTTGAAGCTTGACCACGAGTGAGGGGACGACGCTGGAGGAGGGGATGGTGGCGGCGGTGGCGTTGGTTGGGTGGCGGTGGCGGGTTAGGCGAAGGGGGAAATGATGGTGGAAGGTGATGGTGGTGTTGATGGTCATGGAGGGGGCGGCGGCGGTTGATGGTGGTGGACGGGTGGGTGGTGATGATGGCAGCGGTGGGTGGCGGCGGCGGCGGTTGTTGATGGTGGTGGTGGGTTAGAAGGAGATGATGGTGGGGAAGATGAAGAAGAAGAAGATAATGATGATGCTGATGGTGGGGTAAGATGGTGGTGGTGGGCGGCGGCGGCGGCGGTTGATGATGGCGGCGGCGGGTTAGAATAAGGAGATGGTGGGGGATGATGATGATGAAGATAATAATGTTGATGGTGGGGTAAGATGGTAGTGGTGGGCAGCTGTGCTGATGGTAGTGGTGGGTGGCGGTGATGGGTGGCGGGTTAGAGATGATGGTGGGTGGGTGGGTGGTGTTGACGGTATCGGTGGGTGGCGGTGACGGTGGTTGTTGATGGTGGCAGTGGGTTAGAAAGAGGAGATGATGGTGGGGTAAGATGATGATGATGATGATGATGATGATGAAGATAATGCTGATGGTGGTGGTTGTGGGGGAGGAGGTTGCAGAGGGAAGAGGAGGGGGAGGTTAGGGGTGGTGGCTTCGGCGCCGGAGCTATCGCCGGCGACGATGGCCAAGGGTAGAAGAAGAAAGAGGGCAAGTTTTATTTATTTATTTATTTTATTTTTTGGAAATTAGGGTTAGGGTTAAGGAGGGATATTTTGGGCATTTTATTATTTTTATGCCGGTGTGGCAACTTAATTGACGTGGCGCTAACGGTCTTGACGTGGCACCGTTAAGTTTGATATTTTCTTGATAGTTTCAAAAGTAATGGGAGTTTTGTTAAAATGATCCAATCTTGTTGGGAGTTTTCAGTAAATAAGCCAATAATTTATTAAGCACTCTCTCATTTTTGCAGTTTGTGAGGAATCTAATTTGTAATTCAAACAAAATAATTCTGAAGCTTCATACCTTTTCCTACATGAACTGAGGATAATTAAAGAAGCATTATTCATATTGAATAAATATTGTATCTTGCAGTTGCTCATGTGACATTAATATGCCTATCGTTATTTAGTGCCATTTGCCCTGCAACGCCAATGTGTATGCTGGCTTCGACGGTCTTCATGGAAGACTTTGATAAGCGTCTGCTGAAAGTTCGCTATATTAAACTTCGATGTAGTTACCATGAAGTATAAGTTGTTGAAGGCTGCCTTCAACTATGTAATTGGTCAAATTCTTTTTTCCCCTGTTTATGCTATATATTTGAAAAAAAAGGTCCTTAGCGAAGCCTTGCTGTTCCGAAATATTATTATTTCATAACTATAATCATTCAAGCTTCTCCTCTTGTAATCACTTTGGTTTGGGAGCAGGCTCCAGGAGTCAAGTCCATGAAGGCTTCACAAAGGAGTTGGTGGATTTTTAGCAAAACTGAAAACATATATATACTGTATATTTGTCTTTTTTGATTAGTATAAAAAAGATTTATACTTACAAATAGTAGATCCCCATAGGAGACAGCTGATTGATATAATACACCAAGCATTACTGTGACCTTTACCTTATTTCGCCACATATACTTGTCTCAAAGTTGCAGAACTGATGGACTTTTCGTCACAGGCGGTATGACTTATAGAAACGGAGTTATCCTTTTCCTCGTGTTTGTCATCACCTGGAGCTACACGGATGGCAGAAGTATAGGTACTTATGATATTAAGGGTAAGCCATAATATTACTTGTGCTCACGGTTAATGAAGTATACATGCATATATAGATTTCAAGTTGGTAATGGATTCTATAATCATTGATGTGATTAGACTTTTCATGAGAATGTAATGCTAATTAGATTATTTCCACAATGTTATCATAGCTCCATCGAAGACTTGTCCCAGCATAATGGGGTCAGCTATGGAACACGAGACCATGAATAATCAATGAGAACCTTGTGATTCCTTATTAGTTTGTGTAAATTATTCAGATGCAAGCAGATGGTTAGGCTCTACAATTTTATGACTAACAATATGGAATTAAATCCATTCGAAAACTAAAAGAGGTCCGCCAATATTCTGATACAGTCACGTGATTTAACAAGACTAAGTCCTCTCTCTCTCATCTCTCATTTTTTCCGAACCAAGGGATGCTCCAAAATCTTACTAACCCATGCTGTAACTCAAAGCAGTTGGCCTAGGCAGGTTTAGGGTGTTGACCCCTTCACTTACTTAAGATTTAGTGATTATTCTCTCCTGTTTTAATACTTAATAAGGGTGACTTTTGCATTCTTCATTAAATTATCTTGTACCAACAAGAGCCTTTTATCCCAAGCATATAGGGTAGGATACATGAACCGATATGAGAATCACGCCGGGTCGAGCACATGAATCCTCCGCCTCCACTCACTCCTATCAAACAATATACTTTCATTAAGACCTTTGGCATCCATATTTTTTCATATCACCCCCATCCACGTTTTCTTCGGTCTCTGTTTCGCGCTTTTGACTTGGCCTAAATCGAGAATATCCATTCGTTGAACCGCTACTTTCGTAGGTCTGTGTTGTACATGACCAAATCATCTTACACGGTTTTCCTGCATGTTCTCCTCGGATGCTACACCAACTTTTGCACGAATATCCTCATTTCGCACCTTATTCTTTTTAGTGTTACCACACATCCAACGAAGCATGCGCATATCCGCCACATGCATCTTCTGTGCATGATATTTCTTAGGAGCCCAGTATTCCATATCATATAATAAGGCATGCTGAATAGCGTTTCGATAAAACTTTCCTTTCATCCTTAATGGAAAGTTATGATCGCATAAAATCTCTGTTGCACTCCTCCATTTCAATCAACCGGCCTGAATTCTCTGGTTGATATCACTATCGATCTCCCATTCTTTTGGATGATGGAATCTAGATATCTAAACTTATCGTTCGGTGATATCTCTTGCTCATCCAGTATTATACCACTGTAATCTCGATTTCTCTGCTTGCAAAATTTACATTGCATATATGTTGTCTTGGACCTACTTAATCTAAACCTTCGAAATTCCAACATTTGCTTCCATACTCCAATTTGGCATTAACCTCTGTTTTCTTCTCATTTATCAGAATAATATCATCAGCAAATAACATACACCAAGGTATCTCATCCTGAATAGTTTTAATAAGCTCATCCATCACTATGGCAAACAAGAATGGACTTAATGCAGATCTTTGATACAAGCCAACTGTGATCGAAAAATTTCTCGTTAGGCCGCTACAAGTCCTTACATTTGCCACTACTTTGTCATAGATGTTTTTGATTATGTCAATGTGCCTTATTGGGGCTCCCTTCTTCATCATTACCCATCATAATATCTCATTAGGTACTTTGTTGTAAGTTTTCTCTAATCAATAAAAACCATATGCAAATTCTCTTCTATCTCGAAAACGTTTGATAAGTTGACGAAACAAATGAATAATCTCTGTCGTCGATCGTCCTGATATGAACCCAAACCGGTTTTCTGTTATCTTAACATCATGTCTTAACATGTGTTCAATTTCCCTCCCAAAACTTCATGGTGTCACATTGGTTTTATTCCACGGCAGTTTGAGCAACTTTGAATGTCATCTTTGTTCTTGTAGAGAAGTACATGAGTACTTTTTCTCCACTCATTTGGTATCTTTTTGGTTTGCTAAATCTTATTAAACATGCCCGTTAACCATCTAAGCCTATCTATCCTAGGCATCTCTATATCTCAATAGGAATCTTGTCTGGACCAACAGATTTCCTTGATTTTATCATTTTCAAAATCTTTGTGACCTCAGATATTCTTATCATACACATGAAATCACGATTTATATCTTGAGATTGAATGACAAGTCCATCCAAATTCTTAGTAAAACTCTCATTGAACAATTTGTCAAAATAATCTCTCCACATTTCCTTAATATTCTCATCTCGAATTAAAACCTTCTGGTCTTCTTCTTTGACACACTTCATCGCACATAAATCTATAGTCTTCATTTCCCTCAGCTCCTTGGTGTCCAACTTTTCATACACCTCTTTGTAGATCTTAGACTTGGTTTCCCGAACAACTTTCTTAACCTTCTTTTTAGCTATCTTATACTTCTCAAATCTCTTTACATTTCTGCTCTTCTTCAAATCTCTATGAGAATCTCTTTTGATTTTAAGAGCAGTCTTTACTTTTTCATTCCACTATGATGTGCCCTTAAATGGTGGAGCACCACCTCTCGACTCACCGAGTGGATTTCTAACTACACTCTTAACGCAACTAGCTATCTTGTTCCATATGTCTGAAACGTTTTCGGACTTCCAACCAGCCTCTTGAACTACACGATTTACAAAAGCTTCGTTGTTACCTTTCTTCAGTCGTCACCACTTAATTTTAGGCTCAACCTTATGTTTAATCTTCCCAGATCCTTTTCTAAACTGAACATCTAGGATTAAAAGTCTATGTTGAATGGTTACTCTCATCTGGCATTACTTTACAATCGATACAATAAGCTTTATCAATCCTTCTAGTTAGAAAAAGTCTATTTGACTAGCACTCGATCCACTCTTAAACGTGATCAAGTGACTATTTTTCTAAACCAAATATTTGCCAAGATCAAATTATAAGACAATGCAAAATCTAAAATTGAGTTATCTGCTTCATTCTTCTGTCCAAAACTATAACCCCCATGAATAGTATCAAACCTACTACGATTAGTAGCTACATATTCATTGATATCACCGCCAATAAATAACTTCTCTCTACCGTGTATCCTTTGCACTATCTCGTCTAAAACCTCCTAAAATTAACGCTTATTAGTGTCATCAAGCCCTATTTATGGTGCATAAGTACTAATAATATTAAAGATATTCCTACCTAAAATAAGTTTAACTAGTAAAATCCTATCTCATTTTTTCCTAATCTCAACTATATTCTCAAGCAACCATCTACCTATGATTATGTCTACCCTATTACGATTTTTATCTCTGCCCGTATACTAAAACTTATAATCCTGGGGCTATATAACTCTATCTTTTTCACCTACTCACTTAGTTTCTTGCAAACACATAATACTAATTCTTCTCTTAATCACCGCCTTCACTAATTCTGTTAATCTATCCGTAAGCGAACTTATATTCTAAGAGATTAGACGGATCCTATTAAACCCTTACTTATTTGACACTGCACCCGGGGTCCGATATAGCGCGCTGCTTCCGGACGACGATCTAGAAGTCCTTGCATACTTAACATTACATCCGGGATTCGATATAGCGCGTCGCTGAGTAAGGAACTCCCCAACGATATTCTTATAGCGGTGCATGTCATAGAATATGACAGGTTTACGCTGGCTATCGCAAGCCTATCATAACCCTTACTTTTGCTCATCTGAACTAGGGACCGGGAATGGTGGGTTTGTAACAAGCCTACCACAATTCCTTCTCTTAGTTTTCTCTCTTTACAATCTATTTTTTGTATTGAAGATTAGTTAGAACTAGCTGCTATGATATGTAGAATAATAAATTCTCTGTCTGCTGGTTCTAAGTATTATTTTTTTTCTAGAATCTATTTAATATTTAATTCGTGAGATGGTTTTTTTATTCATTTTCTTTTCGTGAAATACATGAATGCATTGTGTTTGTGTATGGTTACAAATTCTCGCCCCAAGAAAAAATTCCTATAGAATGAATTAGTAGACAAATAGATTTGATTTTGATGTTATCCCTAAGCTTCTATCTAGTAAAATATATGTTTGTTAAGGTGGGATGGGGACAAGTGCTAGTATGTTCGTTCCGTTTTCCTTTTTTTTTCTTTTGTTGTGTAGGTATTAGTCTGTATGATCAAGATAGGGGCAACAAGTATGACTCAACCCGATAAATTGAACCAAATAAGACAGAATTATCATGTGTGCGTCATGTAAGTGCATTTGTTTAGCCTTAGCCTGTTTATCAAATGAGTTGGGCTAACATTAAGCATCTTGACCCAGTTAACTGTAGTTTTACCCAACAATATATATTGTGATTTTCTGGTTATTTTTGTAGTATGCTGAGAGATGAAATAATGGAATTTAGTACTCCATCAATTTTTTGATTAGATCGCTCCAAGAATAATAGAAATTCATTCAACTCCATTTTATTGATCGGCTTTCTTCATTGCTGTTAAGGGAAATGAGATGAGGAGAAAAGAAGGGATTGGTGATTATAAAGGGGAAAAAGTTGGGTTTGAGTTTTATTACAGAGGATAAAATAATTAGAGAGTGCATGAACGGGAGGGAAGGCTTTTGTATAACTTTTGGGTTTGCTTCACCGAGAGCAGTCACGAGAGTAAGGGTTTTTGCTCAAGGTTTGAGAACCCGGTTTCGGTCTCTGATAATTTTATTAGTTTCGCTGGGTTTCGGCTAGTTTCACTAATCTCGGTTCGGGTTTCGGTTTCGACGGTAATACAATATACATAAGTGTAGATATATTAAATACTTAAATTTATACTTATATTACAAGACAATGATCCTACCATTTAAAATTCCAGCCATGATGCAAAATATATTGAAAAGTGTACTTAGATAAGTATTAATATAGGGTTTGTGTTAATTTTTTTTGCGGTTTTCTGACAACGAAGGCCTACAATGATCACAATGACAGTAAAAATGATATAAAAAACAAGTTTTTAAAGGTTTTGGCCAAAACGATATTGCATGGTTGGTTTCGTATCGGTCTCGATTGGTTCCGTATCGGTCTCCACCAAAACTCATACGAAACCACCACGTATCAGTGGTTTCGGCCAAAACCTTGAACCTTGGTTTTGTTGACTTGCTAAGTTATTCTAAAGAGAGAATGGACTCAATGGATGGATTGGTTAATAGATAATGGAAGGTGTAGTCACTAGTCAGTAATTGAGTAGTAAATTATACAAACTATCAACATATTTAACTACTGTAACTTATTTTTTCATTGAATATTTGTTTGGGTACACCATTTAAATCCATGAGTAATTATCTAGGTATTAGGTGGCTGCTTAAGCAGTTTTATTTTACTTTTTCTCCCACTTTTAGAACATTGCATAAAACACTTATTACAGAGTCATTGAAGCTCAAATTTAAGTCGTTGCCCAAAACTGGAGGTCTGAGATTAGTTTATGTTATCCTTAGACCTTAGTGTTATATTCTAGCAATATATCGGAGACTGCAGCAGAATTATAATATCAAGTTCAAGAAAGTTTGAAATGCTTAATGGTTCCTAACTAGAATTTATCCTAGTATTAATTCTTAAAACTTGGGCTGGAAGTCTCAAAACATTCTCTATATTCAATGGTTTCTATATTCTACTTTAATTTGATTCAAATATAAGAATTTCTTGTTTTAACTGTTTTTCTTCATGTTTTGAATCTGTCATAGTTCTCTTTTCAATGCTTGCTTTGACTTGAAGACATCGTATCCAGAAATTACTGCAAGACATCAAATCTGTGGTCATTATAACAATCCTTAACATTTTAAGTAGACTGGAGACCAGCAAGTGTATCTTCATAACAAAAAAGCTATATTGGTTTCTTAGTATTAAAAATATCTCCCTAAACCCTCATGACTTTATGGTTTGGTTGCAACAGTAGAGACTTAGGATATGGGATGAGAGCCGGACATGCATTTAAAGAGGACTAAAAGAAAACACAGTTTTATTGTCTATAGGCAACTAAGATACTATATTTTCTACTAGTGCTATCCAAAGTAAAAATAATGAACTAAGATTTGTGTCATTATGAGGAATGTCATTCAGAAGGATCCAAGTAACATTTTCTAATTTATGGAGGGTGAATACCGTCGTATATAACAAGTTCATATGAATGAAACTATGCTAACCCAGGATATGATATAAACAAGCTGGAACATGAGATCACCTAAATGATTATGGAAGTAAATATAATGAATCAAAAGTCTTTGGCTTCCAATAGAAGGAATGACTTTAAGCATTAGTGCATTACAGAACTGAATTCATAAGACCAACCCAAATGAACAGGGCAAAAGATGTGCTTGTGATGATCTCACATATATATGGTTGGCTTTATTCTTGTCTCATTATTACTAGCTTAGTTACCCATTGCTTTGATGTCACTTTTGGAATTTTAACCTCATGCAAGAGTGAAAAAGATCTCAGAAGAGAAAAAATACAAAGCTAATATATTTAATTCCCATTTTCAGTTAGGCCAGAAGACCTTGAGGTTCCAAGAGGTGAAAGCAATATTCGAGAAGGGTTACAAAGAAATGAACAATTATGTACACTATGCGAAGAATACACTGCTCTTGCAACCAATTATCTCAATGCTAACAAGACCGAGGCTGAAATTATTGAAACTCTTCATCAAGCATGTTCTCAGATGCATTCCTTTGAGCAGCAGGTAAAGTTTTTTTTGTCAGATTATCAATCTTGACGAATATATGGTTCTGGTCTTGATTATATTCTGAAGTAAATGTTATTGCAGTGCGACATATTGGTTGACTATTATTCACAGCTCTTCTTCACTGAGATTGGTAAAATACGGCCCGAGGAGTTCTGCAAAAAGGTTAATCTATGTGAAAAGGTCTCTACTTTTTTACCAAAGAAAGATGACACCTGTACACTCTGCCATCAAGTTCTCACAGAGATTCTTACGAAACTGAAAGATCCTGATTCACAGGTACATAGTCATGTTTCTAAGATTCTGATTTCATATAAATATATGCTTGTGTTTTGAGCTCAGACTTTCCCGCAGCTATTGTTACGAGGCGTTTCACTAAAAAACCATGAACTATCGGCTTTGATCTGATAAATACCATAAACTTTATAGATTGTAAATATATACCATGAACTTTACCGGTCCAAATAAATAAGATGAAATAGTAGCAATTTCAAGATGACTATGGTGCTCCATTTTCTAATTTAACCTTCAGTCATGTAATTGGAAATACATAGTATTACATAACACCAATGAATTTGATGAAATGTGTGAGGAGCCAAGCAGTAAAAGGTAACATGGAGTAACCATTTGTAGCCAAAGGTGTGCCCCAACTTATCTCCTCTGATGCCTAAGTCAATAATGCGTGAAAAGTGTGAGAATGACAGTTTAGAGTAGGGGAACAGCTTACTTCACAAGGGTTTTAGCATGGATTATACTGAGGTCTTAACACGAGGGTAGATTTGGTCAATGCTCTTCTTCATGTAGTTGTCAAAGAACAATGGCAGGAGTAGTGGATGTTAGAAGATACACCCACTATGTTGTGTAGTATCTGACTTCATTAGACGAGAAATTCTATCCTCATCACTCTTTAAACAGATCCACTCGTGGGTTCATATCGATTATGAGGTTGCTCAAATTACAAGTACATAACGAACCTAACCATGCTGGTTAGGCTGTAATCCCTCACATTAATTACCATGCAAGCAATTACGATGACAGGATTAAACAAAAAGTGCTAAAAGTCTATGGTTTCTATTTGTAATTAAATTCAGGGTATTTATTTGCAATTTATAATATTTATCTGAAAGATGCTAATATTTCATGGTATTTTAATAAAGTTTTAGCCTATAATAATGGTGTGTGAATGTGGTCATATTCGCTAAATGAACTATTTCTACTTTCAACTCTTGCTAATTCTTTCCAATGTTGGCTTTACTAATATTTTGGCACTTGTATGGACATGAGGTTTATGGCGCCAGAATGATTTATAAAGTTGAGTTCATTTTCAAAGTCTTAGCAAAGTATTTATAATAGAATTCTATTAGCTTTAGGGACTCTGCACAAAATTAATAGATCGGTAGAAATTTTGTATGAGGTGCCACATGACATTCTAAGAGATGGACGCCTTGGATAAATCTGAAACTGCAAAAACCACAAGAGTTTGCATTGTAATAGTTTAGATATACTTTTCGCACTGTGAACCTCTAGACAAATGATATACTTCTTACATGCTTTGAGGGTTCCAAATGTTTTCAGTAGTGTCCAGTGCAAGCCAAGTTCTCTGATGGTCATGGGTGACATCTTCTTATCAAATATTTCAAATTCTTCTTCCAAGTCTAACCATCTTTTATTTAGTTTATATTGACATGTAATTGTTTTCTTCAACCTCATGCAGTCACGCGTGATTTTTTTTGGTTGTTATTTTTAGGGTAAATTTACTAAAGCATCATTGAACTTTCAAGGTTTTTTTATATAGCACCATTGAACTTTTAAAATGCTATAAAGCCCCCTTAAACTAGCACTGCTGTATGAAAATGTTAGTTCCGTGAACTAATTTAACATACTAGTGGATTGTATAACCGCAAATGACCTTGTTTATGGACTGTATAGCTTCAAAATGAAGGAACATGACATATTTTGACGAAAATACCCTGAAGTACCCTTCAAGGGGGGTTTATGGAATTTTAAAGCTCAATGGTGCTCTTTAGAATATCCTAAAAGTTCAACGGTGCTTTATAAAATTTACCCTTATTTTTATTTTCCAACAAACTAGTGAAAATCCTTGTTTACACCTAATCTAATGATTACCTTGTTACACCTGACTATATTATTTGCTCAACTATATATGCGTTTACAATGCTTGATTTCTGATTGTTGTTCTCTCTGTTAAATTTATCTCAGTTGGAGATAATCCAGATTCTTCTCAAAGAATGCAACAAGATAGAGCATTATGTGAAAGAGGTGAGCATGTCCAGTACCTTTATGCCTATAAAAGTGGAAAAAGAAAGAACTTTGATAAGTAATAAGAAACATAATTGTGAATGTTTAGAACTAAGCAAATTCAATTTTGCCAATAAGCTTGCCACCAAGATTGATTTTAATGCCATCAGCTAATAAATGGAGTGGTTTTCTGGCACTTTCTATTCCCGTCGAAGAAATTTTGGAATTAATTTTTCCATAGACAATGATAATCTTTAATTCTCAAGAAGTGTCATTTCAATTTAAGTACATTATTTTAAAGAGGAAACGGGCCAAACTGCAGTGACCTCTCACATGAGCCAATAGGGTTCAGGGTCTAACTGCAAAATAGTCAGTGGGCCCGACTGGCCTATGTGAGAGGTCACTGCGGTTTGGGCTTGCAGGGTCCATGCAGGCCCCTTTTACCTCTATTTTTAAAGGTTATCTATAAAAAGCCGACAAAGCTGGAATGCAGGTTTGAATTTTGAATACAAAGTGATGTGTATTGTAGGGAAAGAAAGCATTTTTTGTTCTTTTCTAAGTTAACGAGTAGGATCCCAGTTGTCACTGATTGACCTCTTACAGAACTTCAAAATTGCAAACTTCCTGAAAGAATATGCAATGTAATAGTAATTAGTAAAAATATTTATTACTTTCTTATATTACTATTTTTCTATTTATTATAGTGCAAGAGATTGGTATTTCGGTATGGTCCACTTATCTTGGTAAATGGCGAGAAGTTTCTCGAGTCGCAAGATGTATGCAGTTCGATCCATGCATGTAAAGCTACGGAAGAAGATGATGGGCCTACAGTCATAACGGAGTCCCCTTTGCTTGATGCGTAAATTTGATTTACTTGGTTAACAATTTATGCCTTATGATGTTAAGATTATGATCTCCATGTACATAATATTGCCTCTTAAATTAGCCAAATTTATTTAAAACGTCATCAGTGCACACGTATAAAATTATGTTTTACACTTGTTTATGGGTTTTCTTAAATTAATTTGGGACTTGCTCCTTGCTTGTGTTGATATAATTTATTCCATTTTTTTGTTGCATGAAAATAAAAAAAGAACTGTTGCTCGCCATTTGAATTCAGCGAGAAGAAATTTTATAGTTTTAGTATCCTGAAAATTTGGTCTCCGTGCTGCAATTCTGTGGGTACAAGTTAGTACTCAACATCTTCGGAAAAGTTTGTGAGCTCAGAATTACTCTTGCTAGCAATATCTGTCGGGTTTTGAATGTTAAGATTGACATCGACAGTTTCAGAAATATTCTGGTTGCACATATCTGGTTGCACATTTAAATGCAATTGATTGGATCTTTGGCAATGGGTCAATAATGGGTCAATGAGCCAAGACATGAACCAGACGTCTCTCACCAACTATCCTACTATAGTTTAGGAGGGAACCTCCTAGAAATGATCCCGAGGTTTCAAAGTGTATGTGGCCATACAAAATTTTTCCATCATGCCGGGCACGGTGGGCATGGTGCAGGGCACGGTATGGTGCGTGATGCACCGTGCTTGGTGCGACCTGCACCGTGCCTGGTGCGTGCTGACCCATGCCCAACAACGGGCCAATGAGCCAAGACATGAACATGGCGTCTCCCACCTACTATAGTTTAGGAGGGAACCCCCTAGAAATGATCCCGGGATCCAAAGTGTCTTTGTGCCATACAAAATTCCTCTATGGTGTCGGGCACAGCATGGTGCGGTGCTGCACCGTGCCTGGTGCATGATTCACCGTGCTTGGTGCGATGCTGCACCGTATCCGGTGCGGTGTCCGGGGCCCATTAGTCAAGACATGCATCCAGAATTCTCGTTGAACGAAGCCAACGGAGAGCCGCCGCGTCAAGCCTGCGCGCGCGCGAGGCGCTGAGGCGCGAATATGCGTAAATTGCGACGCGGCGCCGGCGGGCGCGCACGCATGTGGGGATTTTTAGGGACATTCATCAAGATGTGAACGCCCACAGGGCAGTCTCGCGCCGTGCCGGAAACGTGCCACCGATGGATCCGGCCGTCGCGTGGGCCGGAATTCTCGCCGAACGAAACCGACAATGAGCCGCCGAGTTAAGCCCGTGCGCGAGCGAGACGCGAATCCGCGTAAATCGCGACGCGGCGTGCGCGTGTGTGGGGATTTTTAGGGATATTCCTCAAGACGTGAGCGGCCGCAGGGCAGTCCCGTGCAATGCCGGAACTGGGCCGACGATGGATCCGGCCGTCGCATGGGTCGGAATTTTCGCCGAACGAAACCAACAACGAGCCGCCGCGTGCGCGAGATGCGCGAATTCGAGTAAATCGCGGCGCGGCACGCGCGTTGAGGTTTTTTTAAGGATATTACTCAAGACGTGAGCGTCTGCGGGGCAATCTTGCGTCGTGCCGGCACCGTGCCACCGATGGATCTGGCGTCGCATGGGCCGGAAGTCTCTTCGAACGATGCCAACAATGAGCCGCCGCGTCGAGCCCCCACACGCGCGCGCGTGGGGACTTTTTATGCAAATTCCACAAAAAATGAGAGCCCAAGGACCCCGGTTTAGCCTCTGTGATGTGTGGCCCGCGCCGCCCAAGTTCCCGCAGTGAACTATCCGTGGGCCCCACCCACGGCTCCGCGCCGGACGACGCCACGGGTTGCCCGGACTGGTCCCTCTCCCGTCGAGCCCGGCCGTAGTCCCAAAAATATTGCCTGGCTTAATGCCATGCGCCGTGTCATGGCCCTTGCTCATGAGCCATGGCATGAACCGAGTGTGCCAACCGAGCAAGCCCCTCCCACCTACTATAGTTTTCTAGGGAATCCCCTAGAAATGACCCCGGGGGTCCAAAGTGTCTCTGTGGCCATACAAAATTTCTCAATGGTGCCGGGCACGGTGGGATCGGTGTCGGGCACGGCACGGTGCGGTTCATCCCCGTTCTTGGTGCGGTGCCCATTAGCCGAGACATGCACCGAGCGCCTCCCACCTACAATAGCTTAGGAGGGAAACCCCTATAAATGATCTAGGGGGTCTAAAGTGTCTCTGTGGCCATACAAAATTTCTCCATGGTGCCGGGCACGGCGGGCATGGTGCGGTGTTGCACCGTGCCTGGTGCGTGCCAATGAGCCAATACATGCATCGAGCGTCTCCCACCTACTATAGTCTAGGAAGGAACCCCTATAAATGACCCCGGGGGTCCAAAGCATCTCTGTGGCCATAAAAAATTTCTCCGTGGTGCTGGGCAAGGCGTGGTGCGATGCTGCACCGTGCCTGGTGCGTGCCAATGAGCCAAGACATGCACCGAGCGCCTCCCACCTGCTGTAGTCTAGGAGGGAAACCACTATAAATGGCCCCGGGGGTCCAAAGTGTCTCTGTGGCCATACAAAATTTTTCCATGACGCCGCACCCATGCTGAACCGTGCCTGGCACGGCGCCGCGACCGCGCCGTGCCTGGCGCGGCCATGAGCCAAGCAAGCACCTCTCGCCCGCTGTAGTTTAGGAGGGAAACCCCTTGAAATGACCGAGGAGGTCCAAAGTGTCTCAGCAGCCATACAAAAATTCTCCATAGTGATGGGCACGGTGTCGGGCACGGTTCAAACCGATGCCGCGTCCTGCCCGGGCTGTGATGCGTCGTGCCAAGCACCGTGCCCGGCTTGGCTCCGGCGACGTGGAAACCCCTAGGAATTGTGTTAGATGTCCTAGTACATTTACCGCCCAATTAGGGCTGCATTCCCAAACAACCCGACTCGCAGACAACGCCTCGTGGTGTGGCAGGGTCTGGACCGGACGGGGCTCTCACCCTCCCTGGCGCCCCTTTCCAGGGGACTTGGGCCCGGTCCATCACTCAGGACGCTTCTCCAGACTACAATTCGGGCGGCGCAGCCACCCGATTCCCAAGCTGGGCTCTTCCCGGTTCGCTCGCCGTTATTAGGGGAATCCCCGTAAGTTTCTTCTCCTCCGCTTATTGATATGCTTAAACTCAGCTGGTGGCCCCGCCAGATCTGGGGTCGTCATCCGAGGGCGTTCGCTCCCGCCCGCCGGTAAAGGGTTTTGCTTCCATGAGCCGCTCGGCCACGGGTCTCGGCATGCGGCGTTCGGCGCCGTGCTTTTCCGTCTATCACTCGCCGCGTCCGGCTCGGCCTACGGCCCGCACTTCGGCCCGCTGCGCCGCGAGGCACGGGAGGCCAATCTCTGCATCCGCACCTGCCGGGCGCCCACGCTGCATGGGACGGCTAGGTGAGCGGAGCGACGTGATGTATGACGCCTAGGAAGGCGTGCCCTCGGCCAGACGGCCTCGGGCGCAACTTGCGTTCAAAGACTCGATAGTTCACGGGATTCTGCAATTCACACCAAGTATCGCATTTCGCTACGTTCTTCATCAATGCGAGAGCCAAGATATCCGTTGTCGAGAGTCTTACGGTTTATGATGTAGCAGGATCACACCGCACGGCGACGGCGCAAGGCATGCAGACGCACGCTGCTCTCCAAGATATTTGTTTCTTGGCGCCCACGATCTTGTTCCCGCCACCCGTCCCGCACGGAGTGTGAAGGCCAGAGGGGCCCGATGGTGCGGGGACGGGCGACGCTGCCGCCCGCTCCCGTTTCCCACGAGGCATCACGGTTTCACGGTCGTCCGTCCTCTTGGGGTATCGACAATGATCCTTCCGCAAGTTTACCTACGGAAATCTTGTTACGACTTCTCCTTCCTCTAAATGATAAGGTTCGGTAGATTTCTCGCGACGTCACGAGCGGCGAACCGTCCTAATCGCCGCGATCCGAACACTTTACCGGACCATTCATTCGGTAGGAGCGACGGACGGCGTGTACAAAGGGCAAGGACATAGTCAACGAGAGCTGATGACTCGCGCTTACTAGGAATTTCTTGTTGAAGGCCAACAATTGCAATGATCTATTCCCATCACGATGAAATTTTCAAAGATTATCCGGGCATGTCGGCCAAGGTTATAGACTCGTTGAATACATCAGTGTAGCGCGCGTGCGGCTCAGAACATCTAAGGACATCACATACCTGTTATTGCCTCAAACTTCCATGGCCTAAGCGGCCATAGTCCCTCTAAAAAGCTGGCCGCGGAGGGATGCCCCCTTCTTTTGGCTCTAAGGCTTGCATCCGCGGCCGATCCGGACGGAAGACATTGTCAGGTGGGGAGTTTAGCTGGGACGGCACATCCTCGTTGAAGACCAACAATTGCAATGATCTATCCCCATCACGATGAAATTTTCAAAGATTATCCGGACCTGTTGGCCAAGGCTATAGACTCGTTGAATACATCAGTGTAGCATGCGTGCGGCCCAGAAATGACCAGTCCATTTAGTATTTGGAGTTTAAAACGTTAGGACCAGTCCATTTATTGATGTGCGCTACTACCAATGAGTCAATGATGCTGGGTATTTGAGCGCTAAATATATCATTTATGTAACCTATATGAGGTCAAGAGAGATAACTGCAGAAATACAATGCAAGTATATCACTGTAGCTAAGCCAGATGTGGTAATTTCTGCATACTATTTTTGTAGCACGCATGAATGTGTCATTGGTATTGTCCTAAATAAATATCGTGCCGTTTCGATATTTAGGTTTGGGATCTAAAGATAACTCTGGAAATTGGAAGAGATGACATGAATAATTGGTGCCTAAATGCGGGTGTGTAGAGAGAGAGAGAGGTGTTTAAAGTTTGAATTTAATGTTAAAATATTTTAATTGGTTGATGATGTGGATGGTTTCATATGAAAAATATGTTTTCACAACTCAGCAAAATCTTTTATAAAGAAAGAGGACCATCAATTGGTTGGTGACATTAGTGTTATAATAGTATATATATTTGATCTGCTTGAAATGTAAAGAAATTTGAAAGATGAAAGAAATATTGGACATGTATGACTTTCTGTTTTATTTCTTTCTCCCTTTGCCCTATTCATGACATAGAAAAACTTTGCATTAAAGAGTCCAAATCCATTTAAATACATGAAAACTTTTCCGCAGCGTACAAAAGATGACAATTTCATTGAAAACATATCAAATTCTAATATCTTTGCAAGGGATCCATGACAAGCCGAAGTCTTTCATCTGAAAACTTAACTAATTTGATCTTTGGAGTTAGCTGACCAAAATGAATATTGGCAACAGAATGTGTTTGACAAATACATTTTGTCCACTGCTTCATTGGATGTTACAGCTCAACAACATTAGTCTTGTGAAGAAATTAAAAACTTTTCTTGTTTCTTACGTTAACAAAAAGGATTACAAAAGCATGGTGCAAATCATATATATCGAACTTAAGAGACACTCAGGCCTTGTGAGGTAGGACATGTTTCCATAAACCTTTTTTTTGGGTTTTGAAAAGAATGTTTCAATATAATTTAATTAGAACCATTTTGATTATCTTGAAAGGATTCTCTGTTAAAGATTCGTCATGCTTTTTCTCTAAAAATAGGCCGACAAAGGCACTGTTTTGGGTATGGAGTCGGGACGGCTGGAGTTTAATTTTAATCGAAAGAAGAATTCATGCAAACTCCGGTTTGCAAGTCCCAAACCACACTGAAAAAATAAACTCCGGCTATATCATATTAAGAAGCCTAAGGGAAAATGGGGTTTAGAAAAATTAGATCATATCGGAGTTTCGATGAAATCTTCGGATTCATTAGTTGACACCTAATGTTTATAATCAATTCACATAACCCCCCACTTTTTCTTGTACGAAATCTGCACTCAATTTTACAACAACAAAACCAAATCACAAACACAAGCAACCTACACCCTTAAATAAAACTTGTCACCCTTCCAAAAACAGGGAAAACAAATCTAAGCCACCAAACTCCCGCAACACTTGCACAACCAAATAAAGTTCCGTGCCCAACATAACAAAACCAAACTAACAAAAAAAGGAAAAAGAAAACACAACCACAAAATCCCAGTTGCCAGCTCCAATGCCGACGAGCCCCGGCACCCGCGGTCCTGGCCTGGACCCGGGGCCCGCCGGCTCCCCCAGCAAGATCCTGTTCAACAAGTACCAGGTCGGTCGCCTGCTCGGCTGCGGCGCCTTCGCCAAGGTGTACCACGCGCGCAACCTCAGGACCAACGCCAGCGTCGCCATCAAGTGCATCAACAAGCTCAGCGTCCTGAAGACGAACCTGATCCCCAACATCAAGCGCGAGGTGTCCATCATGCGCCGCCTGCGCCACCCCCACATCGTCCGCCTCATCGAGGTCCTTGCCTCCCGCTCCAAGATATACTTCGTCATGGAGTTGGTCAAGGGCGGCGAGCTCTTCTCCCGCGTCGCCAAGGGACGGCTCCACGAGGACCTCTCCCGCAAGCTCTTTCAGGAGCTCATTTCCGCCGTCACCTTCTGCCATTCTCGCGGGGTCTTCCACCGTGACCTCAAGCCCGAGAATCTCTTAGTGGATGAACACGGGACGTTGAAAGTTTCGGATTTCGGGTTGGCGGCGGTGGCGGCCGAGCAGATTAAGCCTGACGGGCTTTTCCATACGCTTTGCGGGACCCCGGCCTACGTGGCGCCCGAGGTTTTGATAAAGAGAGGGTATGATGGAGCTAGGGTCGACATTTGGTCGTGCGGCGTGATCCTGTTTGTGCTCAATGCCGGGTACCTGCCGTTCAGCGACCCGAACCTGATGCAGATGTATCGGAAGATTTATCGAGGGGAGTATAGGATGCCGAAATGGACGTCCCCGGAGCTCAAGAGGTTGATTTCCAAGCTTCTTGATACGAATCCGGCGACGAGGATCACGGTGCAGGGGATTCTGAACGATCCATGGTTCAGGAAAGGGTTGGAGGAGGAGGAGAAGATGAGGGCGATGATGAGTTACCGAGGGGAGGTGGAGGAGAGGCTCATGAAGGCTGACCTTGACGGCGGCGATGGCGACGTGGACCGGGAGCTCAACGCGTTTGATATAATCTCTTTGTCGCCGGGGTTTGATCTCTCGGGGCTGTTTGATGGTAGGACGGAACGGGCACGGTTCGTCTCGGACGAGGCCGCGGACGCCATCCTCAAGAGGGTGGAGGAAGTCGGGAGAAGGGAGGGGTTGGTGGTGAGGAGGAGGAGGAGGAAGGAAAAGGTCGGGAGGGCCGGGATCGCGGTCGAGGGTCAAAATGGCAATTTGGTAGTCTGGGTCGAGGTTTCCAAGCTATCCCCGGGACTGGTGATGGTGGAGGTGGAGAAAGGCGGCGGCGGAGAGGAGGACGAACGGTGGAACAGTGAATTTTGGAGGGAGAGGCTGGGACCTGCGAGCGAGCCGTGGACGCCTGT
The DNA here is from genome assembly GCA_030015575.1 of Agapanthus africanus. NCBI lineage: Eukaryota > Viridiplantae > Streptophyta > Magnoliopsida > Asparagales > Amaryllidaceae > Agapanthus > Agapanthus africanus. The sequence goes on from JASDDO010000031.1 coordinate 553,612,417, forward strand.
ATCCGGTGCCCAGAACACAGGGGCATTTGATATGACTGGATCGGCAAGCGAACCGGTATCGCCAATCTACCAAAGCTCGGAGGTCGGGACGATCGATTCCGGTTCTGAACCGGATCTGTCTGATTTGGATCACAGTTAGATTCTCAGGTATACGGAGTTCGGCGGATAATATATAGATATTTAATCTATGTTTGTGTATGTCACTATTCTAATTTGTGTGCATGTATGATGATGTATTCCTGCTGCCAACTCTTCTTTTTTGAAATTTTGTTACCCGGGTTTTTTTTTGTCTCCTAATTATAAAGAGAAGATGAAGATTAAAGAATCAAACTTTGCTTCAATATGATTTGTATACATGTTGAACTACAAAGCCTTAATTGGTATCAAGTTGAATGGGGTTAACTATTTTTTTGTGAGCAAAACCTAATTTGCCTCTGTTCTTGCAAATTAATCAAAAAACAAACACCCCTTGTGTGTTACCTTTTCCTTTCCTTTTTCTTTTTCTTTTTCTTTTTCAGTAATAAATCATCAGGACAAGCTTGTGATATAGAGAGATTGCAAGAACAGAGGCAGAAAAATCAGCTTCTTGAGCAAGATAAACGAAATGATTGACATATTACCACCATATATAAGGACCTTTTAAAAGGATGCAGAGAAACTGTAATCTGATATAAGGACTTTGTTATTGTTTAATTTTAGGGGTTTTTTAATATACCGCCTTTCGAAAAATTTATTTCCAAATATCTTCTTTTTAAATTCGGTATTCCAAATTCCATCTAATTAATTTTGACTTATCCAGATAGCCGTCCATAGTTGGTTCAACCCAAGATCAGCTAGGAATATTCTTTCACGGTCAATTTTAGCCATTTGGGATAGTAAATGACCAAAATGACTTCAAACATTCATCTTTTCCCCCCTAAGCGTTATAAATGGGATTTATCTAGGGTTAGGGCTTTGTTATAGATTCTATTTGGGGGTTTTCTTTAGAGATCAAATTAGGGCTATTCCTCTCACCCAATGCTTAGTTCATTGATAAAGGGTATGTTAGGGTTCTTATTGCAGCAATTGTGTTGACTTCAAGCACAATGGAGAGCTTAAGTTAGAGCTCTTATTTAAGGTTCGAATTTTTCAAACGGACTATAGACCAGATATTTATAAAAGGAACCGAGGCTCATTTCTGCACCGATGATGTTTCAACCAAGAGATTGAAAGCTTCCTTCATCTTCAACATCTATTTGCAATGTTTTTTTTATGAAATTTGAAACATGGGGAAAAAAGCAAGAAGGGGTTTTTGGAGTGAAATTTTTTTTGAGAGAGAAGAAAGAGAATTATAGGGAAAATCCTTGCCTTGCTCAAAACCGAGATCCTAGTCAGCTCCATTTAACCCTAGTTAGGTTTTTGACGGTAGAGTGTAACGGAGGGGATATATTGAGTAACGGCGTACTTTTTAGGGGGATATATGGAATATCGATTTAAAAGAAAGATATTTGAAAATAAATTTTTTAAAGAGGCCAGTATATAAGAAAAAACCCTTAATTTTATCTTTATTATTATAATGCTAATAAAAGAGGCTCTCCAATTTTGAAATTGATTGCTGACGTGGCATTCTCATTCTTCAAGAAAAATCAATAAAAAAAAACGAGAAAAAATCCATCTAAGATTCATAACCGTAAGGATTACTGATGTGGCATCACTTATTATATACAAAAAAAAAACTAAATACATCACATAGTAACTACCTAGGTTATATTATTACAGTTTTTATGAAGGAGAAAAAAAAGTCTTTGAAATTTGATATATACGAGTATCACAAGAGTAAGAAGATGAAATTAGAGATTAGGAGTTTCTACGGTAGGATGGGATTTTGGGGTTTCTCCATCCGGTTTTTAATTATTAAGGATTTTAACTAATAATAATCTGCAAGTTATTTAGAAAATTTATTAAAGCATGATAGATATGGATAGGTAACTTTCATTTATTCAAACGGAATCAGGTTTTTGAAATTTGTATAGTCCAGACATATTACAAACCGTATCGGTCGGAGGAGATTTGATTTCACTACTTATCAACACAATTTTTTCGATCGGATATATGAATGACAATAAAAATATCAAACAGTCTGATGAACACGATCTGGTTCGTGTCAACTCTGACCCAGCTTGCATCCTACTCGCTATCATCATCGAAGGCAATGCACTGCTGTCCACGTCTATTGAACAATGATGTTTTAAAAAATCAAAACGAAAAATAATAAATAAGGGGGAAAAGGGAAAAAGAAATAGAGCTTGGTCTAAAATTGGAGCAGTTGTCTAAATTGACTAATAAGACTGGTCAGCCGCCCACCAAGTCTTTGAGCGTGTGTTAGATAATGGGTTCCACGACAACAAATACATGTTCAAGATTTCTTATCTTATTATTATTAGTAGTATTATTATTCTTTAATCTAGACATTTGATGGGTTTTTTACAATTTAGTAATAATAGATTGGATATATTGGCTGGTAGAATAATTGTGTTTGTAAAAGTGATTCAACGGGGAGAGTTATAGGTCTGCATCCCATTAGAAAAACATCAATGCACCCAGTTACATTTAGTAAAGGGAAAAAAGAAATTTGCAGCTTGTCTTGCAACAAATGATGAATAGACACGACGGGTTTTGTTGCCACAAAAAGAACATTTTTTTTCTGTACAGCTTCACTTTGTGAACAATTGATGACATCATCCAAATATTAGTGTGAGACAACAACTCCATGATGATTCTTTCTTCAATAAAGCATCAAGCCAAGGTGAAAGGTGGGTAAAAAAGTATTTTCATTTTGTCGGCAACAAACCAAACTACACCAACATTTACTAATTATAGGCCGGGCAAAAAAATGTTTATATTCACCTAATCCCCAATTAATCTTGTAACCACTCTATTGATGCAATAATACCAATGGAAAATGTTATATTTAACTAATATACTATTGCCTTTATATTTAGCTTCCTAAAAACTACCTTAAACTTGGGTTGTTTTAAAAAATAATAATACAAGAGCTTTTAGACAATTTCTTTTTTCTTTTCTATCTTTTTCCTTTTTAGATGAAATGGCCTTATCCTTTATTATATCAAACAATGAAAATTTGGTGATATAGTTATAAAGTTACAAACATGAACTTAACTGAAAGTTCAGAAATTTACCAATAACGGAAATTACTATGAGTTTTAGCTTCCGCTACGTACGATTGAACAACCAGCAATTTTCAAATCTAGACACCTTTTTACCTTTACAAGCCTCTTCTTTATTTCACTGAACCAACCTATGTAAATTTGAAAATTACCAAAAGGTCATGATATCTTTTTTTAGAGCACGACAAGGTATTGATTTGAAATTTGATGATATTTTAGTATTTATCTAAGCAATAATGTCAAAAGGTCATGTTTTTTCTCAATGGAATTTATTATTATACAATTGAAAATGATTATTATAATTTTTCTTGTGTCACCCTTATTAATCCGAGCAAACTTCTTATCCAACTTTTATGAAAAACAGTTAGTAATCTATCCATATCGTACTCGTATAATTGTTGAAAATCTCACTCCTTATGGATAAATGTGTTCTAGTCAAATTTGTATGCATGGTGTGCATGATTATCCTCCCTTGAAGTTAATACTTCCTGGAAGATGAAACATGCATGGTTATCCTCCCTTGGAGTTAATGTTCCTTGGAAGATAAAAAGTGCATGGTTATCTTCCCTTGGAGTTGATACTTCCTGGAAGATAAAATGTAAGCTTCTTGAGAGTTGGTATTACTCTTGGAAAATGAGATTAATTAACCTTGGAAGTGGAGTTTGTTGGCTTTAGAAAGAGAAGAGCAATTGTATTGTTTAACCAAGAAGGCTTGCTTCCACCTATAAATAGGGGCTCCTTGGTGCATCCTTTAGGTATCAAACATCCAGCATCCAACACATCTAGGTATTAATCCAATACCGTCCACATGAAGTTCATCCAAGTAAAGTTATCAACTCAAGACGACGAGTGAAGGACCGAAGTATCAAAGGTGTATCATCGGTGGTGTGTTGGTGAGTTCGTTTTTGCTGTAATCCACTCTTGTAGCGAAAAAATCTATGTTGATGAACCTCTAGTATGCTAGAGAAAGGTAAGCTTCTTGAAAGTTGGTATCACTCTTGGGAAATATGATTAATGAACCTTGAAAATTGGAGTTTGTTGGCTTTGAGAAGAGAAGAGAGTAATTGTATTGCTCGACTAAAGAGGCTTGCTCCCACCTATAAATAGGGGCTCCTTAGTGCATCTTTTAGATAACCAGCATCCAACATCCAATACATCTAAGTATCAATTCAATACCATCCACTTGACGTTCATCTAAGTGAAGCAATCCACTCAAGACGACGAGTGAAGGACCGAGGTGTCAAAGGTGTACCATCGGCGGTGTGTCGGTGAGTTCATTCTTGTTGTAATCCACTCATGTACCGAAGAACTCTATGTTGTTGATCCTTTAGTGTGCTAGAAAAGAACTTTGTAATCCCATTATTCTTATAGTGGATGATAAATTTTCTGGACTAGGTCCCGTGGTTTTTCCTCCCACATTGAGTGGGTTTTCCATATAAAAAATATTGTGCCTTGTGTGCTTTTTGCTTAATCTACTTTCTTATTAAGTATAACAATTTATAATAAGTGGTATCAGAGCCAAGGTTGAATATGTGGTCATGGAGCCAATCACCACATGAATGATTAGTCTCAATGGTAGCAACTGGATGATCTGGAAATCTCGATTGGAGAACTTGCTATTTTACAAGGATCTAGCTGCACCCTTGTTAGGCAATGCTGCCAAGCCTGGTGAGATGTCCGAAGGCGATTGGAAGAAGCTTGATCGCAAAGCCGTCAGTATTATCCGACAATGGTTGGATGATAGCGTGTTTCATCACGTATCCACATAAATTTCAACCCAGTCTCTTTGGAAGAAGTTAGAAGGTCTTTATGAAAGTAAGAAGGCGGGTAACAAGGCATCTTGATCCAAAAGTTGATTAATCTCAAGTTCAAAGAAGGAAGTTCTATTCCAGAGCACTTGAATGAAATTCAAAGTATTATTTATCAACTCTCCTCTATGAAAATGGCTATTGATGATGAGTTGCAAACCTTGTTATTACTCAGCTCTTTGCCGGACAGTTGGGAGACATTGGTGGTGTCTCTGACTAACTCGGCACCCGACGGTATGGTTAGTATGAACTTCGTAACCGGGAGTTTGCTGAATGAAGAAACGAGAAGGAAAGCCTTGGGGGCCTCATCATCATCGGAAGCTCTTGTCACAGAGAACGGAGAGAGAAGTCAGCAAAGGCAACCTCAAGATCGAGGTCGGTCCCGAAGCAAGTTGAGGCCGAGGAAGGATGTCGAGTGCTTCTACTGTAAGAAGATAAGACATATAAAGAAGGAGTGTCACAAGTTCAAGAAGGACCAGAAGAAACAAAAAGGCAAAGCCGAGAACAAATCCGAAGAAGTGACGACAGCTACAGTCGAGGTCGGTCAGTTTCTGATGATATTGGCCTGTAAAGGTGATTGTATATTCCCCACATGTACGGATATGGATTGGGTGGTGGACACCGAAGCATTCTATCATGTGACCCCACGAAGAGAGTTCTTCTCAACTTACAAAGCCGACGACTTTGGCGTTGTTAGGATGAGAAACGAGGGTACGTCAAAGATTGTGGGGATTTGCGACATTGAGATCGAGACCAGTTTGGGCTGCAAAGCTATTCTTAGGAAGGTGAGACATGTTTCAGACCTCCGCCTGAATCTAATATGTGCATGCAAGTTGGACGAGGAATGCTACATCAACACCTTTGATAAAAGACAGTGTAAGGTTACAAAGGGATCTCTCGTCGTGGCACATGGAAAGAAGTGTTGTACTCATTACAAGACGTCGATCAAGATATGTAATGCTTTGGTGAATACTGTTGAGCAAGGCTCGGCCATGGAGATATGGCATCGACGGCTTGGACATTTGAGCGAGAAGGGCCTACTGGCACTTACCAAGAGAAATCTCCTACCTGTTTGGAAAGTTACGCATTTGAGTCCTTGTGTACATTGTTTAGTTGGCAAGCAAACTCGTGTTCCATTTGTCAAGCTTGCATCTTGTAGAAAGAGTTATGTTTTAGAGAAGGTTTATTGTGACATCTGTGAAATGAAGGATAGATCACTCGGCGGTGCCATCTATTTTGTTACCTTCATAGATGACTTCTCCAAGAAGACATGGGCGTATGCGCTAAAGCAGAAGAGTCAAGTTGTGGACGTCTTCAAGCAGTTTCATCCAATGGGTGAGCGGGAGATAGGAATGTCTTTCAAGTGCATTCTCATAGATAATGGTAGTCGTGGCATAAGGCACGAAAGGACATGTCCGAAGTCATCTCCACAGAACGATATTACCGAGCGTATGAATCGTACCATTGTGGAAAGAATCATGAATATGTTATCACATGAAAAGCTGCTAAAGGCATTTTGGGCCGAAGCAATGAGGACAGCGGTCGATGTGCTGAATCTCTCTCCATCAGTTCCTTTGGACGTTGAGACTCCTGAGAAAGTTTGGAGAGAAAATGGGGTATCATAAAAGCATCTAGGGGTGTTCGGTTGTCGTGCATTTGTGCACATACCCAAAGATTAAAGGGTGAAGCTCGACGCCAAGGTAAAACAGTGTATTTTCTTAGGATACTCACATGATGAATTTGGATACAGGTTGTGTGATCTAGAAAGCAATGAGCTGGTTAGAAACCGAGATGTGGTTTTCTTTGGAGACCAAACCCTTGAAGACATCAAGAAAGGAGATAGACGGAAGTTACAAGGACCGATGTTGCAATCCTCTCCAGAAGTGATCGAAGATGTGGAACCACTTCCTCTTCCCGAGGTGCATGATGACGGGGGAGATGATATGACCGAGGTCGGTAATGATGAGGTGGATATCGGTCCGAATGACCATGAGGAGGAAGGGCCAACTCCAGTCCAACCACATGAAGTTCCAACACCAAGGCGGTTAATAAGAGAACGTTGGACATCAACAAGGTACTCTAGCAATGAATATGTTATACTTTCCGAGTGTGATAGTTAGAGTGCCATCCATCTAGCAAAGAATCAAAGTTTTCACTCGAAGTCAAAGCACATCGATGTTCGCTATCACTGGGGCCGAGACGTGCTTGAGAAGAATATGTTAAAGCTACATAAAATCCATATTGACAAGAATGGTTCAGCTATGATGACGAAGCCGTTGACCAAAGACAAGCACGAGATCTGTCGACTGGTTTCAGGCATGAAGTTCTCCTCATAAGTCGTGAGGGGGAGTTTGTTGGAAATCTCACTCTTTTATGGGTGAATGTGTTCTAGTCAAAGTTGTATGCGTGGTGTGCATGGTTATCCTCCATTGGAGTTAATGCTTCTTGGAAGATGAAAGGTGCATGGTTGTCCTCCCTTGGAGTTAATACTTCTTAGGAAGATGAAAGGTCCCTTAGAGTTAATATTTCTTGGAAGATAAAAGGTGCATGGTTATTCTCCCTTTAATTTAATACTTCTTAGAAGATGAAAGGTCCCTTGGAGTTAATACTTCTTGGAAGATGAAAGATGCATGGTTATTCTCCCTTAGACTTAATATTTCTTGGAAGATGAAAGGTGAGATTCTTGAGAGTTGGTATTACTCTTAGGAAATGAGGTTAATTAACCTTGGAATTGGAGTTTATTGGATTTGGAAAGAGAAAGAAGCAATTGTATTGCTTGACCAAGGAGGCTTGTCTCACCTATAAATAGAGGCTCCTTGGTGCATCCTTTAGGTATCCAGCATCCAACATCCAACACATCCAAGTATCAATCTAATACCATCCACTTGAAGTTCATCCAAGTGAAGCTATCCACTCAAGACTACGAGTGAAGGACCGAGGTGTCAAACGTGTACCATCAGCGGTGTGTCGGTGGGTTCGTTCTTATTATAATCCACTTTTGTAGTGAAGAACTCTATATTGATGATCCTCTAGCGTGCTAGAGAAAGGTGAGCTTCTTGAAAGTTGGTATCACTCTTGGGAAATGTGGTTAATGAATCTTGAAAATTAGAGTTTGTTGGTTTTAGGAAGAGAAGGGAGTAATTGTATTGCTTGACCAAGGAGGCTTGCGCCAACTTATAAATAGAGGCTTCTTGGTGCATCCTTTAGGTATCTGGAATCTAACATCCAACACATCCAAGTATCAATCCAATACCATCCACTTGAAGTACATCCAAGTGAAGCTATCTACTCAAGACGATGAGTGAATGACCGATGTGTCAAAGGTGTACCATCGGTGGTGTGTCAGTGAGTTCATTCCTGTTGTAATCCACTATTGTAGTGAAGAAATCTATGTTGATGATCCTTTAGTGTGCTAGAGACGAACTTTGTAATCTCATTATTCTTATAGTGGATGATAAATTTTCAGGACCAGGTCCTATGGTTTTTCCCCTCACATTGAGTAGATTTTCCACGTAAAAAATAATGTGTGTCTCGTGTGCTCTTTGCTTGCTCTAATTTCTTATTAAGTCTAACAATTTATAATAATAATCGTATTTGAAACAATCAACAGCTACCGAATACGGATATCATAACACCTATATCCATTTTGTATGCGTATCTCATACCAAAATTGTAATATTTGGCTTTATTAGGTATGTTCTTTCTAATACTCACATTGGTATTTGTATTCTACTATTACCAAATACATGTGAATCCTTCTACGACTAACATATATAGATACGGTCAATATAGCTTTGTGATATTCTACTAATGTTAAACCCCTTTGCGCGATGCGCAAGATTTACAGATAATCCATAAACATTTTCTATTTGTTTGATAAACACGTTAGAGGTCTTTGAATCCCGAGATTTTTTGTCACGCTCCGCTTCCCAAAAGAGCGGTAACGGCACGTGACAAGCCCGCGACGTATTTATTCCGAGAACGTCATTTCTCGAAACAAATACGCTAAGCGTATATAAGTAATATAAAATGTACATAAGAGACAAGAATATAAATGAACAACAACTTTATTTATTAAACATTATTTTACAGGTACAACTGAAATGAAAGTACATGAATAGAAAGCGATGCCTAAACAATGGCATAACTGAAATGAAAATATGTACAAGTAAAGTCTAATGCTCCGGGTCTTCAGTGTACTGCTCCAAATGCTCCTGGCTGGTCTCGAACTCTAGTGTGTCATTTCCACCTAACAACATTCCAAAGAAGAAGAGAAATATGAATGTCGTCAGCGAACAATCGCTCGGTAAGTCCCAAGAAGGAGAGAAGTAGAATAGACAGAAGAGAGTATAACTTATAATGTTTGATTATATTGTTAACGCTGTTATTTGTAGCTTGGTACAGAAGATGTCAGTGTATACGAGAGGAGTCCAACTTACACCGTTGACTTTAGTAACCCGTAGTACAAGGCTCCGTCGAAAATACCACGGAACAACGATATGGATGTAATTACGTCTTAAGTGACCACCTCGTGCCACCTTTAACATATTCCGTACCAGTCTACCCTTTTATAAATCTCGTAGTGTATTATTGTATTGTATTGTCTGTGGTAAATTGAAGACTTGCCGAAACCATGATATCAGTAAATGGAATGGATGTAAATGGAGAGTCATGTAGACGGAGTATATCCATGGTTCGGTTCGGTCAATATAGATTGATATAAATTGAATAGACGGATTCATGGATTAATGTTGTATTGTAGTTTATACTTAAATCACATTCAAGTCAGATTGATTAGATTGAGACCCAGTTTGAGTCAGACACTTTAAAAAGAACTTGAAATCCTGAATTAGTTTTGATGTTATCGGTAACTGCTACACATGGACAACAGGATTTGTGTCTTTTTCCAAGACAATTACCGTGTTGATAACACCGTTTGTTAGATTGTCTACCTTAAATAGGAAAGCACCCATATCTCCGGCTCTCTAAGGCTCAAGAGATTGGTCCCGCTTAAACCTATGTTTACTAGTGTAACAACCCTATTTTTCTACACCAAATTTTTTCAAATATTTTTTTAAAATCCACAAAGGGGTATTTTAGCATGAGCACAAGATATAGGTAATTATTTTGTTTTTAATTACAAGCTACAAGAATATAATAACTCCATTTTTAGTGTACAAGAATTTACTTTAAATTTAATGTATACAAGGAGCATTTATTTTTGCTGCTATCATTTTAAGTAATTAAATACCACAATAATTACAAGAAGGAGCTTGTAGCTCATTGGTAATACCTTGTACTGCTGAACCAAGCCACCAGAGTTCGAATCCCATGCCCCACATTATGTTTTATATTGTTTTGTTTTAAATTTTTGGAAAGTCAACAGTCAAACAGCCATAACTCTCAAAATTTATACTGAACCCAAAAAGTTAGATATACCAAAATTCCCCCCAAGTGAAAACCCACCCGATGGTACTCCGAATCGGCCCGACTCGGCCGGACGGCCGAGTCGTCAACACGGAATTTTTCTGTGTTGGCTTGGTCATACCCCCTGCATACTTTTTTTTTGATCGGTTACCAGATTTCCAATAACTCACTTTTATTCCAAAATTTAATGATTTTTAATGTTTTTTAAAAATATTTTAATATATTTTTTAATTAAAACCCTAACCCTAGCCTAGCTCTATATAAACACCCCTACTCTCTACCCTTTCACCCTACATTCCTAAGTCCACTCTCCCAAAATCTCAAGAGAACTCGGTACATTAGAAAACGAGCGAAAGGCGAAGCGCTGCCGAAATCGACGACGAATTTCGGCGATCGTACTAGGACTCTTCACGACGATTCGACGCCCGGCAAACCTTCTACCTCCCTCTCACTCTCTGACGTGTCCAAAACCCGTAAGTCCCCCTCTTTCTATCTTCCTTTTCTTTTAAGAAAAATACGACTTTTTAAAACCCGACGGAAATCGGAACAAACCGATTTCCGATTCGGTTTTCTATCAAAACTCACTTGTCACAAATTACATAATGCTTTCATGTTGATTATTAATCACTTAAAAATCAATTTGGATAAATATTTTCACATGAAATGATAACGTTTCCATTTATCGTATTTCTTTCACTTAAATACCATAATATTTAGTTATCACATTTAACCCTTAACAATTGCTATACCTTAACGTAGATCACGAGGTAATGACCTACCTCCACACACACGCAAATACAACCCTAATTGATATCATCAAAACTTAGAATACGAAAATACAAGACTTTACATTAAAATACCCTTTTCTTTATAAACTTTTCTAAAAGTTCTAAGTTGTTTACAATTTTAAAACAAAATCTTTTAATAGGAAAATACGATATGTCATGGACATCGATCGTTTATCTAAACTGACTTTGTGGTGTCTAGGCTAGGCAAGTGAGCTTGGGTAACTTTAAAAGGCTCGCCTCACGATTCGTGAGCGGATCCCTCCCTCCTCACTTGTACTTACCTGGCCGCAATTGGCGGTGAAGAGGCGATTTGAGGCTTCTAATGACTTGTCGTTTAGACCTTTAGAAATAGGCTAGTTGGCTTAGGAAACCCTAGAAACTAAAATACGGAAATTTACACCTTTTTACAAATAAATACCTTATCTTTATAAAACCGTTTTCTAAATGATTAGTATTTATAAAAATCTTTGCAAAGCGCCACTACAACCCACATTTGGGGAACCCGTTAGGGATTGTACGGTTTATCGTGCACCCTCGGGCTTAGTAGTGCGAGATTCAGACCTCCGCAAGGAGCATTCGGTCTCGAAAGGTTTAAAATACAATATTTAAGAAAAATGAGATTTTTGGAAAATAAAATATTTATTAAAAATTATTTTTGTGTAAACATATGTATATTTAACATTTAAACACCTATATTTTTATAAGATAAAGTTTTCACCTTTTTCTAAAAATTACAAGATTAAAAGTTACATTAAAATACCATGAATTTTCAAATAAATCAATATTATAATTTAGTACTTTTATTAGGATATATTCACTAGAATAACACAAATAAAATTTACACTCATTATAACAATAAAGACGAATAATAAATACTTGGGGTGTATCTTGAAAACTATGCAAAAGTATTTTTACATAAAACCCCCTCAAGTTTTATAATTTACAATAAGGACCCTAACAATTATAGAACTTCAAATTACTTTTCTTTTAGTCTGACTCGGGTTTGAGTCTGACTATTTCTGACTTGAATATGATTCAAGTCATTCTATATTCGTTAATATTCCCACTCAATATGAACACATGAATTCCAGAATCCAGTTATCAATCTATATTCTTTAATTTTCCAACTCAATATGAATACATGAATCCCAGAATCCTGTTAACAACCATTACAACTTGACTGAATCAAACCATGGATATACATCCATTATTCCATTATTCCATTTACCTGATTATGCAGTTACAACATGTTTACTGATATCATGGTTTTGATCAGTCATCCAACTTATACAATACAATACTACAATACAATCATAACACTACGGGGTTTAAGGGATAGACTGGTACGGAATATTTTAAAGGTGGCACGAGGTGGTCATTTAAGACGTAATTACATCCATGCCGTTGTTCCGTGGTATTATCGACGGAGCCTTGTACTACAGGTTACCAAGGTCCCCGGTGTAAGTGGGACTCCCCTCGTATATACTGGCATCTTCTGTACCAGGCTACAAACAACAACGTTATTACAATATTATAATACAACATTAAAAGCTCTCTCTCTCTTTCTTATTTTCTGTCTATTTCTTCCTTATCTTTGGGACTTACCGAGCGACCTTGTTTACCCTAATCAGAGCAAAGCTCTGTTCAAATTCCGAGGCGGGAGATGAAGCAACACTTCATCTTCCCCCAATCAGAGCAAAGCTCTGCTTTGAAAATTTAAACTTTAATAAATGAAGCAACGCTTCAGGTTCTTTGCGCTGGGCGCAACGCGCCACGTGTCTGGCGCAGACGCATCAGCGCAGCGCCCAAGAAGACGCGCCCAATCAGAGCAAAGCTCTATTTTAAGAAAGCAACGCTTCAGTTGCGCTAGTGCTGCGCTGCGCGACACGTGTCAGCGCAGATGCGCTAGCGCAGTTGCGCTAGTGCTGCGCTGCGCGACACGTGTCAGCGCAGTTGCGCTGCGCTGTGCGCTGCGCGACACGCGTCAGCGCAGTCGCGCTGCGCTTTGCGCTGCGCGACACGTGTCAGCGCAGATGCGTCAGCGCAGTCGCGCTGCGCTGTGCGCTGCGCGACACGTGTCACGCGCTGGGGCATCTGCGCCAAACAGAATTAAATTTCTAAGAAATCTTTTCTGCTCTTGTTAAAACAAGAAGATTTTCTTCTGCAAAGCAGAAGCTCTTGGATCAAAGATCCAACGGTGGGGAAAATTCCCCGAATCACTCAGAGAAAGATCTCTTTAACAGATTTAACTAATTTATGGGCACTATAAAAAGGACCCTGGGCCTCAATTCAAAAGTATCAACATTTCTTAAAAAAAAGGTCAAGAGCTTAAAACAGAGAGAACTCTGAGAAAATTCCAAGAAAAAGGTAAAGAACCTTCATAAAATAGAAAAAGAAATTTCTTCTAATAGATCATTGATCTAAAAACAAGATCAATGATCTTTACATAAAAAACAGTGCTTTGTACTTCTTATAAACCTCTGGTTCTTTAAAACAAGAAAACAATAAAATAAAAAAATAGCGCTTTGCACTTTTATGAACCTATGAACCTCTGGTTCTTGAAACAAAAAAGAAAAAAATTATTTTTCTTTGATCTAAATTTAGATCAAGAAATTAAACAGTGTTTTGCACTTCTGTTCTTGAATCTAAAAGATTCTTAGTGCTCTGCACTTGCAAACTTGGCTGTTGCGCTCTTAAGAGGGCGCCACGTGTCAGCTATAGAACCACTTGCGCTACGCGCTCTTGAAATAGAGCTTTACTCTTTGGAATTGGCGCAACTCACCAGAACGCGCTACATGTCAGCAGCGCAACAGCGCAGCGCACTGCGCTAGTGCGCTTGCGTTCACCAGAGCGTGACACGTGTCATCACCATACGAGTTTGCGCTCAATACTTAGCGCAAAGCGCCTGATAAGCCACGTGGGGCACTGTCAGAGTATTTAATGCTCTGCATTATTAAAGAAAAGGGACAGAGCCCAATTAAAAGGCCTAACAGGCCTGATAAAAATGCTATGCATTTTAAAAAGGGGGGAGGGCAAAGCCCAAACAAAAAATAGATGCTCTGCATCATTTATAAAAAGGCAAAGCCCAATCAAAATAAGAATAATGCAGTGCATTACTAAAAAGGGGAGTAAAGCCCTAGCACAGGCCAAAGACAAAAAAATATTGAAACTAGACTTAGCCCAATTTTGGCCATAAGTCCTTAAATTAAATTGGCTGAGCAAGATCGCTCTCTTAAATCTATTTATATCCGGTTCGAGGGTACATCTCCGAGCTCTTCTGACACCTATCATTGTAATCCTTCAACGACGTCAGAGAGGTGACGGGTCCCGACGACCACATACATGAATATGGACTGCGGGGTCCTTGAACTCGTGGACCGGAACGTCTTTAAACTAATATTGGACCGGAACATCCTTAAACTAATATCGGACCGAGACGTCCTTAAACTAATATCAGACCGGAACGTCTTTAAACTTATATTGGACCGGAACGTCTTTAAACTAATATTGGACCGGAACGTCCTTAAACTAATATCGGACCGAGACGTCCTTAAACTAATATCGGACCGGAACGTCCTTAAACTAATATCGGACCACCACGTCCCTAAACTGGAATATGGACCACCACGTCCCTAAACTGGCGATAGACCACCACGTCCCTAAACTAGAAAATGGACCACTACGTCCTTAAACTGGAACAATAGAGCCTCCAAATGCTCTTTTGCCGGATCTAAACGGTCCCGTTTAAGTTGATCTTAGCCCCAGACACGGCTAACGTATCCTTACATATTTAAATGAATGATAAAACCCCAAATCAACTTTGGTTCAAGGGTACATCTCTGAACTCCTCTGACACCTGTCGTTGTAATCCTTCAACGACGTCAGAGAGGTGACGAGTCCCGACGGCCAGATATTAAATCGATCATCACGTCAAGTTGATCTTAGTCCAAAAGAGGACTAACGTATCCTTGACGAACGTTTAAGTTGATCTTAGCCGCAACGCGACTAATGCATCCTTAAACTAAAAACACCAAATCCAAATCTAAGTAAATACGGATTTGGACTAATCCACGTCCTACGGGCGACGGCATTACTCAGTCTCCATATACAATCCACGGGCAACCACAAACAAAACAAACACACACGACACGAAGTGAAATTCTGAAGAAGGAGAAAGTTGTTACCGCGATGCGGTAGCGTAATTAACTGCAGGGGCTTGCGCCTGCAGGGAAGAGCGTCCCCACAATCAAAAACCCCTCACCCTGAGGGGGAATCTGACGAAGTCTGCTACATCGGCCGCATCCGTCTAAACCTCCGATACACGGTGCCATAAATCAACTTGGCATCTTCGGAGAGGTAGACGGATAAAACCACATAGCATCTGTCCCGAATCTCAGGCAAGACGCAAAGTCTGCGCCGCCATTCGGAGGGAAACAGACCTGTTCGCTGACGACATTCTATTTCTTTCTTCTTTGAATGTCGTCAGGTGCTTTGGACCCAGCAGAGATCGAGCCCACCGGTGAAGACTTGGAGCAGTTTCACGAAGACCCCGAGCTCTAGATATTGTACCTTGTTCTTTTCAGTATTTTCATTTCCTGTTATGCCACTGTTTAGGCATCGCTTTCCATTTCAGTTGTATTTACTTTTCATGCATTGTACAAAAGAATGTTATTAATAAAGTTGCTGTTATTTCTATATCTCTTGTCTCTTGTGATTTACTTTTATATTGCTTAGATACGCTTAGCGTATGTACTTCTGAGTATATACGTAGCGGGCCTCGTCGCGTCCCCTTCGCCGTACACTGGGAAGCGGGGCGTGACAGGTTTTGTTGGTGGCCTATGCAGGTCAGAGCTGTATGAATCCCTATCATGCAGTTCTGGTCTGCGTGAACAACCTAAGCAATATAACACAAGAACCAGCAACTAAAACATTCTTTACAATTCATGTTTCTTGAATCTTATAAATTTATATTCCTTGAATCTTATCATTTCATGTATTTGAATCTGTCCTAACCCAAATTTTTCTTCAAGGTTATGGATTCCCCGAACAACACCAGCACCAACGTCAACAACACCCCTCCAGCACTACCTCTCGCACCAGCTGTTCCTGCACCACCCACTAAGCAAACAATGCTATTTGAGGCGATTCGCAGCCTTCTTGAGGGACAACAACAACTTCTGAACCGACCTGAGACCGACGCACCGGGAGTAAAGCAATTCAGGGCCTTACATCCAAAGCAGTTCTCTGGAAAAGGAAGTCCTCTTGAAGCGGAAGAATGGGCACAAGGCATCGAAGACGATCTGGCAGCAGCTCAAGTGCCAGACATCGCTTGGGTCCGTGTAGAAAAACTACAGCTCACGGATAATGCTCGCAACTGGTGGAAGGCGGAAGAAAGCCGTCTGGTACAGCCGATTGAATGGAAGACTTTTCGCGAGAAGTTCGACGCGAAATACTGTCCTGTGACTGCCAGGTTTGCAATGGAGCAGCAATTCATTCATCTACAGCAAGGATCAATGTGGGACAAATCGGTAGATGAATACGACGTTGAATTCACCATGTTAGGCCGATTCGCAGCACACTTGATACCGACAGACGAGATCAGAGCCCGTCGCTTTCAACAAGGACTGGACACGGAGATTCAGGCTGCCCTAGCCACGGGAAAATTTCTGACTCATGAAGATGCTCTGGAAGCTGCCCGCAGCTATGAAGCAGTGATAAAGGCAAGGGGCAGACCTCAGTCTGCAGGAGTGAAACGTCCTGCCACTCAAATGGCAGGAGGGGCCTCTTCAAGGCCAGCTGTTGAACTCAGAAGACTGGAAGAAGTTAAGGATCGGTCAACACCCGATTTTTGCTTTTATTGCAAGAGGGAAGGACACTTGTGGAAGGACTGTAGGCGCGCAAAAGGCCTATACTTAGTTTGTGGCGCGTCCAATCACGGAATTGGAAACTGTCCTTATAGACGCAACTCGGCACACACACCCGCCAACTACCCGCAGCAGCCAGCTATCCAAGCTCCTGCAACTCGTCCTGCACTCCCAGCACCACCTCCACGTAGATTCCCTGCTCAGCCAAATCGCCAATTCCATCAGGCACTGAGAAACATGCCTCGAGTACAGGGGAATATGCCTCCAGCTAGGAGGAACGTGCCACGGCGACAAGGTTTCACCTTAGCAGCCATAGAATCTGAAACTGTGAACCAAGGTAACCCAGGTAACTCTCTCACAACTTTGACCAAAACTTCTTTACAATCTTTAATTATGTCACCAAACTGTTACACTTTCCTTTTACAAATTTCGAGGACGAAATTTTTATAAGGAGGGTAGAATGTAACAATCCTATTTTTCTACACCAAATTTTTTCAAATATTTTTTTAAAATCCACAAAGGGGTATTTTAGCATGAGCACAAGATATAGGTAATTATTTTGTTTTTAATTACAAACTACAAGAATATAATAACTCCATTTTTAGTGTACAAGAATTTACTTTAAATTTAATGTATACAAGGAGCATTTATTCTTGCTGCTATCATTTTAAATAATTAAATACCATAATAATTACAAGAAGGAGCTTGTAGCTCATTGGTAATACCTTGCACTGCTGAACCAAGCCACCAGAGTTCGAATCCCATGCCCCCACATTATTTTTTATATTGTTTTGTTTTAAATTTTTGGAAAGTCAATAGTCAAACAGCCATAACTCTCAAAATTTATACTGAACCCAAAAAGTTAGATAAACCAAAATTCCCCCCAAGTGAAGACCCACCCGATGGTACTCCGACTCGGCCCGACTCGGGCCGGCGCCGCCTGCCGGACGGCCGAGTCGTCAACACGGAATTTTTCCGTGTTGACTTGGTCATACCCCCTGCATACTTTATTTTTTTTTGATCGGTTACCAGATTTCCAATAACTCACTTTTATTCCAAAATTTAATGATTTTTAATGTTTTTTTATTATATATTTTTATATTTTTTAATTAAAACCCTAACCCTAGCCTAGCTCTATATAAACACCCCTACTCTCTACCCTTTCACCCTACATTCCTAAATCCACTCTCCTAAAATCTCCAGAGAACTCGGTACATTAGAAAACGAGCGAAAGGCGAAGCGCTGCCGAAATCGACGACGAATTCCGGCGATCGTACTAGGACTCTTCACGACGATTCGACGCCCGGCAAACTCTCTACCTCCCTCTCACTCTCTAACGTGTCCAAAACCCGTAAGTCCCCCTCTTTCTATCTTCCTTTTCTTTTAAGAAAAATACGACTTTTTAAAACCCGACGGAAATCGGAACAAACCGATTTCCGATTCGGTTTTCTATCAAAACTCACTTGTCACAAATTACATAATGCTTAAACATATTCATGTTGACTATTAATCACTTAAAAATCAATTTGGATAAAGTTTTTCACATAAAATGATAACGTTTCCATTTATCGTATTTCTTTCACTTAAATACCACAATATTTAGTATCACATTTAACCCTTAACAATTGCTATACCTTAACGTAGATCACGAGGTAATGACCTACCTCCACACACACGCAAATACAACCCTAATTGATATCATCAAAACTTAGAATACGAAAATACTAGACTTTACATTAAAATACCTTTTTCTTTATAAACTTTTCTAAAAGTTCTAAGTTGTTTACAATTTTAATACAAAATCTTTTAATAGGAAAATACGATATGTCATGGACATCGATCGTTTATCTAAACTGACTTTGTGGTGTCTAGGCTAGGCAAGTGAGCTTGGGTAACTTTAAAAGGCCCGCCTCACGATTCGTGAGCGGATCCCTCCCTCTTCACTTGTACTTACCTGGCCGCAATTGGCGGTGAAGAGGCGATTTGAGGCTTCTAATGACTTGTCGTTTAGACCTTTAGAAATAGGCTAGTTGGCTTAGGAAACCCTAGAAACTAAAATACGGAAATTTACACCTTTTTACAAATAAATACCTTATCTTTATAAAACCGTTTTCTAAATGATTAGTATTTATAAAAATATTTGCAAAGCGCCACTACAACCCATATTTGGGGAACCCGTTAGGGATTGTTCGGTTTATCGTGCACCCTCAGGCTTAGTAGTGCGAGATTCAGACCTCCGCAAGGAGCATTCGCTCTCGAAAGGTTTAAAATACGACATTTAAGAAAAATGAGATTTTTGGAATATAAAATATTTATTAAAAATTATTTTTGTATAAACATATGTATATTTAACATTTAAACACCTATATTTTTATAAGATAAAGTTTTCACCTTTTTCTAAAAATTATAAGATTAAAAGTTACATTAAAATACCATGAATTTTCAAATAAATCAATATTATAATTTAATACTTTTATTAGGATATATTCACTAGAATAACACAAATAAAATTTACACTCATTATAACAATAAAGACAAATAATAAATACTTGGGGTGTATCTTGAAAACTATGCAAAAGTATTTTTACATAAAACCCTCTCAAGTTTTATAATTTACAATAAGGACCCTAACAATTATAGAACTTCAAATTACTTTTCTTTTAGTCTGACTCGGGTTTGAGTCTGACTATTTCTGACTTGAATATGATTCAAGTCATTCTATATTCGTTAATATTCCAACTCAATATGAACACATGAATTCCAGAATCCAGTTATCAATCTATATTCTTTAATTTTCCAACTCAATATGAATACATGAATCCCAGAATCCTGTTAACAACCATTACAACTTGACTGAATCAAACCATGGATATACATCCATTATTCCATTATTCCATTTACCTGATTATGCAGTTACAACATGTTTACTGATATCATGGTTTTGATCAGTCATCCAACTTATACAATACGATACTACAATACAATCATAATACTACGGGGTTTAAGGGGTAGACTGGTACGGAATATGTTAAAGGTGGCACGAGGTGGTCATTTAAGACGTAATTACATCCATGCCGTTGTTCCGTGGTATTATCGACGGAGCCTTGTACTACAGGTTACCAAGGTCCCCGGTGTAAGTGGGACTCCCCTCGTATACACTGGCATCTTCTGTACCAGGCTACAAACAACAACGTTATTACAATATTATAATACAACATTAAAAGCTCTCTCTCTCTCTCTTTCTTACTTTCTGTCTATTTCTCCCTTATCTTTGGGACTTACCGAGCGACCTGTTCGCTGACGACATTCTATTTCTTTCTTCTTTGAATGTCGTCAGGTGCTTTAGACCCAGCAGAGATCGAGCCCACCGGTGAAGACTTGGAGCAGTTTCACGAAGATCCCGAGCTCTAGATATGGTACCTTGTTCTTTTCAGTATTTTCATTTCCTGTTATGCCACTGTTTAGGCATCGCTTTACATTTCAGTTGTATTTACTTTTCATGCATTGTACAAAAGAATGTTATTAATAAAGTTGCTGTTATTTCTATATCTCTTGTCTCTTGTGATTTACTTTTATATTGCTTAGATACGCTTAGCGAATGTACTTCTGAGTATATACGTAGCGGGCCTCGTCGCGTCCCCTTCGCCGTACACTGGGAAGCGGGACGTGACAACTAGGGTCCTTATTGTAATTTAGTATAACTTGATAATTTAGTATAACTTGAGGGGGTTTTATGTAAAAATAGGTTGTTATAATTTTCAAAATACACCTCAAGCATTTAATTATCGTCTTTAGGGTTTTCATAGATGTATATTTTTTATACAAGTGAAATTTCCAGTGAGTAAAATCTAACTTCATAATATATGGTATTTTATTGAAATATTGGAATTGTGTTGTGTTTGGATGATATTTTCATGTAATAGTGATTCCTTTGATTTAGAAAACTTGGAATATTTATATAATTAAAATAGATATTTTGATAATAGATATATATATATATATTTATTGAAAACAATTTATTTATTTTCTTGTAGAAATCTCATTTTCTAAAGAAAAAATGTATAAAAATTCCATCGAGATCGAATGCTCCTTGCGGAGGTCTGCATCTCGCTCTACTAGACCCGAGGATGTGCGATAATCCGCACCATCCCGAACGGGATCCCCAAAAGTGGGTTGTAGAGACGTAATTGCAAGGAAGTGTTTAATACATCTTTTTAAAGAAAATGTTTTATAAGTTGATGGTATTTATTTGTAAATCGTGTTATCCCATGAAAATATTCCCAAAACTTCATCGTGCTATATCAAAGATGTGTGTTGTGATGAGGTAGGTCATTAACTCGTGAACTATCTAAAGGTAATATTTTGTTTATGTCGAAAACTAAAGTATGTGGTATTTTACTGTAAAATTGAGATAAAAATTGCAATATAAATTCTTTTGATGTGAAACTTGTTTAATATGTTTGTTAATGTTTATTGAACATGATATGAAAGTTTGGTATTTTCTTGTTTAAGAAAAATAGGATTTTTAAAGAAAAACCGAATCGGAAGTCGGATTAACTCCGCTTCCGTCGGGTTTTAGTATTTAAGATTTTTAGAATAGAGAAAGAGAGAGGAAGATGGGACTTACTGACTTCAATGAGAGGGAAGAGGTAGAAGAAGGATTGGGAAGCGTCGGGACGTCGTTTCGTTGCCGGAATCTTCTCGGAATTTCATCGGAGCTTCACCCTTCGCTAACTCCACTTGTACACAAAAAGGATTTGAAAGTTTTTGAGAGTTTTGGCAGGGAATTGTGAGTGAGAATGTGTGAAATGGGATGTGGTATTTATAGGAAAAACTAGGGTTTGGTGTATTGAATGGGTGAATTAAAATTTGTATTAAAAATGGATTAAATGGGTGATTCAATGTTCTCTGGAAAAATTCAGGGAAAACAAACAGTATGAGAGGAGTGAGATAGCTGAAGAGGTGCAGGGGTGAAGAGATCAAAGCAATCCCGATGGTTTTGATCGGCGGTACTGGCCAAATCATTGCTTTCGCCGGGTCTTTACCGACGGGGAGGGGGGGAGGATAGGGTTTAGGCCACATGTTTGTGTCGCTTGGTTTACTCTCGTGCACATGTTTGATTAATCAATGTCTTTTCAGTTTACGTGTTGTGCATGTGTAGACCCTTGGGCTTCTAAAAGATTAAAAGAAATTAAAATAAAAAGAATGTGTGGCTGATGAGATTTGAACTCGGGTGTTATGTCTCAACAGTGCAAGGTCTTACCAATGAGCTACAAGCTCCTTCTAACTGTTCAAAAGCAAAATAAACTTATAACTCGTGCTCAGGCTTAAGTGTCTCTTTCTGTAATTTGAAAAAAAATTCGTACAGAAAATTAGGGTTGTTATATTTTTTGTCCATAGGGGCTTCATGATATGTAGATCAAGATGACCGGTTTGAATCGGTGAAATACATGGAGGTATGTGTGTGTTTTGGGGGCGACGGCTCATACCCCTTTACCTATATATATATGGGATTAAGGGTCCTTAGGCTAAGCTCGGGAACTTTTTCTGAGCCCGCTGCCCACCCCCTTACTAACCCTCCCCCCTCCGATTGTTGCCCCCCGGCCTTCGATCGCCACTGCCCCACACAACCGCAACCCCTCCATCGCCACTGCCCCATCATCAATGGCATCATCACCACAACCATCATCACCACAACCACCACAGCCATCACCCACCATCATCATCAACACCTCTCACCAAACCCAAACCCCCATCCCATGCTCATCCCTTCCCCTCAACCTCCTTCGGCGCGGCAATGACGGCGTGGGTGGCGCGACGGCGACGGCGAGGACAACGACAACTCAATTAGATTTTTTTAGTTTAGGGTTTCAGAATTGGATTGTAGGTAACGGCGTCGACGGTGGCGGTGGATCGCGAGAGGTGGGTCAAAGTGGAGCAGTAGGTAGTAGTGGTGATGATGATTGTCATGTCCCTATCCCAGAATACAGGTAATAGTGGACCCACGACAAATACGGGGTATAGTATGCAACGAGCAGCTTAAAAATTAATCTAAAAAAATACAACTAACACAGGTGAATAGTTGTATAGATTCGAATATCAAATATCACATGCTAAAAAACAATAAGATTGAATTGATAAACATGAAAGATAAAAGATACCAAAATTCAAATGGACAGATGGATACCCGGTAATCTATCTTTGATTTACTTTGAAGAAAATCATAATCTGTACTTCTGAAACGTCAGCTGTCTGATCTCCAATATCTTGACATGGAAGCCCTGGGTCGTCAGAAAGCGACCTAGAAAGTGGTAAAATGAAGGAACTCGTGCACAGGTGTGCGTGTATACAGAAATATAATGTAAAATAAAAATATATGGATGTCAGGATGAATCAGGACATGGTTAGGAGAGTATTGTGGAAATGGACGGTAAGATACTCATATTTTAGGGTATCTCATGACTAGCTGGCATGCTCATGTCAGGTATAATCAGTATCCAGAAAATCAGTATCTAGTATTCAATATCCAGGAAATCATTATTCAATAACAAGTATTTAGTATCCTGGAAATCATTATTTAGTAACCAGTATTCAGTATCCAGGAAACATGATAACAATGGGCGTAGTGTGGATATTATCCAAGTGTACGAGTATCCTTATTTTCCATTCATGAATAAACCACTAATCAAGTTAACAGAAAGATCATGTCGGTAATAAATATCAATGTACAGTAATAAACCAGTATCAAGGCATTAACAAGTAATATGAAATCGCACTTTCCAAGTACCATTATGTATCCAGTGATAGTCTGAGGGTTTCATTATTCACAAACAATGAATGTTAATTAATAATATGGATTTTTAGTGTCAATATAACATGAACATGAACGAACTCGTATATATCCCGGTACTATCCCATACCAGTACCTGAGTATAAGTAGTCGCTCATGTTAAGCTTAAACAGTTCATTATTTAGTTTGATATTAAAGTTATTATTGTTTTATTTAATTTGTGAACATGAACTGTCTCGTATATACCCTGATACCGTTGTTGGGGTAAAAATTTACACCCCGGTTGACCGAGTCAAAGTCAAGGTCAACCCCCAAGCTAGGTGGGCCGAAGCCCAGGTCAAGCGGGCCCATGCCCAAGTCAAGCCCACGGCCAGCCTCCCCATGGCAACGACAAAGTCATGTAATGAATAATTATTATGTAATTTTTTATACATGAATGTATGTAAAACGGGCATAAAGCCAATATTTTGTAAGCCCATGGCTTATGTGCAAAAAGAAATGGCACATGAGCCATGGGATAGGCAAAATGCCATTTTTGTGAAGCCCAAGGGGCTATGTGTAAAATGTATGGCCTATAAAGGCAAAGATAATGAAATATCCCAACAACTTTTTCTCTCTCTAAAAAAAAAAAGTTTCCAGATCTGAGATCTATTCTTCTTCTTCAAGGTTCCAAAACCTTCTTCTTTCTCTTGAATTAAATCAAGAGTTTTACTCTTCTTTTTATAAAACAAATTAGTTTTTCACCACAAAACCCACAAAGGGGAACTTGGATCTGTCATCAGATCTTAAAAAGGAGAGATTTTGAGATTTCACATCTCTTGATCTTCAAGATCCAGCAAGCAACAGGAGGAAGAAGAAGAACCACTTCAATTAAACCCAAAACACATTCAGGAGCCCGCCTCCTCTCTGATTTCTCTTTTGAGAAATCTTTTTTCAGGCTAAAAGCCTCTTGTCCTCTCCGGCGCGCAGCGCAAGTGCGCAAAACGCCCACGTGCCGACACGTGGCGCGCGCGCTTGCGCTCCAGCGCGCAGCGCAAGTGCGCAAAGCGCCCGCGTGGCGCGCGCGCTTGCGCACCTGCGCGCTTGCGTAAGTGCGCAAAACGCCCGCGTGCCGACACGTGGCGCGCGCGCTTGCGCTCCAGCGCACATTGCGCAAAGCGCCCACGTGCAGACACGTGGCGCGCGCGCGCTTGCGCATCTGCGCGCAACGCGCATTGCGCAAAGCGCCCACGTGCCGACACGTGGCGCGCTTGCGCCTGAGCGCACAGCACCTAAGCGCACAGCGCTCAAGGCGCTGGCCCCCACGCATCCCTTGGATGCCTTTTCCCCCTCTTTTTATGTACATACATATACATATACATATGTATACAAATTCACACATATACATACTCCGCCACATTCTCCCCCTCCAAAAAATTTTCGGGCCGGGGCGCTGCCCCGAACCCTGCAAGGGGGCCGCTAGCCCCCTTGACCCCCAGCCCGCTATCCGGGTAGCGGGACCCCCGTAAAAACTCTGCGTGGCTCCCGATATATCCAAAAACCCCTTTCAAAACAAAACACACGCACACTGCACATTGAGTTCGCATGACCAATTTAACCCGTTAATCGGAGGTTCCCTCGCCCCAAAGGCGAGAGGTAATTAACGACAGCTTAGTCCGCGGCTGCCGGAGATTCGGATCCCCACAATCATTAAACCCCGGCCTACCCTAGGCAGGGGGAATCTGTAGTACGCCTGACAAGCGCTCGCGTATTCCCATCTCACTGGGGTGACGAAAAACACCCTACAACCGTCCCATACCGGCACCCGAGTATACGTAGTAGCTCACGTCAAGTTTTTAAACAGCTTGTTCTTATGTTTGTGAAAGTTTCTGATAGCCAACGAATAACAATGGAAAGCGTCCCGTGCATACTCGGGACCATGGCCCCTGACCCTTTGAGCTGAACCCAGGATGTACCGTTAGGCGCACGTGGAATAGGAATAGGTATTACAGCTCGCTAAACTTTAAAAATATTTCCATGGAGTAGAACAATATTGGATGGTAGCAAACTATCCGAACCACCATGGATGGCCCTAATTGGCACGGGCTGTAATAATAACTAGAATGGACGGTAGTTCAGCAACTACCCGAACCCCCATGATTGGGCCTTAACTTGTGGTACCATAATAAAGTTTTCCAAAGTTATTAACCGAGTATACCAAGTCCTTTCCCCACCCCTGGTTATATAAGTTTTATTTATAGAATTCAATAGGTTAAAACATGATTTCATATCAATGTCAATACTTGGAAATTAATTAGGAATTGTATCAGTAATTAGATCGATGTTCAGGTAACTGCATCATGTCATATAACAGGTATAAAAATATAAATCATATCAAATCAAGCCGGTGGCAAGTCAGGTACAAATATCATGTACATGGATCATATTAAATCAAATCACCAGTCTCTGGGTGTATAGCAGTCACATGATATGATACGAATGCAATCAAATATGCTACGCGTAAAGCATAGGCAGCCGGTGTCATTCAGTTTGTAAAATTCACAGTAATTTATACGTGCAAAATCAGGAGAAACAATATAAAACTCATTAAAAGTAAACTTATTTATCTAAACAGTAAAATTGATTTCAACTCAATCGTATTACTAGTTAGAGATATATGATCGTCTTAAAACAAAAGTTTACTGTTGGAATTCCAGTTTCAGAACTGGAAGTCTAACTTAGAACACCCTTCGCCATTACTTATGTTCTGAATTAGGTGTCGCTAAAGTTCAATAAAATCTATATTTATCAGTTAAATTTTCAACGCAAAATATGGATCAGTAATATCCGTTATATACAGAGAGTGATGTTATGTTTAAGTTCAATACGTAAAAATTTGTCACTACAGAATCAATCGGACATGTTAACAACTAAAAATACTTTTAAAATAACGAACGAAATTTAAATTACATGAAACCAACACTATCAGTTAGCTAACTCGATTATCTACGTAACTATATGGGTTCCCACAGAATATGAAATTCCTACAGTGAGATATGCATGTTTCAAATCAGGCTTCGACTGGAAGTATTGCTCTGAACTGCAGTCCAGAACAATATTTTTCTCCAGTTTTCGTTATTGTAACATGGTAATATTCAGTAGAAACCTATATAGGTTTATAGGCTATTTAATTGGATTCGATACGAGTCCTGAAACGTTACATTCCGATGTGTATTTAATCTAATATCAGCTTTTCAAGACGACATGTACAGTAAATTCCACATTTGATCTAAACCTTATGCTTTTATAATTATCCTAAATTTTCATATACATCAAGTATAAACTTATCAAAGTTCGGATCTTTACTCAAATTTGAGGATAAAGGGATGATCCATGCTTATAGTAGGAGGCCTTTAGGTTTAATTAAGTTCTCTTACTGGAGAAATATTGGAATAGAGGCCAAATTTTATGATGAGAGTTCATGTTTTTGGTGTAGGGTTAGTATTGGTGTATGTGTGTGTGTGAGTTGATTAGGGTTACTCTAATTCATTTATTTCTAATATGATATGAGAACTATATAATGAGTTAAACAAACAATCACCCAAACTCTTTCGTGTTAACATTATACAAATCATTTAGGAAAAACAAGTAAGAAAATTTATAGCAAGAATTTAATTATATAAACTAAAAATCATTAAAGTGAAATACACTTGCATAAAACTTGAAGTTTAAAAGGACTTAGAGCACTTGTCTTCATCTACAAATATCTTCACTTTTCCTCATGATAAATTTTTGTAAAACTTAGTTTTAAAAAAGAGAAGAAAGAGGAAGGAGAAATAGTTTTTTGAAGAAGAATAAAGAAGAAACGAGGAAAGGAGAAGAAATGGGGAGGAAGAGGCTGAATGGAGAAGGAAAAATTAATTAAGAAGTTACTTGGAGAATAAGTAAAAGAAAAGAAAAGAATTTAGAAGAGAATTCTAGGATGTGGGTATTTTGCATTTTAACCCTTCAAATTTTCAATATTTACACGTATCTCCCAAAGCTTTGCATAAATAAATCTTTTTGACAAAAATATATAAAATAAATTTACATTTATAATTCAAGTATTATATTAGTTTCAAATTTTCAAAATTCCATAATTATTCATAAATGCAAATACATGTATTTTTAATTTCAAGAAAATTTCATATTTTCAAATGCAAATACGAGTACAAAATTTTTAAGAAATACCAATACATGTATTTCAGGATATGGGGGTTACAATGAGGATGGTGGGTGATGGCGGTGGTGGTGTGGTGATGATGATGGTGATGGTGGTGTGGGGCGGCGGCGATCGGAGGCTGGGGACGGAGATGGGTCGCGGTGGAACAGTAGGTGATGGTGGTGGTGGTGGTGATGAAGATGGTGATGGTTATAGTGATGATGACGGTGATGATGGGGCAGCGGCGGTGGAAGGGTTGCAGTGGTGTGGGGCAACGGCGATAGGAGACCGGGGGCAACAATTGGAGGCGGGAGGAAGGGTTAGCGAGATGGAGATGGGCAGCGGGCTTAGGAAAAGTTCCTGAGCATAGCCTTAGGACCCTTAATCCCAATTATATATATATATATATATATATATATATATAGAGAGAGAGAGAGAGAGAGAGGTGATGCTAATTTACTTTCAAGTTGCGCTTGGTACATGGAATGGAAGATTAACGGAAATTCTTGCATTCCCGGGAATGGGATGACCGGGTATCTAATTCTAAGGAATCTTGTATTAACATGCTTGGTATACTTTAATTATTCCCGGTAATATATGTATGTGCAACTGTCAACTGGCGGGGAGGTTGGGGAGGATCGGTGGATGGCAGACAGTCGGCGACGAACTACGATCGGCCCACAGCAAACGTCCAATCGGCGGTGGGCCGGTCGGTGAACAATCGGCGGTGAATGGCCGATCAACGGTGGGCCGGCTGGTGGACGACCGATGATGGGCTGCGGGGTCGTCCGTCCGGCAGATGGCAATAGAGGCCGGCGGCTGATGGTCATTCCTTTTTTCATGTTAGGCGGGAATATTTCGTTGTAATTTAAGATAGACACATGTTTTGGAGGATAGAATTACCATGAAATGGGGTCATTTGATTACCATGGTAATCCTATATTCCTGCGAATACCGTTTACATCTAAACGAGCATGGTAATATTTCATGGTAATCTAGAATTATCATCTAGATTACCTCCTACCAAGCGCATCCTCAAGGCATAACCAGCTTAATTATGCCATGCGAATAATTGCTCCATTTACCCTTTATGTATGGATAAAGTAGGGATAATTTTTGTCATTTTCAAGGAGAGAAAGCAGAAGATCTTGTCTTTCTCCTTATATTAATCAATTGCTTCATTAATTACAATATTCTCTCTCTTCTTGAAAAATGATAATAACTATCCCTGCTCTATCTTGAATGAAAGGCAAATAAAGTAATTATCCAACAGAGCATAACTAAGTTGGTTATGCCCTGAAAGTAAATTTACCTTACCTTACCACACACACATATACATACTGGTCTTTTTCACATACCATGTATATAAAGAATTGATAATGTCATTACAATTTATAAACAAAATTGATAATTTCTTATATTTCATTAGCATACACACATTGTTTTTAAAGGATTTCTTTCTATTTTTAGAAAAAATAGTTGTATGGTTTATATAGATTTGTTAATATGTTTATATAAAATTAAAATTATCCTAAATATTAGTTTTGACGATAGTAGAAAATACAACAGAAAAAATTATATATTTTTTTAACTTATTAAATTTTTAAAACTTAAAAAGTCCTATGAAAAACCATTAAAACCAATATTATTTTAACTAATTCATTAAAAAGCTTTATCAAATATTTGTCATAATTAATTTAGAAAATAAAAATGTTATTATTGAATATTGTTATATCCTAATTACCAAAAATTTTAACAAATTTGCTTATAAGAGTGGTATAAATAGATAATGATAAGAGTTTGATTAAAAGTAACCCCTGTTTACAAAAATACTGGTTTATGTTTTGGATGAAAATTTTAATAAGAAGTTACATGAGATATCTAATCAATGATTTGAGAAAGAATTATAATATATGAAGATTAAAGAGAGTTTTTATAATAAAAGGGAATTTAATAAGGGATATAAAAAATACCTAAATAACTCAATTTATATTTTAATAAACTAATCTATAAAAATAAAGTTTGATTTTTAATTTTAAATCGAAGTAGTTGATATGATAGAGTACATATGATTATTTCAAATGGAGCGCAACAGTTATTTTTTTTAAAAATAATATTAACTGAAATAAGAAATTAGTTCAGAAGGAGTTGAACTATTCTACTTCTAAAAAGATAGTTTGATCTTGTAGTGGAAAATATGCGATGATGTCATCACCATTATTGTGGGATTTTATCACTAACAACCTATATACATCCACCGTTAAATTACAAATCCAATGGTAAAACACATGTGAGTAAGAGATTCCCTATCCTTCTAGAAATATGATAGTCCAACTCTTAGTTAAAATATAAGACAGACCAAAAATTTCATCAATATGCTGATAAGAGTAAGTATATGGATGGATAGATAGATATAGATAGGTAGATAATTATAATAGTTTGATAGAAAATAATATTAGTCAAAATAAAATCAAGTTAACTTTTGGATGAAAATTTTTATAAGGTGAAATATGAAATATCTAATAGATTTGAGAGAGAATTATAAAATACGAAAATTAAAGAGAGAATTTTCAAATAAGACAGAACTTTATGAGTGATAAAAAACCTAAATAAATATATCAACTAACTCAATTTATATTTTAATAAATTTCTCTACAAAAATAAAGATATGATAGGTTGCACATAATTATTTTAAAATATACCGTGGACTTTTTTTTAAAAAATATTTTTATAAGAGATAAAATTAGTTAAGATATGACGAACCAAAAATTGCATCAATTTGCTTATAAGAGTATCTCTCTCTCACTCTCTCTCTCTCTATATATATATGGAATGATCCATTGCAAACCGGTTTGTGTTTTTTAAAAACGGAAACTCCTGATCTACGACATATTTTAACGATCTAATCTGTTCAAGATGATCACCCTACTCTTAAATATACGTGTATGAAAATCAAAGGATTTAAAGACCTCCAGCATATATATATATATATATATATATATATATATATATATATATATATATATATATATGCAAACCGGTCTGCGGTTTTTAAACACAGAAACTCCCGGTCTACGACATATTTGAACGATTCGATCCGCTCAAGTTGATCATCCTCCCCTCAAATATACGTTTATGAAAAATCAAAGGATTTTAAAACCTCCAACCTTATGCATCGTGGGTGAAAAAATGAATTTCTTTCAATAATACTGTCACGACCCGAAGTTCGACTTATGACCGACACTTAATCACGTAACGTCTACAGGCGTAACGCGACTAAATAAGCCGAAACCCAGAAATCAAAACCATTAAAAGGAGTGAGTGTTGAAACATTTGTTTAAAAACATTTAGGAAAACCTTAAGTAGTTTAGTAATATTCTTTAAAGTTCAAGTTATTTTCTTAAAAATTTTGGCAGCATTTCCTTTGTAAAACTAACCCCGAAATCGGGTACAAGACGTGATATGAGTAAAATGATAACAATATAATAAAGCATCCCAAACGGGAGCAATCACGCCCAACGGCGGAAACAATCACCACAAGAGTAATATACGACGCCGTAGCGAAGAAATGAGCAATAAATGGAAAAACAACACAAATGATAAAAACTGCATAAATAAAATCGGCTCACACGAGCTCAACACCAAAATACAAATAATATACATCATCGTCCTCACACTGGTCTCTAAGTAAAATACATATAAAGGTGGATGGAGAATACTAGATACAAAAGTATGTACAATGGAAAATAACCGGATACCACAACCCACCTAACAGCAAAACAGCTCACGCACCAACTGCAGTGGTATCCATAGCCAAAAGAGACAAGAAGGCAGCCTGCCACGACTACTCTGAAGGGCAACCTGCAAACACTGTGGCACAACGGGGGTGAGTTGCCAACTCATGAATAGAGATAACATATAAAAATAATCACGAGTATGCACGTACTACG
This sequence comes from Agapanthus africanus, assembly GCA_030015575.1. NCBI lineage: Eukaryota > Viridiplantae > Streptophyta > Magnoliopsida > Asparagales > Amaryllidaceae > Agapanthus > Agapanthus africanus. Next base: position 553,644,391 of record JASDDO010000031.1, read on the forward strand.
CTACTCTAACATATGCCAGCAGATAATATCTATATGCGATGAGCAGGATGTGCAATAATCATGCATAAGTACTCTATCAGATAATATGACTACAGGATGGGATGCAAAATAATGAACGCTGAGCATGGGAAAAATAACATCTACACGGAATGTCAACGTGGAAAATATAATCGGTGTCCATCAATGCACCCAAATCCCAATAAAATTCAGGCGCCGTCATCCTCATCGGCCCTCAAATCCTGTAAATCTCTGAGAATCGCGAATGCCCAACATCGGCACTCAAAATATCATGAAATAATCGTGTCCAGTATCGACACGCAAATCCTCATATATCGGGCCCCGTCAGTCCGGATCGGCCCACGGGCTCCGTCTGCGGTATCGGCCCTCGGCCCCGGCAGTACGGGTCGCCCCGTATCCATCTATCGACTCTGGTCAGTATCCTCTGGATAACCGCCAGGTCCAACCAATCAGCGGTAGGTACTAGCCACCCTTCCAGGCTCATCGTCTGCTCCACGAAAAACATTTCTCGCCCCGGGGAACCATACCGGGTCCACCACGATCCCGCAAACGGATCATCCAACTTCTCGAATCGGGTTTCAAACACACGTCTCAGAACCGAGAAAACGCGTGGTGGACGTACCGAAATATCATATCAAGAGGAACCGGTTTTTCAAAATAGTGCATATTTTCTTAAATAACCCCACGGTCCTCAAATCCAGAAATCACATGAAATCCAAATCCAATGCGTAAATCCATGCGATGTGATATATGCATCAGAAGTCGTACTATAAGAAAAAGGGGGAAACCGCTCTTTAAAATAGATTCAGTTTTTCAAAAGGTATCATGCGGACCCCAGTTTCTACCAAAAATCAGCTTATTTAGGTAGGTACAGTTTGAATATGCATAAGTAGGGATATGCAAATGAGTACGTGCACAAATATGGATATGTAAATGAGTACGTGCGCAAATATGGATATGCAAATGAGTATGTGCACAAGTAACATAATCATGTCGAATCATATAGGAGGTGAGCTACAGTATATTGTTCAAGGCAATTCTATAGTGTGAGTGTCATGGCAATTACTAACGGTGTGTGTGTAACATGCAGATTAGTGCTCGTACAACATGAACCGTTAGTAACAGTGCGGTGTGTCATAATTTCTAAGCTCATAAAGATGTAGCAGGGAATGCGGTATGCAACAATAGTATCCATGAACAGTCAAATGTATGTAAATGCAATATACTACTACAATGTCCTATCAGCCCTAACGCATAACGCCATACGGGCGATTTCCCCGTAGATGTTAAATCTATTCACCTGGTTGTGCTAAGTGTAGCCGACGACTTGCTTCTCTTTCTTCGCGGTGTCCGTCGTACTCGCCTGCGAACCTAGAATTACATAAGGAATAAGCATAAGCTAAAATCCTATAAAACGTGATATTAAGGTAGTACGGAAAAAGTAGCGTCGCAAGCTAAACGCGTGAACTCGATACACTAAAACGAGCGTGTGCTAAACCCAGAACTACCCCGATGCGCTATAATGCACAGACCCCACCAGACCATGACGAAGCGTACACGTCGCGCTAAACACACAACTCCAATTTAAGGTCAACAGGTCCCAGATTCTTATCTGGAAGAAAACACAAAAAGTAAACAAAACCAAACACTGCCAAACCAACACAGACACCACCCTACAAAACACTAACACCCACAGAACATGGGGGGCCGGTGTCGCCGGAGTTGCCAAGGGAGGTCGCCGGTTTTCATGGGGTGGAACGGGCTCGAACATCAACCTAAAACCCTAGCTACCCTGTACACTATTCTGAAGTTGTTTGCAACACCAGAAATTTATCGTAGACATAGCAGATCTCCGTATCCTATAATCTTGTTCAAAAACGTTTTAAAAAAACACTAAATTACAACATTATGATATTTTGGTGAAACCTGAAGCAAAACCTTGGTTTAAACAACACTAAAAGCACATAACTAAGGTAATCAAGCCATAAAAATGTTAACTTAACACAAACTTCACTAATTTCCCTTCAATATCACAAAAAATGCACAAAACACGATTTTTAGCTAACAAAACTATAAGTTATGATCTAAGGTGTTAAGGGTGAGTTTGATATCTTCAAAAGATCCTAGGGAACTCAATTTTCCAGCCCTTGCCCTCATATGCACTGACTTGCCTCCAAAGTCCACAAAGAAGCCATTTTCCAAGGTTTTTGTGTGAAGGGATAAAAGTTTTAGTGTAGGGTTTGTATAAGAATTCAAAGAGAAGTGAAAGAAGAAGAGAAAGATGATGAAATGTTGTTGCTGCTGCTGCTTACTCTGCAGGAAATTCAGAAAGAGAAGGAGAGAGAAAAGAGAGAGAGAGAATGGTCAAAAAGTCAAGCCAGTCTCACCTAACCACCATACCTCCCATTCCCTCATTTAAATTTAAAAAAATTAAAGGGTTTAAATTGATTTAGTGGGGAAAATAAGCCATGCATGAAGGAATGAAATGGTTACACTAACATGTTTCAAGAAAAAAGATAAGTGTGCAAGTTGTACACTAAACTTTGCTTAGGAAAAGTAATTAAGGAAAAATTTCCAAATAGGGTAAACACAAACTAAATTATAATTAATAAACCCTATATATATATAAAAACACCTCTCATCACAATTTGCACTGGTTTACAAAAGAAATAAGTTTTACGGGTTTTTATGAAAAACACGCATCATTACTAACTAACGCGAAATTAACCTAAGCAAATTTCAAAGCGTTACAATCTACCCCCTTTAAAGAAATTCGGTCCCCGAATTTAAAAATCTAGCTACGCGTACCTTCAAAGAAACGCACGCTCGGAGCATGTCCTCGAGAGTCTGAATAGTCCAAGTGACCTCCTCGCTCCGAAGTCTAAGACGCACGCTCGGAGCATGTCCTCGAGAGTCTGAATAGTCCACTCTGACTGTCCGTCGGTCTGCGGATGAACAGCACAGCATTTCTTCCTCATCTCGCTCTCGGTCTCCCAAGTGACCTCCTCGCTGCTCGGGCCACGCCAAAGGACCTTGACGGGCGGTATATCCTTCGATCTCAATTTCTTCACCTGTCGATCCAAGATGACCACCGGCTGCTCTGCAAAAGAAAGGTCGTGCTCCAGCTGGATCGTCGGGTGCTGAATCGCATGCGAAGGATCATGAAGATACTTGTGGAGCATCGAAACGTGGAATACGGGGTGCACATCTGGGAAACTGGGCGGAAGGGTTAACCGATATGCAACTGCACCAACGCACTCGAGAATCTCGAAGGGGCCCACGTGCTTGGGACTAAGCTTCCCCTTCTTCCCAAATCTCATCACACCTTTCATTGGGGAGACCCTCAAGAAAACATGATCGCCAACAGAAAACTCAAGTCTGCGCCGACGACGGTCCGCATAAGATCTCTGCCTACTCTGGGCTGCTCTCATCCTATCGCGAATCAACTGGATCTTTGCGGTCGTCTCCTCAACAATCTGCGGCCCTAAAATATTGCTCTCACTGAGCTCTGTCCAACAGGCGGGCGATCTGCATCTCCTCCCATAAAGAGCCTCAAAAGGTGCCATCTGAATGGTCTCCTGGAAGCTGTTGTTGTAGGAGAACTCTACCAAGGGTAAATGATAATCCCAGCTACCTCCGAAGTCTAAGACGCACGCTCGGAGCATGTCCTCGAGAGTCTGAATAGTCCACTCTGACTGTCCGTCGATCTGCGGATGAAATGCTGTGCTGAAACTCAAACGGGTGCCCAAAGCCTCCTAAAATCTCTGCCATAGTCGGCTGGTAAACTGGGTGCCTCTGTCGGACACGATACACGTCGAGACTCCATGCAGTCGTACAATCTCGTCGATGTATATCTGGGCATATTGAGCAAATCCGAAAGTCGTCTTCACCGGCAGGAAGTGAGCCGCTTTCGTCAAACGATCCACGATCACCCAGATGGAGTCATACCCTTGACTAGTCCTGAGTAGACCCACAATGAAGTCCATAGAAATCTGCTCCCATTTCCACTCCGGAATGGGTAACGGCCGTAGCTCTCCCGCGGGCCTCTGATGCTCGGCCTTGACTTGCTGACAAGTCAGGCATCTCGACACGAAATCTGCGATGTCCCTCTTCATTCCGTCCCACCAGTAAACATCTCTCATATCATGGTACATCTTGGTGAAACCCGGATGAACAATGTACACCGATCGATGTGCCTCCTCAAGAATCTCGCGCCGCAGTCCCTCAGCATCTGGTACACACAGTCTAGTTCCAAATCACAGTATCCCCTGATCATTGATCACGAACTCGAAAAATCTGCCCTGTCCAATCTGTGCCATGATCTCTGAACAACGGTCATCACTGTACTGTGCCGCATGTATACGGTCAAGCAACTGTGGGCGTGCATGAACATGCGCAATCTGTCCCCCGATCGGCGTGAACTCGAACTGCACTCGGCTGTCGCATAAAATCTGCCAATCTGCGGACGACTGCCTCTGCACTGCGCTCAAACAGGATAGACTGCCCCCGGGCCTCCTGCTCAAAGCATCCTCTACTACATTCGCCTTACCCCGGTGATACAAGATCTCACAATCGTAGTCCTTTACTAATTCCATCCAACGGCGCTGTCTAAGATTCAGGTCCCGCTGCTGAAATATATACTTTAAGCTCTTATGATCAGTGAATATCTGGCACGACTCGCCGTATAGGTAATGTCGCCAGATCTTAAGTGCAAAGACCACTGCAGCCATCTTCAAATCATGAGTGGGGTAGTTCTGTTCATGTTTCATCAACTGCCGTGAAGCATACGCGATCACCCTGTCATGCTGCATCAATACGCACCCTAGCCCCACTTGAGAAGCATCACAATAGACCACAAATCCTCCCGATCCTGAAGGCAATGATAACACCGGCGCCGTAGTCAGTCGAGTCCGTAGCTGCTGAAAACTGTGCTCGCACTCCTCCGTCCAATCGAAAGGAACTCCCTTCTGGATCAACCCGGTCAAAGGTGCAGCAATACGAGAGAAGTCCTGCACAAATCGCCTGTAGTAATCGGCCAACCCTAGAAAGTTGCGGATCTCCGTAACTGATATGGATCTGGGCCAACCCTGAATGGCCTCGATCTTCCTCGGGTCTACACATATACCATCTCGTGTAATCACGTAGCCCAAGAAGTCTACGCTGTCCAGCCAGAATGCACACTTGGAAAATTTTGCGAAAAGCTGGTGCTCCCTCAAAGTATGCAGTGTAATCCGCAGGTGCTGCTCATGCTCCTCTCTGCTCCGGGAATACACCAGAATATCGTCAATGAATACAATGATGAATAGATCAAGATACGGCCGGAAAATACGGTTCATCAAGTCCATGAATGCTGCTGGCGCATTGGTGAGTCCGAACGACATCACCAAAAATTCATAATGGCCGTAACGCGTGCGAAAAGCTGTCCTCGGAATGTCCTCCTGTCGAACCCGCAGCTGATGGTAGCCTGATCGCAAATCGATCCTCGAAAAGTACCCTGCCCCCTGAAGCTGGTCGAACAAGTCGTCGATGCGTGGCAAAGAATACATGTTCCGCACTGTAACCCTGTTCAGCTGGCGGTAGTCGATACGCAAACGCAAACTGCCGTCCTTCTTCTTGACAAACAGGACCGGAGCACCCCAAGGGGAAACACTGGGTCGAATAAGTCCCTTATCCAACAAATCTTGCAACTGACCCTTCAACTCTCTAAGCTCCGCCGGGGCCATCCGATAAGGCGGTATAGAAATAGGCCCCGTGTCGGGAATCAAATCAATACAGAAAGAAATATCACGCTCAGGCGGTAGCCCAGGAAGCTCATCAGGGAACACATCAGGGAACTCGCTAACAATCGGAACCTGATCCAACGGAATCTCAGTAGCTCTAGTATCGCAAACATAGGCGAGAAATCCCTGACATCCCTTCCTCAAAAGTTGTCCAGCGCCAAAAGAAGAAATCAAACTGTGAGGGGCGGCACCACGGTCCCCCTGCACAACAAAAGCCGACTCGCCGGGAAAACAAAATCTAACTGTATTCTCGCGGCAGTCCACTGACGCATAGCACGTGGCTAACCAATCCATGCCCAAAAGAACGTCGAAGTCCAACATCTCAAGAAGGATCAAGTCGACAGGCAACTCTCTCTCGCTAATACGGACTGTACAGGATCGGAACACGTGTCTAGCAACAAACGACTCTCCCACAGGAGTGGTCATAACAAGCGGCTGATCAAGCAAACCGGACTCTCTAACCAAACTCGGCACGAAGTGTGTGGAAACGTACGAGTGCATGGATCCCGGATCAAACAACACATGTGCGTCAACAGAACATACTGAAAGGATACCTGAGACCACCGCATTGGACGCCTGCGCGTCCTGATGCGTCAAAGCAAAAACCCGCTCCTGTCCTCCACATGCGACTGACTGTCCCCTACTAGCAACTGGCTGTGCCCTGTCTCGGTCACCTCGTCCTCTATGAACAAATCCTCCGCGACCACGACCTCTCTGTGCATGAGTCTGACGCGGAGTAACAGTAGGTACAATAGGCAATGCCCTCTGCGGTGGTGAAGGTGGTAAGGTGACATGCGGTACTGCTGTCTCCCTCCGGTGTATCTCAAGACAATCTCTAACGAGGTGAAGTAGACTGCCGCACCTAAAGCACTCCTGCGACGACTGCTGACTCTCCCGTGGATACGAACTAAACATCTGGCCTCGCCCTGAATCTCTGCTACTCCTTGTACTTGAACGAAACCTGTCGCGGCATCTAAATGTCTGTCTCCGTGCTGATATACCAGTATGAACTCTCTTCGGCTCTAGAACTACCGAAGTCTCAGCGAGGCGCTCCTTGACTAATAAGGCTGCATCTACAGCTGCTGCATAAGTCTCGCAATGCTGCGCGCTGATCACGAGGAACAGTGGGGTAAGTAAGCCTCGAACAAATCTTTTGACTCGCATCTCCTCAGTAGCTACTAGGTATGGGGCATAAGCTGATAGCTCTGTGAACAGCACGTCGTACTCTGCCACTGTCATCTCCGGAGTCTGACGTAAGGACTCGAATCTGCGCGCTCTAGAATCTCTGACACTTTGTGGAAGGAAGCGGGCAAGGAACACCGTCATGAACTCTGTCCAGGTCATAGGAGGAAGACCCGCTGCTCTGCCCTTCTCAACCGATTCACACCATTTCTGCGCAAGAACTTCCAGGCGAAAGCTCGCGAACTCTACCCATCTCGCATCTGAGCATCTGAGTGAACAGCATATCCGGGCCATCCTATCAATGGAAGACTGTGGGTCCTCGGCTGAATCGGTGCCTGTGAATACCGGAGGCTTCAGCCTCATAAACTATGATAGCGATACCGTAATGACCTCTGTAGCTGCAGGGGCAACTGCCTGTACTGAGGGTACCATCACGGTCCCTGCAACGGGTGGAACTACCTCTGGTCGCTGCGCTCGAAGTGTCTCAACTAGCGATCCCATCATCTGGCGCATCTCCTGCATACTGGATCCCATAGTCTGGCGCATCTCCTGCATACCAGCCCCTAGCATGGCAATCTGATCTGTTGTAGGAGGAACAGCCTGTTCGGGTACAACCGGTGTACTACACGGATCAGTCCTCGTCTCGGACGAGTCAACTCGAATCTCGGCTCTCGCGGCCGCTCTCTGTGCCCTCGTAGTCTTTGGCGGCATAATGGCTGAAAGGAAAATAGGATTCGATAAGGATACGGAAATCGAATCGCAAGAATGTATATACTCATGAAGGAATTTAAATCAATAAGTCCTAAGGTCGCTTAGGCGGAGTACCGTATCGTGAGTATGCCGCGGAACATACACACGCTACGCCACTCTGCTTCAGCTACCTACTCCATCATACCAAGGTCATCCTACACTCCGAAAGATAAAACCTACGCTCTGATACCAACTTTGTCATGACCCGAAGTTCGACTCGTGACCGGCACTTAATCACGTAACGTCTACAGGCGTAACGCGACTAAGTAAGCCGAAACCCAGAAATCAAAACATTAAAAGTAGTGAGTGTTGAAACATTTGTTTGAAAACATTTGGGAAAACCTTAAGTAGTTTAGTAACATTCTTTAAAGTTCAAGTTATTTTCTTAAAAAATTTGGCAGCATTTCCTTTGTAAAACTAACCCCGAAATCGGGTACAAGACGTGATATGAGTAAAATGATAACAATATAATAAAGCATCCTAAACGGGAGCAATCACGCCCAACGGCGGAAACAATCACCACAAAAGTAATATGCGACGCCGTAGCGAAGAAATAAGCAATAAATGGAAAAACATCACAAATGATAAAAACTGCATAAATAAAATCGGCTCACACGAGCTCAACACCAGAATACAAATAATATACATCATCGTCCTCACACTGGTCTCTAAGTCAAATACATATAAAGGTAGATGGAGAATACTAGATACAAAAGTATGTACAATGGAAAATAACCGGATACCACAACCCACCTAACAGCAAAACAGTTCACGCACCAACTGCAGTGGTATCCGTAGCCAAAAGAGACAAGAAGGCAGCCTGCCGCGACTACTCCGAGGGGCAACCTGCAAACACTGTGGCACAACGGGGGTGAGTTGCCAACTCGTGAATAGAGATAACATATAAAGGTAATCACGAGTATACACGTACTACGCTACTCTAACATATGCCAGCACATAATATCTATATGCGATGAGCAGGATGTACAATAATCATGCATAAGTACTCTATCAGATAATATGACTACAGGATGAGATGCAAAATAATGAACGCTGAGCATGGGAAAAATAACATCTACACGGAATGTCAATGTGGAAAATATAATCGGTGTTCATCAATGCACCCAAATCCCAATAAAACTCAGGCGCCGTCATCCACATCGGCCCTCAAATCCTGTAAATCTCTGAGAATCGCGAATGTCCAACATCGGCACTCAAAATATCATGAAATAATCGTGTCCAGCATCGACACGCAAATCCTCATATATCGGGCCCCGTCAGTCCGGATCGACCCACGGGCTCCGTCTGCGGTATCGGCCCTCGGCCCCGGCAGTACGGGTCGTCCTGTATCCATCTATCGACTCTGGTCAGTATCCTCCGGATAACCGCAGGTCTAACCAATCACCGGTAGGTACTAGCCACCTGTTCAGTTGATAAAACTGCACATTTAATATGACATTTTTCCTACTATTTCTATATAATACAAGGTGTTTATTATAATATATGATACATATGAGGGTTTATCTGTAAAAATACTATTTTCATGTGTTTATATATTATAAATAACATTTTGTAGGAAAAATTAAGCATATAATATCCATGTAACATTTGGCCCATTTAAATATGCTTACCTTATTAATACCTTTGACCAATTCTTAATGGTTAGGTTAATATCTCAATAAAACAAATTCTACTAATATTGTTTGTTGAGTTATTGTGTAGAATTTTCAGAGCTGAAATCAAGGAAATCAAAGTTGGCAAATCAAATCTACCAAAGATATTCAAGAAACTAATTCTGGTAGAAATGTAGAAAAGATTTTCAAAGTCTACATACTCAAAAGATTACCACGTGTTACAGATATGAAGCTACAAAAATTAGAGGCCATGATCTCACCCAAGGGGGCGGATCCGCGGCCATACCTATCCAATGGCCGCGGTTCCGCCGCGGATTTAAAGAGTTGAGTTATGAGATTGTGGTGGTTAGAATCCTAACAACTAGTTTCCATATTAGGAAACTAGGGTTTTGGCTCTGTGACTATAAATAAGGACCGAGAGCCTCTTGGAAAAATCATCAAGCCGAAGAGATCATGAAGTCCAAGACGGCTCACGCATCCAGGCTGATCATCAACTGTTCATCTACCTCCTTGGAAGAGATCGAGAAGCAAACTAGTCTTTGTAATCATTTTCTACGGAATAAAAGTGTAGATTGTTCAGTTGATTAATAAAGATAGTTATTTTATTTAATTCTTTTGCATTTTACATTATGTTTTCCCTCTCTTTCTTTTCATCTTCTTCTCCCAACATGCGCAAGTAGTTCTCCACTTGTTAGGGTTCGTAAGATTAGGGTAGGCTAATGGACGATGAAAATAACTAAACCCTTTTTAAGTCCTATAAAATTTAGGAACTTTATCAAAAGAATCATTAACATCCTAATCGGGCGCGCTAGCAATTCTTTGCTAGTTCCGACCGCGATTAGAGATTAGATTAATGATTGTTTTGGTAAAGGCTAGATATGAACGGAGTTCCGTGTCGAGATAAGGGTTAAGAGTGGGATTCCTTTTCCCTCCAGAAACCCTAATCTACACGCATCACCGTCATTCTAGTTCTAAATCTATTAATGGATAAAAAGGGTAATTTTTAATTAATCGTTCATAACTACTAAATCCTAACGAACCCTACAAGCCCTCTTATTATATTAATTACATCTTTAAAATAATCTAGATCTATATTTTACATTCTTGTTTAACAGAGATCTAGAAATCTTTCTATAAAATTCTTTATCTCTCCTCTCTTTCTCAACATATCTAAAGTAAAAGTAAAAGGTTCACGTTTCCCAGAGGACGACCCGTACTCATCTCGGTCTAGCTACGTGCGACACCGTTATTGATTGCGGTTAAACTACAAAACACACTCTTACGAACCAATCAAATGGCGCCGTTGCCGGGGAAACGTGCGTAATTTTTTATTTTTACTATTTGTGTTGAATTCTTAGACGAGTCATATCATTATTAAAACAAAACTGCAAATTGTATATTTAACGATTATTGTGTGAATTTTTGCGAGGAAATCTGGAGTCACGGACTTGAGGAAACAGGAGATCTAGGGTTCACACTTCTCTGGTAAGATTCTAACTCCCTTCTCTCTCCTCTAAAATCCAATAAAATCTATTTTCTGCAGGATTCTTTGCAAAATATCACCGCTCAAAAATCTTTTTGCAAAGTTTTGTTTTTCGGTTTGTTTTTGCATATTTTAATACGGATCTTTAAGGGGCAAGGACCAAATCAAGATTAGGTGGGGATTTCATCACCCTTTCTAAGCCCCACAAATCACAAACCAAGCATATAGATCAACCCTTCATTAATTTAAAAAATATCTAGACCAGACTCTAAGGACTGTCGCGCTCAATAAGGACAGAGGAAGGTCGTGGGTAATCTATCGTTTATCCGCATTATTTTTGTAGTGCCTAGGAAAGTGTGTCGAAGGCTAGTGGTTTTTAATTAGGCCCACGACGTGGTTCCTTCCCACTTACCTGGCTGCAAGGGTAGTACAGAGGCGGTAGAGGATTTATCCTGCGGCTTGTCCTTTGGAAGTCTAGGAGCGGTCTAGAGACTGGACCTAGGTAACCATAGTTCTAGGGTTGTGCATTTTTGTGATTTGTCTAAATCCGTCCTTTTTTTTAAAACAAACCAATTACTTTCTCTCCTTTTTACCCCTTCCCCCTTCTTCACTTCTTATAATGGATGACCTAAACAGAAGAACACTTGCCGAGCTTTGCTGTCCACAACCAGATATCTCTTGTTTTCGAAATCCCTTCGGTATACCGTCCGGCTCTTCCTTGTCCTTAAGAGATCATATAGAACAAGCAGGAAGAAACAGTTGGCCACCTCAGTCTAGGTCTTATCAACCGTATCCTAATCCTACACCTGTTTCAGTTCATACCCAGAGTGAGAAAGCCCCTAGACGAATGTCCATTGCTGAGCACATAGCTAGGTCTAGAGGCCAGAGTTTCAACCCGGACCAATATCAACCATCACCACCACTGTCCGGAGAAGAGTTTGATATGCGGTTTGTATATAGCCAACCAACCAACCCATATCAATATTCTTCTTATCATACTATTGATCCTACTCCTACCCAAGTTCAGCAACCATTCTGTTACTATCAATCCAATCCGACCTTTCCACCTACTCTAGACAGTTCTTCTAATCAGTCATTTGGGAGTTTTAATTATCCACAGGAATTTCAATCTTATACTGAAACCCCTTATCAATCTAAGACTAGTCTGGAGCAGACATTAGAAAAATATATTGAACTGACGAATCAAATTATGAAGGATTTGCGTAGTAAGACAGAACTGTACACCCTTCCTAATCAAACCTCCCCATTCCAAACTGAACTCCACAACTCCAGTTTCATAGATTCATCAAGTACAATGTATGATAAGTTGTGTGACTTTGTAGTGTTTGATTTACCCAACTGTGAAGGGTCCTTTTCAAGTGAAACCATACCCAACCCTTGTGATCTCTACACCTCCACTCTTGAACCAAAACTGATTGAAAACCATACTTTTGATGAGGAGTTTGAGAATTTTAACCTTCACTTGAATGAGGTGATTGACATTGAGGATATATTGATTGATGAACCCGAAATTTTGGATGATTTTGTCCCACCAATCCATCAAATCCTTTCACTTCCTTGTGGTCATCATCTTGAGCCTTTAATTCTTCCCGAACCCCAAATATGTCTTGAAGTTGATGATAAAGGTATACCCGAAGAAATACAGCCTCCATCTTCCACATCTGGTTCTGCAACACTCGACACACCAATTTGTTTACCCATTTCACCTTCTACTTTCTCCGGTTCTTCTTCTGTTCCTATAGTTTCAGTGAGTTTTGATAAATCACAATCCGTTAATTCAAGTTCAGTAATACCAGAAATTCAACTTGATTTGGATATTTTTGAAAAAGAGGTAGATGAGTTTTTCGAGTCCTCTACCTCAGTGATTTTTTATGAATTAAGTAGAATAAATTCTGGCATAAAACTCTTTGACAGCAAAATGTTCAATCACACCATCGATAAAAGTTTTGAAGAACTTTTTGCTGATGAACTTGAATTTTTAAACAATATGGATTTTGTGATTGATCAATCTCCACTTATAGAGGTTGAACCGTCACCATTCCTTCTTCCTAATCATTCGCATTCATCCTCATTCTTTCTTTTCTCTAATTTCAAACCCTTTCCAGACCACCTCTTATCCCTTCCCCATTATTTCTTGACTCGATACAACACATTCTTCCACCAACCTATACGCTATACTAATAAAATCTTTGAATGGTTGGTGTTAACTTTTGGTCTTTGTAAAGTCTTACTTTGACAAAATGACTCACCCCCTCTTAAAATGCTTCGTATTGTCCAACTCATGTTTGAGGGGGGTATATTTTTGGCTCTTGAACATAACTTTTGTCCTCAAATTTGTGAGCCAAAAATAAGTTTGGGGGAGAATTTTCACTTTCATATATTCTTGCCCCCATTAATAATTTCCTCCCAAGTCTACAGGTTTTTGAGCTTAACAGATGACATCAGTGAGGACACTGCTGTAAACAGGTTTGGGGGAGGTTTGTGCTTATTTACACATCAATTTGCATCATATTTTGCATAAGCACAACATTTTCAAAAATTTTAAAAAAAAATTCTTTTATAACAAAAGAGTAGAAAGTGAAAAATTACATCCAAAAGATAGGAATAGTTTAAGAAAACCAAGAAAATTAGAAGTTTTCTTAAATGAACTAGTAATAAGTAGTTATGAGCTGTTGTCCCAAGGGTTAGTAAGATGAAGGAAGTCACTAATCTGAGGATAAAAATAAGTCTGAAAAATAGTTTCTATTCTGGAAGCCGAACATTTGAATGTTGATACCCTATTATATGCACTTACACACGTCTTGAAACTCGGGATAGTAGAGGATACCTTGAAATGCTCTTGTCTAAAAGCTAAAGTATGAAGGAAATGAAAAAAAAAATGAAGAAAATATAAAAATGGTGAAAAGAAAAAAAATGAACACTGGTTTTGTATCGCCAAGGCAGCAATAAAAAAATATAGCGAGGGTGCCTCTTCACCTAGTGCCCTAAGGCCAACTGGTCTGGGAGTCACTGCTAAGCCTTAGGTGGTGCAAGACGAGGAAATATTATCACCTAATCAGCAAACACATGAGTAATCGGTCGGTTAGTACCTCAAGAAGTGTTAACGGTCGCATGAAAATGTGTGAGCAAATCTAAATATTCATCAAATTAAAAAGTACTAAGGTAGATGGACAAGAGTATGATAGCTTGAATTGAATTCTCCGAGTGTAGGGATGTCCTATACACACACGTAGGGGTATATGATCAATGTTTGGATGAAAGGTAGGAATGAAGAATAAAGACGATGTTTTATTGAGGGATGATGTGATTTCTAACATTTTTTCATGACTATTAAGATAGGGCTCATGACAACTGAAAAGCTAGTATTGTTGGAAACTCTTCTTTTCAAGGCCTTTCTTTTATGGTTCTTATCTTTATATGTAAATTTCACCATCTTTCTTTTGTTATAGGATTTTGTGGGTGTAATCCGCTGAAAACCCTCAGGAGACAACACTCCTCCTACTAGGGACACCTAGAGGTTTAACGGCTTGTTGCACGTGCTCAGTGCAATCGTGTCTGCCTACGAAAGTGTGCTTAGTTTTCTTCTTTCTTTTTCTCCTCTTAAATAAACTAGTTTGCTCGGGACGATCAAATATAAGTTTGGGGGTATTTGTTCAGTTGATAAAACTACACATTTAATATGACATTTTTCCTACTATTTCTATATAATAAAAGGTGTTTATTATAATATATGATACATATGAGGGTTTATCTGTAAAAATACTATTTTCATGTGTTTATATATTATAAATAACATTTTGTAGGAAAAATTAAGCATATAATATCCATGTAATATTTGGCCCATTTAAATATGCTTACCATATTAATACATTTGACCAATTCTTAATGGTTAGGTTAATATCTCAATAAAACAAATTCTACTAATATTGTTTGTTGAGTTATTGTGTAGAATTTTCAGGGCTGAAATCAAGGAAATCAAAGTTGGCAAATCAAATCTACCAAAGATATTCAAGAAACTAATTCTGGTAGAAATGTAGAAAAGATTTTCAAAGTCTACATACTCAAAAGATTACCACGTGTTACAGATATGAAGCTATAAAAATTAGAGGCCATGATCTCACCAAAAGGGGGCGGATCCGCGGCCATACCTATCCAATGGCCGCGGTTCCACCGCGGATTTAAAGAGTTGAGTTATGAGATTGTGGTGGTTAGAATCCTAACAACTAGTTTCCGTATTAGGAAACTAGGGTTTTGGCTCTGTGACTATAAATAAGGACCGAGAGCCTCTTGGAAAAATCATCAAGCCGGAGAGATCATGAAGTCCAAGACGGCTCACGCATCCAGGCTGATCATCAACTGTTCATCTACCTCCTTGGAAGAGATCGAGAAGCAAACTAGTCTTTGTAATCATTTTCTACGGAATAAAAGTGTAGATTGTTCAGTTGATTAATAAAGGTAGTTATTTTATTTAATTCTTTTGCATTTTACATTATGTTTTTCCTCTCTTTCTTTTCATCTTCTTCTCCCAACATGCGCGAGTAGTTCTCCACTTGTTAGGGTTCGTAGGATTAGGGTAGGCTAATGGACGATGAAAATAACTAAATACTTTTTAAGTCCTATAAAGTTTAGGAACTTTATCAAAAGAATCATTAACATCCTAATCGGGCGCGCTAGCAATTCTTTGCTAGTTCCGACCACGATTAGATATTAGATTAATGATTGTTTTGGTAAAGGCTAGATATGAACGGAGTTCCGTGTCGAGATAAGAGTTAAGAGTAGGATTCCTTTTCCCTCCAGAAACCCTAATCTACACGCATCACCGTCGTTCTAATTCTAAATCTATTAATGGATAAAAAGGGTAATTTTTAATTAATCGTTCATAACTACTAAATCCTAACGAACCCTACAAGCTCTCTTATTATATTAATTACATCTTTAAAATAATCTAGATCTATATTTTACATTCTTGTTTAACGGAGATCTAAAAATCTTTCTATAAAATTCTTTATCTCTCCTCTCTTTCTCAACATATCTAAAGTAAAAGTAAAAAGTTCGCGTTTCCCAGAGGACGACCCGTACTCATCTCGGTCTAGCTACGTGCGACACCGTTATTGATTGCGGTTAAACTACAAAACACACTCTTACGAACCAATCACCACCCTACCAGGCTCATCGTCTGCTCCACGAAAAACATTTCTCGCCCCGAGGAACCATACCGGGTCCACCACGAACCAGCAAACGGATCATCCAACTCCTCGAATCGGGTTTCAAACACACGTCTCAGAACCGAGAAAACGCGTGGTGGACGTACCGAAATATCATTGTTGGGGTCGAAAATTGCACCCCGGTTGACCAAGTCAAAGTCAAGATCAACCCCAAGCCAGGTGGGCCCAAACCCAGATCAAGTGGTCTCATGCCCGAGTCGAGCTGGAACATGAAGCGGCCGGCCTCCCCATGCAAATCATGTAAAAAATAATTTTGATGTATTTTTTTTATGGGCATAAAGCCAAATTTTTGTAAGCCCATGGCTTATGTGCAAAAAGAAATGGCACATGAGCCATGGGATGGGCAAAATGCCATTTTGTAAAGCCCAAGGGGCTATATGTAAACATGTAAGCCTATATAAGGCAACATGATGATGAATAGAAGACACTTTTCATTCTCTCAAAAAAACCTAGGGTTTGTGCCTCTTTCCCCTTCTGAAGGTTCCAAACCTTCTTCTTTCTTTTGAATTAAATCAAGAGTTTTACTCTTCCTTTTTCAAAACTAAATAGTTTTTCACCACAAAACCTACAAAGGGGAACTTGGATCTACCATCAAATCTCAAAAAGAAGAGATTTTTAAAATCTCACCTCTCTTGATCTTTAAGATCCGGCCAAACAAAGGAAGAAGAAGGAGACCCATATCCAGAAACCCCACTTTGGGGAAGAACTAGGGCTTAAGGGGAGAAGCCCCTTCATCAGCTTCAAAATATCCTAGGAGTTTAACTCCTCATATATATATATATATATATATATAAACAAAATAATAAGTGCTCCTTTCTGAGAGTACAACTCCCATTGCAGGGACCAAGTCCCTTTTAGCGCGCGAGCGCCCACGTGCTGACACGTGGAGCGCTAGCGCTCAGAGCGCTGGCGCCCACAGGGCTAGCGCCCACGTGCTGACACGTGGAGCGCTAGCGGTTCTCTTGCGCTCAGAGCGCTAGCGCCCAAAGCGCTAGCGCCCGAGCGCCCACATGCTGACACGTGGAGCGCTAGCGGTTCTCTTGCGCTCAGAGCGCTAGCGCCCAAAGCGCTAGCGCCCGAGCGCCCACGTGCTGACACGTGGAGCGCTGGCGCTTTTTCCCACGCATTCTTTGGATGCCCTTTTCCCCCTTATATGTGTGTGTGTGTGTGTGTGTGTGTGTGTGTGTACATATATACACATACACATACTCTACACCACTGTCCTTTGGATGTAATTAACGGCAGCTTAGTCCGCGGCTGCCGGAGATTCGGATCCCCATGATCAATAAACCCCAGCCTACCCTAGGCAGGGGGAATCTGTAATGCGCCTGACAAGCGCGCGCGTATTCCCATCTCAATGGGGTGACGAAAAACACCCTATAGATTCTGGCACGCCCGGTGGGACCAATCTCTCCTCCCATATTTCGAGTTAAGCTTTCATGCGAACTCAATTGATATGCATATCAATTGCCTGTACTAAAATCCTATTTTTTTGTGCAGGTTAACGTTCTCCAATTGCAATCTTCGGACGCAGCAAAGATGTCTCCAAGGATCAGCTCAGCTCTCAGCACGGCTCCCGTCTCCTACACAATGAAGATAGACTCCAGGACGGTCCTCCCGGCAAGTATCGGGTGATAATGGGAGGAGGAGCCGCTACCATTTGGCTCTATTATGTTCGTGTCAGCTAACGCCGTCCCAGCTCCTCAAGCTCCGGTAACATACAAATCGGTCTCAAAGGGGAAAAGGCTGAATGTCATGATCGCGAGGGTGCCCCAACACAAACGCAAGTCGGTGTTTGAACGAATTTCCTTGGCCCCAGCTGGGGGCAAGGCCATCAACACCAACAAAGCAACAAGGTATCCCGGGCAAGCTCCAGCGGCGCCTCTGACAACTGCTCGATTGGGTGTCTTCTCAAGCCTCCCCGTCACTCAGCCTATGGCGGCTTCCCGAAGAGCAGAAACCTGCCAAGCGCTCAAGGCAGAGAGGCTGAGGCAGAAGCGGCTCAGATACAGAGCCAACAAAAGGGCTAGGGCTCTGTCTATGTTAAAATTTATGAATTTCCAAAGCCCGGACCGCTCCGCGAAATCAGCCGCCAAAGATAAAGAGATGGCTGGGTATGGGGTTCGCACTGTCTACATGGTCGGACATGAAGAAACAAATCCTCCTCTTCTTCACAGCCATGGTGATGATATGATTGACGCTACCCAACATCGGCTCGATCTAAGTGATGAAGAGCCCGCTCAGGCCGATAAGTCAGAGGAGCCCGTAGTTCCTGCGGAATTGAGCTCAGGCAATAAAGATGACCCGGTTGTCATAGCCGGAACTACAGAACAAGCATTATTCCGATGGCTTCAGAGGCAGCTTCAGGATAAGGATGAGAAGTTAGCCAAGGTACAGGCCAAGGTCGACGAATTGGCAAACGTCGCGGCAGATCTCGCGACCCAAGTCGCCCGATTGCAATTACAGCAGAATAAAATTTTGGTTCACGAGCCAGGGATTGATACCCGGGGGCAGCCAACTGATACCCCCTTCAACCTAAAAGCGGAGCGCCTTCACGAAAAACGGCCGCAATCAGCCTTCAGTCCCTCCGATACATACACCGGAGGAGAATCTCTACTGAAAGAGAAGCTGGATAAGGTCTATTCCTTCAGAAGGGACAAAATCCGTAAAATATTCAAAGACGTCCTGAGGAACGGTTTACAACTGCCAGAATCAAAAAGACCGCAGGAAGCGAATATGACCGACGACCCCAAATACTGCCCCTATCATAGAGTGATAGGTCATGCCATTGAGGACTGCTTCGTCTTCAAAGATTGGGTCGAAAGGCAATACAAGACGGGAGAGATAGAATTGTCTAAAGGCGTGCTAGCAGACTGTAACACCCAGCCCCTTTTTATACCGATAAAACATATCTCTCTTTAACTTATACAGTTTGTTTTTATTATTTATTTTATTTATAATTATTAATTTATTTTAAAACCTTTTTAGCCCAAACCCAAACTATAGATTTATTCTTCATCAAAATATTTTCCTATATTACTATATTTCTAGTTTTCTAACTCTAGTTGTTTTGTATTCTAATCTAAAACCCTAGTTCTAATTATTACCCTAAACCCAAGTCCACATTAATCACATTTTCCTTTAACCTATATTTAACCTATATCACCCAAACCACCATATAAATTCCCTCAGCCTAACACCCTTTTCTTTGAATAAACGCCCCAGCCATTTTCCCATTTTATCTCTTTAAGCCCAGCCTTTGTTTTTCCCTCATTTCTATCAAGTTTTCCCTGCGGCCCATTTCCCCCTCCATTTCTCACCAAATTTCATTTAAATTACCCTCAGCACCAATCCCAAGCACATCCCTTTAATAACTTAATTTTTCTTTTCTCTTAAATTTCCCAAGCCCAGCAATACTCCTAAGCCCACACAAAATTAAAAGAATTCATTTCTTTTAACCCTGGCCCGGCCCGCTTCACCTCACCAGCCCGCTTCACCCTCAGCCGCCGCCCCTACCCGACCTGCCTCCTACAGTGTCTTCTCCCCAACGGCTATCTTTCCCGCCCCCGCCCACTGCTTCCTCGACCCATTTCCGTCGCCTCCGCCCACGCCCGCGCCAACGCTCGTGAGCGTTACCCACGACGCGCGCCTCGTCGCTCTTTCTCTCTCCCTCACTCCCATCACTTTCCCTCATTCCTCTCTCTCTCAGACCCCCTTCTCCTCTTCTCCCTCTCCTCCCTCACCCAACCCACCACGAAACCCACGGCACCCCTCGGGTCCCCTCACCACCGACGAACCCTCCCCGCTGCAACCTGCCACCTTCATCCCCACCAACACCCTCATCACCTCCATTAACCCACCGAGCACATTCTCCCCACTAACCGAGCTCCTCCTCCTCCTCCTCACAAAACCCTACTCCTGTCAAACTCCACCGGAGCCTCGACGCCGCCAGCCACCACCTTTGCTTCCCGGTAGCCACCATCATCTCATCCATCACCGGCCACCCCCTTCCCCGAGCACCTGCATCACCCCAACCCAGAACCCAACCGACGCTGCACCATTACCTCATCGCCGACGATCACCATCATCTCGTCGTCGCCGGTGTCGCCCCACTGCAACTTCTCTCTCTCTAATTCCCTCTCCCTATGTTCTCACTATCCCTCTCTCTCTCCCCCTCTCTCTGTTGTTTCTCTCTCTCTCCCTGCTTCTCTCTCTCTCTCTGTTCTCTCTCATCTCTCTCTCACTGATCTCTCTCTCTCTCTCCTTAACTCTCTCTCTCTCTCAAAATCCCTCTCTCTTCCTCTACAGCCCCTCTCCGTCGCACACGTAAACAACCACTGCACCGAGCCGTCAAGCTAAGCTCGAGCCGATGCCAATCTTTGTCGTATTTGCGTCGTGATCGCGTCGTGCCATTGCAATAGACCGCATTGCTGCCGTGCATCCCCGAGACATTTCCAGGCAAGTTCTCTACTTGCTACATGCTAAGTTATGCTTGTTACAAACTATAATCGTATAGATTCTATAGTTATTTTCTGAATAAATTATACTACGTACCTGTTCGATACATGATCCCAATGAGAATACTTATCTAAATTGACGGAACTGGATTGTTTATATTGGCCCTTGTAGTGATGAATACCTTGTACAATTTTCGCTGGAAAATATGACCGTTAACGACTAAAACGACTGCCCCTAAGTTTACTCGTAAAACTGGAATTTTCTTGTACCTGAAAACCGTTAAAATCACCATAAATTATATACATACTGGAACGATGCGTTCGAGGGATTAAATGGAAGCCGACTCGACGAACTATAACCCTCTGCAAGTTTCTAATTGTTTCTATACTTAAACTGTGACAATATTTGGATCGGAGTGCGACTCTGGACTGCAGTCCAGAGCGACTCTAGTTGTTGTTTACTGTCCCGTAATGGGTACCACACTATTTTCCTTAACTCGTAAGTTGCGGAACTCTTCTGTTTATTATAGGTGAATCTGTTAGCTAGACAACACAAGTAGTTTCATCCTGTTTCGTTATCGTTTGTTATTTAATCTGTAATTTAATAGATGTGGACGTATAACAGTCCCAACAGAATCAGAATTGACATACTAGTATTGAAAAGTGTATATCTCCTGACGTACAGACACGATTGAAGATCTGTCTGTTGCGTTGAAAACCTTACTGAAAAACCTAGATTTCATTCAACTGTAGTGCCGCTAAATTCTGATCCCAACTGGGATTAAAATGCGTTGCGAAACGGACTTCTGATTCTGAAACCGGATTTCCAGCCGTGAACGCTTAAAAGGAAATGGCCATAACTAATGATCCTGAAACCCGATTGCCGTGAAACCAAATTCGATGGTTAGATAACCAATCATACTATTTATTCCCCATTTATCGTTTCGCTAAACTGAACACGTTTGATTTATGATAAATATTGCAAGTGGTAGATTACTGATACATGACATCCTAATCGTGCTTTACATACTGTTTACGCATCATATCATACATATGTCACTGCATTGATAACTTAGTGTAAATGTGCATTACCCAGTGTTAGGTATTAGCGATGATTGTGGCAAGTACGTTAGTGTTCGTGTATAAGTGAATAAGTGAAAGTGACACGTACTTGTACACAATCAGTGAACCTTATGATTCTATTGCATTGTCGACGTCTGTGGGACGCGTGTATGTGTAACTATAAGTGGTATGGGACACTTATGGAAACTCTTGCATGGGTGTCATAGATAAGACATCAGACTCTGCCATTTATCTTAGGTATTAGTCGGGACGTGCTTGATGGAGGTCCTGCCTCCAGTTCTCGCGCAGACTTGTCACAGACTGATTGGTATTTAGGGTTATGGTTAGCGTTTGATGTAGACCACGGGGTGTGGGGTCGTTTGAGTGTGAGTTCAACAGAATCTCGGGAGTCCCTTGCCGGCTTATATATATGGAGATATATGGAAATTTACAGGGTACATGATTATTACCGTGAGTTACATGTTGGGCCCGTGGTCCCTTGCCCTTGGGTTCTACCCTTGGGTGGAGGACACTCGCGAGTGGTTGACTCTCACACTTGGACTGACGATAGGCTTAGTGATCTGTACAGTGAGACTTAGAGACTGATAGGGGTGATAGCATCGACATACTTACTCACTGTGTTGACATACTTGGCATATTATTTCACTGCTTTTACTGTTCCACTGCATTGATTACTGCGTGTTCATACATATACCGTCATTGATTTACTGTCATATATATATCTATCATCATTGTTTGAGTTGTCACTTGTAAATATATATTATACTGCTATGTGTCGCTCTGACGACCTGAGTATGCATGCTCAGTGTGAGGAGAGGATTTATCCTGGACCGGGACTAGACGTACATCACGGACATCTTGATTAGCTATCCAGGGTTATACCCTTTTGTTTCCCATCAGGTCAGTTCTTTACATTGTTTTGTTCAGTTACTGCATTTCTCATTACCTGCGCATTATTTATTGTTTACCATGTAAAACTAGAAACCGAAGTGTGACTACGGCAGGACATTTCCTTGACCGTAGGAGCATAGCTGGCCTTGTCAACCCCTCGTATTCCGTATTTTGGGAAGCGGGGCGTGACACAGACAGTCAAGCTACGACCGCCGATTTCATACAAATGGAGACCGAAGCCTTTCGGTAACCTAATCCTCCCAGACATATGCCATTATCTGGAAAGGGCGAACCAAAGACCGATCGACCTCAAGGACCAGCATCGGTAAGGGCACCTACCCTAATGGAGAGAAATAAGAAGGTGTACTCTTTCAGGAGGGATGAGGTCCGCAATATATTCGAGGAAGCCTTGAACAACGGTCTGCAATTGCCCATTCTGAAGAGGCCACATGAAATGAATATGACCGGCAATCCCGTATATTGCCCATACCATAGGGTGGTGAGTCATGCCATTGAAGACTGCTGTGTTTTCAAAGATTGGGCAGAGGACCAATACAAGCTTGGAAAAACCTCACAGTCCTCGAATGTATCGGCAAGCCACAGAGCTACGGTCATCAATACAACTCCGCCAAGATCAAAATTCAAGGAGCTGGGATAAGCCAAGAGGACCACCACGTCGTTAAACTGGGAATGATAGACCTCTAAGTCTTTAAACTGGAAACAGATGATCACTAAGTCGTTAAACTGGAAGCAGCTGACCACCATGTCATTAAACTTGGAATAATCGACCTCTAAGTCGTTAAACTGGAAATGTAAAAAAAAATGTGTAAATAAAAAAAAAGGAATGTGTAAATAAATAATAAAAAAAAAGCCGAAATGACGGAGCAACTCGCAATAAAACTCAGCGAGTAAAAATAAAAATAAAAATAAAGCCGAAATGATGGGGCAACCGTGAATAAAAGCCGAAATGATAGGGCAATCGCAACCTTCGCGATAAGAAAAGCTGAAATGATAGAGCAATCGCGGTAAAACAAAAACAAAAAAAAATCCAAACAAAACAAAAAAAGTGGCGAATGATGAGTTGCTCCTGGTACCATATTCCAGTGCAGCGATACAAACGCCAACCAAAATCCAGTTTCCCAAAATTCTTCCGGCCCTACGGTTGGTCCCAAAGTTGACCATCTTATACGATCCACGGGCTCAAATAATTCTCATCATACCCATGCCCCACCGTAATCACCAGTTACGCGGCTGGTCTTTGCCTTTGGAATTATGCTCCATTGAGAAGACCCACTCATGTGTCCTCACGATACATGAGGAGAACAAACCTTTGTGGGATCCTTACGACTCACAAAGGAAAAACACACTTGGGAGTCCTCACGACTCCTAAGGAGAAAATACACCTGCGGGATCCTTACGACTCGTAGGGAGAAAATGCTTTTATGGGACCCTCACGGCCCATAAAATTGAAAAGCCTTAGGCGATAGGGATCTAAACCTGTCTCCTAAGCCGTCGCTCCCCAATCCTCAAGTGGCGAATGATGAGTCGCTCCTGGTACCATATTCCAGTGCAGCGATGCAGACGCCAACCAAATTCCAAATTCCAAACCCCCAAGTGGCGAATGACGAGTCGCTCCTGGTACCATATTCTAATGCAGCGATGCAGACGCCAGCCAAAATCCAAACCCCCAAGCGGCGAATGATGAGTCGCTCCTGGTACCATATTCCAGTGCAGCGATGCAGACGCCAACACAGTCCCGAAATTTTTCCGGCCCTACGGTCTGGATCATACATCCTGTAAAACCGTATACAATCCACGGGCGTAAAACAATCCCAATCTCTTCCAAGTCCTACCGGTGAGACCACATTCAAAGTCCCACCAAAAATAAAAAAATATATAATAAAAAAACGGTATGTCCACAAGCAAAATGGGCACGGATGAAAACCCGAAAGGGCTCCATGAGTAAAAACAGCAGGACTGCCGGCGAGTTTGTGAAAACCCGAAAGGGCGCAAACTCGTAAAAAAAGAGATGAAATGCACTCGCGAAGTCCTCTCGACTTTGTGAGGAGAAAATTCCCGCGTGAGATCCTTACGACTCACAAAGGAACAACACACTTGGGGGTCCTCACGACTCCTAAGGAGAAAATACACCTACGAGATCCTTTCGACTCGTAGGGAGAAAATGCTTTTGTGGTACGGCCTATAAAATTGAAAAGCCTTAGGTGATAGGGATCTAAACCTGTCTCCTAAGCCACCAATTCCTAAATCCTTCCGGGGCAAATGATGAGTTGCTCCTGGCATTATTCCAGTGCAGCAATGCAGATGCCAAACAAAAACCAATTCCCAAATCCTTCCGGGGCAAATGATGAGTTGCTCCTGGCATTATTCCAGTGCAACAATGCAGATGCCGACAGAAAACCAAAATCCCTAAATCCTCTCATGGCAAATGATGATTCGCTCCTGGTGCCATATTCCAGTGTAGCGATGCTGATGTCAACCAAAATCACAATCAACAAGTCAACTTCAACTCCGACACCGCAGAAAGCGGAGCAAGTCAGAATCCAATCTCGACACCGCAAGAAGCGGAGCAAGTCAAGTTCACCCATGACACTGCAAGAAGCAAAGAAAGTCAAATCAAGCGTCGACCGTCCATGTCGCAAAAAGGGCAGTGCAGGCTTCCTACAAAGCGGGAACCAAATCGCTCCGGATCAGAGCGTCGACCGTCCATATCGCAAAAAGGGCAGTGCAGGCTTCCTACAAAGCAGGAACCAGATCAGTTCGGGCCAGGGAAACGTCTACTACGGGCACTCCGTCTCGGAGACGCGTTAAGCGTCGAGCGTCCATATCGCAAAACGGGCAGTGCAGGCTTCCCACAAATCGGGAACCAAATCGCTCCGGATCAGAGCGTCGAGCGTCCATGTCGCAAAACGGGCAGTGCAGGCTTCCCACAAATCAGGAACCAAATCGCTCCGGATCAGAGCGTCGACCGTCCATGTCGCAAAACGGGCAGTGCAGGCTTCCCACAAATCGGGAACCAAATCGCTCCGGATCAGAGCGTCGACCGTCCATGTCGCAAAACGGGCAGTGCAGGCTTCCCACAAATCGGGAACCAAATCACTCCGGATCAGAGCGCCGACCGTCCATGTCGCAAAACGGGCAGTGCAGGCTTCCAACAAATCGGGAACCAAATCGCTCCGGATCAGAGCGTCGACCGTCCATGTCGCAAATCGGGAATCAGATCACTCCGGACCAGGGAAACGTCTACCACGGACACTCCGTCTCGGAGACGCGTCAAGCGTCGACCGTCCATGTCGTAAAAAGGGCAGTGCATCCCAAAAGTGGGAACCAAAGCAAGCCGCCTCCATATGAAAGAAGATCCATCAATTTCATGCACACGAGCCACATATGTAGTGTGCATTTATTGATGGGGGGCACTTTGTTGGGGTCGAAAATTGCATCCCGGTTGACCAAGTCAAAGTCAAGGTCAACCCCAAGCCAGGTGGGCCCAAGCACAGATCAAGTGGGCTCATACCCGAGTCGAGCTGGAACATGAAGCGGCCGGCCTCCCCATGCAAATCATGTAAAAAATAATTTTGATGTATTTTTTTTATGGGAATAAAGCCAAATTTTTGTAAGCCCATGACTTATGTGCAAAAAGAAATGGCACATGAGCTATGGGATGGGCAAAATGCCATTTTGTAAAGCCCAAGGGGCTATATGTAAACATGTAAGCCTATATAAGGAAATATGATGATGAATAGAAGACACTTTTCATTCTCTCAAAAAAACCTAGGGTTTGTGCCACTTTCCCCTTCTGAAGGTTCCAAACCTTCTTCTTTCTTAAATCAAGAGTTTTACTCTTCCTTTTTCAAAACTAAATAGTTTTTCACCAAAAAACTCACAAAGGGGAACTTGGATCTACCATCAGATCTCAAAAAGAAGAGATTTTTAAAATCTCACATCTCTTGATCTTCAAGATCCGACCAAACAAAGGAAGAAGAAGGAGACCCGTCTCCAGAAACCCCACTTTGGGAAAACTAGGACTTAAGGGGAGAAGCCCCTTCATCAGCTTCAAAATATCCTAGGAGTTTAACTCCTCATATATATATATATATATATATATAAACAAAACAATAAGTGCTCCTTTCTGGGAGTACAACTCCCACTGCAGGGACCAAGTCCCTTTTAGCGCGCGAGCGCCCACGTGCTGACACATGAAGCGCTAGCGCTCAGAGCGCTAGCGCCCAAAGCGCTAGCGCCCGAGCGCCCACGTGCTGACACGTGGAGCGCTAGTGCTTCTCTTGAGCTCAGAGCGCTAGCGCCCAAAGCGCTAGCGCCCGAGCGCCCACGTGCCGACACGTGGAGCGCTGGCGCTTTTTCCTACGCATCTTTTGGATGCCCTTTTCCCCCCTTATATATATATATATATGTATACATATATACATATACACATACTCTACACCACTGTCCTTCCCAAAAAAATTTTGGGCCGGGGCGCTGCCCCGCACCCCGCAAGGGGGCTGCTAGCCCCCTTGACCCCTAGCCCGTTATCCGGGTAGCGGGGCCCCCGTAAAAACTCTGCATGGCTCCCGATATATCCAAAACCCCATTTCAAAACACAACACACGTACACTGCACATTGAGTTCTCATGACTAGTTTAACCCGTCAATCGGAGATTCTCTCGGTCCAGAGGCGAGGGGTAATTAACGGCAGCTTAGTCCGTGGCTGCCGGATATTCGGATCCCCATGATCATAAACCCCATCCTACCCTGAGCAGGAGGAATCTGTAATGCGCCTGACAAGCGCGCGCGTATTCCAATCTCAATGGGGTGACGAAAAACACCCTACAATCATATCAAGAGGAACCGATTTTTTCAAAATAGTGCATATTTTCTTAAATAACCCCACAGTCCTCAAATCCAGAAATCACATGAAATCCAAAACCAATGCGTAAATCCATGCGATGTGATATATGCATCAGAAGTCGTACTATAAGAAAAATGGGGGAAACCGCTCTTTAAAATAGATTCAGTTTTTCAAAAGGTATATGCGGTCCCCAGTTTCTACCAAAAATCAGCTTATTTAGGTAGGTACAATTTGAATATGCATAAGTAGGGATATGCAAATGAGTACGTGCACAAATATGGATATGTAAATGACTACGTGCGCAAATATGGATATGCAAATGAGTATGTGCACAAGTAACATAATCATGTCGAATCATATAGGAGGTGAGCTACAGTATATTGTTCAAGACAATTCTATAGTGCGAGTGTCATGGCAATTACTAACGGTGTGTGTGTAACATGCAGATTAGTACTCGTGCAACATGAACCGTTAGTAACAGTGCGGTGTGTCATAATTTCTAAGCTCATAAAGATGTAGCAGGGAATGCGGTATGCAACAATAGTATCCATGAACAGTCAAATGTATGTAAATGCAATATACTACTACAATGTCCTATCAGCCCTGACGCATAACGCCATACGGGCGATTTCCCCATAGATGTTAAATCTACTCACCTGGTCGTGCTAAGTGTAGCCGACGACTTGCTTCCCTTTTTTCGCGGCGTTCGTCGTACTCGCCTGCGAACCTAGAATTACATAAGGAATAAGCATAAGCTAAAATCCTATAAAACGTGATATTAAGGTAGTACGGAAAAAGTAGCGTCGCAAGCTAAACGCGTGAACTCGATACACTAAAACGAGCGTGTGCTAAACCCTCCCATTCCCTCATTCCCTAACCACCATACCTCCCATTCCTCCCATTCCCTCATTTAAATTAGTCTCACCTAACCACCATACCTCCCATTCCCTCATTTAAATTTAAAAAAATTAAAGGGTTTAAATTGATTTAGTGGGGAAAATAAGCCATGCATGAAGGAATGAAATGGTTACACTAACATGTTTCAAGAAAAAAGATAAGTGTGCAAGTTGTACACTAATCCTTGCTTAGGAAAAGTAATTAAGGAAACATTTCCAAATAGGGTAAACACAAACTAAATTATAATTAATAAACCCTATATATATATAAAAACACCTCTCATCACAATTTGCACTAGTTTACAAAAAAAATAAGTTTTACGGGTTTTTATGAAAAACACGCATCATTACTAACTAACGCGAAATTAACCCACGTGAATTTCAAAGCGTTACAAATACAATATAAACTTTATCCGATATATATGTTAGAGGTCTTTAAATCCATTGATTTTTCATACGCCTATTATTTGAGGATAGGTGATCAGCTTGAACGGATCAGATCGTTCAAATATGACGTAGACCGAGAATTCCCGTTTCTAAAAAATACGGACCGGTTTTCAATGGATCACTCCCCCTCCCCCTATATATATATATATAGTCTATGTTTTTTTATTTGCAATGACTATTAATGATATTTCTTTTGCAAAAAACAAAGTGTAACATTTTGAAAATTTTAGATAATAAATTAATTTAATTAATTAAATAATAAAATGTTGATTTAAAAAGTTATTGAAACAAAATAGGACATTTTCATAAATAGTGTGTGAAGCTAATTAATTTGAAATTTTAGTTTGTAATATTAGTAAATTACAAGGGTTTTAGTGAAAAATTTAGCTTCATTTGTAGTATGATATAGTATGATGGGTTTTGCGAAAAGTTTAAGTAATTGTGAAAGTTGGAAATTTGTGAGGGTTTATGTGTAAAAGGGTAAGTTCATGTTTAAGCTTAAGTTACACTCATGGCATAACATATCCTAGATGACACTTCATGCATACACCTCCTCCTTGCATGAAAACACCACCATCTTCCATGCTACACCTCCTACTTGCATGAAACTACCACATCCTTGCTAAGTGACACCTCCTCCTACAACCCTCACTCACTCTCCTTATCTTTGTTCAGTTCATATATCATTTGAAATAAGAAATAAACCGAAAAGAAAGAAGAAAACATCCTAGAACAACAAAGAGAAAAGAAAAGAAAAGAGCTATGTGCTAAAGGTTTTTTCCATCACCATCTAGCTAGGATCTTTGAGCTTGTGCATCTTGGAGGAAACCTTTTCAGTGATCATCTGTAGGTATAATTTCAACCCTGAAACTTAAGTAAAGTACTGTTTTATTTTAGAAATCGGATATCGGTAATATCATATTTTTACAAGTTTAGGCTCTATCTGGAATCTGCTATAGTTTAGATGAAAATTAGCCTAACCAAACAGTACATTCATCTTATAGATTGGACCTGAAATAAACCCTAGAAAGACGAACCCAGTTGCTCGGATATTGGCCGGTGACATATAGGGAAAATTCGAGCTCGCCGGTTTTTTGAGGGAGTTGGGTGTTGTGGTTTTCAGGGTAGCTCTCTGTATATGTATTAGGATGTTTGGTATTGCTAGTTTAAGTTAATTTTTCAGTATGTGAAACCTGGAAGCTAATATCTGAAAAAAAAGTTAAAATTCTAAAATACGACAAGGGTGTTTCGTAACGCGTTTCTTTTTTCTGTTACGAACAACGAATGGTTAAAAATCCAGTTAGTATAACTATTAGATAGTTTGCAATAGTCATACGTAGTATAGTTAATACGTAAAAGTTGTATTTTCATGTTTTCGCCATATCGGAGTCTAGCCGTTTCTTATACAAGTTAATATCAATGTTAGATTTGAATACGGGAACTTCGGAGGCCGCAAGGAAAGGAAATGAATTGATGATCTGAGTAGATTCGACGTATTCCGGTGAGTAGACCAAACATCTACCGGGGAATTTTGTATGGATGGCGTGATACGCCCGTAATTTAAGTTTAAATAAAATTTTTGCCTTTGTATATAAAGTTGACCATATGCATTCATATACATATACATCGTCATTTAATAACTGTTAGAATACTGCACAATTATCGACGAGTCATGCTACACATGCACATATCTACATGTTACACTACACCTCGTCGATATTAATATGTCACCTACACACTTAGTATTTATTATGTTAAATACGATTCCTATTATACCTTAAGCATCAATAATGGTAGTTACTTTGCATAAATGATATCATGTTTCATATTCAAACATTAGTAGTTTGATATAAGATACATTGGATTATTGAGGATTTATGGTTTTGAGTTTTTATATGTACTATTGAGTAGATTCAGTGATTCTTCATGTTGATGTGAGATGTCCACCATGAGATGTTGTTTTTATGATTTGGTTTTATTCCGGACCGAGTGGGGGAGCTATACGGTCGTGGATTTTTACGTTATCCAGACTGAGTAGGGGAGCTGTACAGTCGGATTCATGGTGGACCCGGTTGAGACCGAGGGGCAGGAAAGCCGCATTTGAGGCGGGGAGCCTAGCGAGGATACTCGATACCGGAGATAGTTATGAACACGGCGGATATCTAGATGATACCGACCGGTGTTATTGATTTACAGGATCATTCGGGAAACGATACCTGATGGAAACAGAAGATTTGTGTCGACGTTGGACACGGAAAAGAATAAACCTTATTTGGAAATAATTGATGAGATTTCAGTCTTGATTTTTATACTTAGTAGTTCATGTTCATACTTCCACATGTTATCATGCATTATATTCATCCTTATTGATATTATGTCTAGTTCGTCATACTTACATTATCAGCCGATATATGTTAGTTTTATTCACTGAGTTGGTAACTCACCCCGTTGTGCCTCAGTTCCTTGCAGGAGTCGTGTGAACGCGTAGCAGCAGTGCGGATCCACTCGTCGGCTTTTATCGCTCTTTTTGCTAGGTGGGTTACATATGTAGTAAACTCCTATTTTAGATATATGTATTTTGGATATAGTATTACTCCATCATACCTTGTATATTGACTTAGAACGAAACATGTTGTAAATGTTCCAAATTCGACTGAGTGATATCGTTAGTTATGTTAACTTATGTTTTTCTTAAATATTGCATGAAGTTCTTCACCTTGAGTGTTGTATTATTATTGCATGTTAATTTCCTCCGTTTGTCATTGTTTTGCTCCCAACTAGAGATGCAACTTAATTACACAACTTATAATGGCTTTCTACTAATAATTAAAAAGGAGGCATTGTTCGAAACTTTAAAATCAATTGTTTACATTTTAAATTTTAAAAACCTTTCGGCATGCTACTTCATTCTTATTACTTAAACACCGAAATTTCTAAATTCCGCAAAATGGGTTTTGATCTTGGTTTTTGGCTTACTCGGATTGTGCCGATATGTTTAGATATTACACAATCTAAGTGCCGGTCACATCCAAACTTTGGATTGTGACACAAAGTCACATGGTCCTAATACGAAAAACGGTATTCCATGTTATACAATAGAGTATGCGGTATTTATCTGAAAACCATAGACAATTCCCAGTATTGATTTGCAAAGAACAAAGTCCACAGTATCTGCCTGAAAAACGGTTAAAGATCATAGTACTTATCATATCGAACAAAGTCTATGGTATTTATCTGAAAAATTGCAGAAGGTCATAGCATTTATTTATAACAAAGTCTAATTTAATTTCAAACATGCCAACAGTAGGAATTCGAAATGGTTGAACTTGACGGCACAAGCGTAATTACTGCCAAAGTAAAAAATTTCACTACCTACCAATTTCTATTAGAATAAATTAGTATAAAGAAAGAAAGATTAGACGTGTGGTTGGACCAAGAAATAAAACATATTTGCCATAATTTGATCGTTATATAAACTACAAATATTTTCTATCCCCCCTTGTTAACAAAAGTCTCCCTCTCTCTCCCTCTCTCTCTCTCTCTCTAAACTCCCACCCTAAATCTAAGCGAGAGAGAGAGAGAGAAACCAAGATGTGTCCATTAAGAATTGTGCTCATCTTCCTCTCTGCAACCTTAGCAGGATTCTTCATGCTCAGAAATCTAAAGGCACATACTCAAGAAGAGAATCAAGCAAAAATTGATGAAACAACCTCCCCTAAAGAAGAGCTTTCACTTTGCAACAAGGTATACAAATTTCTAAACTACCCCACTCTTTATTTTTTCTTCGGGTAATTGATAATTTTATTTTATTTTATTTTTTTGAAGGTTGGGTCTGCAATTTGCTATGGGTTTTGGACCTGTGTGGATATGGCCAGCGGCCGGTACCTTTGGAGGAATTTGGTGGTGGACAAGAAAGCTTAGCAGCTGAACCCTTCTTTCAAATTTATTTTTCTTTTTTTAATTCTGTTTGTAATTTTGCAATTTATGATTATGATGAGGGGGCATTTTCCAATAATGGGATGTAATTCTTTATCTTGTTCTTGTGAAGCTTGCTAAAATTAATTTATGATTCTTTGATTAAAGGATATAATGTTTTAAAAATTTAACATATTTCATGTTGTTGTCTTTGTAATTTTTGTTTACATGGAAATTCATCTCATGATACTCATTTCCACGCCTCTTATGTTTTGAACAGTCCTTCCTTTTTATGTGTGCCATGAATTAGGGAACGGATCCTAACAACTTATCGGTCTGTATTCACATTGCTTGCCGAGCTTTAAGATCGAGCTCGTAGGGTTAGTTGAACCTTTATGGCTGGTCAAGCCGATAGTGCCGGTGGAGTAGTTATTTGTCGGAAACCAAGGGCTCGGCCTGAAGAATGGGATAGCTAAGCCCAAAATCCAAGGTGAGGGAGCAATGCCCTTGAGCTTACTTTTGTTTGATTTGAGATTAGGGTTTGAGAACCAATTCTACCATATTCTCAAAAAGGCAAAAGGGTTGCTTCAAGCCTTTATTACACAACAGTTGTGCAACACACTCACCAGCGTGTCCTGTATTTAAGCGTGTAGGCCTTACAATCCGCTGATAAATGTGTTGCATAGAAAAGAGTTTGCCTAACAATACTTTGCTCTTCTCACAATTTTTTATTTAGCCTTATATTGATCTAGCCGGAGTATGCTAAATTTTTGTGTTCATTTTGATCTTCTTCTTCTTCTTCTTCATATTTAAATACTTTGTGGTTGTTGTTATACGTTTCTAAACTTTGAATATTTTGATAATTAAAAAATGGCTTGTATCTCAACCGTCTTATTATTATTATAAATTTAAAATTTTAATAAGCTTCATCATGTTATAGAAATATTATGTTGACTTAAGACGTGCTAGGCCACTATCAAAGCAGATATTCGCCTCTCAAACAACAAATCTCAGTGGAAAGGCAAGGAGGGGCCAAGATAAAATTCAGTATAGTAAATATATATTAAAAATATTTTTAACACTAAATGATGATTTTAATATTTTCAAAATACATTGTTGTGGGGGGCTTAAACTAAGGTCTTTAGGATCAAAAGCCCGTGTTTTTTTAAAAAATTAAAACGAAGGCAACACAACCCCACATTTCATTAAACGATAATTTAACGAAACTATATCAAAGTTCATCCAAAATAAGAAAAATAAAAGAAAAGAAAAGCAAAAAAAAAAAGGGATAACACATCCCCTAAAAAAAAACTAAATACAAGTCTTAATTTCGCAAAAAATAAAATAGCGAGCACCTCCCACATAAACTATCTTATGGACTCATTACCACTCACAGTTGTTCTCCTCCGATTCGTGCTGATTTGTTCTCCAAAATGAAGGGATCTAAATTCCCTAAGCCCGCTACTGATCTCTCGTCCTCTGCCACGGTCCTCGCTTTTTCCTTGACCCTTTTTGCAGCACCACCCGACCAGAATTCAATGATGGCTTCAGTCATATATAGAATACTCAAAACAAATTTCTTAGAGTTTTTAAAAATTATATTATTTCTCTTAAGCCAAATATTCCAACAAACACCAGAAACCATTATTTCCCAACTATCCAAATGCTCTCTATCTAACCCGATTTCCCAAAAAACTCCATTGGTCACCAAAGATGCTCGGCAAAGATGAAAACCTAAACAATCTCCAAAATTTAACCAAAACACTCATAGCTATCGGACACAAGAAAAATAAATAATTCACTGACTCTGGTTGTGCCTCATAAATACTGCAATGCATCGGACCTATCCACTTCCTCTTGCCTAAATTGTCTTTGTCAAAAGTGCGTCATTGGAAGCCAACCACAAAAAGCCACAAACTTTTAACGGCATGGGAAACTTTCAGATCTTCCTATCATTTGTTGATATGACCCCTCCACAATTCAGGATATTATAAAAGGATTTACCCGAGAAACCCTTACTCGATAAGCATTTCCATTCCGCGGTATCTATGTTCTCTCCCTCCATTGGTTTCCAAATTTTGAGATAATCAATCAGCATGCATTGTTGTCTTCTCTCACCCACTGTTAGCGCTCTTTGAAATTTTGGCCACCACTTAATTCCTTTCCACTGGCTTAAAACCGATACCTCCTTATATTTTGCCAGCTCGAAAAGCAAAGGGAATCTCTCATGCAAAGTGATATCTCCGCACCAATAATATCGCCAGAAATTAATCGAGCTTCCATCCCCTATCATATAAGAGACCTTTAAAAAGGACTCCTTTGTGGACATAACCCTTTTCCAGAAACCAGATGGCGTCGCCACGTTCTTATTTGGTGCGTTTACCGCACCAAATTTATTGCCATAGGCCGCTTTAATGCTTGCCACCCATTCCTTTCTGTTACCTGCCACCCACCTCCACCACCACTTCCCCAGTAATGCCATGTTCATATCCTTAAGCTTTTTCACGCCTAAGCCTCCTTCTTTCGATCTACATACCTTCCTCCATATAACCAAATGGTATTTCCGTTTTTCCAACGACGCTCCTTTCCACAAAAAAATCCGTCGAATCTGATCGATCCTTTTAAC
The DNA here is from genome assembly GCA_030015575.1 of Agapanthus africanus. NCBI lineage: Eukaryota > Viridiplantae > Streptophyta > Magnoliopsida > Asparagales > Amaryllidaceae > Agapanthus > Agapanthus africanus. The sequence continues at coordinate 553,679,666 of JASDDO010000031.1, forward strand.
TATCCATTCCGGAAGTAGATAGAAGGACATATAATATTGTGGTACAGCTGACAACAACGAATTAAGTAATGTCACTCTCCCACCTATGGAAAGACACCGACCTTTCCAACCCTCCAATCTAGTTTGGATCCTGTCTATCAATGGCAACTAGTTTGCCTTCTTCAATGTTCCTGGCCTCAAAAGTAGGCCTAAATACTTGATGGGAAAATCTTTCGCTTTGTAATTAAAAATCGAAACCAAACGTTCTTCCCAAACGGATCTTTCTCCTAAGCAGACCACCGAGCTTTTATGGAAGTTGATGTTCAATCCTGATCAAAACTCAAAAGAGTAAAGGATCCATTTAAGTATTGCCGCCTGATTTTCACACAGCCTTCCAAATAGCAAAGTATCGTCGGCATACTGCAGGTTGATAATCTCCGTCCTCGTGCCCCCAGGCCCAATCCATCCAATAACCCCTTATTCGTATATCTTTAAATCATGTGTGCAGGACATCAGCCACTAATGTAAAAATGAGCGGTGATAGGGGATCCCCTTGCCGCAGCCCATGTCTACACCGAAACTCATTTGTATCTTCGTCATTTAAGCAAATATTAGCAGATGCCGAGGACAACCATATCTTAATCCAATACTTCCACTTTAGGGAAAAACCTTTAAGTTCTAAACATTCGAATATGCACCTCCAATCCACCATATCATAAGCTTTCTCGAAATCTAGTTTAAGGAGGTATCCTTCTTTCCATTGCCTTCGAGAGTCTTGAATGATCTCATTGGTTATAGCTATACCATCCATGATGTATTGCCCTGCTACAAAACCGGTTTGCGTGTATTTGGTAATATCTTCCAATACCTTCCTTAGTCGATTAGCTAACACTTTCAAAATTATCTTACATGAACAGTTTACTAAACTTATGGGCCTGTACTCCTTAAGAAACCTAGCTTCACTTTTTTTTGGGATGAGAACCAAAGTAGAGTAATTAAGACATTTCAAATTAAGTGCATTCTCTTCCATTGCCTTAAACAACTTCATAAGATCACTTTTCACAATCTCCCAAAATGTGTGATAGAATAACATGGGAAATCCATATGGTCCCGGTGCCTTATCCTGTAACAACTCCATTTTTAATATACAAAGAATTGATTTAAATTCAAAGTATACTTGGAGTATTTAATGTTACTGATATCTCTTTAAGTATTTATTTCACTCCATAATTACAAGAAGGAGCTTGTAGCTCATTGGTAATACCTTGCACTGCTGAACCAAGCCACCAGAGTTCAAATCCCATACCCCACATTATTTTTAATATTGATTTTTTTAAAACCTTTAGAATACCAACAGTTACACGTGCATTTCTCACAAAAACCCCACTACCCATGAAAAGTTAGATGTTCCAGTGGCTACCTCCGGCGACCCCCCGGCTTCCGGCACCCCGACTCGGCCGAGTCTGCCGGCTGACTCGGGCCGGCGCCGCCGGCCGGACTTGGCCGGTCGGCCGAGTCATCAACAGGGAAAATCTGTCTCTTGGGCTACTCTACTCTCCTGCATACTTTAATTGTGCAGATCGTTTCCAGAGGGCTTTGAATACCTCTTTTACTCCATTTTTAATGATTTTTTCATATATTTTTTCATTTTTTTAATTAAAAACCATACATCTACCATAACCCTAGCCTAACCCTATAAATACACCCCTACCCCCTACCCTCTCATCCTAAAATTCTGAGCCCACTCTCTCAAAATCTCAAGAAAATATTGTGTACTTTGAAAACGAGCGAAAGGCGAAGCTTCGACGAAATCGACGGCGAAATTCCGGTGATCGTGCTAGGAAATCTCGACGACGAATCGATGCACCGGCGAACCCTCTTCTTCCTTATCACTCTCGTGTTTGTCCAAACCCGTAAGTCCCATTCTAATCTCTCTCTCTCTCTCTTTTCTAAAATACGAATTTACAAACCCGACGGAATCGGAACAAAACCGATTTCCGATTTGGTTTTTCTTATAAACTTCACTTCTCACTAATACAATCATGATTAAACTTCCTCATGTTGACTATTAAGCACCAATCAAATAAATTGATCAAGTTTCAATTCATGAAATGATAACTTTTCCATTTATCGTATTTCCCCCCCACTTAAATACCACCTTATTCCAATTTCACATTGAACTCTATTAAACTTGCTATAACTATAAGTAGAGCACGAGGTAATGACCTACCTCCTCACACACTCCCATCTAAACATAGTACTATAATCTTGGAAATTTTGAATACGAGAAAACAAACCTTTTCATTAAAATACCCTTTACTTAATAAAACTTTTAGTATTGATACATTTTTATAAATACATAACTTTTGAAATAATAAAATATATCTAGACTCATCCAATTAAGAACTGTCGCATTCATTAAGAAAGTCGTGAACTTTCAGTCGTTTATTTAAACCTGACTTTGTGGTGTCTAGGCTAGACAAGTGAGAAAGGTAACTTTAAAAGGCCCGTCTCACGGTGATTCGTGAGCGGATCTCTCTTTTCTTCACTTGTGCTTACCTGGCCACAATTGGCGGTGAAGAGGCGATTTGAACTTGTCACTAGAACATAGAATACGGAAAAATCGACATTTTTACAAATAAATACCTTTTACTTTATAAAACCGTTTTTTAAAAGATTTAGTATTTTACAATCTTTGCAAAGCGCCGCTACAACCCATTTTTGGGGAACCCGTTCGGGATGGTGCGGATTATCGCACATCCTCGGGCTTAGTAGTGCGAGATTCAGACCCCCGCAAGGAGCATTCGGTCTCGAAAGGTTTAAAATACGACAGCTTAAGAAAATGAGATTTTTGGAATATAAAATATTTATAAAAATTATTTTTGTATAAATATATGTATATTTATCATTTAAATATCTATTTTATTATAATATAAATATTCCACCTTTTTCTAAAAAATCCCAAGAATAAATTTACCCTAAAGTACCATGAATTTCAAATAAATCAATATTACAGATAAATACCTTTATTTATAAAACTAGGATATTTTCACTATAAATATCACAATATAACATCCACACTCATTACAACTCTAAAGACGAATAATAAATACTTGGAGTGTATCTTGAAAACTATACAAAAGTATTTTTACATAAAACCCCCTCAAGTTTTATAAATTACCCTAAGGACCCTAGTAAATATAGGACTTCGATTTACATTTCTACTGTCCGACTCGGATTTGAGTCTGATTATAATTCGACTTGAATATAATTCAAGTACCATATAAATCTACAATATTACAATTCAACATGAACACACGAATCCATGAATCCAGTATCAATCTATTCAACTTGACTGAACCAAACCATGGATATACCTTCCATTTACATGATTCCATTACATCCGTTATTGATATCATGGTTTCAGTCAGTCATCCAACTATACAACTTATACAATACAATATAACAATACAATCAAAACACTACGGGGTTTAAGGGGTAGATTGGTACGGAAGGTGTTAAAAGTGGCACGAGACAGTAAGATTAAGACACCTAACATGAATCATGTTGCTGTTGTACCGTGGCATAACGGTTCCTTGTACTTTCAGTTTGCCCTGGTCTCTAGCATATAGAGACCCTTCTCGTATACACTGGCATCCTTCTGTATCAAGCTACAAACAACAGCGTTAACACAATATTCTACAATATTATACAACTTTAAAAGATACATTCTTATTCTGTCTTTTCTATTTCTCCCTTAACTTTAGGACTTACCGAGCGACCTGTTCGCTGACGATATTCTATTTCTTTCTTCTTTGAATGTCGTCAGGTGATCTGGACACAGCAGAGATCGAGCCCACCAGTGAAGACTTGGATCAGTTCCTCGAAGACTCCGAGCTCTAGACATTGTACATTTCCATTCAGTACCGTTAATTTCCTGTTATGCCATTGTTCAGGCATCATTTTTACTTCAATTGTATTTCCTTTTCATGCATTATACAAAAGAATGTTAATAAATAAAGTTGTTGTTATTTTTATATCTCTTGTCTCTTGTGATTACTTTTATATTGCTTACATACGCTTAGCGTATTTACTTCACAGTAAATACGTAGCGGACCAGTCGCGTCCCCTTCACCGTATACCGGGAAGCGGGGCGTGACATATCCACTACTAACTTTCAAACCGCCGCTATAATTTTCTCCTCTGAGAACCCAGTATTCAACTCTTCATTCTTCCCCTATTAACTTTTCATCGTCATTCCAATAATCTGTCTGCATCTTCCACCTGACTTCCTTCATCGTGACCATCAAGTTCTTATAATATCCCAACGCAACATTTCTTATGTTATCCCCGCCAGTAAAAACCTCTCCATCTTCTTCAATAACATGAATCTGATTTGACATTCTTTTCATATTATCCATCCTGTGAAAATAGCTTGTATTTCATCCCCTTCTTTCAACCAATTCTTCTTGGTCCTTTGACTTCAATTCAACATTTTTTTCACACATATATTTTAACTCCACCCTCCACGAGCGAGATATCTATGCTCTTCCAAAGATAGGTCTCGGTGTTCCTCCCGCTTTTCTAACTCTCCAATATAACAGATAAGTTCTTCCTTTTTTGTCTCTCTAATAACCTTTGCTTCTTATCCCACCTTTTTAATACTCGTCTCAGCCTTCACAATTTAATCACCAGATTACTTGCGGCGTCTATAGAAGTCGTGGAACACTTCCAGCTCTCCTTGATCAGCTTGCACGCATTCACGTCTTCTAACTACCATTTTCGAACCTAAACTTTTTCTTACTCGTCCGTCTAACATACTTCCTATCAAAGAGCAGTATAGGTACATGATATGAAGTTGTTTTCACTTTCGTCCTTGCAAAAGCAAACAGGTGTCGGTTCTCCCAATCCAAAGACACTAGAATCCTATCAAGTTTAGCCAATCGGGTTATGTAGCTATGATTCGATCATGTGAACTTCCTGTCCTTGATCGGAATTTCCAAAAGACTTAACATGTCTATCGTTTGGTTAAACAATTGTCTATCGTTGGGGTCATTCAAGCTCCCTACCTTTTCCTCCGCAAATCTAATCACATTAAAGTCTTCTCCAACCACCCATGGAAGCCCCCATCTTCCCTTTATCTGGCTTAATTCTTCCCAAAACTCTTCTTTTCATTCTCTCCTGCTCGGACCATAAACTACCGTAATCATCTGCAACCATTCGTCCTACTTACACCTAGTCACTGTCGCAATTGAAAAGGCACTAATAAAAGTATTCACTATCTTCAAGATATCCTGTCTAATACCAAGCAAAATTCCTCCATGAGCACCTTCTGCCTTCTTAACCACATCCGTGATATCTCTACCTCCCCCTCAAACTATTCAACACTCTAGTCAAGGAGTTATAAAGTTTGATCTGTGTAATAACCAATTTCCTTTGTACCGTACCCGTATTTTAGTAATATTTCCCCCTATTTTTCCATTTAATTTATTCTAAATATTTCTTACAATTATTTGTCCTAATATATTATCCCTGGCCCAAAGCCCATGTCCCTCTCAATTTCTTTTCCTCTCTCTTTTATTTTCCCAAAGCCCACATAGCCTAACTCCCTAATCCAATCCCAAATCTCCACATGCAACCGAATCCCCCATCTTTCTCTCTTCTCAACTGTTTCTTCTCCTTCAAATTTTGAAATTCCATCAAATCTTAACAACAAATTTTCCTTTTAACACCAAATTGAATTCCCCATAAATCCCATTAAACTAAATCTTTAATCCCCATAATCCTCCATATCTCTCTCCCATCAACTCAATTAAATCTTTCTCATAATTCTCTCATCAATCCCATTTACTCCCATAATCTTTCATCTCTCTTTAACCTGGGCATTTCCATCTCTCTCTATCATACACACTCTCTCTTAATCTCCTTCTCTCTTTAAGTCCTTACTTCTTTTTCTTTCTTTTCTCTCTCTAATTCACCAACCTATCCACCACCGGCTGCCCCTCGTAGACCACCATCGCCTTGACGAGCCCGAGCTCCTCGCCCCTACCAACCATCTCCGGCCACCTCCCTCGCCTCCTTTGCAACCGCACCATCCTCAAGCCGCACCCGAGCTTCCCCCCTTGCTGCCGGCTGCCACGGCTGCCACCTCCACCGGCCTATCTCCGACGGGCCAGCCACCGTCGCCACATCACACCGCCAAGCACCACCACTTCCTCTCTCCCTCCACCATAACTACTTCAACCGCAACCTCCTTTTCCCGCCTCACCATCGCCGGCCACCGCCGGAAACCGCCGACCACCACTGCCGTTGCCTACTGCCCTCATCGCTAGTGATCACCATCGTGTTTCCCACGTCCGCAGAGGCCCCTAACGCATTGCCAACAAAAACCCGAACACCCAAGCCCATATCCGAGCCTCGGCATTTCATTGAACACTTACGTTTGTCGCTAATCTCTGCTGTTCTGGTCGCCATCATCATCGTCCAAGCCACCTCGTTCATGCTAACCATGACCGTCGTCAAGACTGTATCCGTCGCAACGCCAGCGCTCGTTCGTCGCAGCCGTATGCGTTCGAGCCTCACTCGCTCCGCGTCGCATAAACATCTTCTCGTGTGTCCAGACGAATACTCATCGCGTGGTGTCGCTTCTATATCAACGACCGAGTCGTTTCTATATCAACGACCGAAGCAAGTGAACTCTCTCACTTGCTTAATCATGATATACATATATTTTTAGATATATTAATCGATTTGATAAACGTTAATCTTGATTTAAATAAGTATGTATTTTAAATGATAGCTGCGATTATCATAATCAAAACCCAATTGAAAATGCCGGAATTTATAATCAATAAATCCATTTACTGATAAAGAATATCATGTAGGAATTTGGGTTGAAAATATTGACGTTTACACCATGAAATGACAGTCCCGATAACCGGCACGAAATCTGGAATTTCTGCATACTTCGCCGTATTAAATTCATAGAAAATTGCATATAAATCGTATCGTGGAATACTTAGGCCCGTTATGAAGAGGACTGAATAATCTATGGATATATAAAAACGGTTACTGAATATTATTTCGCTTCGATAATGAAAACTGAAAAGCATTATGGCTGTAGACTGCAGTCAAGAGCAGAATTCCCTGTTAACCTCTGTTTTTAAACCAATACATATCCTTGTTTAAATGCGTAAATGTGCTGAACCCTATATCGATGTGTTGGAAATTGAGTTATATTTCATATGCTACTGGTTTCGCTAAATTGTGTCGCTGTTTGATATTTATAACATATTTATATTTTCGACGTGTCTGGCTGATTACTGCAGTAATAGTTTATATGTAATGACACTAAACACTGTCATGCTCCGCTTCTTAAAAGACCGAAGCAGGTACGTGACAAGGCCCGCGACGTATTTATTTCAAGAAGGTTATTTCCCAGAATAAATAAGCTAAGCGTAATTGAGCAATATAAAATGACAAAAAATTAACATGAAATTTAAAGTTCAACAACTTTATTTACATTCAACTTGATACATTTACAATACATGAGTTCAACTGAAAGAAAATACAAGAAAAAATGCCTAAACAGATAGCATACATAAACTGAAAGAAAATGACAACTAATTTAGGCCTGAGTCACGATCTGATTGTGTTCCTCCTCTGTGGTGTCCACCTCCTCAGTCTCCACAGCATCTGACGAAAATTCCAAGAAATAACGGTGAGTGGAATGTCCGTCAGCGAATTTTCGCTCGGAAAGTCCCCAAGAAAAAAGGTGTGAAGTAGAAAACTATAATGACAAAGAAAAAGCGGATATCATAAAGTAATGGACTAGGAGATATGGTATTTAAACATGTCATTTAATGTAAGCATGTCAAATCTATTTAACATACAATTCTATATATATCATAGCAAAGTAACATGAGCATAGTATAGCATGGCCGTATAGTGTAGTATAGTGAACATGAAGTGCGTGTAAGTGTCCTAAAAGGTGGTAAACTAATTTAACGTAAGTTCAAGAGTGAATGTCAACCAATCTCAAGAGTGTTCTTGAACCCAACATGCTGTAATTCAGGGGTAAAGAACCACCGGCCCGAATCAAGTGTTAGTAACGGGACTTCAATCTAGTGTTGAAGTATTCCAAACTCAACAAGCTATAATTCAGGAGTAAGAAAACACGGGCCTTCATGATAGCTTGCTTGTGTTAGTAGACATGGATTCATGATCTAGGAGACTCCTGAGATTTCATTGGATTCACACTTGAACTATCCCAACACTCTGTGTATCCTAAATTATAGTTAAAATTACCAGTCTTGCTCAAATCCATGAATACATCAAGTTGCAAGATTGAGTTCATGTCAATGTCAAGTATTCGTGTCAAGTGTTCATGTATTCATGTCAAATTGTATTCATAATTCGAGTCAAGTCAGTTTCAATAGCAGCCATTGTGTTATGGTATTCATGTTAAGTTCATATCAAGTCATAATATTCTACTATTTAAGTTTTGGGATATTCAAGTTCAAGTGTTCTAGTTCATGATCAAGGGTTCAAGTTTATGTTAAAATTTGGATTCTGGTTGAGTTTGTATTCAGATTAGAGTAAATATCTTATGAAAGAATTTAGCTCTTGAATTTCTTAAGTTCGGGAGTAATCGGCAACCGCTGCACATGAACGACAGGATTTGTGTTTTTTTTCCAAGACAATTGTCATTGATAACTCCATTAAACTTGTCTAATCTGAATAGGCAAGCACGCACTTTCTCCGGCTCCCCGGGGCTCAAGAGAAATGATACCGCTTAAGCCTATATTAATCTAGAGTTCTTAATATTTGTTATTGTTATTTACATTGTATTTATATTGTTTGCATTTCTTGAAGAGGTTTTATGAAAAATATACTAATATTGTTAAAAATAAACCTCGAGAGTGATTTATAATAGTGAGAGTTTTTATGAACATGTATTTTAATTTTAGTAGTATTTTAGCGATGAAATTTACATTTTAAAAGTTTATGCTATTTTTATGAAAACTACTACTTTTGAAAACTTGTTGGTATTTTATTAAAATTATAATTTTTCATTTTAAAAATATAGTTTTCATGATTTGCTTTTATTGAAAATATGAATTCATAGTTTTATATAATTTTCCAAAATTTAGTTTTGTTTAGAAAAGTCGTATTCTTAAAAACCGTTATTTTTTTTTCCTTTCGAGACTGAATATCCCGTGAGGAGTTCTGCATCTCGCTTTATTATCCTAAGAATGTGCGATAAGTTACACCATCCATAGATGTGTTTCTCTAAAAGGGTTGTAGAGGCGCAATCATTTGTCCTTGGGGATCCGACATTAATCCTACAAAGGATTTAAAAATAGCGATAAAACATTTTATAAAAGTGGTGGTATTTTAATGTAAATTGTTTCTTTTAAATAAAACTTAACCAAAATATCATACTATGAAACCATAGTGTTGTGAGTGAGGTAGGTCGTTACTCCGTGAATTTTCTATAGGTATAAATTCTAGATATCGATAAAATGGTAGTTTTTAAAGTTCATGGTATTTATATGAAAAGTATCCGATATGTGTGTTTATTTCGCATTAAATTGTGAGCACATTAAAAGTAAATGAGATGAATAATCTTTCAAGTGGTGTAAGAAGTATTTGTGCGACTTAGATTGGCCTATCAAATATGATAAAAATGTTTAAAAGAAATGATTTTAATTGTTAACTCCACTTTGTCGGTTTTTGTTTTAAATAATGGTGGGGAGAAATCGAATTGAGAGAGAAAGAGGAGGGACATACAGTTGCGCGTTCGTACTCGTACGAACGAGAAGGAAAGTAGAGGTCTCGGTTTGTAGAATCGAGACCGTGAATGCGACTAGGGGGCGAGCTCGATCTACAGACGTCTCTTGAGCGAGTTGTGGAGCAACGAAGATGGATGAATGATCTGAAGGGAACGACGATGCGAGAGGGAAGAAACGTGTTCGACTCCTTGAGGGAACTTGAGTGCTTGAGAATTTTGAGAGAGAAGATATATTTGAGAGAGTGGTATGCCTAAATGAAGAGCTAGGACTGGTCTAGCTATTTATAAGAGAAAAATGAAGGTGTGTGAATTTAAAGAATTGAATTAAAAAAATTGAAATAGTGTTAATGGGGGAATTGAAGAGTCTCTGGTTAAAATCACATAAATCAAACAAGAAAATAGAGTGGAGGGGAGCTGAAAGGGTGCACGGGCAAAGAATGGAGGAGTTTGGGGCTATTCCACCTGCCGGTAGTGGTTTTTGGGCAAAAACCGGCGGTAAAAAATGAGGCAATTGCCTCGGGGTCGTGCAGTGCATTCATTTGGGTATTTATGTCTCAATTTTATTGTTTTATTTATTTGCAACTCTTCGTTTCTCCGTGTAATGCACGTGCAACTCTTGGACTTCCGAAAAATTAAAAAGAAAAATATTAAAAATAATTGAAACTGATAGGATTCGAATTTGCAGGCTATGGGACAACAAAGGAAAGGCTTAACCAGTGAGCTATAAGCAGTTTCTTGTACATAAGTTGTCAAAAATAACTTATAACTCGAAAGCAGAACAGAAATACATTCTTTTATTAATATTGGATCAAAAAAAAGTGTATAAGACTTTTAGGATCGTTACATCCTACTCACCTTAGAAAAATTTCGTCCTCTAAATTTATACAAGGGGGATATTATAACAGATTCAAGAAAAATTTAGGTTAAAGTAGTGGTGAAAGAACTACTAATATTATACCGAAAGTGCGTGAAAATGTTTAGATAGATAAAAGAACAAAAGGATGCAAGAATTTGAAAAGGCTGAAAAAATGGGAGGAGATTTACCAGTGTTATCTTGACCTATGGCTTCGGCCTCTACGGCCGCCAAAGTGAAAGCCTGACGTCTCTGCACATTTCTATGTGCATGCTGGTATATCGATGGCTGACGAGGTAAAGATAATCCGCGCGGAGGTGGTGCAGGAAGGGTTAAACAAGCAGGTGAAGCTTGAATATCTGGTCTAGCTGTGGAGGGTGGGCTAGTTCGGTTGTGTGGGAAAGTTCCTATAGTGTGTAAGGGTGATCCATATACAAAACAAAGTCCATTTGCTCGACGACAATCCTTGACCTGGTGTCTGGTCCTCTTACAATAGATACAGAAGTTTGGTTCAGTCTCGTAAAATGATCCTTCTGGTCTCATAGATGGCGCTGGGAGAGTTGACCTAGAAGAGGCTCCTCCAGTAATCTAGTTGGCGGGACATTTCATACCGATCGACTGTGGCCTTCCCTTCTTCTTAATGACAGCTTCATAGCGACGGGCTGACTTCAAAGCTGCTTCATGTGTTAGGTATTCTCCTGTTGCTAGGGCAACCTGGATCTCAGGGTCTAATCCTTGCTGGAAACGCCTGGCTCTGATTTCTGTAGTAGGAATTAGATGGACGACGAATCTGCTGAGCATGGTGAATTTGGCATCGCACTCGTCCACCGACTTATCCCACATGGATCCTTGTTGCAGGTGTATGGATTTATGTTCCATCTCGAAGTGTGCGGTTTCCGGAAAATATTTGGCGTCGAAAAGAGCACGGAAAATCTTCCACTCGATCAGCTGTTCAAGATGGCTCTCTTTGACTCTCCACCAGACTCTGGCATTGTCAGTAAGTTGGAGTTTTGCTATTCTGACCCACACCGCTTGTGGAACTTGGGGTTCCGCTAGGTCATCTTCTATGCTTTGAGCCCATTCCTCAGCTTCACGCGGTTTCTCTTTTCCTGAATAGTTTTTCGGGTGTAATACTTGAAATTGTTTTACTTCCGGTGCTTCTGTTTCAGAGCAGATGTAACTTAGTTGAAAGAGAGCAGTCTGCTCCTCAAAAATCATGTTTTGAGCCTGATGATCTTTAAGTAGGCTTTTGATAGCCTCTAGAAGTATCGTCCGTTCTGTGAGTGGAGCGGCTACGGTAGGAGAAGGTGGTAGAGCGGTGAGAGTAGATGGTGGTGGTGTACTTCCATTGACGTTGGTGCTAGTGTTGTTGGGAGAATCCATCACCTTAGATAGAGAAGAAAGGTTAGGATAGATTCAACGGAAATTGAAATGCTAGAAATGTAAAGTTATTGAATTTCATCTTTCTTGTGATATATTGCTTACGATTTCATGCAGAACAGACCCTGCATGGGTCACCAACTAAACCTGTCACGCCCCGTTTTCCAAAATACGGAAGCAGGTACGTGACGAGGCCCACAACGTATTTCTTTCGAGAAGGTCATTTTCCGGAATAAATACACTAAGCGTAATTGAGCAATATAAAATGAAAAGAAATTAACATGAGAATTAAACTTCAAAAACTTTGTTTACATTCAACTTGATACATTTACAATACATGAGTTCAACTAAAATAAAATATAAGAAAAGAAATGCCTAAACATGTGGCATATATAAACTGAAAGAAATGGATAATTAGTTTAGGCCTGAGTCGCGATCTGATCGTGCTCCTCCTTTGTGGTGTCCACATCCTCAGTCTCCACAGTATCTGATGAACATTCTAAGAAATAAAGGTGGGTAAAATACCCATCAGTGAACTTTCGCTCGGTAAGTCCTCAAGAAAAAGAATCTGAAGTATAAAACTATAATGACAAAGAAAAATGTATATCATGAAGTAATGGACTAGGAGATATGGTGTTTAAACATGTCATTTAATGTAAGCATGATAATTCTATTTAACATGCAGTTCTATATATATCATGACAAAGTAACATTAGCATAGTATAGTATGGCCATGTAGTGTAGGTATAGTGAACATGAAGTGCGTGTAAGTATCTTAAAAGGTCTCTACATGGGTAAACTAATTTAACGTAAGTTCAAGGGTGAATGTCAACTGTAACGACCCCAATATTACTATACCTTCGTATTTTCTTTCTTTAGTTAAATATTGTATTTATTTATTCTTAGTATTTTTCCGTATATTTTGTTTTCTATTAAATATATTATTTTATTATTTCATCTATTTTTCCCAAACCCATTTTTTAAAACTAAATCTTAACTTATTTCAAATTAAACGCAAGACCTGACCCAGCCCATAACCCAAATCCAATCTCATTTTCATTTTCTTTTATAAAATTATGAGCCCAAAAGCCCACTTTCTTTTCAAGCAACAACATATATTTAATTCTAATTAAATATGTTCATGAACAACCTTGTAGCTCATTGGTTAAGTCCTTGCATTGTTATTTCATAGGTCACATGTTCAAATCTCCATTCTTTCAATTATTTTTATCTATTTTTTTAAACTCTTTCATAACCTACAAACGAGACCTTTCATTTCATCTTCCTTTTAACTCTCAAAATAAATGCATATAATAATTAGTATGGTTATGATTATGAATTATTATAATGACCATATTAATATTGTTTTATATGTTCTCTCTTTCATTGTTCAACCTCCTTCAAAAAAATAAATTATTTCAAATCTTCATCCCTAGAGCTCTTAAAGTTTCGGCACCACCGGAGCTCACTTTGTCCCTAGGAATTCAAGACTGAAGTATTGTACCATTCACAAACTTCGTAAGTATCGCTTTACATTTCTTTTCTTTCCTCTTAAAATCTACATAGAAAATACTTTTAGAAACTAACTTGATCCTTGTCTTGGTTGCTCGAGCCTAGGTCATCTAGATTTGTTTTTGCCGCTAGAATCAAATCGGTGAACCGGTTGTTATACCGACTCACACAATCCGTAAGTCCCCTCTCCTCCTCCTTTTCTCTACTTTAAATTCATCTCCTTACCATGCCTCCATCATGCCGAATCTTGAGATAACTAGTTAGTCCCATGATAAAGTTTTTTGTTAAATTAAAAAAAAATTGTTGAAATAAAGCATATATGTTTAGTTATAAAATCTTGAATGCAATGGTTGATAACATGTTAAGTATTATTGTTTTAGACGGTTAATCCTGACCGGATCATATGTTTGCTTCACATATGTTAATTTATGTTATTTATCATTGAAATTTTAATTATTTATATTTATTTTTGCAACAAGAAAACAAAGTTATAAATAAATACCATAAATTTATCATTTTCAAATACGATCTTACAAAACCTTTATCTTTAAAATAATTTTTATAAATTAATTTCCACTTCTGGAAATTCTTGGAATATTAGGATAAAATAATATATAGAATTCCAAATCTATAGTAAAAATTTCATATCAAACCGAATAACGGTTTAGAAGTTACGTAGTTTTTTATTCACTGTTTTTAAAACCAGAAAACTGTCATTAAGGGTCTTCTTCAAGAGACCATAACTCTGTAATCGTTGATCCAAATTAAGTTTTTTTAGATGTTTTGAATATTTACATAGAAAGATATAGATTTTCATAGTTTTAAGTTTTTACTGAAAATCGACATAAAATATAGAAAACTGCGTTACAATATTAAGTGACGGATCTGGACAGTCTGTCTTGATTTGCTTTCTGTTTTTAAATAGGACATAATTCGAACTCCCTATATCCGTTCGTGATAAAATTTAGATGTGTATATGCAAAATTGATAGAGCTATAATTTTCTGTATATTATATTACTTAGAAACGCATGAAACAAACCGATATAGGATTTGCAATATAACATATAGTTGCTGTCCAGAAATCTGAATTTCTGTTTTAAACGCTGATATTAAAATGATCATAACTTGAGCTTAAAAAATCTAAATCATGCGAATCTTAGTGTTTTGGATAAGCATATCGAAAGATCTGCAATTTTATAATAATCATCGTAATCTGAAACCCGATGGTAATTAAGTCAAACTGTGTTTAAAAAATATGCGACGGTGCTGGACATATTCTGATCTGTTTTGCGTAATGAAACGAAAATGGTAGTCGTACACATGCACTGGAACTCACACATGCACAACACTTAGATCTATAATTCTGTTTATATTCCGAAATTGATTGACTTGATTGATTAGTCGTACACAACACTTCTTAACAGCATTGTTTATGGCCGTTACTTAAATAATATACTTGACTTATTTCATGCTATTCGAACATGTATACCTTGTTCACCTTGATCTTTAAATTGTTGTATGTACATAAAAATATAATTATATATTATATGTTTGACATAATCTAATTAAATACTAGACTTGACTTGACCCGAACCATGAATACAACTTGACATGAATACTTAAAACGTGACATGAATACTTGATCTTGATATGAACTCAATCTTGAAAACTTGATGTATTCATGGATTTGGGCAAGACTTATAATTTAACTATAGACTAATATACATGGGGTGTTGGGGTAATTTGAGTTGTGAGTCCAATGAAATCTCAAGAGTCCCATGCTAACAATCATGAATACAAGCAATCACGAACACTAACTATCATGAGGGCCCGTGTTTCCTTGCTCCTGGATTAGGGTCTGTTGAGTTTGGTATATTTCGATGATGGTCAAAGTCCCGTTACTGACTATTATGAGGGCGCGTGGTTCCTTACCCCTGGATTACAGCCTGTTGGGTTCGAGAACACTCTTAAGAGTGTTCTCGAACCCAACAGGGTGTAAACCAGGGGTAAGAAACCATGGGCCCGAATCAAATACTAGTAATGGGACTTCAACCTAGTGTTGAAATATTCCAAACTCAACAGGATATACTCCAGGAGTAAGGAAACACGGGCCCTCATGATGGTTTTCTTGTGTTAATAGACATGGATTCATGATTTAGGGGGGCTCCTGAGATTTCATTGGATTCACACTTGAACTATCCCAACACCTCGTGTATCCTAAATTGTAGTTAAAATTACTGGTCTTGTTCGAATCCATGAATACATCAAGTTGCAAGATTGAGTTCATATCAATGTCAAGTATTCGTGTCAAGTGTTTATGTATTCATGTCAAATTGTATTCATGGTTCGAGTCAAGTCAGTTTCAATAGCAGCTATTGTGTTCTGGTATTCATGTTAAGTTCATGTCAAGTCATGGTATTCTAGTATTCAAGTTTTGGGATATTCAAGTTCAAGTGTTCTGGTTCATGATCAAGGGTTCAAGTTTATGTTAGAGTTTGGATTCTGGTTGAGTTTGTATTCAGGTTAGAGTAAATATCTTATGAAATTATTTAGCTCTTGAATTTCTTAAGTTCGGGAGTAATCAGCAACTGCTGCACATGGACGGAAGGATTTGTGTTCTTTTCCAAGACAATTGTCATTGATAACTCCGTTAAACATGTCTAACCTGATAGGCAAGCACCCACTTTCTCCGGCTCCTCGGGGTTTAAGTGAAATGATATCTCTTAAGCCTATATTAATCTAGAGCCCTTAATATTTATTATTGTTGTTTATATTGTATTTATATTGTTTGCATTTCTCGAAGGGGTTTTATGAAAAATATACTAATATTGTTAAAAATAAACCTCGAGAGTGATTTATAATAGTGAGAGTTTTTCTGAATATGTATTTTAATTTTAGTAGTATTATAGCGATGAAATCTACCTTTTAAAAGTTTATGCTATTTTTATGAAAACTAATACTTTTGGAAACTTGTTGGTATTTTATTAAAATTTTAATTTTTCATTTTAGAAATATAGTTTTCATGATTTGTTTTTATTGAAAATACGGATTCATAGTTTTATATAATTTTCCAAAATTTAGTTTTGTTTAGAAAAGTCGTATTCTTAAAAACCGTTATTTTTTTTCCTTTTGAGACTGAATACTCCTAGAGGAGTTCTGCATCTCGCTCTACTATCTCAAAAATGTGCGATAAGCCGCACCATCTGTAGATGGGTTCATCTAAAAGGGTTGTAGAGGCGAAATTGCAAAGGATTTAAAAATAGCAATAAAACATTTTATAAAAATGGTGGTATATTAATGTAAATTGTTTCTTTTAAATAAAACTTAACCAAAATATCGTGCTATGAAACCATAGCGTTGTGAGTGGGGTAGGTCGTTACCCCGTGAAATTTCTATATGTATAAATTCTAGATATCGATAAAATGGTAGTTTTTAAAGTGGTATTTATATGAAAAGTATCCGATATGTGTGTTTATTTCGCATTAAATTGTGAGCACATTAAAAGTAAATGAGATGAATAATCTTTCAAGTGGTGTTAGAAGTATTTGTGCGACTTAGATTGGCCTATGATATATGATAAAAATGTTTAAAAGAAATGATTTTAATTGTTAACTCCATTTTGTCGGTTTTTGTTATAAATAATGGTGGGGAGAAATCGAATTGAGAGAGAGAGAGAAGAGGGACATACAATTGTGTGTTCGTACTCGTACGAACGAGAAGAAAAGTAGAGGCCTCGGTTTGTAGAACCGAGACCGTGAATATGATTGGAGGTCAAGCTCGATCTATGGACGTCTCTTGAGCGAGTTGTGGAACAACGGAGAGGGATGAAAGATTTTGAGGGAATGACGACGCGAGAGGGAAGAAACGTGCTCAACTTTTTGAGGGAACTTGAGTGCTTGAGAATTTGGAGAGAGAAGATAGAATTGAGAGAGTGGTATGCCTAAGGAAAGAGCTAGAACTGGTCTAGGTATTTATAGGAGAAAAATGAAGGTGTGTGAATTTAAAGAATTGAATTAAAAGAATTGAAATAGTGTTAATGGGGGAATTGAAGAGTCTCTGGTTAAAATCAGATAAATCAAATAAGTAAATAGAATAGAGAGGAGCTGAAGGGGTGCACGGGTAAAGAATGGAGGATTTTGGGGATATTCCACCTGCCGGTAGCGGTTTTTGGACAAAATCCGGCGGTAAAAAATGAGGCAATTGCCTCGGGGTTCGTGCAGTGCATTCATCTGGGTATTTATGTCCCGTTTTTATTGTTTGATTTATTTGCAACTCTTCTTTTCTCCGTGCAATGCACGTGCAACTCTTGGGCTTCCGAAAAATTAAAAAGAAAAATATTAAAAATAATTGGAACTGATAGGATTCGAACTTGTAGGCTATACGACAGCAGAGAAAAGACTTAACCAGTGAGCTATAAGGAGTTTTTTGTACATAAGTTATCAAAAATAAGTTATAACTCGAAAGCAGAACAGAAATACACTCTTTTATTAATATTGGATCAATAAAAGTGTATATGACTTTTAGGATCGTTACAAAACAGACTGTAACTCCCCGCATACTGATCCGTCTATTGCGTTAGAATCTTAATTGGTAAATATATGTTTAATTGAACTTTAGCAACACCTATCTGAACATAACTATTAGAAAAATGCGTTCGAAGTTGGACTTCTAGTTCAGAAACTGGAATTCCAGCCGTGAACATCTATTTTAAAACGATTGTATCTCCCTAACCGGTACCTCGATTGATATAAAATCAATTTTAATGCTTAGATAATCAAGTACACTTCATATGCTCTTTATATTAATATGCCCGATTCTGCCTGTATGATTTATAGTGAATTACACAATCTGAACGACACCGAATGTCCTTATTTAATTAAATTTCATTTCATGCATTCTTACCATGTCATGTGTGATTGCTTCGCATTCATTGATTAGTGACCACCTATTTTGATACCCTAGTAAATGTTTTTACATTTCTAAGCAATAAATGTTAGTGATTGGATTGTGGAAAGTACATTAGCATAAATGCGTGATTGAATGGTGGATGCGACTCATACTTGTACACAATCAGCGAAACTATTTAGTTATTACATTGTCGATATCTATGGGGCATATATAAGTGTAATTATAATTGGAATGACACGTATATGAAAGCACTTATATTAGTGTCATATGTAAGATATCATAGACTGTCCACTTATCTTAGATACCAGTCGAGACATACTTGATGGAGACATTGTCTCCAATTCTCGCGTAGACTTATTATGGAGCGACTAATATTTAGATTCGTGGCCGGTGCTTGTGTAGACCGTGGGGGTGTGAAGTAGTTTGAGTGTAAGTTCTGTTAGTGTTTATGCCCTAGAAGGCCATTACTGTATCATACTAGCTTGTATATTACTTAATGGAAGCTTGGGATATTCACATGTATATAACAGTCTTGCTAAACATGGTAGTATGCTACTTGGTTTTTCTATCTTAATATGTGAGTGTACGTATTGATAGAGCTCTTAGGATCTTGCTTGGCTACCAGCGTTGTGATGGCAGTCACACTAGTGGGGGCTGGGTAGTCTACAAGCACATCCTTATTCAGGTCCCTGGTCGTTGGATTATCGAGACAGAGCATCGATACTCCGGAGTAGACTAGTGTGTACGCTTCTCATCCCAGTTGGGGAGATGGTCTGTCCCACAGCCATCAGTACGTCGTACTGGAGATAGTATACAGGTGCTCGTTAGGTTACGGGTACACCGGACAGGACTCACAGGGAACTGTTGGTTGGTTTGATACCAGTCGTCAGTGAACAGTTCCCAGGTGACATGAGTACAGCGTAGTCCGCAGACTTGACACTGCTACTTCGCCTCGAGTGTGTCCCACTGTTCTTAGATTGCTACCCTACCACGGCTCAAAGGAGTCGTGCAAACAGGTAGCAGTTGGGTGCAGTCCCGAGCACTTGGAGGCAGTGGCGGTTAGACAGGATTCGTCCCTCCCGGTATTGGGAGTAGATATCGTGCTGTGTCAGAGAGCCATTACGCAAAGTCCCTGGCCAGGGCAAGCGAGATTTGCTGGTAGGTTCCAGCAGTTTCTCAGGGTGTAATGGGCTTCACTCTGACACGACTTATACCGCTATTAGGGGACTGACGCTTGCCGCCCCCCTAGGCCCGATATGCGATAGTCATGGACGAACGGACCGGACTGTATGGAGATTGTCACATCAGACTCAGTAGGAGTTCGGATGGGTTTACTCATCGGCCTTCTTATCGACAACTACCTGGGGACCGTTACGTACAGCTAGTGCCGCTTGCGGTCTGTGGTTAAACCCACTGCCAGCGTAGTAGTCGAGTCTCTAGAGTCCCACACAGAGAGTTTCCTACTCCAGGCGAAACGATATAGAGGTTGCATGGTTTTGCGACAAAGGGTTCGGACGCATACGTGCGTTTACGCGCGTACGACTTTCGGACAGATTTTACCAGTCAGGCTTTGGTTTAAGCCAGTTACTGGTATCCGGTTATTGGATTTTTACAGTCTAAAGTTTTTCCGTATTTTTTACGGATCGGTGGGGCGTTCTCGTAATTACTCGAGAAGCTTCTAGAAGATGTGACTAAGGAGGTTTGTTTTGGAAAGAGAGTGAGTCATAGTGGTGATTCATTCACTTCATTAATGCACATTTATTGCTTAATGACTCATGTTAATGAATCATCACAAGATATTTTGTGAAGCATGCTTATTCATTTCCTTTATTGTTTTTTAGAAAATAAGAATGCTTCATAATAATATGATACACTCTCTCTCTTCTTTCATGATCATATCACACATTCTCTCTCCTCAAGCTCTCATCTTCTAATACTAATCCTTAATCCTCATGTGTTGAGATCAAAGGTTTAGTTAGACTAAACAATCCATAACCTTCACTCTTTATCATTCTATCATCTTTGATTAGCAATCAAAGTTGATTAGTTACCTCAAGTTAGAGGTTTAGCTTGGAGTTTTGCTCTCGGGTGGATCGTCTACTACCTAGAGAAGGTTGAGGAGAACCAAGGAGGACGTAAAGAAGAAGGACCGGTTCATTAGGTATAATCCCTAATCTCTTATGAAAAGAAACTCATAGAATACGGTTATTTAGAGTTTAGCTTCGATTCAAGCGGTTAGTCGATGTTCGTTGTTTAAACTTGATAAGTTTTTGTTAATTCCGCCTCCCCATAAGTACTGGGGTGTACTACATCGACTTACAGTGGTATCAGAGCCTCGCTAAACACTAAATAACTTAATCGCAAATTTGTACGAATTTCGAACGAAAAAACGAACCCGGAAAACCCTAGTTCTGTTAAGTTTCTGTCGAAGTGAAAATGAAGTCCTAAAATTTTTCTGGTGTGTTCAGAGAGCTTGACATGACCACAGGAGAACACCCAAAAAATTCGAGCCCATGATTCGACTGTAGCGCCGCGGAAGCGCCGCGGATCCCACCGATCCGCCGCGCTTCCGCGGCCGAGTTGCCGAGTTATGAGCTCAATTTTTTTGGGTGGGTCCCCTGTGATATTTGGGGTGTTCTGGAATATTTAATTATTGCTCAGGTTACTGTTTAACAGAGCAGATTTTGGAGCAATATTGAAGTTGTTTATTTGATCGAAAAATACAGTATTTGCGTATTGGATTATATCTGTGATTGTTTGATGTGTTCGTAAACCTCCCCCAACTGCTAGTATGTCGGTTGGCAGGGGGTTGCACATTTCTGAAATGGTTATATCTGTTTGTGCATATAAACTGTATTGGACTGTTGTGGTGTATAGCCGGGGTTAACAATGGTTTATTGAATTATTCATTTGTTGTAAATGTAATTTGTTGTAATATTATTTTCGCGGGGCACTTCCAGGTTGCGGTTGTAGCCACCGTTGTATTATTTCATTTTACTGTTTTTGCTCCTAGGACTGACCCAAGGTGGGGTACACAGACTGCCGGGTGGGTAGTTTGCCGTACCCGTAGGGGTCGAGGGTGGGGTAAACGGCTATTCATCACAACTGTGTAATCTGTCTTTTCTTGCAGGCTCAAAAGAAATACAGATTGCTTGCAAATCCAATATTGTTTATCTGTGTTCTGGAATGAATATCATTGCGTCAGACGAATGTAAAATATCTATATTTAATATAGCTATTTAGACGTCACTTATGTTTTACACCCGCGCTAGCCCAGCCCCCGCTCTGTCGTTAGTTAAGTAACCTAACGGGTGATGACGGGACCCCGTGGCGAATGCGGATGGCATAAGAGGACGTTATATTTTCGTTGTTTTCTGCAATGATAGGTTAATGATGGGACGCATTATCTATAATGCAAAGTAAAACAAACCAAAGTTTAAATCGTTGGAACAATTTAAAAGAAACCACTCGGTTATTTTTAAAACAGATATTTTTAAATGCGGAGCTTTAACCACTCCTTTTAAAAGCTATCAGGTTCCTTCGGTTATATCAAGTTCACTACGTTCACGGTTTCGCCAAAACCAGTCGTAGCCCTCCGTCATTTCTTATGAATGGTCAGTAGTATTCAAGCTATGTTTGTTTGGCCCTTAGTCAAGACATAGTGTTTGGTAGCTGCTGGGGTATTCATTTGTTGCATAGATAGATGAGTTGGTTTGGGACAGTCGTATTACTTTGTTTGGCCCTTAGTCAAGAGTATACGGATGGGTTCAAATCAACAGGATAATGATGGGCAGAACTTGACATGTAACTTATGATTTGTTGGCCCTTAGTCAAGATCATAAGAGCATGGGGCAAAAACTTATATCGGGAATTTCTAAAGAAACTGAAATTTGCAAAGAGATGCATACCATTTGGAGTTTGATGAATGTTGGTAGGATTCCTTCAACATTATCATACGATGATATTTGGATCCCGATCCTACTGTGAGTATATGCTACTTATCAGGATATTCGTCGCTTAACGATCAATGCTATAAACCTAGTAGGTGTCCAGAAAAGTGTCAGCGGGGTTACGCCCCCAGAGAAAAGAGGTTATTTAATTAAGGAACTTCGCGAAAGCGTTGGAAAACCTCCCTCGAAGTATCGACACCGGCCTGGCTGAACGGTTAAGCAAGTATTGTACGGTGAGAATAGTCTTGGCTAATTCTTCTTTTATGGTTTGAGGAAGGATTCGAGAAACAGTGGGAGCCATCCAGTTTAGATAAATTAAAAACCACTCTAAACTTGCAAGAGCATCATGCTAAAGAGTTTTCTTCTCTCTCTCCTAATTGCAGCGACCCTGAAAATGACTGGACTTAAGTTACTTTTAGAGAAAAATATACTGACAGGGCCAAACTATAAAGATTGGCTGCGGAATGTCAAGATGGCTTTGACCTATGACAAACTGGGGTACGTCCTCACCGCTACAGCACCTGCTGTCCTTGGTCCCAAATCCAGCAATGCGGATAAGGAAATCCGTAAAACCTGGGATTTAGATTGCGCGAGAGCCAAGTGCATCGTGCTTGCCTCGATGAACAATGAACATCAGAGGAGGCACGAGGATATGTCCTTAGATGGCATATTTCTCCATACAAAGGAACTTTATGGAGAGCAATCTCGTATAGCAAGATACGAGACCTCTAAGAAATTATTTCGAGCGAGGTTGGCTGTCGGGTCATCGGTAGGTGAACATGTCCTACAGATGATCGGCTATATTGAAGAGCTCGCGGACCTTGGAACGACTTTGGATAATGAGCTCTATACAGATCTTGTTCTCCAGTCCCTTCCTCCCACCTACGCCCAGTTTATCCTCAACTTCAATCTTCAAGGAAAAGAAGTTGAACTTGCGGAACTCCTGAACATGTTAAGGAGTGCAGAGGGCACCTTGCAGAAGGCAAGGGAAACACCCGCTATGTTTGTTGGCGGTTCATCTTCTTCCGGGTCCAAGGCTAGGGCCAAAGGAAGGAAGAAGAAGGCCGCACCCAGACCTAGAGGAGGTGTTAGTAAGGTGGGAAAGAAGGGAAAGAAAAAGTTTACAGCACCGGTAGTTGGCCTGGATGAGTGCTTCCATTGTCACAGGAAAGGGCACTGGAAGAAAGATTGCAAGGCGTGGAACGCCAAGAACCAGGAACCGAAGCAAGCTGTGGCTTCGACTTCAGGTGTGTTTGTAATTGAGAATTGTCTGTCGATCAACTCTACTTCCTGGGTATTGGATACCGGGTCAGGATCTCATATTTGCAATTCATTGCAGGCACTGAGAAACCGTAGAGTGCTGAAGGAAGGTGATATGATCCTCAGGGTTGCTAACGGAGCTAGCATGGGAGCTGCGTCCGTCGGGGATTATCACCTAGGATTGACGAGTGGACACATTTTGGTTTTACATAACTGTTATTTTGTACCCAGCTTAACGTGTAACATCATATCAGTTTCCTTGTTATCAAATAAAGGTTATGATTTCACGTTTGTAAGAGATGTTGTCAACATCCACCTTAATCATGGTTTGATTGGGTCCGGTACTCTAAATAACGGCATATATGTGTTAAACCAACTCCAAATTTTCAATGTCCAGAACACACTAAAAAGAAAGTCTCCAGATTTAAATAAAGCTTTCTTATGGCATTGTAGACTGGGTCACATCAATGAGAGAAGGTTGACTAAGTTGCATAGAGAAGGATATTTGGACACGTTCGAATATCAAACTTATGACACTTGTCAATCTTGTCTCAAAGGAAAGATGACAAAGACTCCATTTACTGGACAAGGAGTAAGAGCGAGCGAGCTCTTAGGACTCATACACAGTGATGTATGCGGTCCAATGTCTACACATGCAAGAGGTGGTTATTCCTACTTCATTACTTTTACAGATGATTTCTCTAGGTATGGATATGTTTTCTTAATGAAGCATAAATCAGAGGCCTTTGAGAAATTCCTGGAATTTAAGAGTGAAGCGGAAAACCAAACAGGCAAAAGTATTAAGACACTAAGATCTGATCGAGGTGGAGAATACTTAAGTGCCGAGTTCCTAGGTTACCTAAAAGAGAAAGGAATTCTCTCTCAGCTTACTCCTCCATACACTCCACAGCACAACGGTGTATCGGAGAGACGGAATCGAACCCTATTGGATATGGTACGATCCATGATGAGTAATACTGAGTTACCGCGATCTTTCTGGGGTTATGCGCTAGAATCAGCGGCATATCTTTTGAACCAGGTTCCAACCAAGACTGTGCCTACCACACCATATCAGATGTGGAGTGGGAAGAAACCCTGTCTAAAACATTTTAGGACATGGGGGTGTCCAGCTTTTGTAAAAAAGCAGCATGTGGACAAGCTCGAGGCACGCTCAGTACTGTGTAAGCTTGTGGGATATCCAAAGAACTCCAAGGGATATTATTTCTATTACGCAGAGGAACAAAAGGTTTTTGTTTCTCGTCATGCCCACTTCTTAGAAACTGAATTTTTGGAAAATCAGAAGAGTGGGAGCGAAATAGAACTGGATGAAATTCCAGAACCACAAACTGCTACTGAAAGTTTGGTAGAACCAGAGGTTCAAGAAAAACTGAACATTCCCGCACCCCTCCGCAGGAGTAGTAGGCCGTCTCGTCCGCCTGAGAGATACTACGGTTTTCTCATAGATGGGGATAGAGAGGATTGCATCATAGATGATGATGAACCTACTGACTTCAGGCAGGCCATCCAGAGCGGCGACTCGGTACGATGGCTAGATGCAATGCGGACCGAAATGGAGTCCATGTACACCAACAAAGTATGGACTTTGGACTTTGCTCCAGATGGGGTAAAACCCATAGGATGCAAATGGATCTTCAAGAAAAAGATTGGTGTAGATGGACAGGTGGAAACCTATAAGGCTAGACTTGTTGCAAAGGGTTTTCGTCAAAGACCTGGTTTGGACTATGACGAAACCTTTTCTCCAGTGGCTATGCTCAAATCCATTCGGGTCCTTCTTGCTATTGCTGCCTTCCATGATTATGAAATCTGGCAGATGGACGTAAAGACGGCTTTTTTGAATGGAAATTTAGAAGAGAGCGTCTATATGGATCAGCCAGAGGGTTTCAATCAGAGTGGGAGCAGCGGGAAAGTATGCAAGCTGCTTAAGTCCATTTACGGACTAAAGCAGGCATCGCGGAGTTGGAACATCTGTTTTGATGAGACAGTCAAAGAATATGACTTTATCAAAAATCCAGATGAACCGTGCATATATAGTAAAGTTGTGGCCAGAAGTGTCGTATTCCTCGTCTTGTACGTGGATGACATTCTATTGATAGGAAATGACATTCCTATGCTACAATCTGTCAAAGGATTCTTGTCACACAGGTTCTCCATGAAAGACCTGGGTGATGCCTCTTACATTCTGGGGATCCGGATCTATCGTGATAGATCCAAGAGGATGTTGGGACTTTCGCAGTCCAGGTATATCGACACTGTACTGAAAAGATTCAGTATGGAAGATTCAAAGCGCGGTAATCTACCGGCTTGTCACGGAATCACCCTCTCCAAAGAGATGTCTCCCAAGACTGATTTGGAAAGGGAACGCATGTCTATTATACCCTACGCTTCTGCGGTAGGCTCTATAATGTATGCGATGTTGTGTACCAGACCAGATGTAGCTTACGCACTAAGCGTGGTAAGCCGGTATCAGTCAGACCCGGGGGAGAAGCACTGGATAGCAGTAAAGAACATTCTCAAGTACCTGAGGAGGACTAAGGAAATGTTCTTGGTTTACGGCGGAAAAGACCTCAGGTTGGAGGCCTTTGCTGATTCCGGCTTCCAGAGTGATAAGGACGATTCCAAGTCCATGTCGGGTTATGTCTTTACCCTCAATGGAGGGGCGGTGTGCTGGAAGAGCTCCAAGCAGGACACCGTTGCTGACTCGACGATGGAAGCGGAGTATATAGCTGCTTGCGATGCCGCAAAAGAAGCAGTCTGGATGAAGAAGTTCCTAACAGAACTTCAGGTGGTTCCTACCATAGTTGATCCAATACCTCTGTATTGCGACAACAACGGAGCTATAGCTTTAGCGAAGGAACCAAGGTCCCATCAGAAGTCCAGACACATCTTAAGGCGGTATCACCTGATCAGGGAGATCATTGATCGTCAGGAGATCGAGGTTCGGAGAGTTGCTTCAGAAGAGAACATAGCTGATCCATTCACGAAGGCCCTTCCTCAGATTCAGTTCGAGAGGCTACTCGAGATCATTGGTCTGCGATATGCCAGTACATGGCCCTAGTGCAAGTGGGAGATTGTTAGTGTTTATGCCCTAGAAGGCCATTACTGTATCATACTAGCTTGTATATTACTTAATGGAAGCTTGGGATATTCACATGTATATAACAGTCTTGCTAAACATGGTAGTATGCTACTTGGTTTTTCTATCTTAATATGTGAGTGTACGTATTGATAGAGCTCTTAGGATCTTGCTTGGCTACCAGCGTTGTGATGGCAGTCACACTAGTGGGGGCTGGGTAGTCTACAAGCACATCCTTATTCAGGTCCCTGGTCGTTGGATTATCGAGACAGAGCATCGATACTCCGGAGTAGACTAGTGTGTACGCTTCTCATCCCAGTTGGGGAGATGGTCTGTCCCACAGCCATCAGTACGTCGTACTGGAGATAGTATACAGGTGCTCGTTAGGTTACGGGTACACCGGACAGGACTCACAGGGAACTGTTGGTTGGTTTGATACCAGTCGTCAGTGAACAGTTCCCAGGTGACATGAGTACAGCGTAGTCCGCAGACTTGACACTGCTACTTCGCCTCGAGTGTGTCCCACTGTTCTTAGATTGCTACCCTACCACGGCTCAAAGGAGTCGTGCAAACAGGTAGCAGTTGGGTGCAGTCCCGAGCACTTGGAGGCAGTGGCGGTTAGACAGGATTCGTCCCTCCCGGTATTGGGAGTAGATATCGTGCTGTGTCAGAGAGCCATTACGCAAAGTCCCTGGCCAGGGCAAGCGAGATTTGCTGGTAGGTTCCAGCAGTTTCTCAGGGTGTAATGGGCTTCACTCTGACACGACTTATACCGCTATTAGGGGACTGACGCTTGCCGCCCCCCTAGGCCCGATATGCGATAGTCATGGACGAACGGACCGGACTGTATGGAGATTGTCACATCAGACTCAGTAGGAGTTCGGATGGGTTTACTCATCGGCCTTCTTATCGACAACTACCTGGGGACCGTTACGTACAGCTAGTGCCGCTTGCGGTCTGTGGTTAAACCCACTGCCAGCGTAGTAGTCGAGTCTCTAGAGTCCCACACAGAGAGTTTCCTACTCCAGGCGAAACGATATAGAGGTTGCATGGTTTTGCGACAAAGGGTTCGGACGCATACGTGCGTTTACGCGCGTACGACTTTCGGACAGATTTTACCAGTCAGGCTTTGGTTTAAGCCAGTTACTGGTATCCGGTTATTGGATTTTTACAGTCTAAAGTTTTTCCGTATTTTTTACGGATCGGTGGGGCGTTCTCGTAATTACTCGAGAAGCTTCTAGAAGATGTGACTAAGGAGGTTTGTTTTGGAAAGAGAGTGAGTCATAGTGGTGATTCATTCACTTCATTAATGCACATTTATTGCTTAATGACTCATGTTAATGAATCATCACAAGATATTTTGTGAAGCATGCTTATTCATTTCCTTTATTGTTTTTTAGAAAATAAGAATGCTTCATAATAATATGATACACTCTCTCTCTTCTTTCATGATCATATCACACATTCTCTCTCCTCAAGCTCTCATCTTCTAATACTAATCCTTAATCCTCATGTGTTGAGATCAAAGGTTTAGTTAGACTAAACAATCCATAACCTTCACTCTTTATCATTCTATCATCTTTGATTAGCAATCAAAGTTGATTAGTTACCTCAAGTTAGAGGTTTAGCTTGGAGTTTTGCTCTCGGGTGGATCGTCTACTACCTAGAGAAGGTTGAGGAGAACCAAGGAGGACGTAAAGAAGAAGGACCGGTTCATTAGGTATAATCCCTAATCTCTTATGAAAAGAAACTCATAGAATACGGTTATTTAGAGTTTAGCTTCGATTCAAGCGGTTAGTCGATGTTCGTTGTTTAAACTTGATAAGTTTTTGTTAATTCCGCCTCCCCATAAGTACTGGGGTGTACTACATCGACTTACAAGTTCGATCAACGGAATCACAGGAGTCCCTTTACCGGTATATTTCGTGATTTCGTGATATTGTTACCGATCGTGTTACTGACTTTACTGATCGTGATTCAGGCATGTGTTTCCAATCCCTGGATAGGTGTTCAGTGCTTTAGATTTGAGAATACTCCTGCGGTGGTTGACGCGTACAATCGGACTAATGATAAGTTTAGTGACATGGACCTTGAGACTTAGAGACTGATAGGTTTAGTGACATAGACATTGCATTGATTACTGAACTGATACACATGCTTTACTGTTACCTGTACCTATTAGTTCCTGCTTATGTTATTACCCTATGCTTGCTACTCCATGTTTATCATTAATGCACATATTATATGTTGCTATATTGTGTCTTTCTGACAACCTAAGTATGCATGCTCAAAATGAGAGTGAACTTAGCACAGATTAGGACCTACTTTATTTCGAGGATATTGTGGAGATCTAGATCAGCGACGTCAGTGTTATATTTCTTTTATCACTATCTGGTTGGTTATCTCTTTTTCTTGTATCTGTTGCACTATGATGTGATAGAATTAGCGACTGCATTTCTCATTACTTGTGCTGTATTTACTGCTTGCCATGTACTGCTAGAAACCGAAGTATGACTATGGCGGGATTATTCCTTGACCGTAGGAGTATGACTGACCTAGTCACCTTCGTATTCCGTATTTTGAGAAGCGGGTTATGACAGTCTCTGACAGGCCTAAACATGAGAACACCTCTTTCCTAATGACATCCCTTACCATCCTCCACTTAGACGGCAACCCTATACTACGCACATTCCAAAAAAGACAACTCATACCAGATATGGAAAAAGAGAAACCTTACCTCAGCTCCCAAAGGAATATCCTCCACCCCGTCCCTACTCAGCTCACCACCCATTGTGTGAAGAGGAGCGTCTAGGACACATTTATCCTTCTCTAAAAATCTAGCAACTGACAGGTTTCTATCTATATACTCATTCGACCAACCAAGGTCCACACCGATAGCATCAGATAATTCTACTAGTTTTTCATCGGGAATACTGCCAAATATCGTAATAGAATTTAAATGTGTACCTGATGATGATGCTTTGTTTTTCGCCTTCTCGATTGTCTTTGAACACTTCATTGTCTTGGACCCAATTGCAAAGCCCTTCTTTCCCTCGAGTCTTTTGCTCCTTCTTCTCTCCCCTATGATACTATCTTATTGAGCTGATTCCTCCTCTGTTGCACCCACGACGATATGAGCCTTTTCTCTGTCAGCATGAAGCACCGCTGAGGTGTCTACGAGTTGCCCAGCGGCTAAATTAGAACCATACTCGTGTATCGTACCCTCTTGCTACTGCTTTGGCAACAGCCTCCTCTGTCCCTCGCTTTATAAAAGCCCCCAAGTCTGTTGATAAGACATCTTCTAGCTTCCTTATCACTATATCCTTAATTCTTTCATCTATGAGATCATCTTCCCCTGTCGACAATTTTTCACTTCCCCCTTACTATTAAACTTTTGTCGATCATCATCTGAGCTATAGCTACACCTTTCGACTGAATTCAAACCCTCCTCGTATACTTCTTTTTACAATTGTTCCACCTGAAAACCGTGTGTGTTCCGCTTTCGCTTTAATTCCACATGAAGACTGTTTTCTTTTTCTTTTATAAAAAAAAGGAAAACACAAAAAAATAATTTCTTGCAATTTACTTACTTGCAAATGTTGTTTTCTTTGATCTCTTCTCTTTTGTATTTTCCTTTGATATTGGTTATGGTTTGTGAATAGTGGATATTATTAGGGAAAGAGAGTGGTTGTATAAGTTAAGAATTTCTTTTGCTCATTTCTTTTGTCCGATATTTGCTAATTGAACTCCGCCCAAACCTCACGCAAGCGCTCTGTTAGGTACCCTACCACGGTATCGGTGATCCCTAACCGTGATCGGTTGTGTTTGGTTTGGCCGGAGTAAAAAGTTAAGAGACAAGAACGGACGGACAAGGGTCAATAAACCGGATTTCACAAATACCATGCTTAAACACCCTAATCCACGTTTTTGCCGATTACTCTAGCTTCAATAGTCAAGTTAGACACAAAGGAATGAGTATAGATTTTCCTAACTTACGCGAAGCTATCTCTATTCCTAACAAGCTTTTATTTTCCATATACAAACACATAGGGTAGAATCGAACAATTCGGACCTTTTGCTTAACTATTGAGAACAAGAATGTAAAATGCACAATCTCTTTGCGAACGACCCGTACTCATCACGGCTAGCTACATGCAACACCGTCTTGATTGCGGTTAACTTTAAACTTAGATACGACATGTAAAATCTATTTCGATCAAAGATTTGTGCAAGTAAGTAAAGAGAAGAAAATACTAAGAACCAAAGTGCATCAAAATGAAAGCTTTATTAAGTTCAACTCCAATATACAAACCATGAGTTCAATAACCAAAACCTAAACTTGCAAACTCAATGAAGATGTTGCAAGATCAGGAGAAGGCAAGGAACACAAGGTAAACTAACTACTATGTACAAAACTTTAACAAGACTGCAAAATGAAAATGGAATGAAACGTGTCAAAATATGCCCCTTGAGCTTGCTTTCTGTTATGGTATTTATAGGCACAAAATAAAAAAAACAATAAAAATGAGATGATGTGACAACATGGAATGACCAGAAGAAAATTGGAGCCAAAAAAGGTTGTTCGGACCGATGGTAACGGGAATTTGGCCAATTCTGGCGGTTTACTGTAGAGTGGTGGGGCCCGTTTTCTTGTGGTGATCTTATATCCTCTCCTTGATCTTATTGGTATTGTTTGATTCTTCTATATCAACTTGGGTTGTAATCTGTAGATTTGGAGGGAAATTGTAACTTTAAATCACACCACACTTTTTGTTTCTACTCATCACATATAGCCCCACTTGCACAAATCATGATTCTTGTGTGCCCACTTGTGCTAGGCTTTCCCACCATGGTTCATGCATCAAAAGATTTAGTTCACACATGCATCATGTTGGACCATTCCTGATAAAAATGTGTACACATGAATTGTTGTGCAAAATTTTCTTGTATAATGATCGGTATTCCGTTCTGGTTGCAGTGTCAGCTCACAAATGTCGTATCCGTACATTTGAATGTGTTTCCAGTGTTTTGTCATGAATACCTGTAATCTGTACTTATTGAGTAGACACGTATTAATGGTACCGATATATCACAAAATTGATAATGAATGAGCCGTATTGAAATGCAGTTTTCCGTGATGAACAAATACCCCCAAACTTATCTTTTGTTCGTCCCGAGCAAAACAAAATCCTAACCTTACTTTCGTAGGGAACGCGATTGCACTGAGCCCATGCAACAAGCCGTTAAACCTCTAGGTGTCCCTAGTAGGAGGAGTGTTGTCTCCTGAGTGTTTTCAACGGATTACACCCACAAAATCCCGTCAAACTAGTTTTGAAAAATAACTGTCAATTCTAATTCTAGGGTTTTAGCTTCAAAGCTAGAAATTCTATTATCCCAAATTAGAAATATCGAACCCTTATTTTTCACACCTCACTTCTTATCTAACTTAAGATTCTATACGTCTTTACATGCGGTGCAAATAGTGTCGTTATATTTCAAAAAGATCAATTAGAGTCAACATGTCACAAAATAAAGACCGGATAAAACTTCAAAAGGATCACACAAGTTTATAAAGAATTAAGCTTTTCTCAAGTTTCGTTTTCCAGCTAGGTTTCAAATTCATAATTTCTATCTTCCTTAACAGGAAACTAGGTCTTATCTTCACTCCACATTTTACTTGTTTTTTTTCCATATACACCTTTGTGAACGTGCATTAGTCTTTATCATCAAGTAAAACCTTCATATCTCCGTTTAAAATTACTTTTATAAAAACTTGTCTTTAGTCAAGATTATTTTCACACAAAGAACTGTCAGGAATTTTAACTCGGAGAGAACACTTGCTTGATCTTGTTTTAAATTGGACTTTCTAGGCTTCTTAGCGAGCTTTGGGCCAATACTCCCAAACCAGTTGGTTTTAGAGTATTAGGTGTAAAGACACCCCGACGGACTTAATTACCCAAGTTACCTAGGCCCTAAAACAAAAAGACTCATTTTAGAGTGAAAATCATAACAATTTAATGCGAACGGAGATATAACCAGTTGATCAATTCTTTTCAAGATAACAGACGTGTTTGTGTAGATAAGGTGTGTAATCACTATGATTAAGTTCCAGATGGGTTATTTTTTTAGACTTAGTTCTTATTAAGATTTCAATAATATCCCTTCATATCCACTTTGCTTTATAAACCATTCTTGATATTACTTATTTTAGAATAAACCTATTTGAACCTTAAAAAAATAGTTTATCAATTTAACAGTTTTAAGACATATCAGACTTGTCATCTAATTTTCAAAACTCACGACACGTGTAATGTAATTTTCAAAACTCACGACACGTGTAATGTGATACAAAGACGTATATTAGCTACGGTTGTTCCCTCATGAGAACTGAATAAAGCAGCAAGGAAATACCCAAGAGGAGCATCACGTGTCCACACATAATCGGGCATCACGTGTCCACACGTGATCGGGCATCATGTGGGGACACGTGACCTTCTATGAGCAAAGTTATAGGCGCTGAGATACACAATTTGAGATGGGGTCACGTACCAATACATGATGGGCCCCTGAGCCCTTTGAAATAATGGAATTAAATTATAATGAAATGCCTAACCGGTGGGGTCACGTGCTAACACGTGATGGACTCTTTAGTCCTCTGAGCGAATAGAATTAAATTCTATTTAATTGCTTAATCAATGGGGTCACGTGCCAGCATGTGATGGGTTCCTGAACCTTTTGAACTAATAGAATTGAATTCTAATTAGATGGGTCACGTGCCAACACGTGATGGGTTCCTGAGCCCTCTGAAACAATAGAATTAAGTTCTAATTAAAAGGAATCAAAAGCCTTAATTGGAAGAATATTTCCCTAGATCTTTCCAAACAAAAAGGATTGCGCTCTGTAAAGTGGAGCACCGTTGGATTAAAAATCCAATGGTGATTAAAAATCACCAATTTATAGAAAGATTCTATACAAGGAAAGATTTTCCTAAAATCTGCCAGGAACAACAAATAAAATATCTTTTGGATTAAAAATCCAATGGTGAATAAAATTCACCGAGTGATCTAAAAGATCATGTTGGTTACAAAATCAATCAAAATCTTTCAATGAAAGATTGACTAAACAAACTGATTCTTTTCTTTCTCCTATAAATAGTAGCCAAGAAGAGAAGAGGAAAAAAAAAGACAACAACAGAGAGAGAATACAAAAAAAGAGAATTTAATTCTCCAGAGAGAAAAGAAGATCTCTTCAGAAAAGAAAGAAATCCTAGGTAAGAGAGGGAAAGAGATCATTCTATAAGCTCCCATAAAACAAAAGAGAATTTAATTCTCAAACTAAGAGTTTAACTCTTCTGAATAAGAACTTGGTTCTTCCTTTGGTTGAAGATCTGCAGAAGCAGATCTCCCCATAAGTTGAGAATTTAATTCTCATCGGGGAGATTCTGCCATGCAGATCCAAAACTTAGAGGGAGAATTGAGTTTAAAGAATTTAATTCTTTCGAACATATAGGAATTTAATTCCTCTAAATAAAATTAGGGTTTAACCCTATAAGAGAATTTAATTCTTATACAAGGGATTCATCTCTCCATGCACGTAAAAAGATCAAGTACCCAACATGATCATGTGGAAACACGTGACCCTCCCCTCCAATGACCAAAAGAGAACAAATAAGATTAGGTCACGTGGGACAGACTTCTCAAAATAAAAAGGGCAGAATCAATTTTGGGCGCCTCACGTGTCCCCACGTGACCCCTGACAAACACCTCTTTGAAAAAGAGAAGATGGAAAAAACTGAAGGATTAATATCTAACGCATGGGCGCCCTCACTGACCCCTAACAAATCCTTTTAATATCCAATGCATGGGTACCCATCACGTGCCCACACGTGATGGCCATAAAGATTAAGTGTTTAACACTTACCTGCATATTCTGAGAATAAAATAAGGGAAGTCTGGCCCAATACTCAAGCGCCTCACGTGACCCCACGTGAGCGCTTCCCTTTTTTTATTATTAGTGTTTAATACTATTTTGTGCGCTTCATCCCTAGTGTTTAACACTATTCTAAGCGCATCACGTGGGAGCACGTGATAGCCGAGTGTACTCTAGTATTTAACACTATATTCGAGCTAATCTTAGCCTAAATTAGCTAAGTCTTCCAGAGGCAGGACCCCCTTTTGACTGAACCTCAAATACACTCTTGTCTTCCAAAATTGATCATAGCATATGACATTCAAAGCAAAACCCAGAGCCTTTCAACCAACATTGGTTCAAGGGTACATCTCTTCCTACCTCTGATACATGTCGTTGTAATTCTTCAGCGTCTTCAGAGGGATGGAGTGTCCCGACAACCGATAACTTTTGGTGCATCTCCAAACAGTTGAATCAAAACCAAACAGACTGCGATGTCTTTAAACTGGACTGTAATGTCCCTAAACTAAACTCTATGGACTGTGAGGTCCTTAAACTCACGGACTATGATGTCCTTCACCTTTATGGACTGTGAGGTCCCTAAACTCATAGACTATGATGTCTTTAAACTTTATAGACTATGGCGTCTTTAAACTGGACCGTAATGTCCTTAAACTAATTATGGACCGCAATGTCCCTAAACTAAAACATTAGAGCCCAAATGCTCTTTTGTTGGATCTAAATAATCCTGTTAAGTAGATCTTACTCTAAATGAGACTAACGTATCCTTAATAACCACTTAAGTTAATCTTAATCTCAAACGAGATTAACGATCCTTAAATCAATCCAATTACAAATCCCTCAACTGACATTGGTTCAAGGGTACATATCATCACACCTCTAATATATGTCGTTGTGACTCTTCAACGTCTTCATAGAGGTGGCGGGT
The DNA here is from genome assembly GCA_030015575.1 of Agapanthus africanus. Taxonomy (NCBI): domain Eukaryota; kingdom Viridiplantae; phylum Streptophyta; class Magnoliopsida; order Asparagales; family Amaryllidaceae; genus Agapanthus; species Agapanthus africanus. The sequence continues at coordinate 553,715,253 of JASDDO010000031.1, forward strand.
CCCGACAATCAATAAACCCAATGAAAACAATAGAGTCCAAATACTCTTTTGTTGGATCTAAACGATCCCGTTAAGTTGATCTTAGTCTAAAATTAGACTAACGTATCCTTAACAAACGTTTAAGCTGATTTTAGTCTCAAATGAGACTAACGTATCCTTAAACTCAAACACAAACCCAAATCTAAGAAAATATGGATTTGGACTAATCTACGCCCTACGGGCGACAACATAAATTAGTCTCCATATACAATCCAGGGGCAACAAAAAAAAACATCCACGACACGAAGTGACCATCTAGAGAAGGAGAAAGTGGTTACCGTGGTGCGGTAGGGTAATTAACTGCAGGGGCTTGCGCCTGCAGGGAAGAACGTCCCCACAATCAAAAACCCCTCAACAAGGGGGAATCTGACGAAGTCTACTACATCGTCCGCATCCGTTTAAACCTTCGATATATGGTGTCATAAATCAACTTGGCATTTTCGGAGAGGTGGACGGATAGCACCAAATAGCATCTGCCCTCGAAATTCATGCCGAACGTCCCAACGTCCCGGGTTGCGTCTTTCGGCGGAGAATAGATTCTGGCACGCCCGTTGGGACTTTTTCCTCTTTCCACTCCACACTTCGTGTGTCGTGTTTCGCGAACAAATCGCGGTTTGATATGGTTGCCCTTGGGTTCGAGATACTAAGATTTGGTTTTGCTCCCGTGCAGAAAAAAGAACATCAATGGCTTCAAACTGCACTAACTGCAACTGCAACTCCCGTACCGCCTCATCTGGATGAGTAACCTACGGCCCCCAAGCGGCCTCCCTTTTCATAATGCCAGTGGAACAAGTGACCCAAGCCACCACTGGGCTATTCTTCGGGACCATGATCCCGCCAATAAGCTTCAGCGCTCCTATACCATCGCCAAAAGTTCCGAAGAAGTCGGTCTTTGATCGGCTTGCAACTACTGCGGCCCCTCTCAACGGGTCGTCCAAGTCCACTGCCTCGGTTTTCAACAGACTGGGCCGAAGCTCAGATGGGCCCATGAAGAAGCCCACAATTCCTGAAGAGGTTATCCCGAAGAGGATAGCCTTCCTGCCCCTGAAGTCGTCAGAGCGGCTTCCCATGCTAAGGAGTCGGTCTTTGCAAGACTGGCCGTTTCAGCTCCCGTTCCAAACAAAGTCATGAAGGTTGTTTCCCCTGTTCGAAAGTCGGCCTTCGCAAGACTGACTGTCCCTTCCTAACGGACGTCAGTCTTCGACAGGCTAGCGCCAATAACAGTCTCTCCTCAAAATAAGGGGCATGAGGAAGCTCAACCAACAGCGGAGGTGATCCCGGCCGCATGGTACGCTCGACGTCGCCACTGGCGCCGAGTGAGGAAAGCTGGGGGCAGTTCACCCTCTGGATTTACGCCGCCAGCTCCAATGGTGGAAATTGATGCTGCTGTTCCAACTGGGAACAGCTTTGAACCACTCAGGAGGGTCCGCAAGAACTCTCCGACGGCTGTGCTGAAAATGTCTCCTCCACCTATGGAGAGCGCTACAAAGGCGAAGCTGGAGCAGCCCACTAAGCGTCTGTCCTCCAAAATCTACAAGGTCTGGCGACAGGTCCAAGACTCCATGATTGATCAAGACTACCCCCGCCGACAGAAAAAGATGAAAGTCCGGCGAGAAGAGGACCATCCTGTCAAGCCACAAAAAGTGTCGTCTACCTGGGTGCCCGCTGCAATGGCCCTCTCAACTTCATCAGCTCACAAAAAGAGAAGGCCGGAGAAAATCCCCGTGTCGGCGACAAATGTCAAGGGCACTAAGCTTAATCGCCCTAAGTCTTAGGGCATGGCGGTGCATACCGTCTATATGGCATCCGGAAAAGAGGATAGCCGTATCTCCACAGGTAATCGACTGCTTACGCGATCAGTGACTAAGGCTCAGGAGCAAGAACAACAAAAGCTCCAAGAGATGCTAACATCCATAGCCGCACTCACGGGACCAAAAGCAAGCCCGGAGACATCCTCGAAGCAGCGTCGTGAGCAGGAGACTAAGCTGCCGTTAATTACCCCTCGCCTTTGGAGCGAGGGAACCTCCAATTGACGGGTTAAACTGGTCATGCGAACTCAATGTGCAGTGTTGTGTTTTGAAGGGGTTTTGGATATATCGGGGGCCCCGCGGACTTTTTACGGGGGTCCCGCTACCCGGATAGCGGGTTAGGGGCCAGGGGGGCTAGCAGCCCCCTTGCGGTGTGCGGGGCAGCGCCCCGTTAGAATTTTTTTTCTAACAGGGGCAATATCGTGGAGTATGTGTGTGTGACATATGTATACATATGCGCGCGCGCGCGCGCGCGCACACACACACACACACACATATATATATATAAGGGGAAAAAGGCATCCAAAGGATGCGTGGGGCCAGCGCCAGCGCTTTGGGCGCTCGCGCCCCACGTGTCAGCACGTGGGCGCTCGGGCACTAGCGCTAGCGCGTCACGTGTCAGCACGTGGGCGCTCGGGCGCTAGCGCTCTGAGCGCAAGAGCGCTAGCGCGCCACGTGTCAGCACGTGGGCGCTCGGGAGCTAGCGCTCTGAGCGCAAGAGCGCTGGCGCACTGAGCGCTAGCGCGCCATATGTCAGCACGTGGGCGCTCGGGCGCTAGCGCTGTGGGCGCTATCGCTCTGAGCGCAAGAGCGCTAGCGCGCTACGTGTCAGCACGTGGGCGCTAGCGCTCTAAGCGCAAGAGCGCTAGCGCGCCACGTGTCAACACGTGGACGCTCGAGCGCTAGCGCTCTGAGCGCAAGCGCCACGTGTCAACACGTGGGCGCTCGGGTGCTAGCGTAAGAGCGCAAGCGCTCTGGGCGCTAGCGCATCACGTGTCAGCACGTGGGCGCAGCAAAAGGAACTTGGTCCCTGCAATGGGAGTTGTACTCCCAGAAAAGAGCACTTATTAAACTCCTAGGATATTTTGAAGCTGATGAAGGGCTTCTCCCCTTGAGCCCTAGTTCTTCCCCAAAGCGGGGTTTCTGAAGATGGGTCTCCTTCTTCCTTTGTTGGCCGGATCTTGAAGATCAAGAAGTAGGAGATTTTAAAAATCTCTCCTTTTTGAGATCTGATGGGAGGTCTGAGTTCCCCTTTGTGGGTTTTGTGGTGGAAAACTACTTAGTTTTGGAAAAGAAAGAGTAAAACTCTTGATTTAATTCAAAAGAAATGAGAAGATTTAGAACCTTGGAGAAGGAGCAGGAGACACAAAGAACCTTAGTTTTGGGGGGGATGAAAAAGTATCTTAGATATTTTCATCTTGTTGCCTCTTATAGGCTTACATATTTACATATAGCCCCTTGGGCTTTAAAAAATGGCATTTTCCCATCCCATGGCTCATGTGCCATTTCTTTTTGCACATAAGCCATGGGCTTACAAAAAATTGGCTTTATGCCCATTTTGCATACATTCATGCACAAAAATTACATCAAAATGATTTGTTACATGATTTTTTTTATTTTGGTATGGCGGAAGGCCGGACGCTTCGTGTTCGGGCTCGACCTGGGCATTGGCCCGCTTGATCTGGGCTTGGGCCCACTTGGCTTGGGGTTGACCTTGACTTTGACTTAGTCAACCAGGGTGCAAATTTTGACTTCAATAGGTGGATTACAACGTTCTGGCATACCTGAGGAAGATACCCTCACAGCTAAGCATTCTCGACGCCCTTCTGCTATCTGAGGAGGCGAGAGATTCTTTGATCAAGGCACTACAAGAGCCCGAGCAGTTCCAAGCTTTCCTCGCCGAGGAAAAGATGAAGGACGAGCTGGAAGAAGTGCACACGGCCGATATCACCTTCGGCGATGAAGATCTCCTCCTCGGGACGTGCGAGCATAACCATCCCTTTTATGTCTCCGGATACTGTCACGATATCAAGATAGGCGAAATCCTGGTTGCCAATGGGTCCTTCGTCAACCTCCTCAATGTAAGAGTGTTGAAAGAAATTTGCATGAGCGTTCAACACCTCGCTCGTGATAAAATCACCATCTCCGGTTTTGACTCCTAGTCGTCATGGACGCTCGGGTCTGTGATACTGATGTTACGCTTTGGGCTGCTCATCACGGACATCAAACTTCACGTCATTGACGCCAATACATATTACAATGCCTTGCTCGGCAGGCCTTGGCTACACGAGTACAACATCATCCCTTCTACACAACATCAGTGTATGAAGTATTTCAAGGATGGTCTCGAGTATACCGTGACAGGGGAATTGAACCCATTCTCCGTGAATGAAGTCTGAAAGTACGAAGATGCAAAATACTTCTTGCCAGACTTCGAAGACACGGAAAGATGCCATAAACCGAAGAACAAAGCTATCACCACTATTCCAGTCTTCGGGAGTGATACCGAGGATGAAGAAGAGATAGTCTATTCGGGATCGCCCCAATACAACAAACCGGGACCATCAACCCTTATTCTAGTCTTTGGCAGCGACTCTAAAGACAAGGTCAACGCAGTATTCTCGGCTCGTCCATCAGTGCAAGCCTTCGTCGGAGATGATCAAAGTTTGCAGATCGCCATGGTTCCGCGAGAGCATTACAAAGAGCTCGACGCACTTGACACCTACAGTGTGCAAGAACTGCAGACGTTCTACATCCCTCCCAGGCGAAGAGAGCAAAAAGCGATCCTCTTTTATCGATCCATGGAAACCAAAGTGGAGAAAGAGATCTGGTATGGTGCTGATTCTACGCTTGACAGGTTCCAGCCCATCCGTCTGCCCAGATACTACACAGAAGGATTAAAAAGGCTGTTGAGACGCCAAGGCGTATCCTTCAAACAGACTGCTCGAAAAGCTCAGTTCTACAACAGGATCTAGAACGTCCCCGGAACTCAGCGAAAATTGCCCAACGGAAGAATGGAAACGATCGGAATTGTATATGTTCAACCTAAGAAACGGGAACGATTTCATGGTTGCTACGTCATACATGACTTCGATGAAGAAGGAGAGGCTCTGTTAGAAGACGCTAACCATGAATCAAAACGAGGTCCCGCCGTGAAAATGCCAGGTCCATCGTTCGAAGAACAGATGGACAAACTAATAAGGGAAGCGGGTCAAAAGGTCCGGGATGACCACAGCCGCGAAATGGCCATTTATGAGAAAGCTAGGACGCAGCGCCTCCTTCAGCAGGCTGCGGATAATGACGATGCTCTTCGTCCCCAACCCGTCATACAAAAGACCCGACGCAGAGGCAAAAATAAACCAAAGAACGAAAAAAACGTTCGACGGTGGCAAAGCGGGTCCAAGAAGCCACGCGATCGAGAATCGAGCAGTCGGGATCCGTCTCTTATAAAGAAGATGGGTCGAGCATATTCTTTCCCCAAGACAAGACGAGGAAAATATTTGATCTTGTCATGAAACATCAGATGTTTACCCTCCCGGAGTCCAAGCACCCCGAGCAAGCAGGCGAGGTCTCTCACCCAGACTATTGCTCCTATCACCGAGCAATAGGACATCCTCTTGAAGACTGCTTCACCTTCAAAGACTGGGTAGAAGACCAGTATCAGCAAAGCAGGTTCGCTGTATCCAGCAGTTGGAGGGTAACCCCGCCACAGAAGCATGAACCGAAAGCCACGAGAGTAGAGCTGGATCAACATCGGTCTTGGAAGCGATCTCGCACCTGTCACGTAATAACGATGTCAGGAGAAGGAGTATGCGAAGATATGGCTGATCTCCCCTGGTGCTTCGAAAACGATGATGACGAAGTGATCTCAGAGTTTCCACCAGCGCCAAAAGAGCTGGAAGATGGGATACATACTACTGCAGATAACCTCAGAAAAATCGACTTGGGGACGACAAACGACCCATGGCCGACGTTCGTCAGTGAGTTGTTGTCTGAAGAAAAGGTGGCTACTCTCAAAGACGTGCTCGTGCAGTATGAATACTGTTTCGCAGGGAACTACTCCGAGATGCCAGGATTAGATCCAGAAATAGCCGTCCACAAATTGGCGATTTCTCCGGACGTCAAGCCGGTCAAACAAGCGCCGAGAAGAATGCGGCTCGAACTTGAAATGAGCATCAATGCTGAGGTCAAGAAGCTAATCGACTCTGGCTTCATCCAAGAGGTTCAGTATCCTGACTGGATCGCCAACATCGTCTTAGTGATGAAGAAAAATGGGACAGTGCGCATCTGCATGGACTTTCGAGACCTCAACAAAGTTTGCCTAAAGGATGATTTTCCTGTACCGGTTACTGAGCTGATGATAGATAACACGTCCACTCACGAAGTCTTCTCCTTCATGGATGGATCATCACGGTACAATCAGATAAAGATGCACCCCGAAGACCAGAAGCATACCGCTTTCCGGACCCATTTGGGAATATTCTGCTACAAAGTGATGCCTTTCGGTCTGAAGAACGCTGGCGCTACCTATCAGAGGGCTATGACGAAGATTTTCGATGACTTCAAACATGAAGTCGTCGAATGCTATATCGACGACCTTGTGGTGAAAAGCAAATTGCACGAGGAGCATTGGGAGTATCTAAAAATAGTGTTCCAACATCTTCGGAAATACAACTTAAAGATGAACCCTCTGAAATGCGCGTTCGGAGTTTCCTAGGGCAAATTCCTAGGATTCATCGTACGACATCGAGGCATCGAAATAGACCCGTCAAAGATCAAGGCGATTATGGAAATGCCTCCGCCAAGGACTCTGAAACAACTGCGGTCTCTCCAAGGAAAGCTCGCATATATCTGATGGTTCATAGCTAACATCTCTGGCAAATACCGCCCCTACAGTCACCTAATGAAGAAGGGAAACCCGTTCGTCTGGGATCGCAAATGCCAAAGCGCACTATACGAAATCAAGTAATACCTACAGAATCCGCCGATATTGACCACTCCGGTCAAGGGAAAGCCTCTCGTCCTGTACACAAGCGCCCTTGAAGGTTCCTTAGGCGCACTATGGGCACAGGAAAATGACCAAGGGAAAGAGAGATCCCTCGACTATTTGAGTCGAGTTCTCCTAGGGGCAGAAAACAACTACCCCCCTATCGAAAAATACTGCCTGGCGTTAATCTTTGCGATAACGAAGCTTCGGCACTATGCGTTGGCGCATGAGGTCCATCTCATATCAAAAGTGGATCCTCTCAAGTATTTAATGTCAAGAGCTATACTAATAGGACGACTCGCTAAATGGGCCCTGCTCTTGATAGAGTTCTCGATAGCATATCGACCGCTCAAGGAAGTGAAAGGCCAGGCCATCGCCGACTTCCTCGCTGAGCATCTAATACCTGCCGACTCTCCCTTGAACTGCGAATTGCCAGACGAACACACGTTTGACGCGATCGACGAGGAGAAAGGAGAGAGTGACACCCGATGGGAACTCTACTTCGATGGGGCATCTTCCATGAAGAAGCGGAAGCACAGCTCCCCTATAATCAAATCGGGGGTGGGCCTTATCTTCGTGACTCCACAAGGAGGGATAATGCGCTTCGCCTTCTCCTTAACAGAGCCGAGGACGAACAATGAAGCCGAATATGAAGTTTTGATAGCAGGTCTTGAGATCACTGTCGACATGGTAATTGAAAACCTCCTCATATACGGAGACTCCCAACTGGTCGTTAGCCAAGTAAACGGCGACTATCAGACGTGCAAACCGGAGTTGGTAAAGTACGGTGAGAGAGTACAACAATTGCTGACTCAAATCCCTGCCTAGGCCCTGGAAAGCATACCGCGCGTGGAAAATAGCAAGGCGGATGCATTAGCCAAGCTCGCTAAAGAACTAGCCGACGAAAACCTCGACGATGTAAAGATCATTGTGCAAAGCCGTCGGGTTCTTGCACCGACAGAAATATCTCCACAGTCGTCCGAAGAAAAGGGAACGATCGAGCAAGCAACCCTACAAATAAAAGACCAGGAAAAGGCTATGGATTGGAGAGAAGTCTTTATAGACTACTTTAAATCCCGTCGAACACCTGAAGATGCGTTCTCAAGACATCAGCTCATGAAACGAGCTCTATCCTTCGCCTTTGTCAATGATACTCTGTATAAGAGATCGTTCGACTCCCTGTGGCTAAGATGCCTGGGACCTGAAGAGGCAAAGAGAGTCATCCAAGAAACTCACGACGGACTCTGCGGTTCTCACCAAGCCGGGCCGAAGATGAAGTTGAAGATCAAAAGGATGGGCTATTATTGGCCCATAATGATCCAAGACTGTCTCGAATACGCGAAGCAGTGCCACTCGTGCCAAATTCACGGGGACTTTATCCACCAACATCCAAATCCGCTACATCCAACGGTGGCTAGCTGGCCGTTTGAAATGTGGGAAACTGACATAATCGGGCCCATTGAACCGGCATCGTCCAGAGGACATCGATTCATACTGGCAACAACCGACTACTTTTCCAAGTGGGCAGAAGCAGTACCGCTAAGAGAAGTGAAGACGGAGAATATCCTCTTCAAGACACATGTCATCTATCGGTTCGGCACTCCGCGACGGGTTATCTCCGATAACAGGCCAGCCTATAGAAGTCACAAAATCAGCCGCTTCGCGCAGCAACATAATATAGACTGGAGATGCTCTTCGGTCTATAATCCCCGAGCTAACGGTCTGGCTGAGCCTTTCAACAAGACCTTGACGAAGATCGTGAAAAAGACGGTGTCCAAAAATAAGAAGGACGGTCACGAGAGACTGCATGAAGCTCTCTGGGCGTATCGAACTACGTTCAAAACGGCCATAAACACAACGCCGTATGCATTGGTATTCGGCACTGAAACGGTACTCCCTTTGGAGATAGAGCTGCCCTCCCTACGAGTAGCGGTCTATTACGAGCTAACAAACAAAGAGAATGCTCATCTTCGGCTTGAGGAGCTTGACGCGCTCGACGAAACCCGGCTCATGGCGCAACAAAACTTGGAAGCTTACAAAGCGAAAATGACGCGCTCATACGAGAGATTGACTAGACCGAGAACATTCCACCAAGGCGAACTCGTGCTAGTGGTCAAAAGACCTATGATCCCCAATCGTGCCAAACGGGGGAAATTCGAGCCAAATTACGAGGGCCCGTACATCATAGACAAAGTCTACCAGGGCGGGGCTTACTTGCTCATGGATATGCATGGCCGAAGACCCTTCAGGCCGATAAACGGTCGGTTCTTAAAGAAATACTACGCCTGACGATTCAAGGCCTAGGGTAATGATAGATGACGACGCATATGTCCGCTCGCTATCTTCCCAGGCCCAAACTCTAGAAGTGGTAGCCAACGAAACCGTTGCAACAACGGACCGAGATGTCCTAAAACTAACAATGGACCGAAACGTCCCTAAACTAACGCTTGACCGAAACGTCGTTAAGCTACTACTAACCCGTGCCATCCTCAGTCTGACATGGTAAAAAAGAAGAAGAAGGGTACGTCCACAAGCGAGATGGGCATGGATGAAAACTCGAAAGGGCTCCCTGAGTAAAAACAGCAGGACTACCGGCGAGTTTTGTGAAAACCCGAAAGGGTGCAATCTCGTTAGAAAACACTTGCAAGGTCCTTTCGACCCTGTAAGAAGAAAATACCTGCGTGAGATCCTTACGACTCACAAGGGAGCAACACACTTAGGGATCCCCACGATTCCAAAGGAGAAATTACACTTACAAGATCCTCACGACTCGTAAGGAGAACCCTCTTATGAGACCCTCACGGCTCATAAGATTCAAAAGCCTTAAGCTACAGGGATCTGAACCCGTTCTTAAGCCATCACAGTCCCCAGAATTTCCCTACAAGCGGTTCAATGCCGACCCTTATATACAATCCACGGGCGCGAATAAACCTTTCCCCAACAGAGTCCCACCACTGACGAGGGATATCTTCATGTGGCGAACGACACTTGTAAGTCCTCTCGACTTATCAGGAGAAAGCACTCTTGTAAGATCCTTACGACTTATAAGAGAACACACGCTTAGGAATCCTCACGATTCTTAAGGAGAAAACGCACCTACGAGATCCTCACGACTCGTAGGGAGAAGTACCTTTATGAGACCCTTACGGCTCGTAAAGTCAAACGGCCTTAGTCAACAGGATCCTAACCCTGTTTACTAAGCCACCTTTGTTTGATATCGATAGAGGAAAATGATGATTCGCTCCTGGCAATATCCCAGTTGTAGCGATTCTGATGCATAAATCGGTATCAATTCCCAAACTCGCAGCGAAAAGTCAGCGAGCAACGAATGCATATGAAATAGCCGAAATGATGGGGCAACTTGCAACAAAATCAGCAAGTAAAAATGTATGCATACAAAAAAAGGCCGAAATGATTGGGCAACCCGCAATAAAAATCAGCGAATAAAATCAAAAAAATAGCCGAAATGATTGGGCACCGCGCAAAATAGCCGAAATGATGGGGCAATCGCGACTTTCGCGATACAAAAAGCTGAAATGATAGAGCATCGCGGAAAGAAATAAAAAAAATGAAATGAAACTTTCTGCCCTACAAATGAGATCACATTGATCCCTGTATACAATCCAGGGGCACAAACAAAGAAGGAATCGTATCATCCCACCAGGCTCTTTCAAACGGAGAGTCAGATTTCAACGGCGACATCTACAGCCTAGAGATCATCAACAGCGTTCCTCCTCATTCCAGTAGGATACGGATGCGACATCCACCAAACGGAGCCATGGCAAAGTCACTAGTTCCAGATTTCGACGATGACATCTACAGCCTTGAGATCATCAACGGCGTTCCTCCTCATTCCAGCAGGATGCAGACACGACATCAACCAACGGAGCCATGACAAAGTCCCTAGTTCCAGATCTCGACAGTTCACAGATAACCTAGAGACTACCTCGACATTCATCTCGTTACAACAGGCGCAACGTCAGCAAAGCGGAGCCGCGACAAAGTTCTCAGTTCCAGGACTCGGCGGTGCACAGACAACCGAGAGTCAACCCCTGACCCCGTACGGCTAAAGTCAATCCTGACCCCGTATGGCTAAAGTCAACCCCTGACCCCGTACGGCCAAAGTCAATCCTGACCCTGTATGGCTAAAGTCAACCCCTGACCTCGTACGGCCAAAGTCAATCCTGACCTTGTATGGCTAAAGTCAACCCCTGACCCTGTACGAGCAAAGTCAATCCTGACCCCGTATGGCTAAAGTCAACCCCTGACCCCATACGACTAAAGTCAATCCTGATCCCGTATGGCTAAAGTCAACCCATGACTCCGTATGGCTAAAGTCAATTCTGGCCCCATATGGCCAAAGTCAATCCTCGACCTCCCCGTCGAAGCAATGCTTTGACTCAGGGATAGATCAACTCATGAAACACTTATGAGTCCTCTCGACTTGTAAGGAAGAAAATTCTCTTGTGAGACCTTTACGACTCTCAAGAGAAAACACACTTAGGAATCCTCACGATTCCTAAGAAGAAAATACACCTACGAGATCCTCTCGATTCGTAGGGAGAAAAATCTTTATGAGACCCTCACGGCTCATAAAGTTGGAAAGCCTTAGGAGGCAGATCTGAACCTGACTCCTAAGCCATCGCTGTCCTACAAGGAGATCAAAATAGATTATCCACAAAAGGCATTTACTAAAAGGGACACACCACCATGAAGTAAAATATGTCTTTTATTCATGAATCAAAATGAATACAAAGTACAATTTATGAAAGAATCAAAAAATACTCTCATTCAGGAGTATGTACAAAAGAAGAGTAAAAAGAAATATATACAATTTTTCAAGCTGGCGGACGATTTAATAGATTTGTCAGTTCATCCTTTTTCCGCTGGGCCTCGGCTTCATAATTTGTTATCGCTATGAGACGGGCCTCCGCTTGAGACTGTTGGGTCTGGTATGAGGCAAGCCAACTTTCAATCTCCTGTTCGGTAACTTTGTGGGCTTCAACCATCTCGCGAGTAAAAAAGGACGGCTTAATCAATAGCTACCACCTCCCTGATAGCTTCTTGAAGCACCCGCCAGAGTTCATACGCACGAGTGGTCTTGGCCGTAAGTTCATCTTGAAGTTCCCCCAGCGCATTTGAAGCCAGCTCCCTCTCTGAAAATTTTCGGTTGAGCCTCTTCTCACATGACAGCATATTTGTGGTGCACTGTTCAATCAGCCCCCGCAAGCTCGCCTTTGCAGCCACAACTTCTGAAGGAAGGCGCGAACACTCAAGACTATGTAAGCAAGCCTCCACCCGACGATAAAACTCAACCCAGACATGCACCAATGTTTCACCATGGTAAGCAGTAAGAAAGGGGAGAGAAATGTTGGCTTCGACAGCAAATTCTTCGGCTGTGAGCGAGCTTCCAGCACGAAGGACTTCGATCAGAGCCGACAAAGAGTGAAGGCATAACTTCTCCATTCGTTCAGATGCGCGTAGAGCATAAGGGCCGGGTGACCTAACGATGCGAGATTCCAGCGTGGTAAGAACGGGCAAAGCTGTTAAGATTCATAAAAGGAAATTAGCGAGAGTTGCAAGCAAAGTGTAGATGGAACAACGTCGAAACTTTACTTACCCACAGTCATGCAAGAAGGGGTCAAAAGGTCCCCAGGCCCGTCAAGGATCTCAACTTCGTCGTCAGCTTCTAGAACTACAAAAGACATCAGCATTGTTATGCGAAATAATAATAATGCCATGAAGAAGGAAAATAACACTAACCTTGCCCGGAAGAGAGGACGATGCGTTGAGGGGATATTGCCTGCGGAGCGGCCATCTCTAGAAAACGCTGAAAGGATTTTCTAGGAGACAGATCAGCGATAGACGCCGCCAACCCGCGTAATTCTGAAAAGACAGAAAGGTTCAGATGATGGAGAGATTATTAAAATAAAATATAGAAGGCTACCTTCGATGCTCTTCCCGCTCTGAACTAGAGGGATAGTAGCTTCGGCGGCCTCCTCCATGCCCCCAGGCACATCATCGGGGACATGGGCTGGTATAACAGCTTCCAATTGAGGAGCAGCGGCCACCGCTGCAGGCTCCAATGAAAGGACGGTGGCCTCGACTACCTTTCCCATAGTCTCCGGGCCGTCCCCAGAAAGATCCATTGAATCTGCGGCCAATGAAGATGCCTCTTCCGGGAGAGCAAGCACCGGGAGAACGGAAGCCACCAATGGAAGCTCTGCCCCAGTAATAGCAACTGTAATGACCCCCTCCACACCTACTGGTATCTCATCAGGGATATTTACAGAGTCCACGGTCAAGACGCGACTCGAAGCCATTGCCGAAGTCCCTGCAAAGTTTTACAAAGATAAGAAAACATAGAAAGTGAAACAGATTACTTGCCGAAGGAAAAATACAGAAAACATGCATACCGATATGCCAAGACGCCTCTAGTATGGCTTTCTCAAGCCGATGTTCCTTCCTGAGAAGGTATGCTCGCCGGGGCTCAAAGGTAGATTCATGGCCGCCAGTCCACAACGACAATTCATCTTCAGAAGCAGCCGAGATAGGCTGTTTGAGGGATATCTCGCCTCCCAGTTCCAGGGGACCTATGAATATTCGCCGTATTGATGGAGGGTCTTCGTAGAATATTACGGCAGGATAAGGACTCTTTGGGGCGCGCACGTTCTCGGTCTCATCGTGGGAGCGCCTTATAGCCTCAGCCAATTGTGCGGCTTCCTCGGCAGATGAACCTGGAAAAAGAAAACCATCATCTGGCTCTTGCATAGATATTGATTCGTCTTGAATGATAGGCTCAGATTCCTTTAAAAAGTCAAGCAGACTGGTGACTGTCTTCTTCCTCCGCTTCGATCCGGAACTCGCTCTGGAAGATGATCGTTTCCTTCCCCTCGGCGCTTTGGTGCGACGTTGACCCACTTCGCCTTCGGTATCCTCTCTCGGCAGTGCTACCGATGATGACACTGCCATTGCTGACGCCGCAGCTGATGAAACTGCTGCCGGCGCCTTATCAGAAGCCCTTGCCTGAGCTCTAGTGCGCATCAGCATGCCAAGTGTGGGAGGAGTCAGGTCCGTGTCCTTCACCTCAGGAATAAGTAAGGCGCCAATACCCCTCAAGAGAGGGCGAACCGTTGTCCGCGGTCGCGGTGGGACTCCCATAGCTTGGAGCGGGGTGGGAGCTCTTGTTGGAGATAGTGCCCTCAAAGTCAATTATTGGATCGCAGGTACGTGATTGCAATGATTGAGGAAGGACCTATACCGATATGACAGTCTTGCTCGAGATGATAGTATGCTATCTGGTTTGTCTTTATCATCGTACACATGCTTTAGTTCACTATTGCATGATGATAGAGCCCATAGGATTTTTGCTTGACTACCAGCAGTATGATGGCGATCATATACGTGCGAGCTGGGGTCTGTAAGCACATCCTTAAAGTGTCCCTAGTCGTAGGAGTTTCGAGACAGGGCATCGATACTCTAGAGTAGACTAGTGTATACAGTCGAGACCCCGACGAGGGGCGGTGGCCGGTCTCACAAGCCATTGGTGTCAGTTTGATCACCTAAGATGTATACAGGTGCTCATTAGGTTATGAGTACACCGGACAGGACTCGCCGGGAACATGCTAGTTGGTATTATACATATCGTCAGATAGCAGTTCCCTGGTGACATGTGTACAGGTTAGTTCATCGACCTGAGATCGTCATTTGTCTCATGTGAGTTCCCACTGTGCTTAGATTACTACCCTACCACGCTCAAAGGAGTTGTGCAAATAGGTTTTAGTTGGGTACAGTCCCGAGCCACATTGGAGGCAAGTGAGCGGATCGGCAGGGGATTCGTCTTTCCCGGTATTGGGGGTGAGATCGCGCTGTGTCTAGGAGAGCCATTACACAAAGCCCTCGGCCGAGGCAGGAGATTTACTGGTAGGTACTCCAGTAGTATCTCAGGGTGTTCTGGGCTACTCTCTGACACGACTTATACTGCTATTGGGGGTCTGACGTTACTAGCCCCCTAGGCCAGATATGCGATACTCATAGACGAACGGACCGGACTGTATGTATATTATCACTGTTAGGCTCAGTAGGGTTTAGGGATGAGTTCTCTCGTCAGCTTCCCTTCCAATCAATACATAGGCAAACCGTTACGTACAGCCAGTACCTCTGACGTGTTAGGGGTTATAACCAGTGCCAATGTGTTGATGAGTCATTAGAGTCCCCCACAGACACTTTCCCAAGTTCGGGCGAAACGTTGTATAGACCGTATGATGATATGGCAGGGTTCGGAAAATGCACGTGCGTTTTCGCATGTGTCATATTTCGGGCAGATAATACTGGTCGGCTTTGGTTTAAGTCGGATTCGAGTATTATACTGTGTAGATATAATATCTTTGTCTCAGATACATTTGTATTCGGTCGTAATACAAATGCGGGTATGTTTATAACATTACGGGGTTATCCTGAAATTCGTTTCAGGATCACTTTTGGAAGTTACCAGTTTCCAGTTTTCTATCAACTGTGTTTAACATTCGGTTAAATACTGATTTATCATTTCTTGAGATGAGTGTGGAAGGTTCCAGAAGCATCTAGATGTGGTGACTAGGATGATGAGGTGGCATGTGACTCATTTGTGCTTTAAATGTTCATTAATGTTTTGGTGACTAAGGGTGATGATTCATTAGTTACATTAATGCATTCATACTAGGTGTTTTGATAAGTATCATGTTGTTGTGGTCACCACTCCCTCCTCCTACACTCACCCCTCCTCTATATAGTGGTCGGCCTCCCCCCTCTCATTGCTCATGGTTGTTGTTCACTTGAAAAAAGATTATGATAGATTCGGGTTCATGAAAATTAGATAGCCTCATTTCTCTTTTCACCCGATCCAAAATGCAACTTCATTAACCGTAATTCCATAGCCTTGGACGTAACGAGACAAAGTGTTCTACTCATTCTCTACAACATCTTGGTCGTCTCTTTTAGCAAACTTGACGATCGAGTTGCCTCGGTTCAGAGGTGGGAGCCCGTTTAAAGATCCGTCGACGTGGTGCCACCTGAACGAGAAGACTGGAGTTCAAGGAGATCGGAGCAGCCGCAACAAAGCGTGGGATGATGGTTGAAGACCGAAGGACTCGGATCATTCGGTATAACGTTTCTACCCACTTTGTAGTTTGTTAGTTTAGCTTTAATGGCAGATCCGGGTTATAGTACGCGATAGCGCCAGTTGTAAAAAGTTTTTGTTCCGCATTTGGCGTCTGTTAGATGGCCGGGGCGCTACCGTGGACTTACAGTGGTATCAGAGCCTCACCATTAAGCTATACTAACTTGTGCTAACACGTTTAAAATATCGATCGAACGGATTTTCGAAAACCGCAAATTCCAAGTTCTGAGTTTCTGTCGATTTTTCAAAGGGCCTAAAAATAATTTTGCATATCACAGAAAAGAGTGCAGGGTTTTCGGAGCATACTGGAAAAATTTGAGCACATGATCCCACAAGACCACTGCGGATCCGCGGTCAAACCTAGGGTTTGACCGCGGAACCGCGGCGCTTTAGTGGGAACAGTGCACCAACTTTTTCCAGAGAGCTTCTTTGTGGAAATTGTGGGTTTTTGGAATATTTCTTTTAGGCCCAGATTTTGTAACTGTACAGCATATGTACGTGGGGCCCACTTCGGGAAATTTTGTCGATCGAAATTTTAACTTTGTTAGTATGCAGTACTTACTTTAAATCTCCGACCGGGAATGTCATTCGATCGGTAAACCGCGTCTAATTGCTATAATTCTTTTCGACGGGTTTGCGAACGTGACATTCGCGTTGATGTTCTGTGTTGTGCTGTGATGTTGCGGATATGTCTTGGTGGATAGCAGGGTGCAATGATAGTGCAGTTTGGATTTATTTGTACATTTGATATTGCGGGGAGAGCGTCCAACATGTGGACTGCCGTCACTGCCTGTTGTATAATATTCTTTTGGGGCACGACCGGGTTGAGGTCGATGTACCCGTTGTACATATTTTTATTTCTGTACTAGGTTTATCCCGCGAAGGAGTGCACGGATAGTCGGGTTCTGGAGGGCAACGTGTCCGTATCTCATGGCTTTGACAGGCAAAGGGACCTCACTCTAGAATTGGCAGACTATTTGCCGCACTCGTAGGGGGTACAGGTTGACCCAAGGAGGGGTGCTCAATTTACCGGATTCCGTAAAGTGCCGGGTGTTCCATTCACTATGTTGTGGGGGACTACCTCGCTTCAGGTTTTGGCGGGTAACTTGCCGCACCCGTAGGGGTCTAGGTTTCATTGCACAGGCTATCCACACGACCAGGGGAACGTCGGGTTTCAGCAGCGGCTCTGTGAAACCCGGAGATCCCAGATTATCTGTATTGTTCTGTGATGCTTATTACTTTTCTGTAATGTTGCATATTATCACGCCTGGAGCGATTATTGTATATTGGTATATATACTATTAGATATTGTATATGTTTTACACCCGCGCTAGTCCAGCCCCCGCTCTGTCGTTAGTTAAGTAACCTAACGGGTGATGACGGGACCCAGTGTCGAATGCGGATGGCATATACGTACATTTTATTTTCGTTCTTTTCTGGTGTGATTGATTGATGGGACTGCATTGATTCTTATCAATGCAAGGATAAAACAAACCTCTATTTTATGTTGTTGGAACAAATTTTAAAAGGTGTTATTACAAAGATGTTTCCTTTTGTTTTGCATAGTGATATTCAGTTGGAATATCCTGCACCTTATTCGACGAGGCAAGGGCCGAGATCCCTTCTCCGGGAGTGACCTCTTGGGCATAAGTTTACGTCAGGGTAATAACTTCAATATAGTCGATTACAAGTTGCTTTGCATCGCGGTATTCAGTTGGAATATCCTGCACCTCATTCCACGAGGAAAGAGCCGAGATCCCTTCACCGGGAATGACCTCTTTAGCAAAACGTTTTCGCCACTATATTTTTATAAAAAGCTATCAGTTTCCTTCAACGAGATCAAGTTCATTACGTTAAAGGTTTTTCGCCAAAAACCAGCCGTAGCCCTCCGTCATTTCTTATGGATAGTCAATAGTATTCAAGCTATGCATTTGACCAACGCCAGGGCATAGTGTTTGGTAGCTGCTGGGGTATTTCATTTGTTGCATAGATAGATGAGTTGGTTTGGGACAGTCGTTCTGCCATTTGGCCAACGTCAGGGGCATGTGCGGGTGGGTTCAAATTGACCTGGACAATGACGGGTAGAACTTGGCATGTGCCTTATGATATTTTGACCAACGCCAAGGTCATAAGAGCATGGGGCAAAAATCATATCGGGAGTTTCAAACAGCAAACTTGCCAGGCATGCGCATACCTTCTGGAGTGTGATAACTTGAGTGGCTTCCATCAAGTTATCATGCGATGATAGTTGGATCCCGATTCTCACTGATGAGTTGGTTTACTCTTCAGGTGATCCCGACTAATTCTTCTTTCAGGTTTGGAGGAGAATTTGAGATTACAGTGGGAGGTTTCCTGATTAGATAAAATGATAACCATTCTGATCTAGGTTAGAGTGCACGCAGAGTGTTTCTTTTCTCTCTCTTTGGCAGCAACCTTTGACCGACCCTAGACTATGACTCAGTGACCAAGTTGACCGAACCTTCTTAAAATACTGGCTTTTGGATTGTCCAAGTTGCATAAGTCATTGCCGCTCTTTCTTTTACACTTTGTATTTCTCAGAACACCCCGTATTACTACGGACATCCACTTCCATTGGATAGATCCATCGTATGGTTATATACGAACTCGAAGGGACTTCTTCGAGGATGGATCCAGGTTCAGGAGAAATAGAATAAGGTATTATTCAGTTGTTTTTTATTATCACCTTCTCTCAGGTTGCGAGGGCTCCTTAGTTTAAGAGAGTACACCTATTACGCTTATTGGATAGTCTTATTCCAAACCATAGGCTGGTGCCGAAAGGTAGGGAATGAAGAAAACCAATTAGCCTAAGTAGGGTGTGCAGAAGGTAATATGTAAAGACAAGATGAAGGAATTAGAAAGAGGGCAAAGTAAATTGCGACTGTTATCATTCACGACCAAACCGCGTACTTCATCGCCACTCCTATTTCACCTTTGCTTTTTTCCCAGTTCGGGAGAAATAGAATAAGGTATTATTCAGTTGTCTTTTATCATCACCTTCTCTCAAGTTACGAGTACTCCTAGGTTTAGGAGGGTACACCTATTATGCTTACTGGATAGTCTTCTTCCAAACCGTAGGCTGGTGCCGAAAGGTAGGGAAGGAAGAAAACCATTTAGCCTAATGATGGTGTACAGAAGGTAACGACTAAAGACAAATATAGGGATTTGGAGAGATGACAAAGAAATATACGGTTACAGTCATGAATAAGATTATGGAAGAGGCATTACTTGGAATACCAGGATAATCCTACGAAACATTTTAATGTTTCAGTGCATTGTTAAAGGAAAACTGATTTCCTGATTAGATACTTACTCCAGGGTATGTATTTACCAGGTTTTATTCTCATATCTGTATAGTTTTACAGATGATGAGTGGGAGGAAGTTATTGGGAATTAGGTGATCATCCTCATTATATCGGAATTCGTTGTAATTGGTGATATTTGAGGAAATCGCCTGGGTACAGTTTTCGACCTACAACGCACAGGTTTTGAGTTATTCAACTCAGCGGACTTATACACAGTATTGTATGTTGTCCAGTGTCCGTAAGGATAAAGGGGTAGGTTCTCGTACTATGTTCTGTTTACTTGTGACTTCTCTAGTTTTTAGACGAGTGTTTCGTAGAAATACAATGTCTAAGTTTTGAGAAGTTTCGGGTATAAGAATAAAGTAGAGAACCGGGCATCACAAGTATCGGGATTCTTCAAAGAGATCGAAGATGTAGATTCTTGTGATTAAATATTCAGTTGATAGTAATGGTTTTGAGAAACATGGTTCTCTTTCAGGTTACTCATAATTGGATGGATTTCTAAGTTGAGTAATGCTGATTAGCCTTTCTCCATTAAGTTGATATGCACTGGAGACAGCTGCATAATTTGAATATGGTTCCAATTAAATTAGTGCCTCTATTTCTATATCGTATATAGAATGGTTCATATCTTAACGATGTTAATGTACGGGGAGTTGTCCAACTTATGCTTAAAACCAGACACTGGATAACTCAAGGCACGTTTCTGTAATGGCAGTTTGTGGGTTAACCCTGGCTTTGACGAGGGTTGACATTTCTACCATCTGGAAGATCAATAGTGATATTGTTCTTGACTCGCCACAGTTTTATTAAAATGGACTTTTTCAGAAAACAGTAGTGGGAGTATGGTAGAACTGGAAGTGATTCCAGAACCGCAAACGATTACGGAAAATTTAATAAGGACCTATATATTCAATCAGGTTTAACATTCCATTAGCCACTTCACAGATATAGTGGGTAACCTCAGACACCCGAGGGGTACTCCGGTAGCCTTAAGGACGGTGACAGGGAGGTTCTTGTTTACCCAGACTTGACACTACTGTTGTTCCAAACTATGAGACCCGGCAAGAGGATAAGTATAACGTCATTCTAAACATGCTTTAGAAGTGTACATAGATATTATTCTGCCAGAGGGTTGTCATAGTCAGTGGGATTAGCGGAAGCATAGTGGGCAAGTAGCTTATGTCTATTTATAGACTTAAGCAGATATAGCGGAGATAAGATCATCTAATTTTGATGTGACAATCATAGGTTTGACTTCATCAGAATAGGGGATGGATCTGTTAAGAAGGTAGTAGGGTGTGATGTCCTGGTATTTGGATGACATACACAGAATATGAAGTAAAATTCCTATACTACGATCGGTTGTACTGTGGTTGTTACACAGTTGTTTCTTCACAAAGGACATGGATATAATATCAGACATTCTGGTTACTAGATCTATGGTTTTAGATCTAGATTTGGGTAGTTTCCCAATATGTGTACTTTGACAATATTCTAATAGTATTTTAGAATAGATGACTCCTGGCATGGTGGTGTACCTGCAGGTGATGGAGTCACCCTCTCTAAAGGTGTCTTAGAGACTAAAGGAGAGAGGGATGTGCATGATTGGCAGATCACTTGCTTAGGCAATTGAGTCAATCATGAGATGTCAAGTACCACACCAGATGTAGTTTTTGCACTAGATGCGATAAGTTTATATTAATCCAATCCTGGAGATACGTAATGAAGCAGTTTTAGAACATAAGGTGCATGTTCTATGGATTTGATAATGGCAGCCTCCTTCGTGAGACGGTTATCGTTTCAAGCTTCCAAGGTGATATGGATGACAGAGTGATTGTCAGAGTTATAGTGTTCCCTCTGGCGAGGGACAGTATTATGGACAAGTGGTCCAAGAGGATACTGTGGGAGGCATGGTGCTGGAAACTGATTAGGTTCAGTTATCGATACAGTCTAAGAAGTTTGAATTTGGAGTTCATTTATGAACTAGGTCCCATCAGATATTCAGACATATTCTAAGACAAGTATTACTCGATTCGGGAGATAGCTTTCTCCGCGAACTTGAGATTAAGAGAGACATAGAAAGAAACATCAGAGCGGATCCACTCACTGAGGCTATTTCTCGAACACAAGAGTTTTACAAACTAGCTTTGTGAAACTGATTAGTAGAGGGGTTGGATGTTCGGTATCACACGGGCTGTGAGTATGCGACATCGCAATAATTAGCCTTGAGTGCAAGTGGGAGATTGTTGGAGATAGTGCTCTCAAAGTCAATTATTGGATCGCAGGTACGTGATTGCAATGATTGAGGAAGGACCTATACCGATATGACAGTCTTGCTCGAGATGATAGTATGCTATATGGTTTGTCTTTATCATCGTACACATGCTTTAGTTCACTATTGCATGATGATAGAGCCCATAGGATTTTTTCTTGACTACCAGCAGTATGATGGCGATCATATACGTGGGAGCTGGGGTCTGTAAGCACATCCTTAAAGTGTCCCTAGTCGTGGGAGTTTCGAGACAGGGCATCGATACTCCAGAGTAGACTAGTGTATATAGTCGAGACCTCGACGAGGGGCGGTGGCCGGTCTCACAAGCCACTGGTGTCAGTTTGATCACCTAAGATGTATACAGGTGCTCATTAGGTTATGAGTACACCGGACAGGACTCGCCGGGAACATGCTAGTTGGTATTATACATATCGTCAGATAGCAGTTCCCTGGTGACATGTGTACAGGTTAGTTCATCGACCTGAGATCGTCATTTGTCTCATGTGAGTTCCCACTGTGCTTAGATTGCTACCCTACCACGCTCAAAGGAGTTGTGCAAACAGGTTTTAGTTGGGTACAGTCCCGAGCCACATTGGAGGCAAGTGAGCGGATCGGCAGGGGATTCGTCTCTCCCGGTATTGGGGGTGAGATCGCGCTGTGTCTAGGAGAGCCATTACACAAAGCCCTCGGCCGAGGCAAAAGATTTACTGGTAGGTACTCCAGTAGTATCTCAGGGTGTTATGGGCTACTCTCTGACACGACTTATACTGCTATTGGGGGTCTGACGTTACTACCCTCCTAGGCCAGATATGCGATACTCATAGACGAACGGACCGGACTGTATGTATATTGTCACTGTTAGGTCAGTAGGGTTTAGGGATGATTTCGCTCGTCAGCTTCCCTTCCAATCAATACATAGGTAAACCGTTACGTACAGCCAGTACCTCTGACGTGCTAGGGGTTATAACCAGTGCCAGTGTGTTGATGAGTCATTAGAGTCCCCCACAGATACTTTCCCAAGTTCGGGCGAAACGTTGTAGAGGCCGTATGGTGATATGGCAGGGTTCGGAAAATGCACGTGCGTTTTCGCACGTGTCATATTTCGGGCAGATAATACTGGTCGGCTTTGGTTTAAGCCGGATCCGAGTATTATACTGTGTAGATATAATATCTTTGTCTCAGATGCATTTGTATTCGGTCGTAATACAAATGCGGGTATGTTTATAACATTACGGGGTTATCCTGAAATTCGTTTCAGGATCACTTTTGGAAGTTGCCAGTTTCCAGTTTTCTATTAGCCGTATTTAACATTCGGTTAAATACGGATTTATCTTTTCTTGAGATGAGTGTGGAAGGTTCTAGAAGCATCTAGATGTGGTGACTAGGATGATGAGGTGGCATGTGACTCATTTGTGCTTTAAATGTTCATTAATGTTTTGGTGACTAAGGGTGTTGATTCATTAATTACATTAATGCATTCATATTAGGTGTTATGATAAGTATCGTGTTGTTGTGGTCACCACTCCCTCCTCCTACACTCACCCCTCCTCTATATAGTGGCCGGCCTCCCCCTTCTCATTGCTCATGGTTGTTGTTCACTTGAAAAAAGATTATGATAGATTCGGGTTCATGAAAATTAGATAGCCTCATTTCTCTTTTCACCCGATCCAAAAGGAAACTTCATTAACCGTTCGTCCATAGCCTTGGACGTAACGAGACAAAGTGTTCTACTCATTCTCTACAACATCTTGGTCGTCTCTTTTAGCAAACTTGACGATCGAGTTGCCTCGGTTCAGAGGCGGGAGCCCGTTTAAAGATCCGTCGACGTGGTACCACCTGAACGAGGAGACTGGAGTTCAAGGAGATCGGAGCAGCCGCAACAAAGCGTGGGATGATGGTTGAAGATCTAAGGACTCGAATCATTCGGTATAACGTTTCTACCCACTTTGTAGTTTGTTAGTTTAGCTTTAATGGCAGATCCGGGTTATAGTACGCGATAGCGCCAGTTGTAAAAAGTTTTTGTTCCGCATTTGGCGTCTGTTAGACGGCCGGGGCGCTACCGTGGACTTACAGCTCTAAGCCCCAAAAGTATCCTCCTCTCCTCAGCAATGATGGGACTAACTTGGTGGCGGTACCAACCCGTGAAAGCCCCCACACTCTTCAGAATATAGTCGGCCTCGGGGATCATGAAATGAGAACCGGTGTTCAGCCGCACGAAATGATGGGTGGCGTCGCGAACAGCTTCGAGAGAAGAGTTAGGCTCCACCATGAATGCCTGAAAGGGAACACCCTGGTCATAACCTAATTTCCGGGCAAAGCGGTGCGGATTATACCGCATAAAAAGAACCGCATCATTTCGGCGGAACACCAAATAACCCGGCCTGATCGAGTACAAGTGCATGGCTTCCCTTGGTTTCAAAGATGATGCTCCCTCTTTCGATAAATCAAACAGTTACTGGACAGGTCCCGAGGGAGCAGAGAGGATTCGGTCATTAAAAACCATCCCGCCTTCATGGGTATAAGGATTAAGCAGTACACGAAGAGATCCTAACTGAGTCGGATCAGGAGCAGAAGCGTCCACCAACCTCATGAGCCGTGGGAAAGTATAAGCGTCATAAAAGCCGGGTCTCTAGTGCGCAGCAAATGCCCCTAGCACGTGCATCTCAATCCATGACGTAAAATAATGAAGAGAGAAACTCACTACATCCACGCCTGGGGTTGAGGTATTGGCTGCAGTGCTTAGCCCATGGTACATATGCAATAACCCTGCAATGCCCACGGCTAGTCGCGTCCCCTCGACAATGCGATGAGCAGGGTAAATGACCGAGGCTCTCATAAATCGACGATGCATTGGAACGACAAACCAACTGAGCCAAACGCTGATAAAGCCGACGAAGAAAGTTTCTTCATCCATGCCAGGAGCTACAATCGACTCAAAGGGAACAGCAGAAAAGATTGGAATATAGAACTGTGGCAAATCTTCTTCTCTAGCCGGTAGCTTATTTAAACCAAACTCGAAGGGGTCGTTGATATTCGCGAACTTCGGAGCCGCCTTTGATAGGATATCTCCACGAAAGAAGCAGGCGATAAAGCTTTTAAAAGTGACGTCATGTCTCTCTGACTCTGTGAACAGCTTCTCAAAAATACCCAGAGTCTTGATTAGACTCGGGTACTTGTGGCGGAAGGCATTTTCAGTCGACAAGCCGTCAAGCGTAGCGGGCACAGTCTCGAAGGCATACTCGTCAAAAGGCAACAATTCTTTGTAAGGCGCTCCCCTGATCGGCAAACCCGAGATCTTGCGAAACTCTTCCAAAGAAATCGAAACTTCACGGTCCCCTAACAAGAAAGTGTTGGTGGGAAGATTCCATTGATTAAGGAAAGCTTTAACCCACCATACATGAGGAGACTGATAATGGAAGAGAGACGCGTGCACCGCCTGGTAAAGCCCGACCTTCTGCAGTCGCGCACGATGGGCGGACAGGATATAATGAGCCCAGAGAAGATAGCCCGTGGGATGGTGAGGGGTTAGCCCTATCTTGTAGACTTGTCCCCATGGCTGGGCTTCACCTTGGCAGATACGATGCCCCAAGATGTCTATGGCCGGCACAGGCTGGTTTGGTATCCCAACTGTCGACGGCTCAAGACGGCCTGTAGGAGTCCAATCCGCCACCTCTACAGCAAAAGCAGTCTTCGGACGGTCCATCGGCAAGAACGGGGGGAAAGGTTTTGTTGGCACTTCGAAAAGAAAGCTTCGGTGACCGCGGATGATATGACCGTACCAGGTTCCCCACAAAAGTAGATTGGCGCAGTCCGGGTCATGAGCCTTAATCATTGCCATCATCTCTTCATCAGACGGTGACTGAGGAAAAGCAGCCTCCGAGCGGGTAAAAGGAAAGTACGGAAGAGAAGTCATTGTTCCTGAAACAAAGGAAAGGAAACTGTTAATGAAACCCTCACGTGTATATATATTTATAAATATATATATAAAAAGACAGTGGAAGAAGGCGACAAGCCGCTTATTTCATGGGACCATTGGTTGCAAAATACAGGGGCCCCACAAAATCAAGATGGCGGCTTATTAATGATGAGGCAGGGTAATCATTACGAGAACAAAAGAATTTTCTCAATAAATGAATAAGTGGATGTCAAACATCTCTACACAAAAAAAACTTATCACCAACTCTGGGCGAAATCCGAGAAATATCTCTCATAAAATTTTGCCAAGAACAACTGAAGATGAAAATCTCAAGAAGTGTTGTTTGAGAACTAAGTTCTCTGGAGGAATTAAATTCTCTTTTTTGAACAGAGGAATTAAATTCTAAGAAAATTTTCAGAGCTAAGCTCTTTGGAATGGAATTAAATTTCAAAAGAAAATGGGTACCATCATCAATCCCCTAAGATCGGAGAAAGATGCCCAACATTGGGGGCTTACTACCTAAAGATCATGCGTTCTTAGAGTTCAGAAAGATGAGTTTTTTTAAGGAAAAAACCCTTGGCGTGGATTTAAAATCCAAAGAAAATTTCTACAAAAGTTCATCGGCCGTTCAAGACCCTTACCTGAAAAGGGATTCCTTTTTGTTGACAGAGTTAAACTCTGGACTTTGTTTTAATGAACAGAGAACTGATCTCGGAGGAAGAGAATTAAATTCTCAAGGCAAGAACGAGAAAGGAAGAAGATGAAGGAGTGGAGGCGCTGTTGAAGAGACCCTTGTATTTATAAGACATGATAGGAAACGGTTCATCTTCTCTGTTTCCTAGGCAGATCCAACGACCACAAAAGTTACAGCGTTGCACTCACGTGCAAATACGTAAGAAAAATGCTGTGGGGGCATTTGTTCCCTCATGGGAACTGAATAAAGCAGCAAGGAAATACCTAAGAGGAGCATCACGTTTCCACACGTGATCGGGCATCACGTGTCCACACGTGATCGGGCATCACGTGTCCACAAGTGATCGGGCATCACGTAGGGACACGTGACCTTCTATGAGCAAAGTTATAGGCGCTGAGATACAAAATTTGAGATGGGGTCACGTGCCAACACGTGATGGGCCACTGAGCCCTTTAAAATAATGGAATTAAATTCTAATGAAATGCCTAACTGGTGGGGTCACGTGCCAACACGTGATGGACTCTTAAGTCCTCTGTGTGAATAGAATTAAATTCTATTTAATTGCTTAATCATTGGGGTCACGTGCCAGCACGTGATGGGTTCCTGAACCTTTTGAACTAATAGAATTGAATTCTAATTAGATGGGTCATGTGCCAACACGTGATGGGTTCCTGAGCCCTCTGAAACAATAGAATTAAGTTCTAATTAAAAGGAATCAAAAGCCTTAATTGGAAGAATATTTTCCTAGATCTTTTCAAACAAAAAGGATTGCGCTCTGTAAAGTGGAGCACCGTTGGATTAAAAATCCAATGGTGATTAAAAATCACCAATTTATAGAAAGATTCTATACAAGGAAAGATTTTCCTAAAATCTGCCAGGAACAACAAATAAAATATCTTTTGGATTAAAAATCCAATGGTGAATAAAATTCACCGAGTGATGTAAAAGATCATGTTGGTTACAAAATCAATCAAAATCTTTCAATGAAAGATTGACTAAACAAACTGATTCTTTTCTTTCTCCTATAAATAGTAGCCAAGAAGAGAAGAGGAAAAAAAAAAGACAACAACAGAGAGAGAATACAAAAAAAGAGAATTTAATTCTTCAGAGAGAAAAGAAGATCTCTTCAGAAAAGAAAGAAACCCTAGGTAAGAGAGGAAAAGAGATCATTCTATAAGCTTCCATAAAACAAAAGAGAATTTAATTCTCAAACTAAGAGTTTAGCTCTTTTGAATAAGAACTTGGTTCTTTCTTTGGTTGAAGATCTGCAGAAGCAGATCTCCCCATAAGTTGAGAATTTAATTCTCATCGGGGAGATTCTGCCATGCAGATCCAAAACTTAGAAGGAGAATTGAGTTTAAAGAATTTAATTCTTTCGAACATATAGGAATTTAATTCCTCTAAATAAAATTAGGGTTTAACCCTATAAGAGAATTTAATTCTTATACAAGGGATTCATCTCTCCATGCACGTAAAAAGATCAAGTACCCAACATGATCACGTGGCAACACGTGACCCTCCCCTCCAATGACCAAAAGAGAACAAATAAGATTAGGTCATGTGGGACAGACTTCTCAAAATAAAAAGGGCAGAATCGATTTTGGGCGCCTCACGTGTCCCCACGTGACCCCTGACAAACACCTCTTTGAAAAAGTGAAGATGGAAAAAACTGAAGGATTAATATCCAACGCATGGGCGCCCTCACGTGACCCCTAACAAATCCTTTTAATATCCAATGCATGGGTACCCATCACGTGCCCACACGTGATGGCCATAAAGATTAAGTGTTTAACACTTACCTGCATATTCTGAGAATAAAATAAGGGAAGTCTGGCCCAATACTCAAGCGCCTCACGTGACCCCACATGAGCGCTTCCCTCTTTTTTTATTATTAGTGTTTTACACTATTTTGTGCGCTTCATCCCTAGTGTTTAACACTATTCTAAGCGCATCACGTGGGAGCACGTGATAGCCGAGTGTACTCTAGTATTTAACACTATATTCGAGCTAATCTTAGCCTAAATTAGCTAAGTCTTCCAGAGGCAGGACCCCCTTTTGACTGAACCTCAAATACACTCTTGTCTTCCAAAATTGATCACAGCATATGACATTCAAAGCAAAATCCAGAGCCTTTCAACCAACATTGGTTCAAGGGTACATCTCTTCATACCTCTGATACATGTCGTTGTAATTCTTCAGCGTCTTCAGAGGGATGGAGTGTCCCGACAACCGATAACTTTTGGTGCATCCCCAAATAGTTGAATCAAAACCAAACAGACTACGATGTCTTTAAACTGGACCGTAATGTCCCTAAACTAAACTCTATGGACTATGAGGTCCTTAAAATCATGGACTATGATGTCCTTAACCTCTATGGACTGTGAGGTCCTTAAACTCACGGACTATGATGTCCTTCACCTTTATGGACTGTAAGGTCCCTAAACTCATAGACTATGATGTCTTTAAACTTTATAGACTATGACGTCTTTAAACTGGACCGTAATGTCCTTAAACTAATTATGGACCGCAATGTCCCTAGACTAAAACAATAGAGCCCAAATGCTCTTTTGTTGGATCTAAATGACCCTCTTAAGTAGATCTTACTCTAAATGAGACTAACGTATCCTTAACAACCACTTAAGTTAATCTTAATCTCAAACGAGATTAACGATCCTTAAATCAATCCAATTACAAATCCCTCAACTGACATTGGTTCAAGGTTACATCTCATCACACCTATGATATATGTCGTTGTAACTCTTCAACGTCTTCAGAGAGGTGGCGGGTCCCGATAATCAATAAACCCAATGAAAACAATAGAGTCCAAATACTCTTTTGTTGGATCTAAACGATCCCGTTAAGTTGATCTTAGTCTAAAATTAGACCAACGTATCCTTAACAAACGTTTAAGCTGATCTTAGTCTCAAATGAGACTAACGTATCCTTAAACTCAAACACAAACCCAAATCTAAGAAAATACGGATTTGGACTAATCCATGCCCTACGGGCGACAACATAAATTAGTCTCCGTATACAATCCAAGGGCAACCAAAAAAAAAAACACCCACGACACGAAGTGACCATCTGGAGAAGGAGAAAGTGGTTACCGCGATGCGGTAGCGTAATTAACTGCAGGGGCTTGCGCCTGCAGGGAAGAGCGTCCCCACAATCAAAAATCCCTCAACAAGGGGGAATCTGACGAAGTCTGCTATATCGGCCGCATCCGTTTAAACCTTCGATATATGGTGTCATAAATCAACTTAGCATCTTCGGAGAGGTGGATGGATAGCACCAAATAGCATCTGCCTTCGAAATTCAGGCCGGACGTCCCAACGTCCCGGGTCGCGTCTTTCGGCGGAGAACAACGGTTAAACTCAAAGGAGAGTTATCTTTCAGGTTTTCAAAATCTAAGAATATGATTTAGTTTGTCCTATCTTATCAAACTAAACTGTAGGTATTTCGAATATAAGTTCCCCCACTAGCTAACTTGACGCCAAAGTTTTTTATGTTTTAGAAATTTTCTGATTTTTATGGGTTTTTGAATATGTATGCAAATGCAGAATATACAAATGAATGCAAAAGATAGAGATGCTTACCGAGCACACCCTAAAACCTAAATTGGACAGTGTCCTCACCGTGTAGTAAATATATACACAAAACGGCCCCCCAAACTTAACTGAAACAGTGTTTCCACTGTTAAGCGTTGAAGTTCAAAGTTGGGGGAGTGTCAATCTATACAAGGCCTTACACAGACCAAAGGTTAACACCAACCATTCAAAAATGTTATCATAATTCGCCCAGGGTTGGTGAAAAAATACGGAGAGAAAGAAAATGAAGAATACGTGCGACCGTATGTGGATGGAAGTGGTATACGGTCTTGGTAGATGAGGGGATGAATGGAAGGGAGAAAGAAATGGAGTGCAAACTCGAGGTTGAAAATTGATTGAATAAATTAGTATAGTCTGTAGTGATTTGAAACTAGAATTGTTTAACCGCGCTAATTTATCAATATTATGAGAAATGGGGTCAAACCTTTCAAGATTCGCAAGAAAACATGGGTTCGAACTTGGGGAACCAGATGAAGGAAATGAAGTTGATACGGCGTCTTGCGAAGTGGAAATGGGGGAGGGAAGCAACTGAGAAATGGTAACAGTTAGAAACTTAGAAACTCAGAAACTCAGGAGGATGTTCACAATCAATGGAAGGGACATGATGAATCGGAAAATCCGACTCATCCAACAAAACGTGTATATCCTCAAAGATATCTTCAAAATTCTCTACAAAATCAAGATCATCCATGCATTCTTCCAAATCTTCATCAATAAACTCAAGATGTAAATGGGGTTCAGGAGAAACAGTTAAAAGTCCAGGATGATGTCTACACGGTGATGAAAGAAAGTGTTGAATTGGTGAGAAAATCTCACCCAAATTTATGGGTTCATCATCAAAATCATCCCCAATATCGATATTCTCAATCAAGTCAAACGTAAAGTTCTCAAACACCTCAACAAAAGCATGGTTTTCAATCGGCTGGATTTCTAAATTGGGGATGCAGAGATCAAAGGGAGTGGTATCGGTTTCACTTGAAAGGGGCCCTTCACAATAGGGTAAATCAAATATTATGTAGTCGTACAACTCATTAAACATTCTATCTTCAATTGGTGAATCAGTTAGGATACTCGGTAGACTTTCGGAACTGGAGTTGTGGAAATCAATTGAGAATGGGTAAGCTTGATTTTGAAGGGTAGATTGCGCACTTTTACTACTCAAATCATCAAATTGTTCTATTGCCACATTATATATGGGAAAATTTTGAGCTAGTTGGGAACTAGCTGCTGATTCATAAAATTGTATGAGGGCAACCATGGATGCATTCAATTCCTCCATTTGTCGTTATGAAGCTACCCGAAACTCTTCCAATGTTCTCTCAAGACTAGACATGGGTTGTGAAGGGTTTTCAATTAAAGATTCAAATTCATTTGGATACGTGAAATTTTCAAATTGATGTTCAGAGGCAATGTCTAGTGAGGGTGTGAAAGTCAGGCCGGATTGATAGGAATCGAATGGTTGTGTGGAATAAGAAGGATTAGGATCAACATCTGGATAAAAAATGGTTGGAATTGTTGTCCTAAAGAATTCGGAGTGGTGAAAGGCGTGAAAGATCAGCTACGGGATTGTGCAATACGTTTAGCAATGGATATCGATTTAAGAGTCGCCACGTTACCCTCAGAAGGGGTATCAACATGAGAAGGGGTGAAAGTTTGAAAAGGTTGATATGACGTGGATTGTGGTGTCCATGTGGTGTTTCTAGAAGCGTCAATTCGATCTTTCAAAGAGATTTTTGGCATGGATGGATCGTTTGGCGTTCTACCAAAACAAGAGCCATATGAAGAAATATCTGGTTGAGGGTACTAAAGTTCGGCAAGAGTTGGTCGATGTGGAGTATCCATGATATGAATGATGAAGAAGGGATGAAAAAGGAGGTGAATGTTTTTTTTGTTTTGTGTTAGTTATTAACAAAAGAATGAAATATACATACAAAAGGTAAAGCAAAAACAATCATGACATAAATACCACACACCTAATCGGTCTAAGGTTCACCTAGGTCAACTAGACTTGCTCAAGAACTTGATTGTCGAAGTAAAACTATGTCGAGAAACGGGCTCAAGATATACTGATCACGAGGCCAGGTAAGTGCAGAGATAAGAAAAGGTTTTCCATCGCTTTCGTGAAGTTTCTTAATTAGAATAACCCTTTCTCTTTTGGCGGTTTCGCCGTGAACACTTTTCTAAATACCCCATGAACGATATACCGTTAAGCAGTGTTCTAAACACAGTTAACTTCTCCTAATGAGCGTTGTAGGGTGTTTTACGTCGCCCCATTGAGATGGGAATATGCGTCGCTTGTCAGAAGCATTACAGATTCCCCCTGCCTAGGATAGGCTGGGGTTTATTGATTGTGGGGATCCGAATCTCCGGTAGCCATGGACTAAGTTGCCGTTAATTACCCCTCGTCTTCGGAGCGAAGGAACTTCCGATTGACGGGTCAAACTGGTCATGCAAACTCAATGTGCAGTGTGCGTGTGTTTTGAAAGGGGTTTTGGATATATCGGGGGCCTAACAGAGTTTTAGAGTGTCCCGCTACCCGGATAGCGGGTTGGGGGTCAAGGGGGCTAGCAGCTCCCTTGCGAGGTTCGGGGAAGAGCCCCGTTAGAAATCTTTTTCCAACGGGGGACGTGTTTTGGGTGTGGAGTGCATGGAAAATGAAGGTTGAGGAGCGTCTTAAAGATGCGTGTATGGCTCGTGGGCGCTTGGCGCCCGCGGGTCACGTGTCAGACGCGTGGGCGCTGGACGCCCGCGGGTCACGTGCTCTGCACGCGACTGCTAGGCACTAGCGGATCACGTGCGCGACACGCGACTGCTGGACGCCCGCTGGTCACGTGCCCTGCATGCGACCGCTGAGCGCTGAGCTCCCGTAGATCCCGTGAAGCGCACGTGGGCGCTGAGTGCCCACGGGTCACATGCTCTACACGCGACCGCTGGACGCCTGCGGGTCACATGCGCGGCACGCGACCTCTGGAAACACCAGCAAAAAGGGGGCTTAGCCCCTAGGCTGGGAGTTAAACTCCCAAGGGGCTTTGGAGTTGAACTCCTAACAGGGATTATGTATGGATTTGGAGTTAAACTCTTAAAAAAGGCTTTGTTTATGGAGTTAAACTCCAACAAATCTTGAGTGGAGTTAAACTCCTAGAAATCTTCGAAGATGATCAGAGGGGACCCCTTTCTTCTCCCATTTAGCCCTAGATCTTCTTTTGAGCTTTGGATCTTCTCGGAATGGATTTTTGGAAAAGGGTCTCCTTCTTCCTCCTCTCCGTTGGCTGGGTCTTGAAGAAGGAGAGGGGTGAAACTAAAAAATTCTCCTTTTTTGGGGATTTGATGAAAGATCTGATTTCCCATTTAAGGGTTTTATTGTGAAAGACAGTTTCTTTTTGGAAAAAGAAGAGTTAAACTCTTGATTTAATTCAAAAAAAAGAAGGTTTGGAACCTTGAGAAAGGGGAAGGAGGCACAAACCCTACAATTTGAGAGAATGAAAAAGTTCCATTTTTTATTTCATCATCATGTTGCCTTATATAGGCTTACAAATTTTCACATAACCCCTTGGGCTTTACAAAATGACATTTTTCCCATCCCATGTCTCATGTGCTTACTTCTTTTGCACATGAGCCATGGGCTTTTTAAAAATTTGGTTTTATGCACATTTTTCTTACATTTATTCATAAAAATTAAATCAAAATTATTTATTACATGATTTTCATTTTGGCAAGGGAGAGGCTGGCCGCGGGGCTTGACTTGGGCATGGGCCCACTTGACCTGGGCTTGGGCCCGTTTACTTGGGGTTGACTTTGACTTTGACTTGGTCAACCGGGGTGTAATTTTTGACCCCAACAAAGTGCCCCCTCATCAATAAATACACACCGTGTATATGGGTTGTGTGCATGAAATTGATGGATCTTGGAGTTGGACTTCGAGGTGGAACATCATTCCGAGGATCGGAGCATAATTCCGACGAGCGGAGTATAATTCCGGGGATCAGAGCATAATTCCGAAGAGCGGAGCATGATTCCAACGCAGAGGTCAATTCCCAGGCGAAGCATAATTCCGACAGGGAAAGCAGGTACTCCGAGGCGAAGCATAATTTCGACACGGGGCACACTCTGAGACGAAGCATGATTCCGCTGCAGAGGTTGTTGGTTGACTTGATTCCAAGTCGGAGTATAATTCCGACGGAGAGGTCATTGGTTGACTTGATTCCGAGATGGAACATAATTCCGACGGGGAGGTCATTGGTTGACTTGATTTCAAGACGGAACATAATTTCGACGGGGAGGTCATTGGTTGACTTGATTCCGAGACGGAGCATAATTCCGATGGGGAGGTCATCGCTACCCTTTTTGTGACTTGGACGGTCGGTACTGCCCTTTTTGCGACGTGGACGGTCGGTGCTGCTATTTTAGCAACGTGGACGGTCGGTGCTGCCCTTTTTGCAACTTGAACGGTCGGTGCTGCCCTTTTAGCGACTTTGACGGTCGGTGCTGCCATTTTAGCGACGTGGATGGTCGGTGCTGCCCTTTTTGCGACTTGGACGGTCGGTGCTGCCATTTTAGCGACGTGGATGGTCGGTGCTGCCCTTTTTGCGACTTGGACGGTCGGTGCTGCCCTTTTAATGACTTGGACGGTCGGTGCTGCCCTTTTAACGACTTGGACGGCCAGTTCCGCCCTTTTGCGACTTGGACGGTCGGTGCTGCCATTTTAGCGACGTGGACGGTCAGTGCTGCCATTTTAGCGACTTGGACGATCGGTGCTGCCCTTTTTGCGACTTGGACGGTCGATGACTTGCTCCGCTTCTTACGGTGTCGAGCTTTGATTTGACTTGCTCCGTTTTCTACGGTGTCGGGATTTGATTTGACTTGCTCCGTTTTCTACGGTGTCGGGGTTGAAGTTGACTTGCTCCGCTTTCTATGGTGTCAGGGTTGATTTGTTTGATTTGATTTATTTTATGAGTTCCCTACCCGTCCAGCGGGACTTTTGAGCTTGGAAGCGCTACCGGGTGGGACATTAATTTGATCTGTTTGATTTCTGCCTTATTCGGCTGGACTTTTGAATTTGAGAGGAACTTGGAATGTGGATTTTGTTTGGCATCAGCATTGCTGCACTGGAATAATGCCAGGAGCAACTCATCATTTTCCCCGGGAGGACTTGGGATTTGGTTTTGGTTCGGCATCATCATCGCCTACACTGGAATATGGTACCAGGAGCGAATCATCATTTGCCATGAGGGGATTTCCCTCGTTCCCAGTTTAATGATTTAGGGGTCATTTGTTCCCAGTTTAACGACTTAGGGGTTATCTGTGCCCAGTTTAACGACTTAGAGGTCATCTATTCCTAGTTTAATGACTTAGATGTCATCTGTTCCCAGTTTAACGACTTAGGGGTCTATTGGATCGAAAGTTTAGAATTTTTGGGGTTGGGGTCGGCATCAACGTTGCTAACATTGGAGCACAAGTGCCAGGAGCAATTCATCATTTGCCTTTTCCTGTTGGGGAGCGATAGCTTAGGAGACAGGTTTAGGTCTCTATCACCTAAGGCTTTTCAATTTTATGAGCCGTAAGGATCCCATAAAAGCATTTTTTCCTTACGAGTCGAAAGGATCTCGTAGGTGTATTTTCTCCTTGGGAGTTATGGGGACCCCCAAGTGTGTTTTTCCTTTGTGAGTCGTAAGGATCCCACGAAGGTGTTTTCTTACGAGTCGAGAGGATCTTGCAAGCTTTGTTCTCCTCATGTAT
Source organism: Agapanthus africanus (assembly GCA_030015575.1). NCBI lineage: Eukaryota > Viridiplantae > Streptophyta > Magnoliopsida > Asparagales > Amaryllidaceae > Agapanthus > Agapanthus africanus. The sequence goes on from JASDDO010000031.1 coordinate 553,750,796, forward strand.
CGTGAAGACACATGAGTGGGTCTTCCTAATGGAGCATAATTCCAAGGCGGAGACCGGCTGCGTGAATGGTGATTGCGGTGAGGTATGGGTGTGATGAGAATTATTTAAGCCCGTGGATTGTATACGGTAATCAGTTCGGGGACCAACCATAGGACTGGGAGAATTTTGGTTGGCATCTGCATCACTGCATTGGAATATGGTACCAGGAGCGACTCATCATTCGTCCTTTGGGGATTTGGATTTTGGTTGGCGTCTGCATCGCTGCACTAGAATATGGTACCAGGAGCAACTCATCATTCGCCGTTTTTTTTACCGCGATTGCTCTATCATTTCAGCTTTTCTTATCGCGAAGGTCGCAATTGCCTTATCATTTTGGCTGTTTATTCACGATTGCCCCATTATTTCGGCTTTATTTTCCATCTTTATTCTACTCGCTGATTTTTATTGTTAGTTGCCCCTTTTTTTTGCATTCATTTTTTTTTATTTACACATTTTTTTACATTCCCAGTTTAACGACTTAGGGGTCGTCGGTCGTATTCGCTTCTTGAGGTCTTTTTGATTCTGGCAATTGTAGACCGTTTCTTAGGGCATTCTTGGATATTTTACGGACTTTGTCCCTTCTGAAGGAATAGACCTTATCCATTTTTTCTTTCAGTGGAGATTCTCCTCCCTCTCCGAACACTGGCTTTCGAGGCTGGTTGGCATTAAGCCCGCTCATCCCTCGATTATTTCGGTTAGCCGAAGTGTTACAAGATTCAGCATCGTCGGAATTTCCGCCTTTGCGATTATCGTCCTTTTGGTTTCTCCAGGACCTATTATTATTTTGGGAATTAGAGGAGGACTCCTGCCTTGAGCGCTCCAACATCTGAACTTTCCTGGTCAGCTCTTGGAATGTTTTGAGACCTGCGGTGCATAGAAACAGGGCCATCCAATTGTTGAGATTTCCAACAAGGAGACTGACAGATTGGTCCTGCTCTATCGGCGGTTCACATTTGATGGAGAGATTGCGCCAGCGGGTTATAAAATACGTGCTGCTTTTGTTGTTCTTTGGCTTGGTCCTTACAAGGTCGACAATAGTGATCTTACCGCTGACACTCATGAACCTTTGTCGAAACAGAGATTCCATTTGGACAAAAGTAGTAACAGAGCCATCCGGTATGCTCGCGTACCAATCGAAAGCGACATCGGTTAAGCTATTAACGAACTGGCGGAGGAGAAGCGCATCATTGCCCCCAGTATTCCCGCATGAGGCTTTAAAGTCGGCGATGTGCTGATTTGCATTTCCCGTCCCATCGAATCTTCCGAACTTGGGGATGACATGGCCACCAGGAAACTCTACCAGATCATACCGAGCAGGATATGGTCTCCCACTACTGCTGATATCTTTTTGCGCTTCGTCTTCGGCTACCAGTGTTTTGACTTTGTTAGCAACCAAATCCATGATTTGATCTTGAGTTAGCAGGTTGCTGTCATCGGTAGCCAAGACATTTCCCGAGATAGGATGCGGCCAACTTTCATGCAGCTCGCCCACCTTTAGATTTGAGGGGATAGGCGTCGGCTGTCTCAGGACACCGTTTCTCGGTTGATGAGAAGAACCCTGTGCTTGATTGGACGGCTGAGAGGCAACTTGGGCCGTGAGCTGCATCACGACATTCATCAAGTCGTCAATTTTGGAGTAAAGTTTGGCCATCTCTTTGTCTTTACTTCTGAGCTGTTTTCGGAGCTCTTGAAGAAGGTGCCGCTCTGCGTTCTTGGGATGGAAGATTGGCTCCTCTTCGCTTTCCGAGCCCGACTCCTCATGAACCGAGGGATCTCTCTGCTTATCAGCCTCATTGGAAGGGTTTTCATTACCTTCCAGAGGAGGCTGGTCTTGGGAAGTGGCAGCCACATTCAACCCAGATTGGATTTGAGATGTGGTGGCCCCCTCCTTGCTCTTGCTGCACGTGCCCACCATGTAGACAGTGTGGACCATATATCCATCCATCTCTTTGTCTTTGGCGGCTGATCTTTTAGACCGTCATCGTGACCCTTCCTCTTCGGGAGAGAACGGGTGACTGAAGACGGTTGGCTTGGCTGGGCCCTTGGGTGGCATGGTCCGGATCGCAATTTTCTTGACTCTTGGAGTCATGGCGTTCTTCTGAACCAATTTCAGCGGTTCGAAAGAGTTAAAGAGCCTTACATCCGATTCAACTATTGTTGCGGGGTAACCGCGATCATGGAACCCCACGAAGTTCAGCCTAGCAGGAGCCCTAGCCCTTTTGTTGGCTCTGTATCTGAGCCTTTTCTGTCTTAGCTTCTCGATTTTGAGGGCTTGGCGGGCATCCGTCATCCAAGAAGCCATCGCGAGTCGATTGACGGGGAGCTTAGAGAAGATATCCGATTGAGCAGTCGTCAGGGGCGCTGCTGGAACTTGCCCGAGATGCCTTGTTGCTTTGTTGGTGTTGATGGCCTTGCCCCCAGCCAGGGCCAAGGAAAGTCGTTCAAACACCAACTTGCGTTTGGGTAGTGGTGCCCTCGAGATCACTACATTTGGCCTCCTGCCTTTCGAGGCCAGTCTGTCTGTTACTGGAGCTTGAGAAGCTGGGATGGCGCTAGCTGGCACGAACAGAATAGAGCCAAATGGTAGCAGCGGCTCCTCCCACTGTCGCCCGAGACTGGCCGGGAGGACCGTCCTGGCGTCCATCTTCATCGTGCAGGAGATGGGAGCCGTGTTGAGAGCTGAGCTTGTCCTTAGAGACATTTTGCTGCGTCCGAAGATTGCAATTGGAAATTGTTAACCTGCAGATAGAAATATGATTTCAGTACAGGCAATCGATATGTATATTGATTGAGCTCGCATAAACGTTTAACCTGAAATATGGGAGGAGAGATTTGTCCCACCGGGCGTGCCAGAATCTGTAGGGTGTTTTTCGTCACCCTATTGAGATAGGAATACACGTCGCTTGTTATGCGCATTACAGATTCCTCCTGCCTAGGGTAGGCTGGGGTTTATTGATTGTGGGGATCCGAATCTCCGGCAGCCGAGGACTAAGCTTCCATTAATTATCCCTCGCCTTTGGAGCGAAGGAACCTCCGATTGACGGGTCAAACTGGTATGCGAACGCAATGTGCAGTGTGCGTGTGTTTTGAAAGGGGTTTTGGATATATCGGGGGCCTCGCAGAATTTTCTTGGGTCCCGCTACCCGGATAGCGGGCTGGGGGTCAAGGAGGCTAGCAGCCCCTTTGTGGGGTGCGGGGCAGCACCCAGTTAGAATTTTTTTCCAACGGGGGACGTGTTTTGGGTGTGGAGTGCATGGAAAATGAGGGGTGAGGAGCGTCTTAAAGACGCGTGCATGGCGTGTGGGCGCTTGGTGCCCGCGGATCACGTGCCTGGCACATGGGCGCTTGGCGTCCGCGGGTCACATGCCAGGCGCGTGGACGCTGGGCGTCCGCAAGTCACGTGCCTGGCGCGTGGGCGCGGGGCGCCCGTGGATCACGTGCCCTGCACGCGACCGCTGGGCTCCAGCAGGTCATGTGCATGGCACACGACCGCTGGGCGTTGAGCTCCCGCGGGTCACATGCCCTAACGTAGCGTAGCGAGTGGAGGGAGGGAAGGAAGTGTCTACTCAGTGAAAGAATGCTGCTGGGCGCCCGCGGGTCACATGCCCTGCACGAGACCGCTGAGCACTGAGCGCCCGCAGATCCCGTGAGGCGCACGTGGGCGCTGAGTGCCCACGGGTCACGTTCCCTGCATGCGACCGCTGGGCGCCCGCGGGTCACGTGCACGGCACGCGACCGCTGGAAACACCAGCAGAAAAGGGGCTTAGCCCCTGGGCTGGGAGTTGAACTCCCAAAGGGTTTTGGAGTTGAACTCTTAACAGGGATTATGTATGTATTTGGAGTTAAACTCCTAAAAAGGCTTTGTTTATGGAGTTAAACTCCAACAAATCTTGAGTGGAGTTAAACTCCTAGAAATCTTCGAAGATGGTCAGAGGTGACCCCTTTCTTCTCCCCTTTAGCTCTGGATCTTCTTTTGAGCTTTGGATCTTCCCGGAATGGATTTTTGGAAAAGGGTCTCCTTCTTCCTCCTCTCCGTTGGCTGGGTCTTGAAGAAGGAGAAGGGTGAAACAAAATAATATCCTCTTTTGGGGATTTGATGAAAGATCTGAGTTCCCCTTTAAGGGTTTTATGGTGAAAGACAGTTTCTTTTTGGAAAAAAGAGAGTTAAACTCTTGATTTAATTCAAAAAAGAAAGAAGGTTTAGAACCTTGAGAAAGGGGAAGAAGGCACAAACTCTAGAATTTGAGAGAATAAAAATGTTCCCTTTTCTATTTCATCATCATGTTGCCTTATATAGGCTTACAAATTTACACATAGCCCCTTGGGCTTTACAAAATGGCATTTTTCCCATTCCATGTCTCATGTGCTTACTTCTTTTGCACATGAGCCATGGGCTTTACAAAAATTTGGCTTTATGCCCATTTTTCCTACATATATTTATAAAAATTACATCAAAATTATTTATTACATGATTTTCATTTTGGCATGGGAGATGCTGGCCGCGGGGCTCGACTTGGGCATGGGCCCACTTGACCTAAGCTTGGGCCCGTTTACTTGGGGTTGACTTTGACTTTGACTTGGTCAACCATGGTGTAATTTTTTACTCCGATAAGCGTGAAGTCCTTAATGGCTTAAAGTCTAGTTTCTTTTAAAATTTATGCGGGTAAATGTTATGCTCAATTTCATGATTTGTGGGCCACGGAAAATGTGATGAAATCCTTTACCATAAGTTGTGGTATTCGCTTGCCCTTAAGTCCATATTAATGGATGCAATGCGCAAATCAATGAAAAAAGTTGTTCAAAACATCAAACAATCGTTTTTTAAGCTTAAACGCGGCGCTGTAACAAATACGGGTTAGTTCCTTTAGCGTTTAGCAGCGAACTTACAAAGAATTATGCAAAGGTAGAATAGTGGATGCGTCGGATTTGAGAAAGAAAGTGTTAGGATATACGTACCGATAGGTTTTGGGTTAAGAAACCCCCGTTGAATTGAATCTGATTAGCTTGAAAAGTTCGCTTGCGCGGGTCAAATTATCCGGATATTTGGCACTTTATTTCACTATCACCTTGGTTTTGAATGTATACTTTGCTCCGCATGATCGCAGTTCGCAATTCCTTAAAATCTGAAAATGTCGAAAAACGGATGTTTAGTGTGAAAAAGCGATATAAGTGTCCAAACTCCTACGGCAAAAGATTGGAGCATTCCATGAAGAATAGACCAGCGATGGCGGGAATTTGGAGAAAACCGGTGGTTTTATTGAGGAGTTGAGGCTCCAAATTTCTACAGTGTTCTCTATGTTCTAATATTGTCCCAATGTTATTGTTTAATTTTTCTAATTAATTACAAAATGTTAGCAGGTCAAAATAACAGAGAGCAAAAAGTTAGAAATGTTAATTTTTGTTTTGGTTTTTGAAATGTTTTTGATTTTTAGTTTTGTTTTCCAGAATAGTGTTAGTGCTATAAACATGATATACAAATATTAACCCGAAATAATAAGAATAAAAACGTTACCGTCTCCCTGGCAACGGCGTCATTTGATCGAAATAGATTTTACGTGTTGTATCTAAGTTTAAAGTTAACCGCAATCAAGATGGCGTTGCGTGTAGCTAGTCGTGATGAGTACGGGTCGTCTGCAGGGAGATGGTGCGTTTTACGTTCTTGTTCTCACGAGTTAAGCAAAAGGTCCAAATTGTTCGATTCTACCATGTGTGTTTGTATATGCAAAATAAAAGCTTGTTAGGAATAGAGATAGGTTCGTGTAAGTTAGGAAAATCTGTACCCATTGCTTTGTGTCTAACTTGACTATTGAAGTTAGAGTAATCGGCAACAACGTAGATTAGGGTGTTTAAGTACGGTATTTATGAAATCCGGCTTATTGACCCTTGTCCGTCCGTTCTTGTCTCGGCCAAACCAAACGCAACCGGTCACGGTCAGGGATAACCGATACCGTGATAGGGTTGGGTGCCTAACAGAGCACTTGCATGAGATTTGGGCGGAGTTTAATTAGTAAATATCGGGCAAATGAAATGAACAAAAGAGATTCTTAACTTATACAACCACTCTCTTTCCCTAACAATATCCACTATTCACAAACCATAACCAACATTAAAGGAAAATACAAAAGAGAAGAGATCAAAGAAAACAATATTTGCAAGTAAGTAAATTGCAAGAAATTAAATTGCAAGTAAGTAAAGAGAAGAAAATACTAAGAACCAAAGTGCATCAAAATGAAAGCTTTATTAAGTTTAACTCCAAGATACAAACCATGAGTTCAATAACCAAAACCTAAACTTGCAAGATCAATGAAGAGATTGCAAGATCAGGAGAAGGTAAGGAACTCAAGATAAACTAATTACTATGTACAAAACTTTAACAAGATTGCAAAATGAAAATGGAATGAAGTGTGTCAAAATATGCCCCTTGAGCTTGCTCTCTGTTATGGTATTTATAGGCACAAAATCAACAAAAACAAACAATAAAAATGAGATGATGTGACAACATGGAATGACCAGAAGAAAATTGGAGCCAAAAAGAGGTAGTTGGGACCGATGGTAACGGGAATTTGGCCAATTCTGACGGTTTACTGTAGAGTGGTGGAGCCCATTTTCTTGTGGTGATCTTATATCCTCTCCATAATCTCACTGGTATTGTTTGATTCTTCTATATCAACTTGGTTTGTAATATGTAGATTTGGAGGGAAATTATAATTTTAAATCATATCACACCTTTTGTTTCCACTCATCACACATAGCCCCACTTGCATAAATCATGATTCTTGTGTGCCCACTTATGCCAGGCTGTCCCACCATAGTTCATGCATCAAAAGATTTAATTCACACATGCATCATGTTGGACCATTCATGATAAAAATGTGTACACATGAATTGTTTTGCAAATTTTCTTGTATAATGATCGGTATTCCGTTCTGGTTGTAGTGCCAACTCATAAATGTCGTATCCGTGTATTTGAATGTGTTTCCATTGTTTTGTCACGAATACATGTAATCTGTACTTATTGAACAGACACGGATTAGTAGTACCGATATATCACAAAATTGATAATGAATGAGCCGTATTGAAATGTAGTTTTTCGTGATGAACAAGGACCATCAAACCCCGCAACCTTGTTCCCCAAACTATGATTACCGACGACATCTGAATCAGGATTTACCTTGCTCACACCTTGTTCTCCTTGGGACTTCAACTGTTTACCATCGTCACCCTGCAAACGCAAATTACCACTCTACCGAACATCATTCCCCTCCATAATACCACACAAACTTCCATGCAGTGAAGCAGACGACCTCAAGTTTGCCTCCTCAAGAGCTAGTTCTTTAGAAAAATCCTCATCGTCTCTTATCACCCTATTCTCCTTGAAGTTCACCGCCTCCATACATTCCTTTGATTGTTTATCACACTCACGTGACGTTGAACTCGATGATTTGCCGACCTCGACCCAGACCTGAGCCGGCTTCACTTGAGTCGACCGCAGCCTGTCATCTTCCTTCTCTCGACTCCGTTGTGCTTCAAACCATATTTTCCTCCACAGATCCCCACCGTCTCTTCCGACCACCATGTCGACCTTAAAGTTCACCACAGGTACCCTCGTAATAGAAGCCCCTCTCCATTAAGAAAAACACCTTAAAACCTGTCCTGCTATCAACACCTTTGTCTCTTTAGGAATAAAACGACTTCCATCACACCCCACTCGAATTCGCGCCATGTTACTGACAACCCTAGACTCGGTCGCCTCATCAATCTTTAGTACGACCCCAAAGCTCTTTATAGATCCTTCAAACACATACCAAGACCACACATGAACTGGCAAATTCTCTACCCGTAATCAGACCTCCGATTGATGTCGATGAGTAGCGGACCCTTCATTCCCCGTCCACTTTGTAATCCTGAACTGAAAATTATGGACGGTGTCTTCAATCACTGGGCATTTTACTAGTAACTCGAGCGACTCAACCGAAGGAAAATGCTTGACGTACCCTAAAGGATATGGGACCCGAACCCATTGGTGAGTCTTATACTTTCCTAGCAACTCCCATAACTTTGCCACCACTAGCCTCGCCGGAGGAGTCCCATCTCTTACCTTTGTCATCCTAATCACACATAGAGTTTTCGCCAAAGTTTTCCTTTTTAGCTCAATCTTAGCACAGTGAATTCCATAGTCACCATCACCACCACCCTCTCCTAAATTCTTTTCCGATCTTCCTTCTCCGGTAAGGGACAATGCCTTGCTATGTGGCCCTCACCCTGGCAGTTATAGCATATTAGGCCAAACTCACACACATATTGTGAGTGCTCCTATTAAACACAGCGTGCGGCGATTTTCGACCATTAAAAGACCTCACCATGTTGGTCTCGTTCTTTATATCAACCGGAGACCGATTCCAACCATGTTGATCAATTAGTCTGACCCCTTCTGGTGATATCTTCCCCTCGAAACTATCATGATGACTTATGGATTTCGATGATCAATTTATTTAGTTTTGATGATAGCTTAAATATGAATAGTTCGTTTAATGTCACTTAGTTATCTTGCTTATCATATCGACACTAAACTCGTATACACTTGTTGTTTAGCTTGTTTATCCTATATCTTTTATATACCGAGTAATAAATCAATATCTCATGCTATACTTGTGTTATATTCTTGATATTGATATATTACTCTCATTCATTATTTTGGTAATTCACAATATGAAGTGGTATATACATGTGATCTTTATCTTGCTTCTCTTATACCATGTATATATATATTTAGTATATCAATATCTCATGCTTTGAGTTTGAGTTATATCTTGATATTGATATACTATTCATGATTGCGATATCAAAAACAATGAATGTTCATATATATGTGTTTACTATCTTGCTTATATCTCATAACACTGTATATGATATACTTGGTCGTGTTTGAGATTGATTTTCAGGATATTTTCACGACACAAGCATACAAAGGAGGATGGAGCTTATTGAGCTTAAACGGATATATCTAATAGAGGTTGGAGGATATGGACGAGAGCTTCACAATTTGCATATTCAAGTTTCATGATACTAAGTAGCCAAGGTTCAATGGATTCAAGAGTTCATGCTACGAATAGCCAAGAAGTTAGAAGCCAAGTCCAAGTTTGAAGCGTCAAAGATTGAAATCGAAACGAAGTTCATTTGAAAACCTGTCATGCCCCGCTTCCCGGTATACGGCGAAGGGGACGGGACCGGTCCGCTACGTAGTTACTGTGAAGTAAATATGCTAAGCGTATCTAAGCAATATAAAGGTAAATCATAAGAGACAAGAGATATAAAAAATAACAGCAACTTTATTTCTTAACATTCTTTTGTACAATGCATAAAAAATAAATACATCTGGAATAAAAGCGATGCCTAAACAATGGCATAACAGGAAATGAAAAAAAATACTGAATAGAAAAAGGTATAATATCTAGAGCTCGGTGTCTTCGAGGAACTGATCCAAGTATTCACTGGTGGGCTTGATCTCTGCTGTGTCCAGATTACCTGACGACATTCAAAGAAGGAAGAAATAGAATGTCGTCAGCGAACAGGTCGCTCGGTAAGTCCCAAAGATAAGGGAGAATTAGAAAAGACAGAATAAGAGGTATCTTCTAAAGTTGTATAATATTGTAGAATATTGTGTTTACGCTGTTGTTTATAGCTTGGTATGGAAGGATGCCAGTGTATATGAGAGGGGTATCAGTATGCTAGAGACCAGGGCAAACGGAATGTACAAGGAACCGTTAAGCCACGGTACAACAGCAACGGAATATATGTTAGGTGTCTTAATCTACCGTCTCGTGCCACTTCTAACACCTTCTGCACCAATCTACCCCTTAAACCCCGTAGTGTTTTGATTGTATTGTTGTATTGTATTGTATAAGTTGGATGACTGACCAAAACAATGATATCAGCAAACCGATGGTAACTGCATAATCATGTGGACGGAATAACTGGATAATGGATGTATATCCATGGTTTGATTCAGTCAAGTTGTATAGATTGATAACTGGATTCATGGATTCATATGTTCATATTGAATTGGAATATTATAGGTTGTAGATTGACTTGAATCATATTCAAGTCAGATATAATCAGACTCAAACCCGAGTCAGACATTTAGAATGTAAATCGAAGTCCTATATTTACTAGGGTCCTTAGGGTAATTTATAAAACTTGAGGGGGGTTTATGTAAACATACTTTTGTATAGTTTTCAAGATACAACCCAAGTATTTATTATTCGTCTTTAGAGTTGTAATGAGTGTAGATTTTATATTGTGACATTTCTAGCGAAAATATCCTAGTTTTTTATAAATAAAGGTATTTATCTATAATATTGATTTATTTGAAGTTCATGGTATTTTAGTGTAAAATTTATTCTTGTGATTTTTAGAAAAAGGTGAAATATTTATATCATATTAAAATAGATATTTAAATGATAAAAATACATATATTTATACAAAGATAATTTTAATAAATATTTTATATTCCAAAAATCTCATTTTCTTAAGATGTCGTATTTTAAACCTTTCGAGACCGAATGCTCCTTGCGGAGGTCTGAATCTCACACTACTAAGCCCGAGGATGTGCGATAATCCGCACCATCCCGAACGGGTTCCCCAAAAATGGGTTGTAGCGGCGCTTTGCAAAGATTGTAAATTACTAAATCCTTTAGAAAACGGTTTTATAAAGTAAATGGTATTTATTTGTAAAAAGTCAATTTTCCGTATTTTAGGTTCTAGGGTTTTCTAATTCAACTAGACTATTTCTAAATGGTCTAAACGACAAGTTATTAGATGCCTCAAATCGCCTCTTCACCGCCAATTGTGGCCAGGTAAGTACAAGTGAAGAAAGGAGGGTTCCGCTCACGAATTATCGTGAGACGTGCCTTCTAAAGTTACCTTTCTCACTTACCTAGCCTAGACACCACAAAGTCAGGTTTAGATAAATGACCGATGTCTACAACTTATCGTATTTTCATATTAAGAGGTATTTATTTTAAAAGTGTAACAAAGCTAAAACTTTTAGAAATGGTTTTATTAGGAATATGGTATTTAAATGAAAATATTGTTTTATCGTATTCTAAGTTTTTCAATGGTATCGTGTTAAGTTGTATGCAAGTGTGTGAGGAGGTAGGTCGTTACCTCGTGATCTACTTTAAAGGTATAGCAAGTTAATGGGATTAAATGTGAAATCGAAACATTGTGGTATTTAAGTAAAAGATACGATAATTTGGAAACACTATCATTTCATGTGATGAAACTTGTTCAAATTGTTTGTTAAATGTTTAATAGTCAACATAAAGATGTTTAAGCATGAATGTATTGGTGAGAAGTGAAATTTTATAGAAAACCCAATCGGAAATCGGATTTGTTCCGATTCCGTCGGGTTTTGTAATTTCGTATTTTTTTATAGAAAAAGAGAGAGAGGTTAGAATGGGACTTACGGGTTTGGACAACATGAGAGTGATAAGGAAGAAGAGGGTTCGCCGATACGTCGATTCGTCGCCGCGAGTTCCTAGCACGATCACCGGAAGTTCGCCGTAGATTTCGTCGGAGCTTCGCCTTTTGCTCGTTTTCAAAGTACACAAGATCTCTTGGAATTTTGAGAGAGTGGGCTCAGAAATTTGGGATGAGAGGGTAGGGGGTGTATTTATAGGGTTAGGCTAGGGTTAGGGTAGGTGTAGGGTTTTTAATTAAAAAAAATGTAAAATATATAAAAATCAATAAAAAATGGAGTAAATGGGGGTTAATGGGCTCTCTGTAACCAATCTCTCTAAATGAAGCATGCAGGGGGTTTCAGGAGGAAAAGATACCCAACTTCAATGTTGGGGACTCGGTCGTCCAGCCGAGTCCGGCCGGCGGAGCCGTCCCGAGTCGGCCGGTCCGCCGGCCGACTCGGCCGAGTCGGGCCGAGTCAGGTGGTCAGGGTGTGTGGGGTCTTCAGGTGTGGCTTCTAGTGTATTTAACTTTTCATGCGTAGTGGGAAATTTGTGAGAAATACACGTGTAACTGTTGGTATTCTAAAGAATCAAAAACAAAATAATATTAAAAATAATGTGGGGCATGGGATTTGAACTCTGGTGGCTTGGTTCAGCAGTGCAAGGTATTACCAATGAGCTACATGCTCCTTCTTGTAATTATGGAATGAAATAAATATTTAAAGAGATATCAGTAACATTAAATACTCCAAGTATATATTGAATTTAAATCAATTATTTGTACATTAAAAATGGAGTTGTTACAGTTTACCCTCCTTACAAAAAATTCGTCCTCGAAATTTACAACTTTTATTTGAGGACTAGTTCATAAAGAGGTGTGGATATCTAGTACGCATTTCATCCTCCCTTTCCCAAGTGGACTCTCCTGGAGTGTCTTTCCTCCACATCACTCGAACCAAGTTAACTTCCTTGTTCCGAAGTGTCTTCACTTTCCTGTCCAGGATCTCCACAGGCTATTGCTTACAAGACAAATCGGGCTGTATAGTGAGCTCGGAATGATCGAGAACGTGGCAGGGGTCACTCACATACCTTCTGAGTTGGGATATGTGGAACACATTATGCACTCCTTCCAATGAAGGTGGAAGCGCTAAGCGGTATGCCACTTCACCAACTCGTTCGAGTATGTCGAACGGTCCAACATATCTCGGATTTAGCTTTCCCCGTCTTCCAAATTGGATCACTCCGCGGTTCGGAGATATCTTCAAGAATACGTGATCTCCTGGCTGGAACTCCAAGTGTCGTCTCTTTGCATCAGCCCAGTGCTTCTGTCGATCTTGGGCTATGCGCATCCTTTTCCTGATAGTACGAACCACATCAACAGTCGCTACTATCATCTCTGGTTCAAGAAGTTCCCTATCTCCGATGTCGTCCCAACAATGGCGATCGACATTTCCTTCCATACAATGCTGCAAAAGGTGCCATTCCTATGCTTGCTTGGTAGCTGTTGTTGTACGAAAACTCCACAAGATGTAGGTGATCTTCCCACGATCCTTTGAAGTCTAACATACACGCTCTGAGCATATCCTCCAAGATCTGAATAGTTCGTTCCGACTGACCATCTGTTTGTGGATGATAAGCCGTGCTGAAGTTCAGACTTGTTCCCAAGCTTGCTTGCAGACTCTGCCAAAATTGCGATCGGAACTTGGTGTCACGATCGGAGACAATGCAGACCGGTACTCCATGAAGTCTCACAACTTCCTGTATGAGTTCATGGGTATCAGAGATAATACATTATGAAGAGTTTAAATCTTTAAATAGATTATTACCTCCATGTACTTCTTTGCAAGTGTCTTAGTAGATTGGCCAACTCGAAATGGGATGAAGTGAGCCGACTTTATGAGTCGATCCACAATGACCCATACAGCATCGTTATCCTTTGTGCTGCGAGGAAGAGCAGTCACAAAATCCATTGTGATGTGTTGCCACTTCCATTCTGGGATTGGTAACGGTTGAAGTAGTCCAGCTTTCCTGTGATGTTCAGCCTTTACTTGCTGACACACCAAGCATTTTGCGACACTTCTGGGTACTTCACGCTTCATTCCATGCCAGCAATAATTCTGACGTAGATCTTTGTACATTTTGGTACCTCCAGGATGTACTGAGTAGGGAGAGCTGTGAGCTTCTTTCATTAACTCTTCCCGTACAGGACCTTTTGGTACACACAGTCTGCTGCCGTATCTCAAAGATCTGTCTTCATGGATGATGAAGTCTGTTCTGAGTCCATTCTCCACTTGTTCTCTGATCCTTTGCAATTTAGCATCACTTGCTTGAGCTGCTTTGATCTGATTGACAATGGTTGATTGAACTTGTAGATTCCTCAAACTTGAAGTATTACCTGGCATGACTACCTCAATCTCCATCTGATGCAAGTCTTGTTGAAGCTTCCACTGAGCGGTGAGATTCATCGATAATGGTTGGCGACTAAGAGCATCAAGTACTACGTTCACCTTCCCTGGGAGATATTGCAAATTGATGTCAAAGTCCGCCATGAGTTCTAACCATCTTCTCTGCCGCATATTCAACTCCTTCTGAGTAAACATGTACTTCAGGCTCTTATGATCTGTGTAGACGTTCACTCGTTCACCAAGTAGGTAATGACGCCAAATCTTGAGAGCAAAGATGACGGCTGCCAACTCCAGGTCATGCGTCGGATAATTGCGCTCATGAATCTTCAGCTGTTTTGAAGCATAAGCTACAACTTTTCCGTGCTGATATAAAACACATCCTAATCCCTTACCGGATGCATCGCAATGCACTTCGAATCCTCCAGATTGATCCGGTATAACGAGAATAGGTGCTGATGTCAACCTTGACTTGAGTTCTACGAAAGCTTGTTCGCATGCTTCTGACCACACAAATTCTTCATCTTTACGTGTGAGCTTGGTCAGGGGTGTTGCTATCTTTGAAAATCCTTCAATAAACCTTCTGTAATATCCAGCTAAACCCAAGAAACTCCTAATGTCCTTCACTGACTTTGGTGTTGGCCATTCGCTAACTGCTGAAACTTTCGCTGGATCCACAAAGATTCCTTCTCCTGATACGATATGTCCAAGAAAACCAACTTGCGTTAGCCAAAACTCGCACTTGCTGTACTTGGCATAGAGCTGGTGTTGTCGAAGAGTTTCCAGGACAATTCGTAGGTTTTCTGCATGCTCTTTCCGATTCTTAGAATACACCAGGATGTCGTCGATGAAGATGACAACAAACCTGTCTAAGTATTCCCAGAAAACATGATTCGTTAGGTTCATGAATATTGCGGGTGCGTTGGTCACTCCAAATGGCATCACGAGAAATTCGTAATGTCCATAGCGAGTTCTGAAAGCTGTTTTGTGAATATCAGCTTCCTTGACCTTCACCCGATGATAACCTGAACGAAGATCCAATTTAGAGAAAACACAAGATCCACTTAGCTGATCGAATAAATCGTCGATGCGCGAAAGTGGATACTTGTTCTTTATAGTGACATCATTCAAGGATCTGTAATCGATGCACAATCTGTATGAACCTTCCTTCTTCTTCACAAGTAGTACAGGTGATCCCCAACTTGAAGTGCTGGGATGAATCCATCCTTTCGCCAGTAATTCGTCCAACTGTATTCGGACTTCCTTCAAACCTTCTGGACTTAAACTATAGGGTGCTTTGATCACTGGTTGTGCTCCTGGTACTAAATCAATACTGAATTCAAGAGCTCGATCGGGAGGCAAACCTGATATATCGTCAGGAAATACATCGTCAAACTCTCGAACCACATCTGGTCTTGATTCTTCCTCCGCTTGAGCTGTTGCAACTACTGCTTCTCTTGACTTCGCTTTGTAGGTACTTGGCTCCAGGGTACGGTCTCCGCTCTTGAAATAGAAGACCGGGTGGTCTGGAATCTCGAATACTACCCTCCTTTGACGACAGTCGATGGTAGCATAAAAAGTTCCAAGCCAATCCATTCCTAGAACCACATCGAAGTTCGGTGTGTCCAGTACTTTGAAGTCAGCACAAAACTCTCTGCTGCAGACGACGACTGGACACAAGCTGTATCCCATAGTTGCCTTTAGAACGCCATTTCCTGAACTGACATTCCAGCTGGATACAAGCGGTGAGACTGGAATCGCATGGGTTCGAACAAACCGTTGCGACATAAAGCAGTGTGATTCTTCAGTATCAAACAGTGCTAGTGCATGGATTAAGGATACTAAGATTGTACCTAAGGTATGTGGGATATGTTTTAGGTATAGGGAAAGTGTGTAGATAAACAAGACTAAAAGAAAAGTTTGAGAAGGAAAGTTTACCAGTGATGACTTGGCCAGTGGCCTCAGCTTCTTCCACGGTCATCGTGAAAGCCTGACGCCTTGGTACATTCCTCCTGGCCTGAGGAGCATTCCTCGGAATGTTCCTTTGAGCTTGATGGAACTGATGAGGAGGTGGTGCAGCTTGTGGTCCTCTGGGTGGTGCAGGTAGTGCAGGTCTTGGAGCAGGTGCCTGAAGGGCTGGTCGCTGCGGATTGGTAATTGCTGGCCTGGGTGCAGCAACTGGGTTTTGTCTTTGGGGACAAGACCCAAAATCATGAGTAGCTGAACCGCAGACTAAGCAAAGACAGTTGGCTCGACGGCAGTTTTTCATCATATGTCCAGTTCTCTTGCAGTAGGTGCAAAAGGCTGGGCTGGGACGATGGTTCGGTACTCCGGGTCGCCTTGGCACAAAAGGTGGCCTGGACGAGGCTCCACCTGCCATCTGGTTGGCAGGGCGCTTGACTCCTGCAGACTGAGGTCTGCCCCTTGCTTTTATCACTGCCTCATAACTGCGGGCAGCTTCCAGAGCATCCTCATGAGTTAGAAATTTTCCTGTGGCTAGAGCATCCTGAATCTCCGTGTCCGGACCTTGTTGAAAGCGACATGCTCTGATCTCGTCCGTCGGTATCAAGTGTGCCACGAATCTGTTTAAAGGATTGTGTTAGCTGTGTAGTATGTGAGATTTAAAAATTGAACTGTTGTGACATAACTTACCGGCTTAGCATGGTGAATTCAGCGTCGTACTCATCTACTGATTTGTCCCACATCGAACCCTGTTGTAGATGAATGAACTGCTGCTCCATGGCAAACCTGACAGTCACAGGGAAGTATTTCGCGTCGAACTTCTCGCAAAAATTCTTTCATTCAATAGGCTGTACCAGACGGCTTTCTTTCGCCTTCCACCAGTTGCGAGCATTGTCTGTGAGTTGTAGTTTCGCCACACGGACCCATGTTATGTCTGGCACTTGTGCTGCTGCCAGATCATCTTCTATGCTTTGTGCCCATTCTTCAGCTTCAAGAGGGCTTCCTTTTCCGGAGAACTGCTTGGGATGTAAAGACCTGAATTGCTTTACCCCCGGTGCGTCGGTCTCAGGACGGTTCAGGAGTTGTTGCTGTCCCTCAAGAAGGCTGCGGATCGCCTCAAGTAGCATTGTTTGCTCGGTGGATGACGCATGAACAGCTGGTGTGAGAGGTCGTGCTGGAGGTGTGTTGTTGACGTTGGTGTTGGTGTTGTTCGATGAATCCATAACCTTGAAGAAAAATTTTGGTTAGGAAAGATTCAAGTACATGAAATGATAAGATTCAAGGAATAGAAAATTGTAATATTCAAGAAACATGAATTGTAAAGAATGTTTTAGTTGCTGGTTCTTGTGTTATATTGCTTAGGTTGTTCACGCAGAACAGAACTGCATAGTATGGTTCTATACAGCTCAGACCTGCATGGGCCACCAACAAAACCTGTCACGCACCGCTTCCCGGTATACGGCAAAGGGGACGGGACCGGTCCGCTACGTATTTACTGTGAAGTAAATCGCTAAGCGTATCTAAGCAATATAAAGTTAAATCACAAGAGACAAGAGATATAAAAAATAACAGCAACTTTATTTCTTAACATTCTTTTGTACAATGTATGAAAAATAAATACATCTGGAATAAAAGCGATGCCTAAACAATGGCATAACAGGAAATGAAAAAAAAATACTGAATAGAAAAAGGTACAATGTCTAGAGCTCGGGGTCTTCGAGGAACTGATCCAAGTCTTCACTGGTGGGCTCGATCTCTGCTGTGTCCAGATTACCTGACGACATTCAAAGAAGGAAGAAATAGAATGTCGTCAGCGAACAGGTAGCTCGGTAAGTCCCAAAGATAACGGAGAATTAGAAAAGACAGAATAAGAGGTATCTTCTAAATTTGTATAATATTTTAGAATATTGTGTTTACGCTGTTGTTTGTAGCTTGGTACGGAAGGATGCCAGTGTATACGAGAGGGGTCTCAGTATGCTAGAGATCAGGGCAAACGGAATGTACAAGGAATTGTTGAGCCACGGTACAACAGCAACGGAATATATGTTAGGTGTCTTAATCTTACCGTCTCGTGCCACTTCTAACACCTTCCGCACTAATCTACCCCTTAAACCCCGTAGTGTTTTGATTGTATTGTTGTATTGTATTGTATAAGTTGGATGACTGAACAAAACCATTATATCAGCAAACAGATGGTAACTGCATAATCATGTGGACGGAATAACTAGATAATGGATATATATCCATGGTTTGATTCAGTCAAGTTGCATAGATTGATAACTGGATTCATGGATTCATGTGTTCATATTGAATTGGAATATTATAGGTTGTAGATTGACTTGAATCATATTCAAGTCGGATATAATCAGACTCAAACCCGAGTCAGACAATTAGAATGTAAATCGAAGTCCTATATTTACTAGGGTCCTTAGGGTAATTTATAAAACTTGAGGGGGTTTTATGTAAAAATACTTTTGTATAGTTTTCAAGATACACCCCAAGTATTTATTATTCGTCTTTAGAGTTGTAATGAGTGTGGATTTTATTTTGTGACATTTCTAGCGAAAATATCCTAGGTTTTTTTTATAAATAAAGGTATTTATCTATAATATTGATTTATTTGAAGTTCATGGTATTTTAGTGTAAAATTTATTCTTATGATTTTTAGAAAAATGTGAAATATTTATATCATAATAAAATAGATATTTAAATGATAAAAATACATATATTTATACAAAGATAATTTTAATAAATATTTTATGTTCCAAAAATCTCATTTTCTTAAAATGTCGTATTTTAAACCTTTCGAGAACGAATGCTCCTTGCGGAGGTCTAAATCTCGCACTACTAAGGCCGAGTCGGGCTGAGTCAGGTGGTAGGGGGTGTGGGGTCTTCAGGTGTGGCTTCTGGTGTATTTAACTTTTCATGCGTAGTAGGAAATTTGTGAGAAATGCACGTGTAACTGTTGGTATTCTAAAGAATCAAAAACAAAATAATATTAAAAATAATGTGGGACATGGGATTTGAAATTTGGTAGCTTGGTTCAGCAGTGCAAGGTATTACCAATGAGCTACAAGCTCCTTTTTGTAATTATAGAGTGAAATAAATATTTAAAAAGATATCAGTAACATTAAATACTCCAAGTATACATTGAATTTAAATCAATTCTTTGTACATTAAAAATGGAGTTGTTACAAAATCAAATATCGGCTTCAAGACACAAGTGAGTGAAATGGTGTGTTCGAGTTTGAAGCGACAAGTGTTGAAGCCAATTTGAAGATCAATCGACCAACACAAGTTCAAGCAAAACGCCAAAATTTCAAGAGCTCGAGTCGAGACATCAAAGATTCAAGATTTCGAAGAAATGCATTAACCGAAATAGGAATCTTTGTAAGTACTCGATCGAACTATGATATTATCATTTAAGGCTCTTGAACACTCACACACTTTAGCATAAATGTTTTACAAATATCGGGTTTTTCGTTTTCGAAGTTTTCATTTTTCAAAAAACCCAAACTGTCGTTTTTGTGCCAAGCCAGACGTCTGCCTTGTTGAAGTCCAGACGTCTATGCACTGTTGTGTTTTCTAATATTTGGAAATATCATAAACCCAGAGAGACAACAGACGTCTGAAGGTCAAATTGACAGACATCCGAAGAAGGTTCTGAAAATGGATATTTTATACCTTCATACGTCTATGCTAAAGCTCTGGTTGGTATTTGTTTATTGACAGATGTCTATAGTTCAATGTGACAGACGTATGCTGAAGGTTTTGAAAAATGAATTTTAAAACTTCAGACGTCTTCTTTGTGAATTTCAGACGTTTGGTTTTGGCTCTGTGCTTTCCAATAAGAAACACAGACGTCTGCAGTTCACCGGGACAGACGTCTGATATTATGTTTTTTCCAAAACTTTTACTTCTTCAGACGTCTGCCTATTTGAACTTCAGACGTCTACAGTTAAGATTTTTTTTCTAAATATAGCCATTTATAGCCGTTGGAGATTTGTTTTATTTGAGGCCAGAAGTCTGCCACTTTTGCTTTCAGACGTCTGCCTCGTGTTTAAAACTGCTTGTCACCACTTCTTTTGAGTTGATTTTCTTGTGGATTATAAATAGGGTTTCTATATGTTTTTTGAGAAAGAACATTTTTGCAATCACTTGAGCTTTTCGATTGCCAATATCTAAGTGATCTTGAGCAAAAAATCTCATTTCTTGTGAGAGTTTAAAAGAGTTTCCATTTGCTTATTAATTCACTCTCACACACAAAACATTCAAGAGCTTAACTTGATCATCTATATTTTCTAAGAGTATTGGAGATAGCTTTGAGAGAAGCTTCTTTGAGAGTATTGTGCTTAATTATAAACCCTCTTCCTTCTTTGTGTTTGGGATTTTGAGTGCAAAATTGCCATTGTAAGAGAGAGGAGTATCTTTGTAGAGAGGAGAGCGATGAGCTTGTAAGAAATGTTATTCGTAGTGGCGAACAACGTGTAGTCTTTTGAGAAAACATGTTGGTTAGGTCTCCACCAGAAGCGGGGTTATTGGGTTGCTTGTGAGCAGCGTGTTTGTCTCCGAGAAAGACATGTTTTAGTGGAGCATGCTTCTACGCCTAAAGAAAGTGGATTAGCGGATCTCATGAACCACTCTAAATCTCCCGTGTTTATGTTTGCATTTCTTATCTCTCATTTGCTCATTAACTTAGAAATTGCATGCTATCTCTATATGCTCATTACTCTTGCTTGATTGCAATTTATCACTTGCTTGTTACATGCCATAATTTCACAATTGCTACCTGTGCTTAGCTCGTATTCATATTTGCTTATGTTTTGACTAAGTTTGCAATTATGGTTTGTTTAGCAAGTGTTGATAGTTTAGAATTTTTAATTTGTGCATATCGGGAGTGTATTCCTATTCACCCCCCTCTAAGAATACCTTCATATCACGGTCTCTGTCCCGAACCAGTTGGCTGGCGGCCTCCTCCACAGCCTTAATGATCTCATCCTTAGCATACCGCTTCCCTCGAATCCACATATCACCATCATCCTTCTCTCTGCCATGTCCTTGCCTCAAAGAATCCCCGTCGACGACCCAATTGACCGACCAATTTACACATCGTACCATCTTTGAGACTCGTATCCCGACCGGATCTCCTAGACTCCCTGGACTGTGATCGCTAACTCCATGAATGCATATGCCTATCTGGCCCATCCACCACCACCGAACTGTAAATCCTAGATGGGTCCTCATGGAAACTATCGCCTTGTTGTCGAACCCTAGATAGAGACCTCCCTTGAGCCGGAGACCTTCCCCCATCAGATCAGCGTTGTTGCACCGGAGTTCGAGGCCTTGCACGAGGGGAGCCTCTCCTCTTGCTAGGGATTCATCCCTCCCTCATCGAGTGGCCATCACCATGACCAAAACTGAGACCAGCACCACCACGGCCACCATCACCGTGGTTACATCACTGCTGCCATCATCGCCATGGCCGGCACCTCCACGGCCGCTGTCACCGCGTCCATCACCAACCCGGCCACCATCCCGACGGCCATCACCGCCATGGCCACCCTCACCGTGGCAAATCCTATGGCCATCTCCGAGCCCACCAACATTGTTCCTACCATCACCATACCTACCATCACCATGGCCATCTCCACGGGGTACAAATCCCTAACTAGCATCATCACTTCGACCACCATGCCTACCGCGACTATCGCCAAAACCACTCCGACCATCACCAACCCGGGCAGCACCACCCCTAAGTCCTCCACGTCCTCCATCACCAACCACACCCACAAAATTGAAGCCCTTCCTCGTTGGGGACCTACCCCTCGAGGATTCCGACCCAGCGTTGCTTTCTCCATGCATGGTTGGCGTCGCTCTCACTCTCGACGGAGACCTACCCCCCGGAGAAACCCCTCTCCAATAATGAACACCATCCTTTCCTCGTCGAGGGGATATGACCGCCTCGTGATCTCCACCCGAGACGTAACCCCGGCCCCTTGGCGATCACCCCCCACATCGTGGAGATCTGGACCGATTGCGTGGGTTCCTTCCTTCCTTGCTTGATTCGCTGTCATCGGACCTCCGTCATGCCAACGAATGCTGCATCTTGAAGGAGAACGAAGATCTATCAGGATGCCGCCGCCTGATCTAGCCGGATGACGTCGATGCCGCACCTTGCCGGATCTCGACGCCGCTTCGCCTGGCCTCCTTACGCCTAATTGTCCTCGTGCCCTGATCGCCCTAATCGCTTTTTTTAAAAAAGAAAAAATAAAGCCTATGTCTTAACCACGAGGCTAACTTAAATCATGTTAAATCTTACTCAATGTCCGATATTTATAGTAGGTACATAAGCAAACTGATGAATAACATATTAAGAACTCGCCGGAGGCTTGCCGGGAAATTCCCCCCTCCCGGTGTCGGCCCTCCTGTTCCCTCCCCCACACCCCACATTCCACCATTGTGTAGATGTGCACTCATGTCGGCTAGAAGAACATGTCCTTGCTCCATGTAATTTTGTATTATTGAGATGGAAGTCAATATCATTATATCAATGAAGAGCAGATAAAGAGATTGAAATGTGTATTGATGAAGAAGACTCGATAAAGAAGAAGAGTTTTCCGAGTGGTTTATGTTGTAAGAAGAATATATTGATCACATAAAATTAGGGAGGACAGATAGCTGAACCAAAATCATAGCAATAACCATAAAGCAAATACTAAATCGGATAGGAAATCAAATCCTTTAATTGTTGTTACCAAGGGGAAAATATGCATGTTTCAAAAGTGACTTTATATTTAATTATTGGATATTAGCTAAACCTTGGTTTAGGAGGGTTTTGCCCTGAAAGGAGGAAACCCTTCTTAACTTATTTAAAAAGAAAACTGCACTTTACCCCTCAATTTTAACATGACTAATTTTTTCGATCTATTTTTCCAAAATGCCCATCCAAATTTCACGCCATCTATCTCCTCCACTCTCCTTCCCTAAGTGAATGCGGACTCAAGAAAATATGAATATGAGAATGAAGAAAATAATTGAATTAATAAACTAAATTTATTAGAGGAGCATTTTGGATATAGAAAATCTCACGAATGGAATGGAAATATTAAAGCTGCAAGGGTTTATGGGGTAATGTCCAAGTTTTTCAAATTAAGGGGATATCATGCATTCCAAGCAAAAATGAACAAATTTTATTTATTTTTTTATGTGACACTTTTGGGTTTGCAGAAAATGTTTTACCGCACGATCTGGATAAGTTAACGTTGTTTTGTGTATTTGGATCAAGTTTTAATTTCATTGCTCATTTGGTGCACGCTTGCCATGCTTGTAACACTATCATTATATCTACCTGCTCCTTAAAGATTGAAAACTAGAGATGTCAATATCGACTCGTGGCCTCTTTTGACATGTGAGTCAATTCGTAAAACATTGGTCAAGAGTCAAAAATATACTGCCCGTATCCGGCCTGTCCATTTACAAGTATCACCGGGGCGACCCATTCCGAGGTCCGTCATCGGGTCGAGCTGGCCCACCGGTTCATGGGTTTTACCCGGCCGTATCAAAAATTTCGAACAACTTTTCATCTTGGCAAGATATGACAATAAATATTTGATATTGGAAACCTATTATGAATACTATGAGTCTTTAAAAACATACACTTGATGTTATTCTATTTAATTAATATTTTCAAACTCCAATAATCCTATAAACACAATTCTTTTCTTTAAATTGCATGTGTATAATTGCATGTGTATAATGAGAATTGGGAAGACATTGAAACTCATTAATGAAAAGTAGAGCAAAAGATTGATGCCTATGTAATTTAATATCCTATAGCTTGATGGTTTCATGAACTTGGTTTTTGTGGAGATTTAAAATTTTAAAATAGTATATCATGTAATGTAATTATTCTGTTGTGAGAAGAACAGTAGCAAAATTTGAAAAATTCAGTTTATAAATAATTTAAGTTACCTATTACCTATTTACTCGTTTATGAATCACCCTGTGCTGACCCTCACGCTCGTAGTAATAGGTCGGATAATGTGCACGAAATTTAACACTCGGGTATTTTGATCCGTGCCTGATAACCCGTCCACAGATGACCCCCCGGCCCATTTGAAAACCTCTGTTTGAAAGCCCATGGGCTGTGTCGAAAAACCCACATCTCCTACCCTCTCATGGACACTGGACCCCACTTATAATTTGGTATCAACTTTGTGAAGCAGTGATTTATAGCCATGGACAATTCTCCAACGGTCATATTTTAGAGAGAGAGAGAGAGAGAGAGAGAGAGAGAGAATGGGGAGAAGAAGAGGAGCAAGAAAGGAGAAATCAGAGAGAACCCATGAGGAGAGAGAGATGGGAGAGGAGAGAGAAGAAGAAGAAGAAGAGAATGAAAGCAATGGCGATGGATTCTTTTCTTGTTATCTCCTCTGCTCCTTGAGCCCTCGCCATAGAGGCCACACCTATATTGGGTAAACCTCATTCTCACAATATCTTTTATGCATTTAATTTCAAACCTAGTATCCTCTCTATTAAAAAAGAAAGAAAGAAAGAAAAACCCAAATCAGGAACTTGATCATTTTCCCCCCTTAATCTTTGGGTGAATCTGTTATTTTCTTAATTAAATCAACATGCCCTTGTGAAAATTGATTGTTCTCTACCCTCAAAGATCCTAGTTTTGGTCCCAATTTTGGGGTCCTCTGCTTTTTTGTTTTTTGGATCAATTTTTTATTTGTCGAAATTTGGTATTGTCTAGTGGGAAAAATTGAAATTGTATAATTATATAGTTCCAATTTGGGGGTTTCATCATTTGGGGAGCTAGCACTATAAGAGAATTATATTAGTGATCGAATCCATTGAGATTGTGTTTTGATTTGGGTTGTATATGCATTTAGGTTTTCAGTGAATCCTCGGAGAAGGATCAGACAACACAATGGTGAGATGAGATCGGGTGCATGGAGGACGAAGCGAGGACGGCCGTGGGAGATGGTGCTTTGCATCTATGGGTTTCCGACCAATGTTTCGGCGCTTCAGGTTGCTATGCATTGCTTTGGTCTAACTCAGTCTATCTATGATGAAACTGTTGGAATATTGATGACAATAATTTTATAGTGGAGTTGAAAGTTAACTTCACTTAAAAATAACTTTGTTGTGCTAGATTTTGGAACCAAAATAGCTGCATGGGAATTTAGATAGATAAGATTGTAGTTCTTAGATGACTCCTTTCGACTCGAAAATCAAAGCCAAAACAGAATGGAATCAGGCCCTGTTTGGATATGGAGTTAGGATAACTGTAGTTTATTTTTAATTGGAGGTAGGAGGTATTATATAACTTAGATCATATTGGAGTTGAGATAACCGCAGTTATGTCAACTTTAGTGTTGTCTCAACTCCAAAATGATTGCCAAACATGGTAAAGTTAGAGTTAAGTTTCTCCTAACTTTATCGAACTTCGGTTTAGAAAACTTAACTCCATTCTCAAACAGAGCCTTAGGTGTTTGGAGTTACGCTTAGATAACTTTATAATCCTAAATTAACTTCAAATCCAACATGACCAGAATTCCTTGCTACTACACCAAAGCTTCGAGTTGTTTTGAGGGTTAACACCTGAGAGCTATATTTTTTTAACCTTTTACTCCGGTTTAGAGGTAGGTAATGGTCAGATCATGACTTGGTTGATAGCGCTGTTTATGTGATTAGAATATATTTTTCAACATTAATTTTCCGGTTTATTTTAGCTACTTTTAGATTACTTGTTTTGAAAATAAATCAATTTCCATATTTAGGGCTGGACGCAAGTTTTCACGCATGCACGCGCACTCACACACATTTAACCTTGCAGGATTTCCTGTATGTTATGAGCTTGTCTGAAGCTGATACATTTTGGGTCTCAAGATAAGATTTTGTAAGCCTTTTTTCGCTCTTATCATGCACTGATAATTGACAAGTTAGAGCAAATATAGAGTACTTTTACTGTCAAAACTTGGTCACCTTGATTATTGACGTCGCATGGGGCCGGCTCTAGTAATTAAAACCTCTACATTGATTTGGCATCTGAATAATGAATTTTCTTGTTCTCTTATAAGATTCTTTTTACACTAATTGAGGAATGTATCAATAATCATACGAGTGATTATGAAGATTAGGACCGCTCTATTGATTTCTATGAAGAAAGTGCTGGCAGATTTTACTCTGAAGGTTTAGCTTTTACTAATGCAATTTTCCTTTTAACCTAATGCATATTCCTAAAGTTCAACACCTGAGTCAGTTATTTGAAGAAAATTTCCAAGTCCTGGTATAGTTGTATCACTTGAAAAGCCTTTAATTGAGGGTTCAGATTTATATGCTCTTCTACCATATGCGCGCCGTGTTTTTTTTTTTTTAATTCTTATGCTTTTTGTTAAATTGAGCGTCTGCAGTTCGAATGGGCCTGGCAACACCCAACAGAGTCTCTCGCCGTTAGACAAGCTGCTTCTACTTTCAAATCCCTTGCAGGCATCGCAAACAAAATCAAGATTGCTTATACAATGCTCAATCTTCCCTCTTGGGATACGTAAGTCATTTGTACATTTTCCCCTCTCTTTTCATTAGTTATAAATATTATAAAATTTTACCGTGGTTTTCTTCTTCTTCTTTTTCCGCTTATACCAGCTTAAACCTCACAGTGAACTTCTTCTCAACCAAATACATGAAGCATCTTGGTGGGTGCCCAAAACTGCCAAAGCAAATGAAAGTAAATGTTTGTGTCATGGATGAACTCCCGTGTTATGTCGAAGGCGAGGTTGTAGATTGCAATGAATGTGATGGTGATGATTCTGAATACGAAGAAGAGAAGATTAATGAAGATATCAGCAGTCCCTTGACAAAATCAGACTCTTCGGGTAATGAGATTGGAGAAGATGATTGTTCTTTTGAAAGACAACCGTCGCCTCCGAAATCTTCTGCCAGTGAGGTGCCAATAGATTGCTCCTTTGAGTGTTTCAGCGGAAACATAGATTCAAATAATGAGACGGAAGTAGATGAGCTATTGCTATCACCATTACGCAGCAATGTCATAAATTTATCAACACCGTCTAGCTGCATTGTTGGCAAATGCAATAAGAGGGCTAAAGCTTACTCGGAGATTATAGATTTGACGGATTCTCCCATTATTATTCAGCTGTAAAACAATTTTGCAAAAAGGAAAGCTGTTGAAACGAAATTTTTAGTATACAACAGCGTTAAAAAATGTAACATGTATGCTTTTCTTTTTCCTCATCTGAGCAAATTTTCTTTTCATTGATTAATTGTCTTGTGGTGAAGCAATATGTATGAGTGCATCACAAACATTTTGATGTATTTGGTTGAAGAAAAAAATGGGTAAAACTTATATTTCTGTGAGTCTGATTTTGAAACAACAGCGTTGATGGAGCCAGTAATGGTTTTGTGAATTATTTTCATTCACCAGCAATTCATTTTATTTCTCTCTATTCTTTAAAATCCAATACCTAGCCTTGAACAAAATTGCAATACAACATGCACAAAGATGATGGTATAAGTGCTACGATAGGGTAAAGAAGATCAGGGTTTTTGGTCCTTGGGCAAAAGAAGATGTTTCTGCTAATATATTAACTTGATTAGATGGTACAAGTGCTACGATCGATAGGGCTATTAGGGTGTTTTGTGTCATTGATGAACTTTTGATTGAGCCATAAAACCAATTATCAACTAAAATAGTAACCATAGATAGCTCATATCTTTATCATTATAATATAAACTCCAAGAATGTATCTCCTGTCATCAATTGATAAACTCCATTTTAATAAAATAATTTATAAATAACAACCGTGTCATCAACTTATTTAAATATTTTAATTGACTTATTAATTTTAAATATCAAACCAACTCTCTAATAAATATCTCTCCCCACCCTCCTAAAACTAGGCACCAACATGCAAGGTCCCGGGCTTTCAACATAATTGGGGTTCATCTAAATAGGCTTTAAGCCTTTTTAGTGGGGGACACAGTTATGGGCCTGTTTGGATGCAAAAAAAATTTGGTCTAACAATCACTTATTTTTCCTATCAATGTGGGATTCATCCGGGAGACGAGTGATTATTGCCTTGAATTATGTATTTCCACTTAAAAATGACATTTTTTCCCACTTAAAAATAAGCTAGGATTCCTAGCTTATTTCATAAGTGATTATGGAATAGTAAAGTTGAACAAGTAATATACCATAATACGTCCTTTTAAAATGGTATTAATGATACGTCCTTTTGGCCATTTTACACTCAATAATCACTTATCTATCATTTTTCATACAAAATTATTCAAATATTAAACAACTTATTTTTTATTATCACTTATATGTGATTGTTTCACTTTGTTCAAAAAAAATAATCGCTTATAAGTGATTATGACAAATAATCACTTTAAAAGATGCTCATCCAAACATGTCCTATATCTTATACATATATATGTACCTCCCCGCACATCAGTCAAAAGAGGAGAATGGAGATGAGAATTAGAGTCGAATTGGGGAGATATTGCTCTCAAAGGTACTGTTGGCCGTTCTGATATCATATTATTTTTAATATTTGTAGGTTTAATATTATTTGAGGAGTGTTGTAATTTATATTTTAAAAAGTATATGGGCTTTCAACATAATTGGGATCCATCTAAATTGACTTAAGCCTTTTTAGGGGGTTACAATTATATCTTAAACATATGCACATTTCTTAGATTTTTCAATGTAAGACTATTAACCCCACACATCTCAATAATTCTCAAACCCCAATATTCAAATCACATAATATTTATTAAAACCATACACCATCTACTCCACATACACATGTATTGTACGTTTAAAACATTAAACCATAGATAATTTGTACTGCTATAAACTTCTCTACATTAATGCAAGCAAATATCACTTTTTATTTTTCTGATGTGCTTCTTTACTTTAAAGAAAGCAAACAATAGCTAGAATTTATAGATCCCCCCCCCACCCCCCACCCCCCGACCCCCGCCAGGAAAGACTATGATACAATGGTAATTAGTTAGGTATGGATTCTTTTGTCCAAAATTATTCTAATTTTCTTCTTCTTTCGTTTTAGGAAAAAGATGGATAATCAGCCACCTAATATCATTAAATAGCTATTAATTAATGACTCCACCATCTACCTATTATTAATATTCAGTCCAAGGAAAGTATCCTTTACTCTTTATTAATCTTTTGGTGCATGCGCTCTATGTAGGTGGATCAATCATTAACAAATTCTATGTCAGGTCTTTCTTTAATAAGAAATCAAGTCAAAGCCTAACATTGAACATTACGAACTGAAGCATGCCTAATCTTGCATGCATGATCATTTAACTTACATACTTTTACAATTCTTAATTCTAAGAATATTATTTATATGGAAATATATTAAAGGTTATTCATATGAAATGTCCCTTCGACAGAGAATTTATGATGATGGCAGAAAGAATATATTTTATATTCTAACATATCCTGAATATATGATTGAGATTTGAGGGAATATATTTTATATTCTAACATGTACCCGCAGATTAAAGGCTCAATCTGAGCTTTTGCGCAACGATACTTTTAAATGTCCCTTTGATGTGAGAGCAGATCGCAGAAAAATATCTATTTTATTTGGATTAAAAGAATTCTAAATGGACACATATAGTTTATTTAAATAATTTAGATAATCTCCAATTTAGATAATCTCGTTTTCTTTAGATATTTAAATGTATTTTTGTTTTAAGGATTTTTGGTAATCTTTTATTATCAGTGTTTGCCTATTTAAAGGCGTTAGGGTTTTATTTTGTATAGAAGTTTTGGTTTTGAATAAAGTAAATTTCTAGAGATTTGTTCTCTGCTCCTTAGTGCGCTATCTTTATTACCATTTCCGTAGAGCGATATCTACCCCATCCGTCCGTAGAACGACATCTACTCTCGTTGCACTACTCCAGTTAGTATCAGAGCAGCAAAGATCCTGATTTGATGACCACCGATGAGGGCAACGGTAACCCTAATGAAGCTTTCAATCAGCGAGTCGCAAATCTCGAAGGATCCATTGCGAGGATTGAAACGGTGGCCGTTGTCTAAAGCGTCGAGGAAAATATCCATAAGCAAAAGATGTGCCTTTTTATTATGAATCAACAAACAAGAAGGAAATACTCGATTGGATCTTTGATGCAGAGCAGATCGTAGAAGAATATTTATTTCGTTGGAACAAAAGAACTCTAAACGGACAGATAAGGTTTATTTAAATAATTTAGATAATCTTGAATTTCAGGTTTTATTTAAATTATTTAAATGTCATATTTAGATAATCTCAGATTTTAGGGTTTTCTTTAAATATTTAAATGTATTTTTATTTTAGGGATTTTTGGTAATCTTTTATTATTAGTGTTTTCCGATTTAAAGGCGCCAGGGATTTATTTTGTAAGGAAGTTTTGATTTAGAATAAAACAAATTTCTAGAGATTTGTTTTCTGCTCCCTGGTGCACTAGATTTATCACTGTTTCCATAGAATGATATCTGCCCCATCCGTCCGCAGAACGACATCTACCCTGTTACGCTACTCCGGTTGGTATCAGAGTAGCCCAAGATCCTGATTTGATGGCCATCGATGATGGTAGCGGTAACCTTAATGAAGCTTTCAACCAGCGAGTCGCAAATCTTAAAGGATCCATTGTGAGGATTAAAGTGATGGTCGCTTCCCAGGGCGTTGAGGAAAATATCCGTAATCGTGACGTGCCTCGCCCTACTTGAGGAATCGACGCCGACGATTATGAAGTACAATTACTCTTGCCTTGATCTCAACATCGACGACGGGATGTCAATCACGACTACCACCAATGAGCAAAAGATGCGTCTTTTGATTACGGATTAACAAACGTGAAGGAAATGCTCGATTGGATCTACGAAGTTGAATTTTTTTTTATGTTCATGAAGTTCTATCATCCAAACGGGTTTCTCTCGTGTATTACAAACTTAAAGAAAGCGCACATGCTTAGTGGAAACTGTAAGTGTATGGTGCTAGGGTCGCAAAACTTGCGGACCGAGGCGGAAACATAAAACAAAAAATATAAACTTAACACTACAAACTTTAACCAAGATCATCCAAGAACTAATAGTTGTAAAAAGACTAGAGAGCTATCTATAACTAGAATAGGGTTGTAAAAATCACATATGATTTGCTTTTCACCACGAGGTCGTCGATATAGCATTCGACGATTTCATGTATGAGGTCGTCGAAAATCCTCGTCATGGCCCTTTGATAGGTAGCGCCGGCGTTCTTTAGACCGAAATGCATCACTTTGTAGTAGAATATGCCCAAAGGAGTCTGGAAAGTGGTATGCTTTTGGTCTTCGGGATGAATCTTTATCTGATTGTACCCCGATGATCCGTCCATGAAGGAGAAGACTTCGTAAGTGGACGTATTATCTATCATCAACTCAGTAACTGGTACGGGAAAATCATCCTTCGGGAAAGCTTTATTGAGGTCTCGAAAGTCCACGCAGATGCGCACCGTCCTATTTTTCTTCATCACCGGGACAATGTTGGCGATCCAATCGAGGTATTGAACTTCTTGGACGAAACCGGAGTCGATTAGCATCTTGACCTCGGCGTTGATGCTCATTTCAAGTTCGAGCCGCATTCTTCTCGATGCTTGTTTGTGTTGGAGATAGTGCCCTCATAGTCAATTATTGGATCGCAGGTACGTGATTGCAATGATTGCGGAGGACCTATACCGGTAGGACAGTCTTACTCAAGATGATAGTATGCTATCTGATTTGCCTTTATCAGTCGTGTACATGTTCAGGTGACTGATTACATGTTACACTTTGATAGAGCCCTTAGGATCTTGCTTTACTACCAACAGTATGATGGCGATCATATACGTGAGAGTTGGGTAGTTTATATGCATATCCTTAATTGTTGTCCCTAGTCGTGGGAGTTTCGAGACAGGGCATCGATACTCCGGAGTAGACTAGTGTATACAGTCGAGACCCCGACGAGGGGCGGTGGCCGGTCTCACAAGCCACTGGTGTCAGTTGGATCACCTAAGATGTATACAGGTGCTCATTAGGTTATGAGTACACCGGACAGGACTCGCCGGGAATCTGCTAGTTAGTACTATACCTATCGTCAGATAGCAGTTCCCTGGTGACATGTGTACAGGTTAGTTCATCGACCTGAGGTCGTCATTTGTCTCGTGTGAGTTCCCACTGTGCTTTGATTTCTAACCTACCACGGATCAAAGGAGTCGTGCAAACAGGTAGTTTTTGGGTACAGTCCCGAGCCACATGGAGGCACGTGAGCGGATCGGCAGGGGATTCGTCTCTCCCGGTATTGGGGGCGAGATCGTGCTGTGTCTAGGAGAGCCATTACACAAAGCCCACGGCCGTGGCAGGAGATTTACTGGTAGGTACTCCAGTAGTATCTCAGGGTGTTATTGGGCTACACTCCGACACGACTTATACTGCTATTGGGGGTCTGACGTTACTAGCCCCCTAGGCAGATATGCGATACTCATTGACGAACGGACCGGACTGTATATACATTGTCACTGTTAGGCTCAGTAGGTTTCCGGATGAGTTCGCTCATCGGCCTCCCTTGAGGTCAGTCCATGGACAGCCGTTACGCATAGCTAGTGCCGCTGACGGTTTGTGGTTAAACCCACTGCCAGGGTACTGACGAGTCATTAGAGTTCCCCACAGACAGTTTCCCAAGTTCCGGCGAAACGTTGTAGAGGCCGTATGGTTTTATGGCAGGGTTCAGAAAATGCACGTGCGTTTACGCACGTGTCATTTTTCGGGCAGATAATACTGGTGGGCTTTGGTTTAAGCCGGATCCGAGTATTATAGTGAGTAGATATAATATCTTTG
This sequence comes from Agapanthus africanus, assembly GCA_030015575.1. Taxonomy (NCBI): domain Eukaryota; kingdom Viridiplantae; phylum Streptophyta; class Magnoliopsida; order Asparagales; family Amaryllidaceae; genus Agapanthus; species Agapanthus africanus. The sequence goes on from JASDDO010000031.1 coordinate 553,783,551, forward strand.
TCTCAGTTGTATTTGTATTCGGTCGTAATACAAATGCGGGTATATTTATACAGTTACGGGGTTATCCTGAAATTCGTTTCGGGATCACTTTTGGAAGTTGCCAGTTTCCAGTTTTCTATCAGCCGTCTTTTAACATTTGGTTAAAGACGGATTTATCTTTTCTTTGGAAGAGTGTGGATGCTTCTAGAAGGTTCTAGAAGCGGTGAGGTGTTTTGTGACTCATGGTACATTTATTGTGTTCACACTAGATATTTATTTGTGTTCACACTAGATATTTATCCTTATGGTTACCTCCCCTCTCCTACACTCACCCCCCCACCTATATATGATGGCCGGCCCCCTCCTTACTCTCACTTGATGGTTGTAAAAGATTATGATAGATTTTGGGGTGTATGGAAATTTCATTGCTCATTTCATTCCATCACCTGAATCAATTGGCAACTTCATTAACCGTTCGTCCATAGCTTTGGACGGAACGAGACAAAGTCTTCTACTCATTCTCTACATCAATCTTGGTCATCTCTTTTAGCAAACTTGACGACCGAGTTGCCTCGAGTCAGAGGCGGGAGCCCGTTTAAAGAATCGTTGACGTGGTGCCACCTGGACGAGGAGATCGGAGATCGACGAGATCGGAGCAGCTGCAACGGAGCGTGGGATGATGGTTAAAGAATGAAGGACTCGGATCGTTCGGTATAACCTTTCTACTCTCTTTACAGTTTGTTAGTTTAGCAATAATGGCAGATCCGGGTTAAAGTATACGATAGCGCCAGTTAAAAAGTTTTGTTCCGCATTTGGCGTCTGTAGATGGCCGGGGCGCTACCGTAGACTTACAAGGGTATCAGAGCCTCACCATTTTGCTTTACTAACTTGTGCTAACGCGTTTAAAATATTGATCGAACAGGATATCGAAAACCGCAAAATTCTAGTTCGCAGTTTCTGTTGATTTTTAAAGGGTTCCAAAAATTATTCTACATATCACAGAAATCTGTGCAGGGTTTTCTAAGAACACCGTACAAATTTGGGCACATGATTCGACAAGACTGCGGCGGAATCGCGGTCAAACCACACCTATGGTTTGACCGCGCATCCGCGGCCATTCTGTGTGATCATGCCCCCAAATTTGCACAGTGTCTTCTTCTCTGGAATTTGGGGTTTTTGGTATATATCTTTTGGGCCTAGATTTTGTTACTGTACAGCAGATATTCGTGGGGCCCACTTCATGATATTTAGTCGATCGAAATTTAAACATGTTAGTTTACAATGCTTACATTATATCTCCGACCGGGAATGTCATTTGATCGGTAAACCGTGTCTGATTGCTATAGTTCTTTTAGACGGGTTTGCGAACGTGACATTCGCGTTGATGTTCTGTGTTGTGCTGTGATGTTGCGGATTTGTCGTGGTGGATAGCAGTGTGCAATGGTAGTGCAGTTTGGATTTATTTGTACATTTGATATTGCGGGGCGAGCGTCCAACATGTGGACTGCTGTCACTGCCTGTTGTATAATATTCTTTTGGGGCATGACCAGGTTGCGGTCGATGTACCTGTTGTACTATTTTTCCATTTCTGTACTAGGTTTTTCCCCGCGACGGAGTGCACGGATAGCCGGGTTCTGAGGGGCAACGGGTCCGTGTCTCATGGCTTTGAGAGGCAGAGGGGCCCCACTCTAGAATTGGCAGACTATTCGCCGCACTTGTAGGGGGTACAGGTTGACCCAAGGAGGGGTGCCCAAGATTACCGGATTCCGTGAAGTGCAGGGTGGTCCATTCACTTTGCTGTAGGGGGCAGCCTCGCTTCAGGTTTTGGCGGGTAACTTGCCGCACCCGTAGGGGTCTAGGTTTCATTGCACAGGCTATCCACACGACCAGGGGAACGTTGGGTTTCAGCAGCGGCTCTGTGAAACTCGGGGATCCCAGATTATCTGTATTGTTCTGTGATACTTTTTACTTTTCTGTAATGTTGCATATTATCACACCTGGAGCGATTATTGTATATTGGTATATATACTATTAGATGTTGTATATGTTTTACACCCGCGCTAGTCCAGTCCCCGCTCTGTCGTTAGTTAAGTAACCTAATGGGTGATGACGGGACCCAGTGACGAATGCGGATGGCATATACGTACATTTTATTTTCGTTCTTTTCTTGTGTGATTAATTGATGGGACTGCGTTGATTCTGATCAATGCAAAGTAAAACAAACTGTTTGCAGTTGTTGGAACAAATTTAAAAAGGTGTTATTGCAAAGACGTTTCCTTTTGTTTTTTATAGCGGTATTCAGTGGAATATCCTGCACCTCATTCGACGGGGCAAGGGTCGATATCCCTTCACCGGGCTGACCCCTTGGGCAGAAGTTTGCGTCAGAGTAATAACTTTACTATAGTCGATTACAAGTTGCTTTGCATCACGGTATTCAGTGGAATATACTGCACCTCATTCCACGAGGAAAGAGCCGAGTTCCCTTCACCGGGAGTGACCTCTTTAGCAAAAGGTTTTCGCTACTATATTTTTATAAAAGCTATCAGGTTCCTTCAGCGATATCAAGTTCGTTACGTTAAAGGTTTTTTGCCAAAAACCAGCCGTAGCCCTCCGTCACTTCTTTTGGGTATTCAGTAGTATTCAAGCTATGTATTTTGACCTAACGCCAAGGCATAGTGTTTGGTAGTTGCTGGGTATTCATTTGTTGCATAGATAGATGAGTTGGTTTGGGACAGCCGTTCTGCCATTTTGACCTAACGCCAAGGGCATGTGCGGGTGGGTTCAAATTAACAAGATAGTGACGGGTAGAACTTGGCATGTGACTTATGACATTTTGACCTAACGCCAAGGTTATAAGAGCATGGGGCAAAAATCATATCGGGAGTTTCTAAAGAAACTGAAACTTGCCAAGTATGCGCATACCTTCTGGAGTATGAGTAACGTGGATGCATTCCATCACGTTATCATGCGATGAGAGTTGGATCCCGATTCCCACTGATGAGTTCGTTTACTCTTCGGGTGATCCCGATTGATTCTTCTTTCAGGTTTGGAGGAGAATTTGACAGGACAGTGGGAGGTTTCCGGATTAGATAAAGTGATAACCATTCTGATCTAGGTTAGAGTGCACGCAGAGTGTTTCTTTTCTCTCTCTCTTTGGCAGCGACCTTTGACCGACCCTAGACTATGACTCAGTGACCAAGTTGACCGAACCTTCTTAAAATACTGGATTTTGGATTGTCTGAGTTGCATAAGTCATTGCCACTCCTTCTTTTACCCTTTGCATTTCTCAGAACACCCGTATTACTACGGACATCCACTTCCATTGGATAGATCCATCGTATGGTTATATACGAACTCGGAGGGACTTCTTCGAGGATGGATCAAGGTTCAGGAGAAATAGAATTGGTTTATTCAGTTGTCTTTTATTATCACCTTCTCTCAGGTTGCGAGGGCTCCTTGGTTTAGGAGAGTACACCTATTACGCTTATTGGATAGTCTTATTCCAAACCATAGGCAGGTGCCGAAAGGTAGGGAATGAAGAAAACCAATTAGCCTAAGTAGGGTGTGCAGAACGTAATATATAAAGACAAAATAAAGGGATTAGAAAGAGGGCAAAGTAAATTGCGACTATTATCATTCACGACCAAACCGCGTACTTCATCGCCACTCCTATTTTACCTTTAAAAGAATAAGGTATTATTCAGTTGTCTTTTATCATCACCTTCTCTCAGTTGCGAGTACTCCTTGGTTTAGGAGGGTACACCTATTATGCTTACTGGATAGTCTTCTTCCAAACCATAGGCTGGTGCCGAACGGTAGGGAAGGAAGAAAACTATTTAGCCTAAAGATGGTGTACAGAAGGTAACGACTAAAGACAAATAAAGGGATTTGGAGAGATGACAAAGAAATATACGGTTAAAGTCATGAATTGGATTATGGAAGAGGCATTACTATGAATACCAGGATACCCCTACGAAACATTTCATGTTTCAGTGCATTGTTAATAGAAAACTGTTTTCCCGATTAGATACTTACTCCAGGGTGTGTATTCACCAGGTTTCATTCTCATATCTGTATGGTTTTACAGATGATGAGTGGGAGGAAGTTATTGGGAATTAGGTGATCATCCTCATTATATCGGAATTCGTTGTAATTGGTGATATTTGAGGAAATCGCCTAGGTACAGTTTTCAACTTACGACGCACAGGTTTTTGAGTTGTTCAACTCAGCGGACTTATACAGAGTATTGTATGTTGTCCAGTGTCCATCAGGACAAAGGGGTAGGTCCTCGTACTATGTTCTGTTTACTTATAACTTCTCTAGTTTTTAGACAAGTGTTTCGTAGAGATACAAGGTCTAAGTTTTGAGAAGTTGTGGGTATAAGAATAAAGTAGAGAACAAGGTGTCACAAGTATCGGGATTCTTCAAAGAGATCGAAGATGTAGATTCTTGTGATTGGTATTCAGATGATAGTAATGGTTTTGAGAAACTTGTTTCTCTTTCAGGTTACTCATAATTGGATGGATTCCTAAGTTGAGTAATGCTGATTAGCCTCTTTCCATTAAGTTGATATGCACTGGAGACAGTTGCATGATTTGAATCTGGTTCCAATTAAATAAGTGCCAAAGTTTTTATATTGGATATAGAATGGTTCATACCTTAAAAGATATTAAGGTACGGGGAGTTGTCCAGCTTATGCTTAAAACCAGACTCTGGATAACTCAGGGCACGTTTCTGTAATGGTTGTTTGTGGGTTGACCCTGGCTATGACGAGGGTTGATATTCTACCATTTGGAAGATCAATAGTGATATTGTTCTTGACTCGCCACAGTTTTAGTAAAATGGATTTTTTCAGAAAATAGTAGTGGGAGTATGGTAGAACTGGAAGTGATTCCAGAACCGTGAACGATTACGGAAAATTTAATAGGACATATATATTCAAATCAGGTTTGACATTCCATTAGCCACTCCGCAGATATGGTGGGTAACCTCAGACACCCGAGAGGTATTTCGGTAGCCTCAAGGACGGTGACAGGGAGGTTCTTATCTGCCCAGACTTGACACTACTGTTGTTCCAGGCTATGAGACCCGGTAGGAGGGTTGTCGTAGTCAGTGGGAGCAGCAGAAGCATAGTGGGCAAGTAGCTTATGTCTATTTATAGACTTGAGCAATTATAGCGGAGATAGATCATCTAATTTTGATGTGATGGTCATAGATTTGACTTCATCAGAATAGGGGATGGATCTGTTAAGAAGGTAGTAGGGTGTGATGTCATGGTATCTGGATGACATACACAGAGTAGGAAGTAAAATTCCTACACTACGATCGGTTGTACTGTGGTCGTCACACAGTTGTTTCTCCAGACAGGATATGGATATAATATCAGACATTCTGGTTTCAAGATCCATGGTTTTAGATCTGGATTTGGGTAGTTTCCCAATGTGGGTACTTTGACAGTATTCTAATGGTTTTTAGAATAGATGACTTCTGGCATGGTGGTGTACCTGCAGGTGATGGAGTCACCCTCTCTAAAGGTGTCTTACAGACTAAAGGGGAAGGGGATGTGCATGATTGGCAGATCACTTGCTTAGGCAAATTAAGTCAATCATGAGATGTCAAGTACCACACCAAATATTGTTTTTGCACTATATGCAATAAGTTTGTATTAATCCAATCCTGGAGAAACATAAGGAAGCAGTTTTAGAACATAAGTGCATGTTCTACGGATTTGATAACAACAGCCTCCTTCAGGAGACGGTTATCATTCCAGGCTTCAAAGGTGACATGGTTGACAGAGTGATTGTCAGAGTTATAGTTTTTCCCTCCGACAAGGGACAGTATTATGGACAGGTGGTCCACGAAGATACTGTGGGAGGCATGGTGCCGGATACTGATTAGGTTCAGTGATCGATACAGTCTAAGAAGTTTGGATGTGGAGTTCATTTATGAACTAGGTCCCATCAGATATCCAGACATATTCTAAGATAGGTATTACTCGATTCGGGAGATGGCTTTTTCCGCGAACTTGAGATTAAGAGAGATATAGAAAGAAACGTCTATGCGGATCCACTCACTGAGGCTATTTCTCGAACACAATAGTTTTACAAACGGGCTTTGTGAAACTGATTAGTAGAGGAGTTGGATGTTCGGTTTCACACGGACTGTGAGTAGTCGACATCGCAATAATTAGCCTTAAGTGCAAGTGGGAGATTGTTGGAGATAGTGCCATCATAGTCAATTATTGGATCGCAGGTACGTGATTGCAATGAATGCGGAGGACCTATACCGGTAGGACAGTCTTACTCGAGATGATAGTATGCTATCTGGTTTGCCTTTATCAGTCGTGTACATGTTCAGGTGACTGATTACATGTTACACTTTGATAGAGCCCTTAGGATCTTGCTTTACTACCAACAATATGATGGCGATCATATACGTGAGAGTTGGGTAGTTTATATGCATATCCTTAATTGTTGTCCCTAGTCGTGGGAGTTTCGAGACAGGGCATCGATACTCCGGATTAGACTAGTGTATACAGTTGAGACCCCGACGAGGGGCGGTGGCCGGTCTCACAAGCCACTGGTGTTAGTTGGATCACCTAAGATGTATACAGGTGCTCATTGGGTTATGAGTACACCGGACAGGACTCGCCGGGAATCTGCTAGTTAGTACTATACCTATCGTCAGATAGCAGTTCCCTGGTGACATGTGTACAGGTTAGTTCATCGACCTGAGGTCGTCATTTGTCTCGTGTGAGTTCCCACTGTGCTTTGATTTCTACCCTACCACGGCTCAAAGGAGTCGTGCAAACAGGTAGTTTTTGGGTACAGTCCCGAGCCACATGGAGGCACGTGAGAGGATCGGCAGGGGATTCGTCTCTCCCGGTATTGAGGGCGAGATCGTGCTGTGTCTAGGAGAGCCATTACACAAAGCCCACGGCCGTGGCAGGAGATTTACTGATAGGTACTCCATTAGTATCTCAGGGTGTTGTTGGGCTACACTCCGACACGACTTATACTGCTAGTGGGGGTCTGACGTTACTAGCCCCCTAGGCAGATATGCGATACTCATTGACGAACGGACCGGACTGTATATACATTGTCACTGTTAGGCTCAGTAGGGTTTCCGGGTGAGTTCGCTCATCGGCCTCACTTGAGGTCAGTCCATGGGCAGCCGTTACCCATAGCTAGTGCCGCTGACGGTTTGTGGTTAAACCCCAGGGTACTGACGAGTCATTAGAGTTCCCCACAGACAGTTTCCCAAGTTCGGGCGAAACGTTGTAGAGGCCGTATGGTTTTATGGCAGGTTTCGGAAAATGCACGTGCGTTTACGCACGTGTCATTTTTCGGGCAGATAATACTGGTGGGCTTTGGTTTAAGCCGGATCCAAGTATTATAGTGAGTAGATATAATATCTTTGTCTCAGTTGCATTTGTATTCGGTCTTAATACAAATACGGGTATATTTATACAGTTACGGGGTTATCCTGAAATTCGTTTCAGGATCACTTTTGGAAGTTGCCAGTTTCCAGTTTTCTATCAGCCGTCTTTTAACATTCGGTTAAAGACGGATTATCTTTTCTTTGGAAGAGTGTGGATGCTTCTAGAAAGTTCTAGAAGCGGTGAGGTGTTTTGTGACTCATGGTGCATTTATTGTGTTCACACTAGATATTTATTTGTGTTCACACTAGATATTTATTTGTGTTCACACTAGATATTTATCCTTATGGTTACCTCCCCTCTCCTACACTCACCCCCCTACCTATATATGATGGCCGGCCCCCTCCTCACTCTCACTTGATGGTTGTAAAAGATTATGATAGATTTTGGGGTGTATGGAAATTTCATTGCTCATTTCATTCCATCACCCGAATCAATTGGCAACTTCATTAACCGTTCGTCCATAACTTTGGACGGAACGAGACAAAATCTTCTACTCATTCTCTACATCAATCTTGGTCGTCTCTTTTAGCAAACTTGATGACCGAGTTGCTTCGAGTCAGAGGCGGGAGCCCGTTTAAAGAATCGTTGACGTGGTGCCACCTGGACGAGGAGATCGGAGATCGACGAGATCGGAGCAGCCGCAACGGAGCGTGGGATGATGGTTAAAGAACGAAGGACTCGGATCGTTCGGTATAACCTTTCTACTCTCTTTACAGTTTGTTAGTTTAGCAATAATGGAAGATCCGGGTTAAAGTATACGATAGCGCCAGTTAAAAAGTTTTGTTCCGCATTTGGCGTCTGTAGACGGCCGGGGCGCTACCGTAGACTTACAGTTTGATCGGCTTGACGTCCGGGGATATTGCCAATTTGTGCACAGCTACTTCTGGATCTAGTCCCGGCATTTCAGAGTAGTTCCATGCGAAACGGTCTGCATGAGCACGTCTTTGTGCGTAGCCGCCTATTTTCAGACAACAGCTCACTGACGAACGTCGGCCGTGGGTCGTTTGCCGTCCCCAAGTCGATTTTTCTCGGGTTATCTGCAGTAGTATGTATTACATCTTCCAGCTCTTTTGGCGCTGGTGGAAATTCTAAGATCACCTCATCATCATCGTTTTCGAAGCACCAGGGGAGGTCAGCCATATCCTCGCATACTCCTTCTCCTGACAGCGTTATCGCGTGACAGGTACGAGATCGCTTCCAAGACCGATATTGATTCGGCTCTACTCTCGCTGCATACGTGGCTTTCGGTTCATGCTTTTGTGGCGGGATTACCCTCCAACTGCTGGATAAAGCGAACCGGCCTTGCTGATACTGGTCTTCTACCCAGTCTTTGAATGTGAAGCAGTTTTCGAGAGGATGTCCTATCGTTCAGTGATAGGAGCAATAATCCGGGTGAGAGAACTCATCTGCTTGCTCGGGGTGTTTGGATTCCGGGAGCGTAATCATTTGATATTTCATGACAAGACCGAATATCTTCCTTACTTTGTCTTGGGGAAAAGAATATGGTCGACCTATCTTTTTTATAAGAGACGAATCCCGGCTGCTCAATTGTCGATCGCGTGGCTTCTTGGACCCGCTTTGCCGCTGTCGAACATTTTTCCGTTCTTTAGCTTGTTTTTACCTCTGCGTTGGGTCTTCTGTATGACGGGCTGACGATGAAGGGCATCGTCATTCTCCGAAGCCTGCTGAAGGAGGCGCTGCGTCCTGACTTTCTCGTAAATGGCCATCTCGCGACTGTGGTCATCCCGGACCTTTTGACCCGCCTCCCTTATTAGTTTTTCCATCTGTTCTTCAAATGACGGACTTGGCATTTTTACGGCGGGATCTCATTTTGGTTCAACTGCAGCGTCTTCTAACAAAGCATCTCCTTCTTCATCGAAGTCATGTATAACGCAGCAGCCATAGAATCGTTCCCGTTTCTTGGATTGAACATATCCAAGCCCGATCATTTCCATTCTCCCGTTAGGAAATTTTCGCTGAGTTCCAGGAACGTTGTAGATACTGTTGTAGAACTGAGCTTGTCGAGCAGTTTGATAAGGGTACGCCTTGGCGCCTTAACAGCCTTTTTAATCCTTCCGTATAGTATCTGGGCAGACGGATGGGCTGGAGCCTGTCAAGTGTAGAATTGGCACCATGCCAAATTTCTTTCTCCACTTTGGTTTCCGTGGATCGATAAAAGAGGGTCGCCTTCTCGTCTCTTTGCCTGGGAGGGACGTAGAACGTCTGCAGTTCTTGCACACTATAGGTATCAAGTGCGTCGAGCTCTTTGTAATGCTTTTGCGGGACCATGGTGATTTGCAAACTCCGTTCATCACCAGTGAGGGCTTGTATTGATGGCCAAACTAAAAATACTGCATTGACCTCATCTTCAGAGTCGCTGCCGAAGAACAACATAGGGGTAGACGGTCCGGGCTTGTTGTATTGGAGCGGCCCCGAATAGACTATCTCTTCCTCCTCATCGGTATCTCTCCTAAAGACCGGAATGGTGGTGATAGCTTTGTTCTTCGGTTTATGGCATCTTTCCGTTTCTTCGAAGTCTGGCAAGAAGTACTTGGCGTCTTCATATTTGCGGACTTCATTTATAGAGAATGGGTTCAGTTCCCCTGTCACGGTATACTCGAGACCATCTTTGAAGTACTTCATACGCTGATGTTGTGTAGAAGGGATGATGTTGTATTCGTATAACCAAGGTCTTCCGAGTAAAGCGTTGTAACAAGTCTTGGCGTCAATGACATGAAATTTGATGTCAGTGACGAGCGACCCAAAGCGTAATATCAGTATCACAGACCCGAGCGTCCGTGATGATTGGGAGTCGAACTCGGAGATGGTGATTTTATCCCGAGCGAGGTGCTGGACGCTCATGCAGATTTCTTTTAGTACCCTCACATTTAGGAGATTGACGGAAGACCCGTTGTCAACTAGAATCTTCCCTATCTTAATGTCATGGCAGTATCCGGTGACATACAGGGGACGGTTATGCTCACATGTTCCGAGGAGGAGATCTTCATCGCCGAAAGTGATGTCAGCCGTGTGCACTTCTTCCAGCTGGTCCTTCATCTTTTCTTCGGCAAGAAAAGCTTGGAACTGCTCGGGCTCTTGTAGTGCCTTGATCAGAGAATCTCTTGCCTCTTCAGATAGCAGAAGGGAATCGAGAATGCTTAGTTGCGAGAGTATCTTCCTCAGGTGTGCCAGAACGTTGTAATCCACCTTGTTTTTCTTTGGCGGGTCCTTGGCTGCCACCTCTTCGACGACTCGGTCATTGGGGGCGATATCTTCAGGGACTTTTTCTTTCCCCTTATCTTTTTTGTTCGCCCTTTTTTTGTGGGTCCGAGATTCTTTTCAGGTAACGTACGATTACGTAGCTGAACGTTCTCGCAGGTCTTCGTCTCTTCTGCTTTAGAGATGGATTCTTTGAAGAGAGGGCCGAGAGCTATTTCTTCATCAGAATCGCTCCCGAAGGTGAGAACTTGTGATCTTCCGGAATCAACCATGTGACAGTTGTCGGCAGTTCTTTTGCGTTCATCTGTCGTGCTCCTCTGCTCTCGACGAATTTTGCGCTTCATCCGCTTAAAATGCTGCCGATGAGCAATGTATCCCTGCCACCAATTTTTAAAGGCCATGCATTCCTCGGTAGGGTGTGTGATCCTCTGATGGTATAAGCAGTAGCTTGGATGTGCATCTAGTTCGTCGGGGAACATGTTTTCTGAAGTGTCTTCTTTGAAAGATAGCAACTTCATTCCCATTGACATGGTTTTAGCGAATTGCTTCCTTATCTTAAACCTGCTTTTACTGATGGCAGAAGTGCTTCTATCCGGTTGGGGTACTCTATGGCTTCTTAATACCGGAGCTTCTCTAACGTGAAGCCGACGCTTGGCCCTTTCATATATGGCCGTTTCACGTTCTCAGTCAGATTTGCTTTTTTGACGGGCCTCATTCAGCAACATGTCAATCATCTCATCTGACGGTTCTAGGAGTTCCGGTTTGGGACCTGTCCTCAATTTCTCTGCATCAGGAGCTTCTTCACCATCTATTGACGAGTGAGAGATCATATGGCAGCTTGCCACATAATCTTCGGGCGCTTCTGAAGAATTGTCTCCTTTATCAGTGTCATCGGCTTCATTCTCAAGAACATGCTTAAAGAATTCATCCAACGTGATTGAGGTCCGTGCCTTCTGGTTATATTCTTCCAGTGCATCGATATATTTCTGCGGACCTGTACGTCTGTCTTCGGGTTGGACGGGCTTCTTGGCCTTCTTCTTTTTCTTTAAAGACTTTGGAGGCTTGGCCTGAATGTTTTGTCCACCTTCACCAACTTTCAGCGTTGAGCGCGGCTTCAGCCTCCCCTCAATAATCTCGGGCTCCAGCGGGCTTTTCCACCTGATCGCCGAGCATGTTTGGAGATCTTTTAGCATTCTTTTTGTTTTGACTGAAAGAGCGACCTCCCATGGAGTTTCTTCTATAAAAGAGCACGATGCTCTCGGCGTGTCCATCTTTTTAGGAGCGTGTGGCTAGGGTGGGCTTACCTTCTAATTCTCAGACATCGCGAATTTTCCCTGTTGGTATTAGTCCTCAATCCAGCCTTTGAAGACGAAGCAATCTTCGATTGGATAGCCTACTACTCAGTGATAGGGGCAATAATTGGGATTGTTGACATCACCGGGCTGCAATGGACGTCTCGGATCCGGCAGATTGATGAGCCTGTTGCGTATCGCCAGTTCGAACGGTCTCTTTGTTTTCTCCCGCAGAAACGAGTAAGGACGTCTTAACTTTTCGTTGAGGAATCGTTGTCTATCGCTTTGGCGATCAGATGGTTTTGGACCAGTCGGCTGTTGCTGAGCATTGGCGATGAAGGTCACTTTCCCTTTCCCTTTTTCATTCCGTGGCTCCGACTTCGAAGAGGAAGGCCTGTGGCCCATCTAGTCCATTTGGGCCAGCTTGTTAATCAAGGTCTGAAAAGTGGTCGGCTTGAAGAACATCATGAATTGAGATATGGTTGCATGCGGATCGAGGGTTCCCACAAACATGCCCACTGCAGGATCTTCCTCTATGCGCTGTTCACATTTTGACCATAGATTTCGCTATCGAATGGCGTATTAAACCCAGGTTTCTCCTGGCTTCACCCTGGCATTGATCAATGCCGTGATTGTGGTACGTTTGCTAGCACTGGTGAAACGCTGGGTGAATAGCAGTTCCATCTCCATAAAAGTTTTAACGGAGTCGTTGGGAAGCTCTGAATACCATTCGAACGCTATCTCCGACAAGCTACCGACGAATTGGCGAAGCAGTAGCTTATCGTCACCTCCAGTGTTGCCGCACAGAGCCCTGAACTGAGCGACATGTTAATGGGGATTGCCCGTCCCCTTGTACATATGGAATTTAGGGATCGTATATCCCGGCAGGTACTTTATCTGATCGTACCATCCTGGATATGGTCGTCCAGTTCTGACGACTTGGACAGTTGCTTCATTTGCCTGATGAGCTCGTATCTGTTGAGCTATATAATCATCAAGTGTAGCTTTCGAGATTGTTTCTTCCTTGGCCGCTGAAAAGGCCGAAGGAGGGTTCGATGGCTCTCCTTTGTCGTCTTTAATTATTACTGGAGGATCCTCGGCTGGAGGGTCCGGCTGGATCATCATGCCGACCATGTCTTGGAATAAAAGCACCATTTGTTTTATGTTGGCCGCTTGTTCCGCGGCCTCTTTGTCCTTCTTCTCAAGCATTCTTCGGAGGAATTCGGCATCAGTTTCTTGTTCTTGACGATGTTCCGACGCTGTTTCCGGTGTTTCTTTTGGCCCAGTGAGTGTGGCCATCTTCGTTAGCATCTCTTGGAGCTTTTGCTGTTGTTGCTCTTGAGCCTTTGTTACCGATCGGGTGAGCGGTCGGTGACCCGTAGAAGCACGGCTTTCCTCTTTTCCGGAAGCCATATAAACAGTATGCACTACCATGCCTCCAGACTTAGGGCGTTTGGATTCAATGCCCTTGCGATTCGTCGCAGACGCATGGATCTTCTCCGGCCTTCTCCTTTTGTGGATGGTCGAAATTGAGGGGGCCGTTACAGCGGGAACCCAAGTAGATGACACCTTCTATGGTATGACAGGGTGGTCCTTCTCATGCCGAACTTTTATTTTCTTTGGTTGGCGAGAGTAGTCTTAGTTAACTACAGAATCTTGGACCCTTCGCCAGACCCTGTGAATTTTAGAGGACAGCCGCTGAGGGGGATGCTCTGGCTTCACCTTTGTAACGTTCTCCATAGGTGGAGAAGATCTTTTTAGCACGGCAGTCAGTGAATTCCTGCGCACCCTGTTAAGTGGTTCAAATCTGTTCCTAGTTGGAACAGTAGCATCAATTTCCACCATCGGAGCTGGTGGAGTTAATTCAGAGGGGGAACCACCCCCAGCCTTCCTCACTCGGTGCCAGTGGAGACGTCGAGCATGCCTTGCAGACGGTATTGGCTCAGCTATGGGGGTGGCTTCATCATGCCCCCTGCTCTAGTGAAGGGTTGCCGCCGGTGCCAGCCTCTTGAAAACTGACGTCCGCTGAGAAGAAGCGCCCAACCTGTCGAAAATTGACCTTGGGCAGGGGAATCAACTTTGGTGATCTCGCCCGAAATGGGAGTTAGAGCGAACAGTCTAGCGAAGACCGATCCCTTAGCAGGAGAAGCCTCTTTGATGATTTTGTTTGTTGGAACAGGGATGGCTATCCGTTTCAGGATAACCTCCTCAGGTATCGTGGGCTTCTTCACGGGCCCATTGGAGTTTTAGCCCAGTCTGTTAAAGACTGAGGCACTGTTTTTGGGCGGCCCATTGAGAGGGGCCGCGGTAGTTGCAAGCCGATCAAAGACCGACTTCTTCGGAGCTTCTTGCGACGGCAGCGGGGCGTTGAAGCTCATCAGTGGGAGCATGGTCCGAAAGAACAGCCCAGTGGTGGCTTGCGTCACCTGTTCTACTGGCATCATGAAAACGGAGGCTGCTTGAGGCCCATAAGTCACTCCTCCAGCGAGGACGGAGTGAGAGTTATTGCAGTTGTTGCAGTTGGAAGCCATTGATCTGCACGGGAGAAAGACACCAAATCTTAGTACCTCGAATCCAGGGGTAACCATAGCAAACAGCGATTCGTTCACGAAACACGACACACAAAGTATGGATTGAAAAGAGGAAAAGGTCCCACCGGGCGTGCCAGAATCTGTTCACCGCCGAAAACAGAGACGAAACCGCGTAGGTCGTCTTGCCTGTATTTGGAGGCAGATGTTATTTGGTGTTATCTGTTCACCTCTCCAAAGATACCAAGTTAATTTATGGCACTATGTATTGGAGGTTTGGACAGATGCGGCCGTTGTTGCAGACATCATCAGATTCCCCCTCATTGTGAGGGGTTTTTGATTGTGGGGATGCTCTTCCCTGCAGGCGCAAGCCCTTACAGTTAATTACGCTACCGCATCGCGGTAACCACTTTCTCCTTCTCTAGATGATCACTTCGTGTCGTGTGTGTTTGTTTTATTTTTGGTTGCCCGTGGATTGTATACGGAGACTAATTTATGTTGTCGCCCATAGGGCGTGGATTAGTCCAAATCCGTATTTTCTTAGATTTGGGTTTGGGTTGGGTTCAAGGATTGTTAATCTCATTTGAGATTAAGATCAACTTAAACGTTTGTTAAGGATACGTTAGTCTAATTTTAGACTAAGATCTACTTAACAGGATCGTTTAGATCCAACAAAAGAGCATTTGGGCTCTATTGTTTTAGTTTAGGGACATTGCGGTCCATTGGGTGTAAGGACATCATAGTCCGTGACAGTTCAAAGACATCATAGTCTGTAAAGTTTACAGACATCATAGTCTATGAGTTTAAGGACCTCACAGTCCATAAAGTTTAAGGACATCACAGTCCAAGAGTTTAAGGACCCCACAGTCCGTAAAGTTTAAGGACATCATAGTCCATGGAATGTCTGGTTGTCAGGACCCGCCACTGTTTACCGCCAAAAACAGAGATGAACCGGGATGGATCGTCTTGCCTGAATTTGGGGGCAGATGCTATTTGGGTTTATCCGTCCACCTCTCCGAAGATGCCAAGTTGATTTATGGCACCGTGCATCGGAGGTTTAGACGGATGCGGCTGATGTAGTAGATTTCGTCAGATTCCCCCTCGTTTGCGAGGGTTTTTTGATTGTGGGGACGCTCTTCCCTGCAGGCGCAAACCTCTGCAGTAAATTACGCTACCGCATCGCGGTAATCACTTTCTCCTTCTCCAGATGGTCACTTCGTGTCGTGTATGTTTGTTTTGTTTTTGGTTGCCCGTGGATTGTATACGGAGACTAATTTGTGTTGTCGCCCGTAGGCCGTGGATTACTCCAAATCCGTATTTTCTTAGATTTGGGTTTAGTTTAAGGATCGTTAATCTCATTTGAGACTAAGATCAACTTAAACGTTTGTTAAGGATACGTTAGTCTAATTTCAGGCTAAGATCTACTTAACGGGATCATTTAGATCCAACAAAAGAGCATTTGGGCTCTATTGTTTTAGTTTAGGGACATTGCGGTCCATAAGTTTAAGGACATCATAGTCCATAGAATTTAGTTTAGGGACATTGTGGTCCATAAGTTTAAGGACATCATAGTCCATGGAGTTTAGGGACCTCATAGTCCGTGGTAGTTTAGAGACATCATAGTCTGTAAAGTTTAAGGACATCATAGTCCATAGAATTTAAGGACCCCACAGTCCGTGGAATGTCTAGTTGTCGGGACTCGTCACCTCTCTGAAGACGTTGAAGGATTACAACGACAAATATCAAAGGAGTGAAGAGATGTACCATTGAACCAATATTGGTTGGGAGAATAGGATGAATATCAGTTTAGATGTCATTTGTTGGGAGCTCATTAGCTATCTTTGGGACTGAGATCGGGTTTTAAAGACCCTGAGCATGAGAGCTCAATTGATTGTCCTCGAGAAATTTGATCTGAGTTTGGCTAGTATTGGCCTCTCATAATGTTAAACACTAGTGTATGATCAGTGCTCACGTACTCCCACGTGAGGCCTTAAAGTAGTGTTACACTAAGAATTTGATGCGCTCATGTGGGTCACGTGAGGTCACATGAGACGCTTGAAGTTGGCGCTGCTCCTTTGGGTTTATTCCCATGAGTGCTAACTACTATTGGGTTTCGTGGGATCACGTGACGCACCCCAAGAATGGAAACTGCCATTGTTTTATTCTCTTTATCTGCTGAAAGTGCCAAGCACTATTAAGGGGTCACGTGATATCACGTGAAGCGCCCTGCAAAAAGAAACTGCCTTGAGTTTACTCCCTTTTCTTTTGAAAGTGTTAAGCACTGTTAAGAGGTCACGTGGGGACACGTGAGGAGCCATTTAGGCAGGAATTTCCTTTGGTTATTTTCCTCTTTTTTATAAGTGCTAAGCACTTTGTGTAATCTCCTTTTCTAGTTCAAAAAGGGGGTCACGTATTACCACGTGATCATCAATATGCATGTAATTCTGAGTTTCGAGTCCCTTATTAATTTTCCTTCTTCCTTTTTTTTATATATGGGAATTTAATTCCTCGGATTTAGTTTTCTTCCTAGGTTTCAAATCTGCATGGCAGAATCTCTCCGATAAGAATTAAATTCTCAACTTATGGGGAGATCTGTTTCTGCAGATCTATCACCATGAGGAAGAACTAAGTTCTTATATTGGGGGTTAAACTCTATCCTTGTTGGAGGAATTAAATTCCTATATGCTTTTATGGGAGAATAGAATTCTCTGAACTTAGGTCTCCCTTTAGATTTTGGATCTGCATGGCAGAATCTCCCCGATGAGAATTAAATTCTCAACTTATGGGAAGATCTGCTTCTGCAGATCTTCAACCAGAGTAAGAACTGAGTTCTTTTTTTAGAAGAGTTAAACTCTTGGTTTGAGAATTAAATTCTCTTTTTTGTGGAAGCTTATGGAATGATCTCCTTTCTTCTCTTACCTAGAGTTTCTTTCTTCTTTGAAGAGATCTTCTTCTCTCTGGAGAATTAAATTCTCTCTTTTTTTTTGCTTTCTAGGAGGGGTTTTTTTCTCCCCCTTTTTTCTTTTTGTATCTCTAAAACTTGGCTCCTATTTATAGGAGAAAGAAAAGAATCAGTTTGTTCAGCCAATCTCTCATTGAAAGATTTTGATTGATTTTATAACCAACATGATCTTTTAGGTCACTCGGTGAATTTTATTCACCATTGTATTTTTAATCTAAAGACTTCTATTTCACATAAGATATTTCATTTGTTGTTCCTGGTAAATTTTAGGAATATATTTCCTTGCACAGAATCTTCCTATAAATTGGTGATTTTTAATCACCAATGGATTTTTAATCCAACGGTGCTCTACTTTACAAAGTGCGATCTTTCTTGTTTGGAAAGATCTAGGAAAATATTTTTCCAATTAGGGCTTTTAATTCTTTTTAATTAGAATTTAATTCTATTAATTCAGAGGCTCAGGAGCCCATCACGTGTTGGCACGTGACCTCACCAATTAAGCATAAAGATTCTAATTAGAATTTAATTCTATTAGTTCAGAGGGCTCAGGAGCCCATCACGTGTTGGCACGTGACCTCGCTAATTAAGCATAAAGCTTCTAATTAGAATTTAATTCTATTAGTTCAGAGGGCTCAGGAACCCATCACGTTTTGGCACGTGACCCCACCAATTAAGTATCTCTAATTGTTTATTTTATTCAGCGCCTATAGAGTTTGCCTATAAAAAGTCACGTGTCTGCACGTGAGGCCCGATCACGTGTGGGCACGTGATGCTCCACCTGGGGGCTTTTCTCGTTACTTTATTCATATGTTTTATTCAGTTCCCATGAGAGAACAAATGCCCCCACAGTGTTGTTCTCACGTGTTTGCACGTGAGTGCAACGTTGTCACCTTTATGGCCGTTGGATTTGTCTAGGGAACAGGGGAGATGAACCCTTTCCTATCATGTCTTATAAATGAAAGGTTCCTAGGCACTCTAGTGAGGTCTCTAAAGGCATCTACCATGCCAATTTCAAAAATTCGGTGCCGAGAAACCCTAATACGGATCGTCGGCTAGATTTCTAAGCGATAAACAATCTAGTTAACAACTTAACTAATGGGATATCGGAAATACAACCTTTGTAGATCCGGTGCTCCACCTCCATAGCTCCGCAACGAAGTCGTCTCCGCTGTCCAAAAGGAATCCGGGCTCTAGAGTCGGCTTCGTCGGAGAAAAAGCGAGCTAGGTCGTCGATGTCCATGCCGAAGATGATCTACGTCGAGGCATCGCTAAATCAAGCTCCACCTTCACCAAGCCCTAAAAACTTGTGAAGGAAACACACTCTACTACTTGGCAAGAGGTAGAGGATGAAGAAATAGGAAGTGGGTAGACTTTAGAATTGGATTTCTCACTCTTTATCATCAATCACCATTGATGACCTTGCTTTCTTCACTTGAAGAAAAATGAGGAAGAAGAAGATAATAGTTATGATAAGTTATTTTAAAATGAAATGAATAATCAAACCTTATCATAACAAGACCATGGTTAATTGTAGAGAGTTAACTCAAGTTAGATGAATGGTTAGGGTTTGTATAAGAAGACAAAATGGTTGCTATGGTCAAAGTTCATGAAGCTTCAAAGAATACAAACAAAATAGCAACCATTTTCTCATTTCCTTTTTTCTTTTTTTTTCCAAGAAGAAAAAGATTAATAAATGAATAAGGAAATCAAAACCCTAATTATCCACTTAAAACATGGTTTAATTCTTTACATCTAACCAAAATGCATGTATCATCAAACATGATACAATCTAGTGCACAAAATCATATCGCATATGTAATGCGCACATTTGAGTGAGAAAATCCATTATAAAGTGAACCGATACTAGTTAATGCAAAGTAATATATCAAATATATAATTATGCATTAAATCATTAAATCAACACTTGATTTAACGATCCGGTCATATCGCATATAACCGGCTAGTATCATTAGTAACAACTTATCGAATCAACACTTGATCCGATAACCCGGCTATATCACATATAACCGATCAATGTCACATCGCGAGAATCGAATACAGTATCACATACTCGTATTATTCTCGGTCCCGCACATATCTCATATGCGCTCCTATTTCGTTTCGCTTGAGCCAGAAAACCTCTGTGTAGGACTCTAAAGACTCGTCAATACGCCGGCAGCAGGTGATGATCATATCAAACACCCACAAGCCGCAAGCGGTCTGCTAAACGTAACGGCCACCCGGGTATTGAGCAATCAGAAGATCGACGAGCAAGCCCGCTCACACTCCAGTGAATCCAACCAGTAACACTACCGTACAGTCCGGTCTGATCGTCTGATATGTCGCATATCTTGCCTAGGGGTGGTAAACGTCAGACCCCAATAGCTCGATAAGTCGTGTCGATATGAGGTCTATAACTGTTCGAGAAACTACTGGTAACACTTACCAGTAAATCTCAGCAACCCTGGCCAGGGATTTCCTGTTATAGCCAATCGAACACAGCGCAACTTCAACCCCCTATACCGGGAGAGACGAATCCCCTCCTATCGCTCATCGCCTCCATGTGACTCGGGACTGTACCCAAAAACCACCGTTTTGCACGCCCTCTTGGACGTGGTAAGATGGAAATCAAAGCACAGTGGGAACCACACAAGACTCTATGACGATCTCGGATCAACAGACTACTCTGTACCAGTGTCACCAGAGAACTGCCATTTGACGTAAGGTATAATACCATCTGGGAGTTCTCGGCGAGTCCGTCCAGTGTACCCAGTCACTACTGAGCACCCGTATATCATCTCTGATGTCAAACACCGATGGATATGGGATCATCCATCGCCCATCTGTATGGGTCGAGAAGGTACACGCTAGTCTACTCTGGTATATCGATGCCCCATCTCAATACACCCACGACTAGGGACTTTGAAGGATGTACTTATGGACTACCATGTCCCCACTAGTATGATCCGCATCATAGTCCAGGTAGTCAAGTACACATCCTAAGGGCTTTATGTAACAGAGAGACAATCAGTGTACACGTTAAGGTAAAGATCAACCAGATAGCATACTATCATGTCGAGCAAGAAAGTCCTCCCTATATATGTCCCAGCATCCACTACAATATACATCCTATGTACAGTAATGGCCTCTAGGGCATACATATAACTAACAATCTCCCACATGCACTAGGGCCATCTGTAGTAGTGGTTGCAGTATCTCATACTCAACCATCCCATAAAAGTCTCTCTCTGGGAATAGGCCTTCGTGAGTGGATCCGCCGTGTTGTCCTCTGAGTCTGCTCTCCTTGCCTCGATCATCTTGGAGATCAACCATCTCCATGATCAGGTGATACTGCCTTAGAATAAGTCTGGATCACTGATGGGACCGGCGTTCCTTGGCATAAGCCACAACTCCATTGTCTCACAATGGTAGGAACATAGTTCATCTCATGAACCATTATACATCCAAACAGCCTCTTTGGTAGCATCTTAAGTAGCGATGTATCCTGCCTTTATCGTCTAGTATGTCACGGTATCTAGCTTGGAACTCTTCCAACATACCGTCCCTCGATTGAGGGTAAAGACAATGCCTGCGACTGACATTCAGTCATCTTTATCACCCTGGAACACTTCCAGTGATTCTCCCCAGGATCAACTGATACCATCTCACTACAGCTAGTGAGATTCCTAACATCCAATCAAATCTATCTCATAGATCTAAAACTCAGGATTTAGGAGGTATCATTTTGATCCTATATGGAGAATCAATGTGATAAGCGGAGATCGACCGAGCGTAGCATAGGAAACTCCTTCCCTATCAAGAGTATGTCATCCGCGTACTCTACGAGGATCACCACCATACTCCCTACTACCTTTTTGTATATACAAGGTTCATCTACCATTTTGATGATGTCAAACTCTTCGACTAACACATCAAAACAGACGTTCCAACTCCGCGATGCCTGCTTTATTATATAAAACATCTTGCACACGTTTCCGCTGCTCCCACTGTCTACGAGGACCTCTGGCTGTGTACTTATAGACGCACTCTTCTAAAACATCATTTAGAAAAGCAGTCAAGACACCCAACTACCAGATATCGTAGTCATGGTATGTAGCCGTGGCAAGTAGGATCTGGATGGACTTAAGCATAGCTATTGGAAAAGGTTTCATCATTATCCACGCCTGGTCAATGACGAAAACCTTTGACAAATCTAGCTTTGAAAGTCTCAACTTTTCCATGTACACCAAGTAATCTTCTCAAGATATACTTGCTCCTGATGGGGATTTAACCCTTCAGATATAGCATCTAAAGTCCATACTTTGTTGGTGTATAAGGATTCCATCTCAGATCTCTAAGCATCCAGCCATTCTTACAGAGTCTCACTCCTGATGGCCAGTTCGAAACTAGTTGGGTCATCATCTCATGATGCAATCCTCGCTCCCACTGTCATAGAGAAACCGAAGTATCTCTCAGGTGAGTGAGGAACCCTACTAGATCGGCGGAGAGGCTGAGGTTCGTTGGAATCTACTGAATCCTTCGGTTCTACCAAATCATCAACTCCAGTTTGTATAGCTGGAACGTTTCCAGTTCTACATAACAGACGTTGCCTCGAGCTTGTCCGGATTTTGCTTTTAGACATAGGCCGGACAACCCCAAATCTTAACTAACTTAAGATATGGGCTCTTCCCTTTCCATATCACATATGAAATGGTAGGCTTTGATTTGATTGAAACCCTGTTCAATAGGTATACAACTTCTCAAGTGCATAACCCCCTTAAGGAAAAAGGTAACTCAGTAGTACTCATCATAGAGCACACCATATCAAATAGGGTGTATCTGCTCCGCCCGACATACCATCGTGCAATGGTGTATACGGAGGAGTAATGCTGAGAGAGAATCTCATTCTCCTTTAGAATAGTCTAGGAATTCCATGCATAAGTATTCTCCTCCCTGATCTCATCATAGGATATAATACTTATACCCGTATTTTGGTTCTCTACTTCTAACTTATATTCTGTGAATATCTTAAAAGTTTCGGACTTGTGTTTCAACAGGAACATAGGTCTGAATCTCGAAAGATTATCAGAGAATGTAATGAAGTAAAAAGAACCGGTCTTGGTATGTGTAGACAGGGGACCTGCATACATCAACATGTATCATCCCAAGAGTTCATTAACTCTTTCTCTGTTTCCAATAAACAGAGCTATGGTCATTTTAACTTTGTGACATGACTGGCGAGTTTCACAAGATGTAAATTCAAACTGATTTAAATATGCATCTAAACGTAACTCCAGCTAGTCGGGTCGCATTGATATGACCTAGTCTACAATACCAAAAGAAGGATCCGTTCATTTCTGAACTCTTCCTCTTGTGTGTGTTTCATATACTAAGAACTGTAGTTTGATTTAGAACATCAATGCTTTTAGATAACGTGCCTGAACCGATCAACTTTTGATATAGGAAATGTTCAAAACATTATCCAACAATACAAAATATTATCGTTTCTTTACTAATAAAGAGACAGATATGATTTTGTATATCAGATTCGGTATCTAATAACATACATTCAGTATCAATGTATTATAATACAGGGTGACAGTGACCAACAGACTTGGCTGCAACACTTGCCCCGTTTTCTGCCTCATGAAACTTATCACCCGTTCTCAGTTTTTCTACCCTTTTGTAGCCCTATGTAACAGATTACATATCTGGGATCCTGATCCGGTATCATATACCAAGGATGCGGAGGATACTGAGAAACAGTTCTGTATAATGAACACACTCGAAGATGATGCATCAGCATGCACTCTCTTCGTTTGGGCGGCACGGGAATTCTGGTATCCCCAATTTCCTGCTCTGTCTTATAACAATTATAAGTTGGAGCGGGACCAACGTTCCCCAGCTCAGTATAACAAGCGGGTTCGGTCAATATTCCATTTTATTATCTTGATTAAGGCGTGATATGGTCGCTACCTGGAGAGAGAGAGAAGAAAACACTCAGCGTGCGCTCTTACAAGAATAGATTGGTTATTAATTTATCTAATCAGGATGGCTCCCACTGCTTTTTATCAAATCTTCCTTCAAACCCTAAAAGGAAAGACTAGCCGGGATTAATTACACACTACAAGTTCGCCAATCTTTCAGCCAGGCCAGTGTCGGTACTTTGAGGGAGGTCCCCCGTGCTTTCGCACGAACCTAATTAATGTAAACCTCGTTTTTCCAGAGGCGTAACCCCGTTGACACCTTTCTAGACACCTACTTGATCGGCTAATTGTAATGTATAAAACTCTCCCAGGAGTAACTCTTACTCGCAGCGGGTATCGGGATCCAACTATCTCATAGAAGGTATGCAATCTCATTGCAAATTTCAACACTTGAAATTCCTGATAATGTTTTGCCCCTAGCGTTCTATGACCTTGACGGAGGCCAAACAACCCATAGTCCGCTAGTCAAGTTCAACCCGTCATTTCCTGATTGAATTAAACCCACCCGCACGACCCTTGACGGAGGCCAAACAACGCCGTACGAATACCCTAATCCAATCGCATCATATGCTAGCAGATAAGCACTAGTTAGCTACCGTACACTACGCCTTGACGGAGGCCAAACAACCGCAGCACGAATACTAACTAGTACGTATCTGAAATGACGGAGGGCTACAACAGGTTTGTCTGAAAACCTATTGTGTAATGAACTTGATATCGTTGTAGGATCGAATGAATTTTGAAATGGAGTGTTTTTGAGGCTTTTCTAGTTTTGCTAAAGGAGTCACTCCCGGTGAAGGGATCGTCGGTCCTTTCCTCGTCGAATGAGGTGCGGGATATATCATATATATCACTGTGCAAAGCAAAAACACTTAAAAGCTATCAAAAGACAAACCGAGTGTGTAGCATCTGCCAGTTATCGTTAAAGGAGTCACTCCCGGTGAAGGGATCTCGGTCCTTTCCTTATCGAATAAGGTGCAGGATATATCATATATACCGCTGTGCAAAGCAAAAAACTGTAGCTACCTGTTATATTTTGAAATTCGATTCTACAACATCTTAGGTTTCTTTTATTTCATTAATCGCATTAATGAAGTCCCATCATTTAAATACCTAAATATCACAGATAAATACGACGTACACTTATGCCATCCGTATTCGCCTCGATGTCCCCTCGTGCACCGTTAGGTTAGGTAACTAACGGCGGCTAGCACGGGTGTAAAACATAAGTAACATCTATATAATATATCATATATACTATATACTGTATCTATCACAGAACATCACATGATCACATCACAGATATCGCAGCAGAAGAAACATATGAAATATTGGATATACTAGGACGTCCGTGTTTTCAATACGAGCCAGTATAAAACACGGATTCCATGGTCGCGATGAATAGCCAAACCCACACCCCAAGACCCCTACGAGAGCGGCAAGCAACCCTACCAATTCTGGAGTTAGGAGACCCGGACTCGACTCCTCGAGTTGGTCTCCCACTGGACTCCAGAACCCGGTTACTTGTGCCCTCCTCCTTGGGTCTATCCTAGTGCAGAAAAGTAAATAATATACAAACGGTGACAACTTCCGCTACCTGGAAGTGCCCAAAAAAAAAGAATATTACATACAAGTTTTTACATGAATGAAAATGAAAAACACTCATCTCACATAAAAACCCCCGGCTATTCAAACACGACGATCCAATATAACATATCCAGCAACACATAACATCACATGTCATCAACGTAAGTAAATATGCGCATCCCAATTATCGTTGACATATAGCAACGAAACCGGCGATATCACATATTACACTTACGGTCACAGAAAAGAAAGTGTAAAACTACAACAGTTGGAATCCGCAACCACCTCAGACATCGCATGCCTGACCAAATGAATTACTTAGACATCGCATGCCTAACAATTATAAACCCCGCATTTTAGCCTCATTATCGAAAACTCTTTTCAATATCAAGTCGGGGAATTCAACAAGATTCCCGACATCCTGATCGAATGCTCGTCGCAAACTTCAGTAGGCGGCCGCACCCTCGATACCGTCGACGAAGTGCACCAAGGCGGAACACCGCTACCGCGAGCATCCGGACGGATGCTTTCGGCGACGGGGTTCTCCTACAGTCACTTGGTCGGGGTATGGAGTGAGGCTGTCTATTAAGTTTATCGGCGAGTATCCGCGTACGCTACGTGATTGCGACGGACTTTTGATCACATCAAAATTCTGTGGCAACCGATCAAGTGAGACTAAACTGCTATGTTTATAACATTCATTCAGTTATCTCATAACTTTATGTGAATTCCAATTATTGTATCTCATTCCAGATAAACAGAAAATGTTAAACTTTTCGATCGAACAGTCAAACACCCAAGTTTTCCCGATACAGATCAACACATGAAATAAGTCTAACAACATTCAGTTCGTGCCTCAGTACCAACGGTCCAGCCGTAGAAGGGTCAAGCCAACGCCTCACATGTGGCACGCCGTACTGCCCCAAACCCGAAGGTTCAAAGGGCAGTTCAAGACGGTCACATAATCGAGTTAAGGTTTGTTGTCTTCTAGAGGGACCATCGAGTCACTTGCACTACTTAGAACGTCGTCAAACTACGGAAAAATCCAACACTTGGAAATTTCCCGACAGGGGAAAAATTGGGTATTTATATCCGGTCGAACTTTTTAACATATTCTAAAATTTATCCGGAAAGTCACACAGACAAAATTTGATACTCCGATCGAAACACCGAATCCCCAAAACAACTCCAGAAAATTCAACTCTTGAATAATATTTAAAAATACCCAGAAAATCCAGCATAATATAATAGGAGTTATTGTGCAAACAGTTTACGATGATGTCATCATTCCGCCGCTAAACCGCCTCAGAAGCCAGGCTTCCGCCGCGGTTTGTACAGTTCATCAGTAAATTTTTGCGTCGTAATTCTTAAAATTCCCTGCTGAATTTTTTAAGCAATTTTAATCTGGAAAAATCCACGTTTTTGAAAAAAGGACAGAGAGCTATTTTGTGTTCGGATTTTTGGTTCGATCGGACTTCAAAGTCCGTCTGGACTTCGTCTAAGGCTCTAGCTAGGCTCTGATACCACTGAAAGGTTCCTAGGCACTCTAGTGAGGTCTCTAAAGGCATCTACCATGCCAATTTCAAAAATTCGGTGCCGAGAAACCCTAATACGGATCGTCGGCTAGATTTCTAGGCGATAAACAATCTAGTTAACAACTTAACTAATGGGATATCGGAAATACAACCTTTGTAGATCCGGTGCTCCACCTCCATAGCTCCGCAACGAAGTCGTCTCCGCTGTCCAAAAGGAATCCGGTCTCTAGAGTCGGCTTCTTCGGAGAAAAAGCGAGCTAGGTCGTCGATGTCCATGCCGAAGATGATCTACGTCGAGGCATCGCTAAATCAAGCTCCACCTTCACCAAGCCCTAAAAACTTGTGAAGGAAACACACTCTACTACTTGGCAAGAGGTAGAGGATGAAGAAATAGGAAGTGGGTAGACTTTAGAATTGGATTTCTCACTCTTTATCATCAATCACCATTGATGACCTTGCTTTCTTCACTTGAAGAAAAATGAGGAAGAAGAAGATAATAGTTATGATAAGTTATTTTAAAATGAAATGAATAATCAAACCTTATCATAACAAGACCATGGTTAATTGTAGAGAGCTAACTCAAGTTAGATGAATGGTTAGGGTTTGTATAAGAAGACAAAATGGTTGCTATGGTCAAAGTTCATGAAGCTTCAAAGAATACAAACAAAATAGCAACCATTTTCTCATTTCCTTTTTTCTTTTTTTTCCAAGAAGAAAAAGATTAATAAATGAATAAGGAAATCAAAACCCTAATTATCCACTTAAAACATGGTTTAATTCTTTACATTTAACCAAAATGCATGTATCATCAAACATGATACAATCTAGTGCACAAAATCATATCGCATATGTAATGCGCACATTCGAGTGAGAAAATCCATTATAAAGTGAACTGATACTAGTTAATGCAAAGTAATATATCAAATATATAATTATGCATTAAATCATTAAATCAACACTTGATTTAACGATCCGGTCATATCGCATATAACCGGCTAGTATCATTAGTAACAACTTATCGAATCAACACTTGATCCGATAACCCGGCTATATCACATATAACCGATCAATGTCACATCACGAGAATCGAATACAGTATCACATACTCGTATTATTCTCGGTCCCGCACATGTCTCATATGCGCTCCTATTTCGTTTCGCTTGAGCCAGGAAACCTCTGTGTAGGACTCTAAAGACTCATCAATACGCCGGCAGCAGGTGATGATCATATCAAACACCCACTAGCCGCAAGCGGTCTGCTAAACGTAACGGCCACCCGGGTATTGAGCGATCAGAAGATCGACGAGCAAGCCCGCTCACACTCCAGTGAATCCAACCAGTAACACTACCGTACAGTCCGGTCTGATCGTCTGATATGTCGCATATCTTGCCTAGGGGTGGTAAACGTCAGACCCCAATAGCTTGATAAGTCGTGTCGAGATGAGGTCTATAACTGTTCGAGAACCTACTGGTAACACTTACCAGTAAATCTCAGCAACCCTGGCCAGGGATTTCCTGTTATAGCCAATCGAAAACATTGCAACATCAACCCCCTATACCGGGAGAGACGAATCCCCTCCTATCGCTCATCGCCTCCATGTGACTCGGGACTGTACCCAAAAACCACCGTTTTGCACGCCCTCTTGGACGTGGTAAGATGGAAATCAAAGCACAGTGGGAACCACACAAGACTCTATGACGATCTCGGGTCAACAGACTACTCTGTACCAGTGTCACCAGAGAACTGCCATCTGACGTAAGGTATAATACCATCTGGGTGTTCTCGGCGAGTCCGTCCAGTGTACCCAGTCACTACTGAGCACCCGTATATTATCTCTGATGTCAAACACCGATGGATATGGGATCATCCATCGCCCATCTGTATGGGTCGAGAAGGTACACGCTAGTCTACTCTGGTATATCGATGCCCCATCTCGATACACCCACGACTAGGGACTTTGAAGGATGTACTTATGGACTACCATGTCCCCACTAGTATGATCCGCATCATAGTCCAGGTAGTCAAGTACACATCCTAAGGGCTTTACCAACATGTAACAGAGAGACAATCAGTGTACACGTTAAGGTAAAGATCAACCAGATAGCATACTATCATGTCGAGCAAGAAAGTCCTCCCTATATATGTCCCAGCATCCACTACAATATACATCCTATGTACAGTAATGGCCTCTAGGGCATACATATAACTAACAATAAATGCAGAGGTCTCATCCTCAGCAGCGCCTCCGTTCCTTCATCATCTACCTTCTTCGTTTTTGCTTTGAGAATTTAATTCTCTTCCTCAGATCTCAGTTCTTAGTTCAAAAAATTCCAGAATTTAACTCTGTCCAAAAAGAATCTTTTTTTCAGGTAAGGATCTTGAACGGCCGAGGAACTTTTTCTTCTCCTTTTATAAAATTCTCTTTGGATTTTAAATCCACACCAAGGGTTTTTTCCCTTTAATGAAACTCATCTTTCCGAGCTCTAAAAATGCATAATCTTTAGGTAGTAAGCCCCCAATGTTAGGCGTTTTTTCTGATCTTAGGGGATTGATGATGGCACATGTTTTTCTCTGGAATTTAATTCCACTCCAAAGAGCTCAGCTTCAAAAAAATTTCCTGGAATTTAATTCCTCTGTTAAAATGGAATTTAATTCCCCCCAAAGAACTTAGCTCTAACGATCAAGAAGGCAGCTTGGGATTTTTACTCTCAGCTGTTCTTGAAATTTTTTTAATAGAGATTCTTCTTTGATCTGCACAGAGTTTGTAATGGGTTTTCTCTGGGGGGAATGTGCAGAGGTGTTTAAACTCCATTGTTTATTTATTGAGAATCTCCTTTTTGTTCTCATAATGATTACCCTGTCTTATCATTAGTGAGCCGCCATATTGATTTTGTGAGGTCCATGTGTTTCGTAGGCAGTGGCCCCGCAAAACAGACATCCTGCTTTATTATTATTATTATTATTATATATATATATATATATATGTGCATGGGTTTTATTAATTGCTTCCTTTTTCCCTATTTCAGGCATAATGGCTTCTCTTCCTTATTTCCCTTACACCTGCTCAGACGTTGCTTTTCCACAATTGTCGTCGGACGAGGAAGCAATGGCAATGATCAGAGCTCATGATAAAGATCGGACAAATCTGCTCTTATGGGGCATTTGGTATGGCCACATCATCCGAGGTCGCCAAAGTTTCATTTGCGGGGAGCCGGTGGAACCTCTTCGTCCTATACTGCCAATGGAACGCCCACAGACTGCTTATGCAGTGGAAGTGACCAATTGGGCTCTTTTGGGCCGGATGGAGCCCTCTACCTCTGGGATACCTAACCAGCCCCTGCCTGCTATAGACATCTTGGGGCGTCAGATTTGCCAAGGTGAAGCTTAAACTTGGGGGCAAGTCTATAAAGTAGGTATCACCCCCCGGCACCCAGTAGGCTATCTTCTCTGGGCTCACTATATCTTGTCCGATCATCGTGCGCGACTGTAGAAGGTCGGTCTTTATCAGGTGGTGTACGCGTCTCTCTTTCATTATCAGTCTCCCCATATCTGATGGGTTAAAGCTTTCCTAAATCAATGGAATCTTCCCACCAATACTTTCCTGCTAGGGGATCGAGAGGTGTCTATCTCATTGGATGAATTCCGTGAGATTTCAGGACTGCCCATTAGGGGGAGCATTATGAGGAACTGCTGCCTCCTGATGAATATGTTTTCTTCACCATGCCGGCTGTGCTTGATGGTCTGACAGCCGAAACCGCCGTCCGTCATAAGTACCCCGGTCTGATCAAGGCCATGGGTATTTTTGACAGATTTTTTGCGAAGTCAGAAGGGCAGGGGGTCACTGTCGAGAGCTTTATCGCCTGTTTCATTCGGGGGGATATTTTATCCAAGGAGGCCCCGAAGTTTGCGAGTATTGATGACCCTTTTGGGTTTGGTTTGGTTTGGATAGACTGCCGGTTAAAGCAGAAGATCTACCACAGTTTTACATCCTGATCTTGTCAGTCGTTCCTTTTGGTTCGATTGCGGCTCCCGACATGGATGAAGAGACCTTCTTTGTCGGTTTTATCAGCCTTTGGCTCAGCTGGTTTGTGATACCGTCACACCGACGCTTCATGACAGCTTACGTCTTCTATCCCGCCCACCGTGTAGCTGAAGGGGCAAAGTTGGCCGTCGGCATCGCGGGACTGTCGCATCTTTATCACGGGTTAAGTGTTTCGGCCAACACTTCGACTCCAGGTGTAGATGTTATGAATCTCCCCCTTCATTACTTCACATCTTGGATCGAAATGCATGTGCTGGGGGCATTCGCAACACATCAACGGCCGAACTTCTATTACTCCTACACCTTCCCTCGAGTTATGAGATTGGTGGATGCCTCCGCTCCCGATCCGACTCAATTAGGGGCCCTCCGTGTTCTGCTCAATACATATACCCATGAGGGAGGAATGGTGTTTATTGATCACGTTCTTTCTGCTCCAGCGGGGCCTGTCCAGCAGCTATTCGACTTGTCGAAAGGGGGAGCACCCTCTTTAAAGCCTAGGGAGATCATGCATTTGTACTCGATCAGGCCGAGCTATTTGGTGTTCTGCCAGAATGATACGGCTCTCTTTATGCGGTATAATCCGCACCGCTTTGCCCGGCAACTGGGCTATAATTAGGGTGTCCCCTTCGAAGCGTTCTTGGTTGAGCCTACTTCATCGTTGGGAGTTATTCGCGACGTTATTCATAATTTTACACGGCTGAATACTGGCTCCGTGTTCATGATCCCAGAACCTAACTATCTCCCTAGGTTTGTGGGCTCCTTTGTGGGCTAGTATCGCCACCGGGTTGGTCCTATCATTGCTGAGGAAAGGCGGGTACTCTTCGAATATAAGACTCCTGTCCCGACCCAAGCTGCTAGCATTCCGTTGCGACCACTGTCAGTCGTTCGCCCTCTTTTGAGGGATGGTGGTGCGGTCCTCATCTCGCAGGCCGCAGAAACCGGGTCGATTCCTTCCACTGCAGGGATGCCGATGCATACTAGAGCTCGAGCAAAGGCTTCCGCCGAAGTGCCAGTGGACCCTCCATTGGTGGCGACGTTATTAGCAGGGGTATCGCTAAAAGGGGACAGTGGAGGCGAAGTGGGTCAACATCGCGCCGAAGCGCCGAAGGGAAGGAAGCGATCATCTTTCAGCGTTAGTTCTGGGTCGAAGAGGAGAAAGAAGACAGCCACCGGTCTGCTTGACCTTTTGGTGGAATCCGAGCCTATTGTTCAAGACCAACCAATATCCATGCAAGAGCCGGATGATGGTTTTCTCTTTCCGAGTTCATCTGCCGAGGAAGCCGCACAATTGGCTGAGGCTATAAGGCGTTCACAGGATGAGACCGAGAACGTGCGCGTCCCGAAGAGCTCTTATCCTGCCGTCATATTCTACGAAGATCCTCCATCAATACGGCGAATATTTATAGGTCCTCTGGAAGAGGGAGGCGAGATTACCCTCAAATAGCCTAGCTCAGCTGCTTCTGAAGATGAGTTGTCGTTGTGGACTGGCGGCCATAAATCTACACTTGAATCCCGGCGAGCATACCTTCTCAGGAAGGAACGTCGGCTTGGAAAAGCCATACTAGAGGTATCTAGGCGTATCGGTATGTATATTTTCTGTATTTTTTCTTTGGCAAGTAATTTGTTTCGCTTTTTATGTCTTCTTATCTTCGTAAAACTTTGCAGGAATTTCGGCAATGGCAGAGAATTTGAGCTCAAGTCGCGCCCTGACCGTGGACTTTGTAAATATCCCCGATGAGACACTAGTAGGTGTGGAGGGGGTCGAAACAGCTGACATTCCTGCTGCAGAGCTTCCATTGGTGGCTTCTGTTCTCCCGGTGCTTGGTCTCCCAGAAGAGGCATCTTTATTGGCCGTAGATTTAATGGATCTTTCTGGTGACGGTCCGAAGATTGTGGAACAGGTAGTCGAGACTGTCGTCCCTTCATTAGAGCCTGAAGCGGTGGCCGCTGCCCCTAAGATGGAAGCTGTTACACCAGTCCACGTCCCCGGTGATGTGCCTGAGGGTATGGAGGAGGCTGTCGAAGCTGCTATCCCTCCCGTTCAAAGCGGGAGGAGCATCGAAGGTATTCTTCTATATTTTGTTTTAATGATCTCTTTATTATCTGAATCTTTATGTGTTTTCAGAATTACGAAGATTGGCAGCGTCCATCGCGGATCTATCCCCCAGAAATTCTTTTCAGCGTCTGCTCAAGATGGTCGCTCCGCAGGCAATATCTCCGCAACGCATCGTCCTCTCTTCTGGGCAAGGTCAGTGTTATTTGACCCCCTCATTGCATTATCATTATTTCTTATAACGATGCTAATGCCTTCTGTAGTTCTGGAAGCTGACGACGAAGTTGAGATCCTCGACGAGCCTGGGGATCTTTTAAACCCTTCTTGCATGACTGTAGGTAAGTAAAGTTTTGACGTTGTTCCATCTATTCTTTGTTTGCAAATCTCGCTGATTGTTTATGAATCTTGACATCTTTGCCCGTTCTTATCCCGCTGGAATCTCGCATCATTATGCCACCCGGCCCTTATGCCCGGCGCGCATCTGAACAGATGGCAAAGCAAATCCTTCATTTCTTGTCGGCTCTTATCGAAGATCTTCGTGCTGGTAGTTCGATCATAGCCGAAGAATTCGCTGTCGAAGCCAACATTTCTCTACCCTTTCTCGTCACTTACCATGATGAAACATTAGTGCATGTTTGGGTTGAGTTTTGTCGTCGAGTGGAGGCTTGCTTATATGGTCTTGAGTGCACGCGCCTTCCTTCAGAGGTCGTGGCTGCAAAGACGAGCTTGCGGGGGCTAGTTGAACGGTGCGCCGCAAATCTACAGTCATGTGAGAAGAGGCTCAACCGAAAATTTTCGGAGAAGGAGCTAGCTTCAAATGCTTTGGTGGGACTTCAAGCCGAACTCACGGCTAAGACCACTCATGCGTATGAACTTTGGCGGGTGATTCACGAAGCTATCAGGGAGGTGGTAGCCATTGATAAAACCGTTATTTTTACTCGCGAGATGGTTGAAGCTCACAAAGTTGTTGAAAATGAGCTTGAAGGTCGGCTAGCCTCGTATCAGGCTCAACAGTCTCAGGCGGAGACCCGTCTCATAGCGATAACAAAACATCAAGCCGAGATCCAGCGGAAGAAAGATGAACTGACGAATTTATTAAATCGTCCGCCGGCTTAAAAATATATATGTTTCTTTTTATTCTCTATTTGTACTTACTCCTGAATGAGAGTATTTTTTTTATTCTTTTATAGATTGTACTTTGTATTCATTTTGATTCATGAATAAAAGACATATTTTGTTTCATGGTGGTGTGTCCCTTTTAGCAAATGCATTTTGTAAATAATCTATTTTGATCTCCTTGGAGGACAGCGATGGCTTAGGATTCAGGTTCAGATCTGCCACCTAAGGCTTTCCAACTTTATGAGCTGTGAGGGTCTGATAAAGATTTTTCTCCCTACGAGTCGAGAGAATCTCGTAGGTGTATTTTCTCTTTGGGAATCATGAGGATTCCTAAATGTGATTTCTCTTGAGAGTCGTAAGGATCTCAAGAGAATTTTCCCGCTTACAAGTCGAGAGGACTCATAAGTGGTTGTTTCCCCCCTTGTCGATGTTCGGCTTCGGAGAGTGTGGCCCGTGAATAGTATGCAAGTGCCCATCTTAGACTGACTTGCAGGGCCCCAATGCTTAGGAAACAGGTTTTTTAATCCCCGCCGCCTAAGGCTTTTCCCTACGAGTCAAGACGAATCGAGAAGTTCTCGCAAGGACACTAATTTCCTCACGAGTCGAGACGAATCGAGAAGTTCTCGCAAGAATGTCCTAACATCATAGTTAACCTCTGCTCTTTATGACAGAGGTCTGTTAGGGTTTATGGTACTAGGTTTTTTTTACCCATCGTACCGTCGCGTTGGCTGATCACTGATGTATTCCTCGATAGGCAATCCTGCTGTTCGAGTAGCCTTGCGACTGTCGTGTCTCTGATCCCTTCGGGGGCTGGACAAGACGTCTTCAAGCAATCTTCCAGGTAGTATTACCGTCGAAAGAGCAAGCGTTAGGGATATTTCATGTCGTTTTTTACTTGAGGTTAGGCTCAGTTTGGGAGCCCCGATGAGTCATAACCACTCCGCGCTGGTGTGGAATGATCTCCGATGGTCTTTCAGGTTTTATTTGAGTTGCCATTAAGACCCTGAAGCTAAGGATTTTCCTTTGCTTCGTGTGCTGGCATTGCATCTACTGTAACGAGACGAATGTCGCGGTTGCCTCTAGGTTGTCTGTGAACTGTCAAGACCTGGAACTAGGGACTTTTCCATGGGTCCGCTTTGTTTTGACGTTGGGGCTGCTTGTTGACGTCGCGTCTGCATCCTGTTGTAGTGAGAAGAAACGCCGTTGTTGACACTATGTCTGCTGTAACGAGACGAGTATTGAGGTAGTCTCTAGGTTGTCTGTGAACCGTCGAGACCTGGAACTAGGGACTTTGCCATGGCTCCGCTTTGTTTTAACCTTGGGGTCGCTTTTTGATGTCGCGTCCGCATCCTGTTGGAGTGAGAAGAAACACCGTTGTTGACACTATGTCTGCTGTACCGAGACGAATGTCGGGATAGTCTTTAGTTTTTTTTGTGAACCATCACGACTTGGCTCTCCCTTTGACGGAGCCTGTTGGGAAAATATGGTTCTCTTTTCATTTGTGCCCATGGATTGTATACATGGGTCGGTGTAGACTCACCTGCAGGGCAAAAGTTTCATTTTTTTTATTTCTTTCCACGATGCTCTATCATTTCAGCTTTTATATAGCGATTGCCCAATCATTTAGGTTTTTTTATCGCGGTGCTCAATCATTTCGGCTATTTTTTCTCCTTACCCGCTGCTTTTTATTGCGAGCTGCCCAATCATTTCGACTGTTTTTGCATGCATATATTTTACTCGCTGATTTTTATTATGAGTTGCCCCATCATTTTGACTGTTTTTGTATGCATTTATGGCTTGCTGAATTTTTGCCGCGAGTTTAAACTTGGAATTTGATACCGATTTAGGCATCAGCATCGCTACAACCGGGATATGGCCAGGAGCGAATCATCATTTGCTTTTGTCGGTATGAACAAAGGTGGCTTAGCAAACAGGGTTAAGGTCCTGTCGGCTAAGACTTTTGATTTTATAAGCCGTAAGGGTCTCATAAAGATATTTTTCCCTACAAGTCGTGAGGATCTTGTAGGTGCATTTTCTCCTTAAGAATCGTGAGGATTTCTAAATGTATGTTCTCTTATAAGTCGTAAGGATCTTACAAGAGTGTTTTCTCCTTGTAAATCGAGAGAACTTACAAGTGTTATTCACCAATGAGGACATTTCGCATCATCGGTGGAACTTGGTGGGGGAGACGTTTATTTGTGCCCGTGGATTGTATACAAGGGTCAATATTGAACCGCTTGTAGAGCAATCTGGGAAATGTGATGGCTTAAGAACAGGTTCAGATCCCTGTAACTTAAGACTTTTGAATCCTATGAGCCGTGAGGGTCTCATAGGGGAATTTTCCTTACGGGTCGTGAGGATCTCGTAAGTGTAACTTCTCCTTAGGAATCGTGGGGATCCCTAAGCGTGTTGCTCCCTTGTGAGTCGTAAGGATCTCACGCATGTATTTTCTCCTTACAAGGTCGAGAGGACCTTGCAAGTGTCTTTTAACGAGATTTCCC
This sequence comes from Agapanthus africanus, assembly GCA_030015575.1. NCBI lineage: Eukaryota > Viridiplantae > Streptophyta > Magnoliopsida > Asparagales > Amaryllidaceae > Agapanthus > Agapanthus africanus. Next base: position 553,819,796 of record JASDDO010000031.1, read on the forward strand.
CCTTTTGGGTTTTCACAAACTCGCCGGTAGCCCTGTTGTTCTTACTTACGGAGCCGTTTCGGGTTTTCATCCGTGCCCGTTTTGCTTATGGATGTACCTTTTTTTTGCGTCAGCCCTAAGATGATACGGTTTGTACTAGTTAACAGACGTTTCGGTCAGGCGTAGTATTTTTTTAATAACCGACCGTTTATTGGCTTAAAAGGTCTTTCGCCATGCATATTCATGAGCAAGTAAGCCCCACCTTGGTAGACTTTGTCTATGATATACGGGCCCTCATAGTTTTGCTCGAATTTCCCCCGTTCGGCACGATTAGGGATCATAGGTCTTTTTATGACTAGCACGAGTTCGCCTTGGCGGAATGTTCTCGGCCTAGTCAATCTTTCGTTCGAGCGCGTCATCCTTGCTTTGTAAGCCTCCAGGTTTTGCTGCGCAATGAGCCTGATTTCATCAAGGGCGTCGAGCTCCTCTAGCCGTAGGTGAGTGTTCTCTTCATCTGTTAGCTCGTAATGAACCGCCATTCGTAGGGAGGGTAGTTCTATCTCCAAGGGGAGTACTGCTTCAGTGCCTAATACCAATGCATACGGCGTTGTGTTTGTGGCCGTTTTGAATGTGGTCCGATACGCCCAGAGAGTTTCATGCAATCTCTCATGCCAGTCCTTCTTATTTTTAGACACCGTCTTTTTCACGATCTTCGTCAAGGTCTTGTTGAAAGCCTCAGCCAGACCGTTAGCTCGGGGATTGTAGACCGAAGAGTATCTCCTGTCTATATTATACTATTGTGCGAAGCGGCTGATTTTATGACTTCTGTAGGCCGGCCCGTTATCGGAGATAATCCGTCGCGGAGTGCCGAATCGATAGATGACATGTGTTTTGAAGAAATGGAGAATATTCTCCTTCTTCACTTCTCTTAATGGCACTGCTTCTGCCCATTTGGAGAAGTAATTAGTTGTCGCCAATATGAACCATTTTCCTCTAGACGATGCTGGTTCAATATGCCCGATTATGTAAGTTCCCCACATATCGAACGGCCAGCTAGCCACTGTTGGGTGTAGCGGGTTTGGATGCTGGTGAATAAAGTCCCCGTGAATCTGGCACGAGTGGCACTGCTTCGCGTATTCGAGACAGTCTTGGATCATCGTGGGCCAATAGTAGCCCATCCTTTTGATCTTCAGCTTCATCTTTAGCCCGGCTTGATGAGAACCGCAGAGTCTGTCGTGAGTTTCTTGGACGACTCTCCTTGCTTCTTCAGGTCTCAGGCATCTCAGCCATAGAGAGTCGAACGATCTCTTATACAACGTATCATTGATGAAGGCGAAAGACAGAGCTCGTTTCATGAGCTGATGTCTTGAGGACGCATCTTCAGGTGCTCGACGGGATTTGAAGTAGTCTATAAAGACTTCTCTCCAATACTTAGCCTTTTCCTAGTCTTTTATTTGTAGGGTTGTTTGCTTGGTCGCTTCCTTTTCTTCAGACGACTCCGGAGAAATTTCCGCTGGTGCAAGAACCCGACGGGTTTGCACAACGATCCTCACGTCATTGAGGTTTTCGTCAGCCAGTTCTTTAGCGAGTTTAGCTAACGCATCCGCTTTGCTGTTTTCTGTACGCGGTATGCTTTCCAGAATGTAGGAGGGAATTTGAGTCAGCAATTGTTGCACTCTCTCACCGTACCTTACCAACTCTGGTTTGCACGTTTGATAGTCGCCATTTACTTGACTAACGACTAACTGGGAGTCTCCGTATAGGAGGAGGTTTTCGATTCCCATGTCGACAGCGATCTCAAGACCTGCTATCAAAACTTCATATTCGGCTTCATTGTTCGTCCTTAGCTCTGTTTAGGAAAAGGCGAAGCGCATTATCCCTCTTTGTGAAGTTACGAAGATGAGGCCTACCCCCGATTTGATTATAGGGGAGTTGTGCTTTTGCTTATTCATGGAAGATGCCCCATCGAAGTAGAGTTCCCATCGGGTGTCATTCCCTTCTTTTTCCTTGTCGATCGTGTCAAACGCGTGCTCGTCCGGCAATTCGCAATTTAGAGGTGAATCGGCAGGTATCAGATGCTCAGCGAGGAAGTCAGCGATGGCCTGACCTTTCACTGCCTTGAGGGGTCGATAAGTTATCGAGAATTTCATCTAGAGGAGGGCACATTTGGCGAGCCGGCCTGTTAGTATGGCTCTTGACATCAAATATTTGAGAGGATCCATTCTTGATATGAGGTAAACCTCATGCGCCAATGCGTAGTGTCTTAGTTTCGTTATCGCGAAGATTAACGCCAGGCAGTGTTTTTCAATGGGGGAGTTGTTGTTCTCTGCCCCCAGTAGAAATCAACTCAAGTAGTAGAGGGCTCTCTTATTCCCTTGGTCGTTTTCTTGTGCCCATAACACGCTTAAGGAACCTTCCAGGGCTGTTGTGCACAGAATGAGAGGCTTTCCCTTGACCGGAGCGGTCAGCACCGGCGGATTCTGCAGGTATTGCTTGAGTTCGTCTAGTGCGCTCTGGCATTTACGGTCCCAGACGAAAGGGGTCCCTTTCTTCATTAAATGGCTGTGTTCCCTTCTGAAAGACGCGCAAGACGGACGTTTTGCCTGAGATTCGAGGCAGATGGTAATTGGTGCTATCCGTCCACCTCTCCGAAAATGCCAAGTTGATTTATGGCACCGTATATCGAAGGTTTAAATGGATGCGTCCGATGTAGCAGACTTCGTCAGATTCCCCCTCGCTTGAGGGATTTTTGATTGTGGGGGCGCTCTTCCCTGCAGGCGCAAGCCCCTGCAGTTAATTACGCTACCGCATCGCGGTAACAACTTTCTCCTTCTCCAAATGGTCACTCCGTGTCGTGGGTATTTTTTCTGTGTTTGGTTGCCTGTGGATTGTATACGGAGACTAAGTTATATTGTCGCCCGTAGGGCGTGGACTAGTCCAAATCCGTATTATCTTAGATTTGGGTTTGGGAGTTTGAGTTTAAAGATACGTTAGTCTCATTTGAGACTAAGATCAACTTAAACGTTTGTTAAGGATACGTTAGTCTCATTTTAGACTAAGATCGACTTAACGGGATCATTTAGATCCGACAAGAGAACAATTGGGGGGCTCTATTGTTTAGTTTAGTGACATTGCGGTCGATAGGTAGTTTAAGGACATTGTGGTCCAATGTTAGTTTTAAGACATCGTGGTCAAGGTTAAGGACATCATAGTCCATGGGTTTAAGGACTCCACAGTCCGGCGTTAGTTTTAAGACATCACGGTCAAGGTTAAGGATGTCATAGTCCGTTGTTAGTTTTAAGACATCCCGGTCAAGGTTAAGGACATCATAGTCCATGAGTTTAAGGACCCCACAGTCCGTTGTTAGTTTTAAGACATCACGGTCAAGGTTAAGGACATCATAGTCCGTCGTTAGTTTTAAGACATCCCGGCCAAGGTTAAGGACATCATAGTTCATGAGTTTAAGGACCCCATAGTCCGTGAAATGTATGGTTGTTGGGACCCGTCACCTCTTTGAAGACGTTGAGGAATTACAACGACAGATATCAAAGGAGTGAAGAGATGTACCCTTGAACCAAGGTAGATTAAATGATCCGTAGCCTAATTTGGAACCAAGATCAATTAATTATATTATGAGCCCATTGGCTCAGTTAAGTCTGAATTGAGGACTTATGGCCTTCTTGGGCTAAGTCCAATCATGTTTGGAATATTGGTCCTCTGTTGGTCCATTGAAGGGGAGGCTTTGCCTCTAGAAAATTAGCCGATTGGGCTACAGCTAGTGTTAAACACTAAAGAACAACAGTGTTGAACACTGGAAATAAGATTAGTGTTAAACACTAAAAATTATGATTCTCAAATTAGTGTTAAACACTAACAGATAACAGTGTTAAACACTGGCAGCGAAATTATCAGATTAGTGTTAAACACTAAAAGGGGGGAGATCACGTGGGAGCACGTGATGGCATCCAAAAGGTGGGGCCAGATTCCCTTCAGTTTGTTCTGTAGGTAAGTGTTTAACACTTTTAAATCTGACAGCCATCACGTGTGGGCACGTGATGGGTGCTCATGCCCTGGTTTATTAGAATACTCATTAGGGGTCACGTGGTGACACGTGAGGGCGCCCTAGAGTTTCTGTTCTGTGGATCTTTTACAGGGGTCACGTGACCCTGGTTCTTTCCTATTTAAAGATTTGTTTGTCTTTTTAAGAATTAAATTCTTCATAGGGTTAAACCCTTAGTTTTAACTTTGGAGGAATTAAATTCCTATTTTCGAAGAATTATATTCTTAGATAGGGTTAAACCCTAATTTTCTCTCTGTAAGAATTAGATTCTCATATATGTAAAGAAACAAGTTCTGATATAGGGTGAAATCCTAATTTTATTTTAAGGGGAATTAAATCCCTGTGAGTTTGAGAGAATCAAATTCTCAATTAGGGTTAAACCCTAGTTCTGTCCATTTTGAAGGAATTAAATTCTTATAATTTTGGAGAATTAAATTCTCATATAGGGTTAAACCCTAATTTTTATCTTGGAGGAATTAAATTCCTATAACTTTGTGAGAATTAAATTCTCAAAACTCAATTCCTCCTCTATGTTTTAGATCTGCATGGAGAGATCTCGACCCGATGAGAATTAAATTCTCAACCTATGGGGAGATGTGCACTTTGCAGGTCTTCCACCAGAGAAAGAACTAAGTTCTTTTCTTTTTATATAAGAGTTAAACTCTTGGATTGAGAATTAAATTCTCTTTTTGAAGCCTTTACCCCTTTTTTTCTTACCTAGGGTTTTTCTTTGTAGAGAATCCAATTCTTCTTTCTTTTCTTTCTGAATTTGTAAGATTCCAAAGCTCTATATACTTCAACTCTCTCCTTTGGCTCCTATTTATAGGAGAAGGAAAAGAATCAATCTGTTTGGTAAATCTTTCATTGAAAGATTTGATTTGTTTTCATCATTGATCCGGGCCTTTAGATTATTAGGTGAATTTATTCACCGTTGGATTTTAAATCCAAAGATATTCTTTCTGTTATTTCGGTGAGATTTAGAGGAAATCTTTCCATGTCCAAGATTTTTCCATAAATTAGTGATATTTAATCACCCTCGGATTCTTAATCCAGCGGTTTTATAAAATTCTTCTCCATTTTGGAAAGATTTAAATGATCTTATTCAGAATTTAATTCTGTTGAACAGCAGGGCTTTTAAAGCCAGTCACGTGTGAGCATGTGACCCCCGGTCACGTGTGAGCACGTGACCCCCTGAAGGGACTCCTCTTCTGCGCTCTGCTCTTTGCCGCTGCTTTACCATCACGTGCCAACACGTGATCACTGATCGTGTGTGTGCACGCGATGCTTCCTCTGAAGCCTTTTCCTGATTTTTTAATCAGGGAACAGGCTGTAGGGATGGAATTTACCAGAGAGATTGGCAATGAACCGCCGGATATACGCGAGCTTCCCTTGGAGAGATCGCAGTTGCTTGAGAGTTCTTGGCGGAGGCATTTCCATGATCACTTTGATCTTCGACGGGTCTATCTCGATACCCCAGTGTCGTACAATGAATCCTAGGAATTTTCCTGAGGAAACTCCGAACGCGCATTTGAGAGGATTCATTTTCAGATTGTATTTCCGAAGACGTTGGAACACTATCTTCAGATGTTTCTAATGTTCCTCGTACGATTTGCTTTTCACTACGAGGTCGTCAATATAGCATTCGACGATTTCATGTATGAAGTCATCGAAAATCTTCGTCATGGCCCTCTGATAGGTGGCGCCGGCGTTCTTCAGACCGAAAGGCATCACTTTGTAGCAGAATATTCCCAGCGGGGTTCGGAAAGCAGTATGCTTCTGGTCTTCGGGATGCATCTTTATTTGATTGTATCCCGATGATCCGTCCATGAAGGAGAAGACTTCGTGAGTGGATGTGTTGTCTATCATCAGCTCAGTAATCGACACGGGGAAATCATCCTTCGGACATGCTTTGTTGAGGTCCCGAAAGTCTACGCATATGCGCACCGCCCCATTTTTCTTCATCACTAAGACAATGTTGGCAATCCAATCGGGGTATTGAACTTCTTGGATGAAGCCGGAGTCGATTAGCTTCTTGACCTCAGCGTTGATGCTCATTTCAAGTTCGAGCCGCATTCTTCTCGGTGCTTGTTTGACCGGCTTAACGTCCGGAGATATTGCCAATTTGTGCACAGCTACTTCTGGATCTAGTCCCGGCATTTCGGAGTAGTTCCATGCGAAACAGTCTTTATACTGCATGAGCACGTCTTTGAGCGTGGCCACCTTTTCTTCAAACAACAGCTCACTGACGAACGTCGGCCGTAGGTCGTTTGCCGTCCCCAAGTCGATTTTTCTCAGGTTATCTGCAGTAGTATGTATTCCATCTTCCAGCTCTTTTAGCGCTGGTGGAAACTCTGAGATCACCTCATCTTCATCCTCATTTTCGAAGCACTAGGGGAGGTCATCCATATTGGGTGCTCCTTCTTCGGACAACATTATCACGTGACAGGTACGAAATCGTTTCCAAGACCGTTGTTGATCTGGTTCTACTCTCGCTATATACGTTGCTTTCGGCACTTGCCTTTGTGGTGGGGCTACCCTCCAACTATTGGATAGAGTGAACCTGCCGAGCTGATATTGGTCTTCGACCCAGTTTTTGAAGGTGAAGTAGTCTTCAGAAAGATGTCCTATCGCTCGGTGATAGGAGCAATAATCTGGAGAATGAACCTCATTTCCTTGATCGGGGTGTTTGGACTCCGGGAGTGTGATCATTTGATGTTTTATGACAAGATCAAATATCTTCCTTGTCTTGTCTTGGGGAAAAGAATATGCTTGTCCCATCTTCTTTATCAGCGAGGGATTCCGGTCGCCCAATTCTCGATCGCGTGTCTTCTTAGACCCGCTTTGCTGTTGTCGAATGTTTTTTCTGTTCTTCAACTTGTTTTTGCTTTTGCGTCGGGTCTTTCGTACGACGGGCTGGCGACGAAGGGCATCGTCATTTTCCGTAGCCTGCTAAAGGAGGCGTTGCGTTCTGGTTTTCTCGTAAATGGCCATTTCACGGCTGTGGTCATCCCGGACCATTTGACCTGCTTTCCTTATTAGCTTGTTCATCTATTCTTCAAACGACGGACTCGGCATTTTTGTGGCAGGATCTTGTTTTGGTTCAACTGAAGCGTCTTCTAACAAAGCATCCCCTTCTTCATCGAAGTCATGTATAACATAGCAGCTATAGAACCGTTCCCGTTTCTTGGATTGAACATATCCAAGCCCGATCGTTTCCATTCTCCCGTTGGGCAATTTTCGCTGAGTTTCAGGGACGTTCCAGATCCTGTTGTAAAACTGAGCTTGTCGAGCAGTCTGTTTGAAGGGTACGCCTTGGTGCCTCAACAGCCTTTTTAATCCTTCCGTGTAGTATCTGGGCAGACGGATGGGCTGGAGCCTGTCAAGTGTAGAATCGGCACCATGCCAGATTTCTTTCTCCACTTTAGTTTCCATGGATCGATAAAAGAGGATCGCCTTTTCATCTTATCGCCTGGGAGGAACGTAGAGCGTCTTCAGTTCTTGCACATTATAGGTATCAAGTGCGTCGAGCTCTTTGTAGTGCTGCCGTGGAACCATAGCGATTTGCAAACTCCGTTCATCGCCAGTGAAGGCCTGTATTAATGGCCGAACAGAGAATACTGCGTTGACTTCATCTTCAGAGTCGCTGCCGAAGACCAACATAGGGATAGACGGTCCAGGTTTGTTGCATTGGGGCAATCCTGAATAGACTATCTCTTCTTTCTCCTCGGTATCGCTCCCGAAAACCGGAATGGTGGTGATAGCTTTTTGCTTATTCTCCGGTTTATGACATCTTTCCGTGTCTTCGAAGTCTGGAAAGAAGTACTTAGCGTCTTCATATTTGCGGACTTCATTTACGGAGAATGGGTTAAGCTCCCCTGTCACGGTATACTCAAGACCATCTTTGAAATATTTCATACACTGATGTTGTGTAGAAGGGATGATGTTGTACTCGTGTAACCAAGGCCTGCCGAGCAAAGCACTGTAGCAAGTCTTGGCGTCAATGACGTGAAACTTGATGTCAGTGAGAAGCATCCTAAAGAGTAATGTCAGTATCACAGACCCAAGCGTCCGTGATGACTGGGAGTCGAAACCGGAGATGGTGATTTTATCCCTAACGAGGTGCTGCACGCTCATGCAAATTTCCTTTAGCACTCTCACATTTAGGAGGTTGACAAAGGATCCGTTGTCTACTAGATGAAGGGTTCCTAGGCACTCACAAGAGGTCTCACAAGGCATCAACCATGCCAATTTCAAAAATTACGGTGCCGAAAAACCCTAGACTAGATCGTTGGCTAGAAGTTTAGGCGATAAAGCGAACTAGTTTACAACTAAACTATAAGTAAACGGAAATACAACCTTTGTAGATCTGGTGCTCCACCTCTATAGCTCCGCAATGAAGTCTCCTCGCTGTCCAAGTCGAACCCCGGGCTCTAACGTCGTCTTCATCGGAGAATGGAAGGGCTAGGTCATCGACGACGATGCCGAAGATGATCTACGTCGAGGCATCAGAAGATCAAGCTCCAACTTCACCAAGTCAAGAAACTTGTGAAGAAAACACACTCTACTACTTGGCAAGAGGTAGAGGATGAAGAAATAGGAAGTGGGTTCACTTTAGAATTGGATTTCTCACTCTTTTTCATCAATCACCATTGATGAAAAAAGGTTCTTCATCTTGAAGAAGAAGAAGAAGAAGATGAAAGAATATCATAAGTATTATCCAAAATGAATAATAATATGAATACTTATCATATCCTAACCTTGGTTAGGTGTAGAGAATAGACTAGGGTTAAAAGGAGTGGTTAGGGTTAAGCATGAGACAAAATGGTCACTTTGGTCAAATGTTCAAGAAACTTCAACTAGAAAACAAACAAAGCCACCATTTTCCTTTTATGCTTATCATTTTCAAAATGAATAACTAAATAAGATAAATCAAAAGGAAAACAAAACCCTAACCATTCATATAACCATGGTTTAGTCTTTACACAAACCCAAGTTAGCATGCATCATCAAACATGATACAAACTTGTGTACAAAAGTATATCACATATACAATGTGCACAATCCAAGTGAGAAAATCCATTTAAAGTGAACCAATACTAGTTAATGCAAAGTAATATATCAAATATATAATTATACATTAAATCATTAAATCAACACTTGATTTAACGATCCGGTCATATCGCATATAACCGACTAGTATCTTATGTATCGTCTTATCGAATCAACGCTTGAATCGATAACTAGGTTATATCGCATACAACCAATCGATACATTCATCGCAAGAATGGAATACGGTATCACATACACGCGTTATTCTCGGTCCCGCACATATCTCATATGCGTTCCTATTTCGTTTCGCTTGAGCCAGGAAACCTCTGTGTAGGACTCTAAAGACTCGTCAATACGCCGGCAGCAGATGATGATCATATCAAACACCCACAAGCCGCAAGCGGTCTGCTAAACGTAACGGCCACCCGGGTATTGAGCGATCAGAAGATCGACGAGCAAGCCCGCTCACACTCCAGTGAATCCAACCAGTAACACTACCGTACAGTCCGGTCTGATCGTCTGATATATCGCATATCTCGCCTAGGGGTGGTAAACGTCAGACCCCAATAGCTCGATAAGTCGTGTCGATATGAGGTCTATAACAGTTCGAGAAACTACTGGTAACACTTACCAGTAAATCTCAGCAACCCTGGCCAGGGATTTCCGGTTATAGCCAATCGAACACAGTGCAACATCAACTCCCTATACCGGGAGAGACGAATCCCCTCCTATGGCTCATTGCCTCCATGTGATTCGGGACTGTACCCAAAAGCCACCGTTTTGCACGCCCTCTTGGACATGGTAAGGTGGAAATCAAAGCACAGTGGGAATCACACAAGACTCTATGACGATCTCGGGTCAACAGACTACTCTGTACCAGTGTCACCAGAGAACTGCCATCTGACGTCAGGTATAATACCATCTGGGAGTTCTCGGCGAGTCCGTCCAGTGTACCCAGTCTCTACTGAGCACCCGTATATCATCTCTGATGTCAAACACCAATGGATATGGGATCATCCATCGCCCATCTGTATGGGTCGAGAAGGTATACGCTAGTCTACTCTGGTGTATCGATGCCCCGTCTCGATACACCCACGACTAGGAACCTTGAAGGATGTACTTATGGACTACCATGTCCCCACTAGTATGATCCGCATCATAGTCCAGGTAGTCAAGTACACATCCTAAGGTCTTTACCAACATGTAATAAAGAGACAATCAGTATACACGTTAAGGTAAAGAGCAACCAGATAGCATACTATCATGTCGAGCAAGAAAGTCCTCCCTATATATGTCCCAGCATCCACTACAATATACATCCTATGTACAGTAATGGCATTGATTGATGTGTAAAAGTGTGTTTGTAGTTAACCGCAATCAGAACGGTGTCGCACGTAGCTAGACCGAGATGAGTACGGGTCGTCCTCTGGGAAACGTTGAACCTTTTATTTTTACTTTAGATGTGTTGAAAAAGAGAGGAGGAAGAAAGAATTTTGTGAAAAGGTTTCTAGATCTACTTTAATGTAAAATATAGATCTAGATTATTTTAGAGATTTAAATAATATAATATTAGGGCTTGTAGGGTTCGTTAGAATTTAGTAGTTATGGAAGATTAATTAAAAGTTACCCTTTTTATCCATTAATAGATTTAGAACTAGAACGACGGTGATGCGTGTAGATTAGGGTTTCTGGAGGGAAAAGGAATCCCACTTGTAACCCTTATCTCGACACGGAACTCCGCTCATATCTAGCCTTTACCAAAACAATCATTAATCTAATCTCTAATCGCGGTCGGAACTAGCAAAGAATTGCTAGCGCGCCCGATTAGGATATTAATGATTCTTTTGATAAAGTTCCTAAACTTTATAGGACTTAAAAAGGGTTTAATTATTTTCATCGCCCATTAGCCTACCCTAATCCTACGAACCCTAACAAGCGGAGAATTACTCGCGCATGTTGGGAGAAAAAGAGATGGAAAGAAATTGCATAATTAAACTACGAAGAAATAGAATAAGAAAAAGAAAGCTACCTTTATTAATCAACAAAATTCATTACACTTAAATCCTTAGAAAATGATTACAAATCTAGTTGCTTCTCGATCTTTTCCAAGGAGGTAGATGAACAGTTGATGATCAGCCTGGATACGTGAGCCGTCTTGGACTTCGTGATCTCGTCGGCTTGATAGCTTTTCCAAGAGGCTCTCGGTGCCTTTTTATAGTGCAAAGCCAGAATCTTTTGCTTCAAAAGTTGGTAAAATTCTTCATAGATTTATGCCAAAAAATCTTGCTTCCCAATTCCATAATATTGCGGCGGATCCGCGGCCCAAGGGGGTGTTTGGCCGCGGATCCGCGCTTGACGGTGAGGATCTCTTCATCGTTTTTCTTGGGCTCCCTGATTGTGACATTTGGCAATACCAGACACCTTTAGAATTCAGAAATATTCTCTCGGTTGCTTCCAGACTTGGTCTCCAAGTTTTGCTTCTTAATTTGGCAAGTTTTCTTCAACAAATTGATTTGTTTGTTAAATCCTTCATAATAACTTGGAAATATTCTGTACAACAACTCAAATAAGATTTTAGTAGACTTTGTTCTACTAGGATTAGATCAATAATATTATTTGCATACATTTTCCTACCAAATGATAATTAACATATATTAACACATGAAAAATAATGTTTTTACACATAAACCCTCATATGTATAATATATTATAATATAGTCCTTTTTTAATATGAAAATGGTAGGAAAAATGTAATACAAGTGTGCAGTTTTATCGACTGAACAAATACCCCCAAACTTATCTTTGATCGTCCCGAGCAAACTAGTTTATTTAAGAGGAGAAAAAGAAAGGAGAAAACTAAGCACACTTTCGTAGGCAGACACGATTGCACTGAGCACGTGCAACAAGCCGTTAAACCTCTAGGTGTCCCTAGTAGGAGGAGTGTTGTCTCCTGAGGGTTTTCAGCGGATTTCACCCACAAAATCCAATAACAAAAGAAAGATGGTGAAATTTACATATAAAGACAAGAACCATAAAAGAAATACTTTGAAAAGAAGAGTTTCCAACTATGCCAGCTTTTCAGTTGTCATGAGCCCTATCTTAATAGTCATGAAAAGATGTTAGAAATCACATTATCCCTCAATAAAACATCGTCTTTATTCTTCATTCCTATATTTCATCCAAACATTGATCATATACCCCCACGTGTGTGTAAAGAACATCCCTACACCCGGAGAATTCAATTCAAGCTATCATACTCTTGTCCATCTACCTTAGCACTTTTTAATTTGATGAATACTTAGAACTGCTCACACATTTTCATGCGACCGTTAATACTTCGTGAGGTACTAACCGACCGATTACTCATGTGTTTGCAGATTTGGTGATAATATTTTCCTCGTCTTGCACCACCTAAGGCTTAGCAGTGACTCCCAGACCAGTTGGCCTTAGGGCACTAGGTGAAGAGGCACCCTCGCTATATTTTTTTATTGCTGCCTTGGCGATAATAAAACCAGTGTTCATTTTTCTTTTCACCATTTTTATATTTTCTTCATCATTTCCTTCATACTTTGGCTTTTAGACAAGAGCATTTCAAGGTATCCTCTACTATCCCGAGTTTCAAGACGTGTGTAGGTGCATATTGTAGGGTATCAACATTCAAATGTTTGGCTTCCAGAATAGAAACTATTTTTCGGACTTATTTTTATCCTCAGATTAGTGACTTCCTTCATCCTACTAACCCTTGGGACAACAGCTCATAACTACTTATTACCAGTTCGTATAAGGAAACTTCTAATTTTTTTGGTTTTCTTAAACTATTCCTATCTTTTGGATGTAATTTTTCACTTTCTACTCTTTTGTTATAAAAGAAAATTTTTGAAATTTTTGAAAATGTTGTGCTTATGCAAAGTATGATGCAAATTGATGCGTAAATAAGCACAAACCTCCCCCAAACCTGTTTACAGCAGTGTCCTCACTGATGTCATCCGTTAAGCTCAAAAACCTGTAGACTTGGGAGGAAATTATTAATGGGGGCAAGAATATATGAAAGTGAAAATCCTCCCCAAACTTATTTTAGGCTCACAATTTTGTAAAAATCATTTTCTTTCAAGAGCCAAAATATACCACCCCTCCCCCAAACTTGAGTTAAACAATTTTAATCTTTTAAAATCACATGAGGGGGTCAAGGTTATTGGTCAATGCCAAGCTTTGCAAAGACCGAAGGTCAACACCAACCATTCAAAAATTTTATCGATGAAGTACCAAGGTTGGTGGAAGAACATGTCACCTATTGACGTGAAGAAGTGGGGAGGTGACAAGAGGTTATTGGAAAAGGATTGCATCTCAATTTGGAGAGACGACACAGTGATAGTAATGATGGATTACTCGCATTGTCATGATTGTCCCAAAGAGGGGGTGGAGGTCCAATTTCTTCATCTTGGAGTTGATTCATCTCAACACCCGTGTCTTGTAAAAATGCGAGTTCATCAGCGAAAATTTCCTCAAAGCTTTCATCGATACCCCGAAGAATAATTTCATCAGAATAAATGGGGTGATCGTCAGACTCTATAAAAAGTTCCTCATCAGCGTTAGATGTTGACCCGGACAACTCGGTGGAAGAGTACATGGTTGGGTCAAACAACAACATATGAAAAGAGTCAGTATCATGAGGTTGATCAAATTCGCTGCTGTCGACATCCATTAATTCGACAGAACACACATGAGCATAGGGTTCGGAGGGTTCACTTCCCAACTTGTAAATGTTAAGCTCAATTGACTTCTTCCCAAAGGATAGGGTCATAGAGCCGTTTCTACAATTGATTACCGCGTTGGAAGTGGCCAAAAAGGGTCGACCGAGTATCACTAGGATTTGATTGCGTGGGTTTGCTACAGGTTGTGTATCTATAACGATAAAGTCCACATGGAAGATGAATTCCCCGACTTTGATTAACACATCCTCTAGCTCACCCCTAGGTTGGGTGATAGATCGATCGGCCATCTGAAGAGTGCAATGCGCAGGTTTTAACTCTCCGATCCCTAATTGCTCATAAACAGAATACGGAAGCAAGTTTACACTAGCACCTAGATCGAGTAGAGCACGATTGATATTTTTACCCCCAATGGAAATAGAAATTGTAGGACTTCCGGGGTCCTTTCGTTTCTTGGGTAGTTGTTGTGTAAAAGCTGTGCTCACATTACTCGCAAGGAAAACTTTTTTAGGTACTTGAACTTTTCTCTTCCTAGTGCACAAGTCCTTTAAGATTTTTGCATATGACGGAACTTGTTGAATAGCATCTAGGAGAGGAATGTTTATGTTAACTTGCTTAAAAATTTCCACAATCTTCTCCATTTATGGACTTGGTCTGTTGCCCCTCAACCTGTTTGGATAAGGTGCTTGATCAATAAGTTTTGGGTCCAACGTTTGTGGAGAAGACTGTGGCGACGGATTCGATCCCAAAACTGGAGTGGGAATCGACTTAGATAGATTTGGCGGAATGGGCGAAGGGTTCGAGCCATGGGGAAAACGGAGAATAGGCTCGGATGAAGGTGGAAGACTAGACGAATTAGGGGAAGAAGAAGAAGAAGAAGGGGTATCAAATGTGTCACTATCATCAAATTGCTCACCCACTTGGTTATTCAGCACTCTCCCCGATCTCAACGTAGTAATGGCATTCACATTATGACTTTGTGAATGGCCAGGATTCGGTAGGGGTTGAGATGGGAGTTTCCCTTTCTCTCTCGCACTCATTGCGGCGTTTAACTGTGCGATTTGGTTTTCTATTGATTTAATACTCTCACCATGGAAGGAGGAGTTTTTCGTTAGGGTATCAATAGAAGACCTTATCTCAGCCGAATTTTGCATGGATTGTTTCATGAACATATCCAAAGTTTGTGCAAGCGAGTTGTCAGTACCGGCCACTTGTGGTGTAGAAATGTTGGCCGGATTTTGGAAATTTTGTGACTAAAAGGGGGGCTGATTCTGTGGTTGTGGTTGCTGTGGAGGAGGTCTTTGATAATTACTTTATTGGTTTTGATTCCAAGCAAAGTTAGGATGATTCCTCCATCCTTGATTGTACGTAGAAGAATAAGGGTCGTTTCTAGGTCGCTGCTGAAAAGCAGCATTAGCTTGAAACGATGCATTCATAGGACATTCTTCCGTTAAGTGTGAAGGATCCGAACAGCAACCACAGACGGTCTTAGGAAGCGTAACCTGATTTAGGGAGACTGATGAGAATCTGCTCTCAATAGCGTCGAGTTTCTTCTGCATCGCTGCCATTTCGGCTTTCACTGCGATGGAAACATCGAGCTGGTGAACTCCTCCCCTAGATGAAGGTGGTCTTACGCTTTCCCACTGCAAAGTGCTTTCAGCAAGGTCTTCCAGATATTTCCATGCTTCACCGTCATCTTTAGGCATGAAATTGCATTGACACATTGTTTCAAGCATCTGCTTTGTCGCTGGATTAATGCCCTCATATATAATCCGACATAAATCCCATCTTTGTATTCCGTGATGGGGGCATTGGACAAGCAGATCTTTGAAACGTTCAAAGCACTTCCAAAATGGTTCATTGGGAAGCTGGGTGAACTGGTTGATTTCGCTCCTAACATGTGCAGTCTTATGATTTGGGTAAAACTTCTTAAGAAATGCTACGAAGAATTCATCCCAATTAGCGATAGAGTGTGCGGCAGTATTATAAAGCCATTTTTCTGCCAAGTCGCACAGTGTGAATGGGAGAAGACGTAAGCGCATAGCATCTAAGGTCAATTGTGAAGTACCCATCATTGCGCATACGTTTTCGAATTTGGTGATGAAAACGTACGCGTCTTCCGACTCAAGACCGTGAAATTTGGGCAGCAGGTTGATGTAGTGGGGTTTAATTTCGAAATTATCCCCATTAGGTGGTGGAAGAGATAGACAAGTGGGAAGAGGACCACGAATAGGATAGCATCTCTCTTGGAGAGAGATGCGCGGTGGATTCTGCTCACCTGCGGGCGGTGGCAACGTGGTGTTATAATTAGATGGAGTGCCGTCCATCACGGTTGATGTGGTGTGTGGTGGGGGAAAAGAAGATGAAGAAGTACCGACTTCGGCGTCGATAGCAGGAACGCGGACAAGACGGGCACTAGGATCCCGTGTCCAGCCGAGCATGCACTAAGCGGGTTTAGTGCAAGTGGCAGCATGTGTGTGATTTTAAAATTGGCTTGTTTTGAAAAAGTGGGACTCAACACAAATCACCCTACGATGCACAAGCAACCCTAGAACTAAGGTCGCCTAGGTCTGCTACACAGCTCCTAACTAAGGCTAGAAATAGGACCTCAAACCGCCTCTTCACGGACAAGTACGGCCAGGTAAGTGGGAAGGAACCACCACTACAGTGGGCCTAATTAAAAACCACTAGCCTAGACACCGCAATGTCAGTTAGGATAAACGGCCGATGCCTATACTAGTCTTTTTCCTATTGAGCTCGACAGTCCTTAGAGTCTAGTCTAGATATTTTTTAAATTAATGAAGGGTGGATCTGTATGGTCGGTTTGTGATTTGTGGGGCTTAGGAAGGGTGATGAAATCCCCACTTAATCTTGATTTGGTCTTTGCCCCTTAGAATCCGTATTAAAATATGCAAAACAAAACCAATCACAAAACTTTTGCAAAAAGATTTTTTTATCGGCGCGATTTTTTTTGCAAAGAATCCTGCAGAAAATAGATTTTATTGGATTTGAGGAGAGATAGAAGGAGTTGAGAATCTTACCAGAGAATTCCGTAGCCCTAATTCCTCTGTTGTACTGCGGTTCCGCCGCACAAAGGGTACTTTTGCCGCGGTTCCGCCGCGTGTCAGAGGGATTGCTTGATGAAATTTTTTTGTATATCCTTTTGTGCTCTTCTGGATCTCTAAAAATGTCTCTGTTTCCTGTTTCCTCAAGTTTGTGACTCCAGATTTCCTCGCAAAAATTCACGCACAAATCGTTAAATATGCAATTTGCAGTTTTGTTTTAATAATGATATGACTCGTCTAAGAATTCAACACAAATAGTAAAAATAAAAAATTACGCACGTATCCCCGGCAACGGTGCCATTTGATTGATGTGTAAAAGTGTGTTTGTAGTTAACCGCAATCAGAACGGTGTCGCGCGTAGTTAGACCGAGATGAGTACGGGTCGTCCTCTGGGAAACGTTGAACCTTTTATTTTTACTTTAGATGTATTGAAAAAGAGAGGAGGAAGAAAGAATTTTGTGAAAAGGTTTCTAGATCTACTTTAATGTAAAATATAGATCTAGATTATTTTAGAGATTTAAATAATATAATATTAGGGCTTGTAGGGTTCGTTAGGATTTAGTAGTTATGGAAGATTAATTAAAAGTTACCCTTTTTATCCATTAATAGATTTAGAACTAGAACGACGGTGATGCGTGTAGATTAGGGTTTCTGGAGGGAAAAGGAATCCCACTCGTAACCCTTATCTCGACACGGTCTCCGCTCATATCTAGCCTTTACTAAAACAATCATTAATCTAATCTCTAATCGCGGTCGGAACTAGCAAAGAATTGCTAGCGCACCCGATTAGAATGTTAATGATTCTTTTGATAAAGTTCCTAAACTTTATAGGACTTAAAAAGGGTTTAATTATTTTCATCGCCCATTAGCCTATCCTAATCCTACGAACCCTAACAAGCGGAGAATTACTCGCGCATGTTGGGAGAAAAAGAGATGGAAAGAAATTGCATAATTAAACTACGAAGAAATAGAATAAGAAAAAGAAAGCTACCTTTATTAATCAACAAAATTCATTACACTTAAATCCTTAGAAAATGATTACAAATCTAGTTGCTTCTCGATCTCTTCCAAGGAGGTAGATGAACAGTTGATGATCAGCCTGGATGCGTGAGCCGTCTTGGACTTCGTGATCTCGTCAGCTTGATAGCTTTTCCAAGAGGCTCTCGGTGCCTTTTTATAGTGCAAAACCAGAATCTTTTGCTTCAAAAGTTGGTAAAATTCTTCATAGATTTATGCCAAAAAATCTTGCTTCCCAATTCCATAATATTGCGGCGGATCCGTGGCCCAAGGGGGTGTTTGGCCGCGGATCCGCGCTTGACGGTGAGGATCTCTTCATCGTTTTTCTTGGGCTCTCTGATTGTGACATTTGGCAATACCAGACACCTTTAGAATTCAGAAATATTCTCTCGGTTGCTTCCAGACTTAGTCTCCAAGTTTTGCTTCTTAATTTGGCAAGTTTTCTTCAACAAATTGATTTGTTTGTTAAATCCTTCATAACAATTTGGAAATATTCTGCACAACAACTCAAATAAGATTTTAGTAGACTTTGTTCTACTAGGATTAGATCAATAATATTATTTGCATACATTTTCCTACCAAATGATAATTAACATATATTAACACATGAAAAATAATGTTTTTACACATAAACCCTCATATGTATAATATATTATAATATAGTCCTTTTTTAATATGAAAATGGTAGGAAAAATGTAATACAAGTGTGCAGTTTTATCGACTGAACAGGCCTCTAGGGCATACATATAACTAACAATCTTCCACTGGCACTAGGGCCATCTGTAGCAGTGGTTGCAGTATCTCATACTCAACCATCCCATAAAAATCTCTCTCTGGGAATTGGCCTTCGTGAGTGGATCCGCCGAGTTTTCCTCTGAGTCTACTCTCCTAACCTCGATCACTCTGGAGATCAACCATCTCCATGATCAGGTGATACTGCCTTAGAATACGTCTGGGTCACTGATGGGACCAGGGTTCCTTGGCTAAAGCCACACTTCCATTGTCACACAATGGTAGGAACCTAGTTCATCTCATGAACCACTATACACCCAAACAGCCTCTTTGGTAGCATCTTAAGTAGCGATGTATCCAGCCTTTATCGTCTAGTATGCCACGGTATCTAGCTTGGAACTCTTCCAATATACCGTCCCTCTACTGAGGGTAAAGACAATGCCTGTGACTGACTTTCAGTCATCCTTATCACCATGGAACCCTTCCAGTGATTCTCCCCAGGATCGATTGATACCATCTCACTACAACTAGTAAGAATCCTAACATCCATTTAGATCTATCTCATAGATCCAAAACCCAGGATTTAGTAGGTATCATCTTGATCCTTTGTGGAGAATCATAGTGATAAGCGGAGATTGATCGAGCGTAGCATAGGAAACTCCTTCCCTATCAAGAGTATGTCATCCACGTATTCTACGAGGATCACCATCATACTCCCTACTACCTTTTTGTATATACAAGGTTCATCTACCATTTTGATGAAGTCAAACTATTTGACTACTACATCAAAACAGATGTTCCAACTCCGCGATGCCTGCTTTATCACATAAAACATCTTGTACACGTTTCCGCTGCTCCCACTATCTACGAAGCCCTCTGGCTGTGTACTTATAGACGCTCTCTTCTAAATCAATATTTAGAAAAGCAGTCATGACACCCAACTGCCAGATATCGTAGTCATGGTATGTAGCCGTGGCAAGTAGGATCTGGATAGACTTAAGCATAGCTACTGGAAAAGGTTTCATCATTTTCCACGCCTGGTTGATGACGAAAACCTTTAACAAGTCTAGCTTTGAAAGTCTCAACTTTTCCATATACACCAAGTAATCTTCTCAAGATATACTTGCTCCTGATGGGGATTTAACCCTTCAGATATAGAAACCAAAGTCCATACTTTGTTGGTGTATAAGGATTCCATCTCAGATCGCTAAGCATCCAGCCATTCTTACAGAGTCTCACTCCTGATGGCCAGCTCGAAACTAGTTGGGTCATCATCTCATGATGCAATCCTCGCTCCTACTGTCATAGAGAAACCTAAGTATCTCTCAGGTGGGTGAGGAAACGTACTAGATCGGCGGAGAGGCTGAGGTTCGTTGGAAACTATTGAATCCTTTGGTTCTGTCAAATCATCAGCTGCAGTTTGTATAGCTGGAACATTTCCAGTTCTACATAACTGACCTTGCCTTGAGCTTGTCCGGATTTTGCTTTTAGACATAGGCCGGACAACTCCAAATCTTAACTAACTTAAGATATGGGCTCTTCCCTTTCCATATCTCATATGAAATGGTAGGCAGCTGATTTGATCAGAACCTATTCAATAGGTATGCAGCTTCTCAAGTGCATATCTCCCAAAAGGAAATAGGTAACTCAGTAGTACTCATCATAGAGCACACCATATCACATAGGGTGCAATTGCTCCGCCCCGATATACCAACGCGCTATGGTGTATACGGATGAGTAATTCTGAGAGACAATCTCATTCTCCTTTAGAAAAGTTCAAGAATTCCGTGCTCAAGTATTCTCCTCCTTGATCTCATCAAAGGACATAATATTTATACCCGTATTGGTTCTCTACTTCTAGCTTATATTCTGTGAATATCTCAAAAGGTTCGGACTTGTGTTTCAACAGGAACATATGTCTGAATCTTGAGAGATCATCAGAGAATGTAATGAAGTACAAAGAACCGGTCTTGGCATGTGTAGACAGGGGACCTACATACATCAACATGTATCATCCCAAGAGTTCACTAACTCTTTCTCTGTTTCTAGTAAACAGAGCTATGGTCATCTTATCTCTGTGACATGACTGGCAAGTTTCATAAGATGTAAATTCAAACTAATTTAAATATGCATCTAAATGAAACTTAGCTAGTCGGGTCGCATTGATATGACCTAGTCTACAAAACCTCAAGAAGGATCCGTTCATTTCTGAACTCTTCCTCTTGTGTGTGTTCCGTATACTTAGAACTGTAGTTTGATTTAGAACATTAATGCTTTTAGATAACGTGCCTGAACCGATCAACTTTTGATATAGGAAATGTACAAAACATTATCCAACAATACAAAATTTTATCATTTCTTTACTAATAAAGAGACTGATATGATTTTGTATATTAGGTTCGGTATCTAATAACATTCGTTCAGAATCAATGTATTGAAAATACTGGGTGACAGTGACCGACAGACTTGGCTGCAACACTTGCCCCGTTTTCTGCCTCATGAAACTTATCACCTGTTCTCAGTTCTCTACCTATCTGTAGCCCATGTAACAGATTACATATCTGGGATCCTGATCCGGTATCACATACCCAGGACGTAAAGGACATTGAGAAACAGTTCTGTATAATGAACACACCCGAAGATGATGCATCATATGCACTTTCTTCGTTTGGGCGGCACGGGAAATCAGGTATTCCCCAATTTCCTGCTCTGTCTTATAACAATTATAAGTTGGAGCGGGACCAACGTTCCCCAGCTCAGTATAACAAGCGGGTTCGGTCAATTATCCGTATTATTATCTTGATTAAGGCGTGACATGGTCGCTACCAGGAGAGAGAGAGAGAAGAAGACACTCAGCGTGCGCTCTTGCAAGAATAGATTGGTTATTATTTTATCTAATCAGGATGGCTCCCACTGCTTTTTTTATCAAATCTTCCTTCAAACCCTAAAAGGAAAGACCAGCTGGGATTAATTACACTCTACAAGTTCGCCAATCTTTCAGCCAGACCAGTGTCGGTACTTTGAGGGAGGTCCCCCGTGCTTTCGCACAAACCTAATTAATGTAAACCTCGTTTTCCTAGAGGTTTAACCCCGTTGACACCTTTCTAGACACCTACTTGATCGGCTAATTGTAATGTGTAAAACTCTCCCAGGAGTAACAATTACTCGCAGTGGGTATCAGGATCCAACTATCTCATAGAAGGTATGCAATCTCATTGCAAATTTCAACACTTGAAATTCCCGATAATATTTTGCCCCATGCGATCTATGATCTTGACTGAGTCAACAAACCATAGACCGCAAGTAAAGTTCAACCCGTCATTTCTCGATTGAATTAAACCCACCCGCACGACCCTTGACTGAGTCAACAAGGCCGCACGACTACCCTAATCCAATCGCATCATATGCTTTGCAGATAAGCACTAATCAGCTACCGCACACTACGCCTTGACTGAGTCAACAAACGCAGCACGAATACTAACTATTACCTATCTGAAATGACGGAGGGCAACGACAGGTTTTTAAGAAAACCATTTGTGTAATGAACTTTATATCGTTGTAGAATCAAATGATTTTAAAATGGAGTGTTTTTTAGGCTTTTCTAGTTTTGCTAAAGGAGTCACTCCCGGTGAAGGGATCGTCGGTCCTTTTCTCGTCGAATGAGGTACGGGATATATCATATATATCACTGTGCAAAGCAAAAACTCTTAAAAGCATCAAAAGACAAACCGAGTGTGTAGCATCTGCCAGTTATTGCTAAAGGAGTCACTCCCGGTGAAGGGATCTCGGTCCTTTCCTCATCGAATAAGGTGCAGGATATATCACATATACCGCTGTGCAAAGCAAGAACTGTAGCTACCTGTTTTATTTTTAAAATTCGATTCCACAACATCTTAGGTTTCTTTTATTTCATTAATCACATTAATGAAGTCCCATCATTTAAATCACCTAAACATCACAGATAAATACGACGTACACTTATACCATCCGCATTCGCCTCGATGTCCCCTCGTGCACCGTTAGGTTAGGTAACTAACGGCAGAGCAGGGCAGGGCTAGCGCGGGTGTAAAACATAAGTAACGCCTATATAATATATCATATATACTATATACTGTATCTATCACAGAACATCACATGATCACATCACAGATATCGCAGCAGAAGAATCATATGAAATATTTGATATACTAGGACGTCCGTGTTTTCAATACGAGCCAGTATAAAACACGGATTCCACGGTCGCGATGAATAGCCAAACCCACACCCCTAGACCCCTACGAGAGCGGCAAGCAACTCTACCAATTCTAGAGTTAGGAGACCCGGACTCGACTCCTCGAGTTGGTCTCCCACTGGACTCCAGAACCCGGTTACTTGTGCCCTCCTCCTTGGGTCTATCCTAGTGCGGAAAAGTAAATAATATACAACGGTGACATCTTCCGCTACCTGGAAGTGCCCCAATAAAAGAATATTACATTAAAGTTTTTACATGAATGAAAATGAAAAACACTCATCTCACATAAAATAACCCGGCTATTCAAACACGACGATCCAATATAACATATCCAGCAACACATAACATCACATGTCATCAACGTAAGTAAATATGCACATCCCAATTGTCGTTGACATATAGCAACGAAACCGGCGATATCACATATTACACTTATGGTCACAGAAAAGAAAGTGTAAAACTACAACAGATGGAATCCGCAATCTCTATAGATATCGCATGCCTAATCCAATGAATTCCTTAGACATCGCATGCCTAACAATTACAAACCCCGCATTTTAGTCTTATTATCGAAAACACTTTTCAATATCAAGTCGGGGAATTCAACAGGATTCCCGACATTCTGATCGAATGCTCGTCGCAAACTTTAGTAGGCGGCTGCACCCCCGATACCGTCGACGAAGTGCACCAAGGCGGAACACCGCTACCGCGAGCACCCGAACGGATGCTTTCGGCGACGGGGTTCTCCTACAGTCACTTGGTCGGGGCTATGGGGCGAGGCTGTCTATTAAGTTTACCTGACGAGTATCCGCGTACGCTACGTGATTGCGACGGACTTTTGATCGCATCAAAATTCCGTGGCAACCGATCAAGTGAGACTAAAGTGCTATGTTTATAACATTCATTCAGTTATCTCATAACTACTTGTGAATTCCAATTATTGTATCCCATTCCGGATAAATAGAAAATGTTAAACTTTCCGATCGAACATTCGAACACCCAAGTTTTCCCGAAACAGCTCAACACATGAAATAAATCTAAAAACATTCAGTTCATGCCTCAGTACCAACGGTCCAGCAGTAGAAGGGTCAAGCCAACGCCTCACATATGGCACGCCGTACTGCCCCAAACCCTAAGGTTCAAAGGGCAGTTCAAGACGGTCATATAATCGAGTTAAGGTTTGTTATCTTCTAGAGGGACCATCGCGTTACTTGCACTACTTAGAACGTCTTTAAACCACGGAAAAATCCAACACTTGGAAATTTTCCGGCAGGGGAAAAGTTGGGTATTTATATCCGGTCGAACTTTTTAACATATTCAAAAATTATCCGGAAAAACACATAGACAAAGTTTGACAATCCGATCGAATGTACGAACTCCCAATACAACCCAAAATACTCAACTCTTTATTTCAGATTAAAAATTCCCAGGAAAACCAGCACTGCCAAATAGGAATTACTGTGCAAAATTCAATGGGAGATAAGACAAAAGGGCCGCGGAACAGCCGCATTAGCACGCTAATGCCGCGGTTCCGCCGCATTTTAGAAAGATCATTAGGTAATTTTTGCATCGTAATTCTTATAATTTCCTGCTGAATGTTCTGCATATTTTTAATCTGGAAAAAACCCAATATTTGGAAAAAGTCCAGAGAGCAAATTAGGGTTTGGGTTTCGGTTCGATCGGGTTTCAAACATCGTCTAACCATCGCCTAAGGCTCTAGCTTGGCTCTGATACCACTGAAGGGTTCCTAGGCACTCACAAGAGGTCTCATAAGGCATCAACCATGCCAATTTCAAAAATTACGGTGCCGAAAAACCCTAGACTAGATCGTTGGCTAGAAGTTTAGGCGATAAAGCGAGCTAGTTTACAACTAAACTATAAGTAAACGGAAATACAACCTTTGTAGATCCGGTGCTCTACCTCCATAGCTCCGCAATGAAGTCTCCTCGCTGTCCAAGTCGAACCCCGGGCTCTAGCGTCGTCTTCATCGGAGAATGGACGGGCTAGGTCATCGACGACGATGCCGAAGATGATCTACGTCGAGGCATCAGAAGATCAAGCTCCAACTTCACCAAGTCAAGAAACTTGTGAAGAAAACACACTCTACTACTTGGCAAGAGGTAGAGGATGAAGAAATAGGAAGTGGGTTCACTTTAGAATTGGATTTCTCACTCTTTTTCATCAATCACTATTGATGAAGAAAGGTTCTTCATCTTGAAGAAGAAGAAGAAGAAGATGAAAGAATATCATAAGTATTATCCAAAATGAATAATAATATGAATACTTATCATATCCTAACCTTGGTTAGGTGTAGAGAATAGACTATGGTTAAAAGGAGTGGTTAGGGTTAAGCATGAGACAAAATGGTCACTTTGGTCAAATGTTCAAGAAGCTTCAACTAGAAAACAAACAAAGCCACCATTTTCCTTTTATGCTTATCATTTTCAAAATGAATAACTAAATAAGATAAATCAAAAGGAAAACAAAACCCTAACCATTCATATAACCATGGTTTAGTCTTTACACAAACCCAAGTTAGCATGCATCATCAAACATGATACAAACTTGTGTACAAAAATATATCACATATACAATGTGCACAATCCAAGTGAGAAAATCCATTTAAAGTGAACCAATACTAGTTAATGCAAAGTAATATATCAAATATATAATTATACATTAAATCATTAAATCAACACTTGATTTAACGATCCGGTCATATCGCATATAACCGACTAGTATCTTATGTATCGTCTTATCGAATCAACGCTTGAATCGATAACTAGGTTATATCGCATACAACCAATCGATACATTCATCGCAAGAATGGAATACGGTATCACATACACGCATTATTCTCGGTCCCGCACATATCTCATATGCGCTCCTATTTCGTTTCGCTTGAGCCAGGAAACCTCTGTGTAGGACACTAAAGACTCGTCAATACGCCGGCAGCAGATGATGATCATATCAAACACCCATAAGCCGCAAGCGGTCTGCTAAACGTAACGGCCACCCGGGTATTGAGCGATCAGAAGATCGACGAGCAAGCCCGCTCACACTCTAGTGAATCCAACCAGTAACACTACCGTACAGTCCGGTCTGATCGTCTGATATGTCGCATATCTCGCCTAGGGGTGGTAAACGTCAGACCCCAATAGCTCGATAAGTCGTGTCGATATGAGGTCTATAAAAGTTCGAGAAACTACTGGTAACACTTACCAGTACATCTCAGGAACCCTGGCCAGGGATTTCCGGTTATAGCCAATCGAACACAGTGCAACATCAACTCCCTATACCGGGAGAGACGAATCCCCTCCTATCGCTCATTGCCTCCATGTGATTCGGGACTGTACCCAAAAGCCACCGTGTTGCACGCCCTCTTGGACGTGGTAAGGTGGAAATCAAAGCACAGTGGGAACCACACAAGACTCTATGACGATCTCGGGTCAACAGACTACTCTGTACCAGTGTCACCAGAGAACTGCCATCTGACGTCAGGTATAATACCATCTGGGAGTTCTCGGCGAGTCCGTCCAGTGTACCCAGTCTCTACTGAGCACCCGTATATCATCTCTGATGTCAAACACCAATGGATATGGGATCATCCATCGCCTATCTGTATGGGTCGAGAAGGTATACGCTAGTCTACTCTAGTGTATCGATGCCTCGTCTCGATACACCCACGACTAGGGACCTTGAAGGATGTACTTATGGACTACCATGTCCCCACTAGTATGATCCGCATCATAGTCCAGGTAGTCAAGTACACATCCTAAGGGCTTTACCAACATGTAATAGAGAGACAATCAGTATACACATTAAGGTAAAGAGCAACCAGATAGCATACTATCATGTCGAGCAAGAAAGTCCTCCCTATATATGTCCCAGCATCCACTACAATATACATCCTATGTACAGTAATGGCCTCTAGGGCATACATATAACTAACACTAGAATCTTCCCTATCTTAATGTCATGGCAGTATTCAGTGACATACAAGGGATGGTTGTGCTCGCATGTTCCGAGAAGGAGATCGTCATCGCCGAAAGTGATATTAGCCGTGTGCACTTCTTCCAGCTCGTCCTTCATCTTTTCTTCGGCAAGAAAAGCTTGGAACTGCTCGGGCTCTTGTAGTGCCTTGATCAAAGAATCTCTTGCCTCTTTAGATAGCAGAAGGGCATCGAGAATGCTTAGCTGCGAGGGTATCTTCCTCAGGTGTGCCAGAACGTTGTAATCCACCTTGTTTTTTTTTGGCGGGTCTTTGGCTGTCAGCTCTCTGACGACTCGACCATCGAGGGCGGTATCTTCCGGGACTTTTTCCTTCCCCTTATCTTTTTTACTCGACCCTTTGTTTGTGGGTCCGAGATTCTTTTCGGGTAGCGTACGATTACGTAGCTGAATGTTCTCGCAGGTCTTTGTCTCTTCTGTTTCGGAGATGGATTCCTTGAAGAGAGGGCCGAGGGCTATTTCTTCATCCAAATCGCTCCCGAAGGTGAGAACTTGCGATCCCTTGCTATCAATCATGTGACAGTTACCGGCAGTTCTTTTATGCTCATCGGTCGCGCTTCTTTGTTCTCGACTCGTCTTGTGCTTCATCCGCTTGAAATGCTGCCGGTGGGCAACATATCCTTGCCACGGGTTTTTAAAGGCATTGCATTCTTCGGTAGGATGTGCAATCCTTTGATGGTGTAAGCAGTAACTATGATGTACATCCGTTTCGTCAAAGTGTATCCCACCAGGAGTGTTTCTGGAGGATGGCAGCTTCATCCCCATTGACAGGGCTTTACCGAATCGTTTCCTCGTTTTAAGCCTGCTTTTGTCTGCGGTGGATGTGCTTTGATTTGGTGGGAGTGTTTTAATCTTTTCGTCCAGTCGCCGGCGTTTGGCTTTTTCAAATATGGCCATTTCGCGCTCTTGATCAGCTTTGCTCTTTTGACAGGCCTTGTTCAGCAGCATGCCAATCATCTCGTCTGACGGTTCTAGGAGTTCCGGTTTGGGATCTGCCCCCAGTTTTTCTGCATCAAGAGCTTCTTTGCCATTTATCGAGTGAGAGATCATGTGGCAGCTCGCCACATAGTCTTCAAGACCTTCTAAAGAATCGTCTCCTTCGTCAGCGTCATCGCCTTCATTCTCAAGAACATGCTTAAAGAATTCATCCAACGTGATTAGGGTCCGTGCCTTCTGGTTATATTCTTCCAGTGCATCGATATATTTCTGCATACCTGTACGGCTGTCTTCGGGTTGGACGGGCTTCTTGTCCTTCTTCTTTTTCTTTAAATACTTTGGAGGCTTGACTTGAATGTTTTGTCCATCATCACTAACTTTCAGCGTTGGGCACGGCTTTAGCATCCCCTCAATGACCTCGGGTTCTAGCGGGCTTTTCCACCTGATCGAAGGGAATACTTGGAGATCCTTTAGCATTCTTTTCATCTTGGCTGAAAGAGCGACCTCCCATGGGGCTTCTTTTATAAAAGTGCACGATGCCCCCGGCGTGTCCACCTTTTTAAGAGCGTGTGGTTGTGGCGGGCTTACTTTCCAATTCTTAGACAGCGCGAATCTGCCCTGCTGGTATTGGTCTTCAATCCAGCCTTTGAAAATGAAGCAATCTTCGATTGGATGGCTTACTGCTCGGTGGTAAGGGTAATTAGGATTGTTGACATCGCCTGGCTGCAACGGACGTCTTGGATCTGACAGATTGATGAGTCTGTTGTGCACTGCCAGCTCGAATAGTCTCCTCGTTTTATCCCGGGGAAACGAGTAAGGATATCCCAGTCTCTCCTTGAGGGATTGGCGTGGACGCATATTGCTTTGGCGAACAACTGGTTTTAAGTTGTTTGGATGTTGTTGAGTATTGGCAACAAAGTTCACTTTCCCTTTGCCCTTTTCATTCCGCGGTTCCGTCTTTGAAAAGGAAGGCTTATGACCCATCTGGTCCATTTGGGCCAGCTTATCAATCAAGGTCTGAAAGGTAGTCGGCTTGAAAAATATCATGAACTGGGATATGGTCGTCTGCGGATCCAGAGTACCCACGAACATGCCTACTGTAGGCGCTTCTTCGATGCGTTGTTCACACTTCGACCATAGATTTCGCCATCGTATTGCGTACTGAACCCATGTTTCGCCTGGCTTCACCCTGGCGTTAATTAATGCCGTGATTGGGGTACGTTCACTAGCGCTTGCGAACCTTTGTGTAAACAGTAACTCCATTTCTGCAAATGTCTTAACGGAGTCGTTCGGGAGCTCGGAGTACCATTCAAACGCTGTTTCCGACAAGCTGCCAACAACAGGCGAAGCAGCAGTTTGTCGTCACCCCCAGTATTACCGCACAAGGCTCTGAATTGAGCAACGTGCTGGTGTGGATTCCCCGTCCCCTTATATACATGGAATTTAGGGATTGTATATCCCGGCAGATACTTTATTTGGTATACCAACCCGGATAGGGTCGTCTAGTCTTAACAATTTTCCCAGCCGCTTCGCTCGCCTGATGAGCTCGTATCTGTTGAGCGATATAGTCATCCAGGGCGGCTTTGGAGATGGTCTCCTCCTTGGCTGCCGAACAAGCCGGAAGAGAGTTTGACGTCTCCCCTCGGTCGTCTTCAAGGATAATCGGAGGGTCTTCAGCTAGAGGATCCAGCTGTATCATCGTCCCGACCATATCTTGGAATAAAAGCGTCATTCGTTTTATGTTGGCCGCTTATTCCGCTGCCTGTCTGACTTTCTTTTCAAGGATTCTGCGGAGGAACTCAGCATCGGTTTCTTGTTCTTGATGCTGCTCCGACGACACCTCCGGGCTTTCTTTTGGCCCAGTGAGTGCGGCCATGGTTGTCAGCATCTCTTGGAGCTTTTGCTGTTGCTGCTCCTGAGCCTTTGTTACTGATCGGGTGAGCGGTCAGAGACCCATGGAAGCACGGCTTTCCTCTTTTTCGGCAGCTATATAAACAGTGTGAACCACCATTCCCCCAGTCTTCGGGCGTTTAGGTTCGTTGCTCTTTAGATTCGTAGTAGACACGGGGATTTTCTCCGACCTTCTTCTTTTGTGAGCGGTCAAAGTCGAGGGGGCCGTTGCAGCGGGTACTCAAGTAAACGACACCTTCTGTGGTACAACATGGCGGTCCTTCTCTTGCTGAACTTTCATCTTCTTCGGTCGGCGGGAGTAGTCTTGGTTGATCACCGAGTCTTGGACCTGTCGCCAGACCTTGCGAATTTTAGAGGACAGCCGCTGAGGGGGCTGCTCTGGCTTCACCTTTGTAACGTTCTCCATGGGTAGAGGAGACTTTTTCATCACGGCTGTTGGCGAATTCCTGCGCACCCTGTTAAGTGGTTCAAAGCTGTTCCCAGTTAGAACAGCAGCGTCGACTTCCACCGTCGAAGCCGACAGGGTAAGTCCAGATGGGGAATTGCCCCCGGCTTTCCTCACTCGGCGCCAGTGACAACGTCGAGCGTGTCGAGCAGACGGTATTGGTTCAGCTATAGGGGTGGTTTCATCATGCCCCCATCCTGGTGAAGGGTTGCCGTTGGTGCCATCCTATTGAAAACTGACGCCCGCTGAGAAGGAATGATCGGTCTTGAAAAGACCGACTTTTTGGCAGGGGAAGCAGCCTTGGTTACTTCACCTGGAGTAGGAGCTGAAATGGCCAGTCTTGTGAAGACCGACCCCTTGGCAGGAGAAGCCGCCTTGGCGACTTCAGGAGCAGGAATAGCTATCCGCTTCGGGATAACCCCTTCAGGTATTGTGGGCTTCTTGACGGGCCCATATGAGCTTCAGCTCAGTCTATCAAAGATTGAGGTGCTGGATTTGGATGACCCATTGAGAGGGGCCATGGTAGTCGTAAGCCGATCAAAGACCGACTTCTTCGGAGCTTCTTACGACGGCATTGGGGTGTTGAAGCTCATGGGTGAGAGCATGGTCCCAAAGAACAACCCAGTGGTGGCTTGCGTCACCTGCTCCACTGGCATCGTGAAAACGGAGGCCGCTTGAGGCCCATAAGTCACTCCTCCTGCGAGGATGGAGCGGGAGTTGTTGCAGTTGGTGCAATTGGTGCAATTGGAAGCCATTGATCTGCACGGGAGAAAGACACCAAATCTTAGTACCTCGAATCCAGGGGCAACCATAGCAAACCGCGATTCGTTCGCGAAACACGACACACAAAGTGTGGAGTGGAAAGAGGAAGAGGTCCTGCCGGGCGTGCCAGAATCTGTTTACCGCCGAAAACAGAGACGAACCGGGATGGATCGTCTTGCCTGAATTTGGGGGCATATGCTATTTGGGTTTATCCGTCCACTTCTCCGAAGATCCCAAGTTGATTTACGGCACGTACATCGGAGGTTTGGACGGATGCGGCCGATGTAGCAGACTTCGTCAGATTCCCCCTCGTTTGTGAGGGTTTTTTTTATTGTGGGGACGCTTTTCCCTGCAGGCGCAAGCCCCTGCAGTTAATTACGCTACCGCATCGTGTTAACCACTTTCTCCTTCTCCAGATGGTCACTTCGTATCGTGTATGTTTGTTTTGTTTTTGGTTGCCCGTAGATTGTATACGAAGACTAATTTGTGTTGTCTCTCGTAGGGCGTGGATTAGTCCAAATCCGTATTTTCTTAGATTTGGGTTTGGGTTTGGTTTAAGGATCGTTAATCTCATTTGAGACTAAGATCAACTTAAACGTTTGTTAAGGATACGTTAGTCTAATTTCAGACTAAGATCTACTTAACGTGGTCATTTAGATCCAACAAAAGAGCATTTGGGCTCTATTATTTTAGTTTAGGGACATTGTGGTCCATAAGTTTAAGGACATCATAATCCATATTTAAGGACATCATAGTCTATAGAATTTAGTTTAAGGATATTGCGGTCCATAAGTGTAAGAACATCATAGTCCATGGAGTTTAGGGACCTCATAGCCCGTGGTAGTTTAGAGACATCATAGTCTGTAAAGTTTAAGGAAATCATTGTCCATAGAATTTAAGGACCCCACAGTTCGTGGAATGTCTGGTTGTCGGAACCCGTCACCTCTCTGAAAACGTTGAAGGATTACAACGACAAAAATCAGAGGAGTGAAGAGATATACCCTTGAACCAATATTGGTTGGGAGAATTGGATGAATATCAGTTTAGATATCATTTGTTGGGAGCTCATTAGCTATCTTTGGGACTGAGATCGGGTTTTGGAGACCCTGAGCATGAGAGCTCAATTGATTGTCCTCGAGAGATTTGATCTGAGTTTGGCTAGTATTGGCCTCTCATAGTGTTAAACACTAGTGTATGATCAGTACTCATATGCTCCTACGTGAGGCCTTAAAGTAGTGTTACACTAAGAATTTGATGCGCTCATGTGGGGTCACGTGAGGTCACATGAGACGCTTGAAGTTGGCACTGCTCCTTTGGGTTTGTTCCCTTGAGTGCTAAGTACTATTGGGTCACGTGGGTGTAAGTCCACGTTGCCCACGCCGGTGCTTGCGGGGAGGCGGAAAATGGAATAAAAATCGGATTTTTATCACTTTAGGCAACATGGACTAGACAAAGAAGGATCTTTGCTAAATAAAAACAAGCTAAAGCTAACTAGAAACTAGCTAAGTGTTAAAATGGTTATACCTAGGGCTTTATGTCCTTCTCTCCTTGCTCCTTGGAGTAGTAGAAAGGGATCACCTTTGTCGTCTTCTCACGTCGAAGAAGGATCCACCCGAAAGCCTCAACCTTTGGCTTCAACTCCAAGCTAGAAGTAACTAGGGTGCTAGAAGTGCTAATCCTAGAACCTTAGATGAGAGTAGAGATTATCAAGAAGAGGTTTTTCTCAAGCTCAAGTGTTTCTCAACACATGAGAGGGGAGAGCTTGAGGGAGAGGAAGAACAAGAGAGAGAAAGTAAATGATAGAATGAGAGAATAAACAACCATTCTCACATATATGTGTGAATTATTTTAAATTGATAATTAGCTAGATAATTGTCATGGTTAATCAAGACATGACCATTATCATTTCATATTTAATGCTAATTGCAAGGATCAAAGAGCATCTTTTATATGGAATGATGATGGTCAACATGTCAACTAAGGTCAACAAGTCAAGATAGTCAAATGGTCAACAACCATAACCATGCACAATTATATTAAACTAATATCAATTAACCATAATACACACATAAGCATTAGGGTTAATAAAATGACAATGGTCATTAACCCTAATCATAGTCTTCTCCCTCTGTCTCAAGCAACTGTGCATACGCACCTGTATTCGTGATCCGAGGAACACGAATACAAAGAGATAAAACCAATCCCAAATCATATACTAGGATCCGGCTTAAACCAAAGCCCGCTAGTATAAGCTATCCAGACAGCAAAAGAGCACAAGTGCGCGGATGTGAACGAACCCTGTCGCAAAACCATGCGACCTCTACTTATTTTGCCTAAAGGCGAATAGCTCTCTGTGTGGGACTCTAAAGACTCGACACTACGCTGGTAGTGGGTTTAACTACAGACCGCAAGCGGCACTAGCTGTACGTAACGGTCCCCAGGTAGATGCTGATAAGAAGACTGACGAGGTGACCCCATCTGAACTCCTACTAAGCCTGTATGTGACAGTCTCCGTACAGTCCGGTATGTTCGTCTGATACATCGCATGGCGGGCCTAGGGGGGCGGTGAACGTCTGTCCCCTAATAGCGGTACAAGTCGTGTCGGAGTGTAGCCCAGAACACCCTGAGATAACACTGGAAACCTACCAGTATATCTCGCTTGCCCTGGCCAGGGACTACTTGTGTAATGGCTCTCCTGGACACAGCGCGATGTCAACCCCCTATACCGGGAGAGACGAATCCTGTCTAACCGTCACTGCCTCCAAGTGCTTCGGGACTGCACCCAAAAACTACCTGTTTGCACGACTCCTTTGAGCCGTGGTAGGGTAGTAATCAAAGTGCAGTGGGAACACACTCGAGACGAAGTGACAGTGTCAAGTCAGCGGACTAAGCTGTACTCATGTCACCTGGGAACTGATAACTGACGATAGGTATAATACCAACCAACAGTTCCCGACGAGTTCTGTCCAGTGTATTCGTAACCTAACGAGCACCCGTATACTATCTCAAGTACGACGTACTGACGGCTGTGGAACAGACCGCCTCCCACACTGGGATGAGAAGCGCATACGCTAGTCTACTCCGGAGTATCGATGCCCTGTCTCGATAGTCCAACGATCAGGGACCTGTATAAGGATGTGCTTATGGATTACCCAGCTCCCACGAGTGTGAGTGCCATCACAATGCTGGTAATCAAGCAATAATCCTAAGGGCTCTACTAATATGTATATCAGCGATATGCTAAAAGAAACATATGCACATATTGAAGTAGAGACAAACCAAGTAGCATACTACCATTTCGAGCAAGATTGTATATACAACTGTGAATATCCCAAGCTTCCATCAAGTAATATACAAACTAGTATGATACAGTAATGGCCTCTAGGGCATATACACTAACAATCTCCCACTTGCACTAAGGCCATGTACTGGCGTATCGAAGACCTATCATCTCGATCAGCCGCTCGAACTGAGTCTGGGGCAAGGCCTTGGTGAATGGATCTGCTGTGTTATCTTCTGATGCAACCCTCCGAACCTCGATCTCCTGGCGATCCACGATCTCCCTGATCAGGTGATACCGTCTCAAGATGTGTCTGGATTTCTGATGGGACCTGGGTTCCTTCGCTAAAGCTATAGCCCCATTGTTGTCGTAATACAGAGGTATTGGGTCAACAATGGACGGAACCACTTGAAGTTCATTCAAGAACTTCCTCATCCAGACAGCTTCTTTTGCGGCATCAGATGCAGCGATGTATTCCGCTTCCATAGTCGAGTCAGCAACGGTTTCCTGTTTGGAGCTCTTCCAACACACCGCCCCTCCATTGAGGGTGAAGACAAAACCCGACATGGACTTGGAATCATCCTTGTCACTCTAGAAGTTGGAGTCAGCAAAGGCCTCAATCTGGAGGTCTTTTCCGCCATACACCAAGAACATCTCCTTAGTCCTTCTCAGGTACTTGAGAATGTTCTTTACTGCTATCCAATGTTTCTCCCCAGGGTTTGACTGATACCTGCTTACCACACTCAGTGCATAAGCCATATCTGGTCTGGTACACAATATCGCATACATTATAGAGCCTACCGCAGAAGCGTAGGGTATAATAGAATGCGATCCCTCTCCAAATCATTCTTGGGAGACATCTCTTTGGAGAGGGTGATCCCGTTCCAAGCCGGTAGATTACCGCGCTTGGAATCTTCCATACTGAATCTCTTCAGTATGGTGTTGATGTACCTGGACTGTGAAAGTCCTAATATCCTCTTGGATCTGTCACGGTAGATCCGGATACCCAGAATGTATGAGGCATCACCCAGGTCTTTCATGGAGAACCTGTGTGACAAGAACCCCTTGACAGATTGTAGCATAGGAATGTCATTTCCTATTAAGAGAATGTCATCCACGTATAAAATGAGGAATACTACAGTTCTCGCTACAAATCTACAATAGATGCATGGTTCATCTGGATTTTTGATAAAGCCAAATTCCTTGACCGTCTCATCAAAACAGATGTTCCAACTCCGCGATGCCTGCTTCAGTCCATAAATGGACTTGAGCAACTTGCACACCTTTCCCCTGCTCCCACTCTGAATGAAACCCTCTGGCTGGTCCATATAGACACACTCCTCTAAATGTCCATTTAGAAAAGCTGTCTTTACGTCCATCTGCCAAATCTCATAATCGTGGAAGGCAGCAATGGCAAGAAGGATCCGAATGGATTTCAGCATAGCTACTGGAGAAAAGGTTTCGTCATAGTCCAAACCAGGTCGCTGACGAAAACCCTTTGCAACCAGTCTAGCTTTATAGGTCTCAACCTGTCCATTTACACCAATCTTCCTTTTGAAGATCCACTTGCATCCTACGGGTTTTACCCCATCTGGAGCAATGTCCAACGTCCATACTTTGTTGGTGTACATGGACTCCATTTCGGTCTGCATTGCATCCAGCCATTTTACCGAGTCGACGCTCTGAATGGCTTGCTGGAAGCTAGTAGGCTCATCACAATCTATGATGCAATCCTCTCTATCCCCATCAATGAGAAAACCGTAGTATCTCTCGGGTGGATGAGACTGCCTACTACTCCTGCAGAGTGGCGTGGGAATGTCCTGATCTTTCGAACCCTCTGGTTCTACTAAGCTTTCAGTAATAGCTCGTGGTTCTGGAATTTCTTCCAGTTCTATTGCGCTCCCACTTAGTTCTTTTTCTATGAACTGGTGTTCTAGAAAGTGGGCATGGAGAGAAACAAAAACCTTTTGTTCCTCTTCGCAATAGAAGAAATATCCCTTGGAGTTCTTTGGATATCCCACAAACTTGCACTGTACTGAGCGTGCCTCGAGCTTGTTCGCATGCTGCTTTTTTACAAAAGCTGGACATCCCCATGTCTTAATGTGATTAAGATAGGGTCTCTTCCCACACCACATCTGATATGGTGTAGTAGGCACAGTCTTAGTTGGAACTCGGTTCAAAAGGTATGCAGCTGATTCTAGCGCATATCCCCAGAACGATCGCGGCAACTCGGCGTTACTCATCATGGACCGTACCATATCTAATAGGGTTTGGTTCCGTCTCTCCGATACACCGTTATGTTGCGGAGTGTATGGAGGAGTAAGCTGAGAGAGAATTCCATTCTCTTTTAAGTAACCCAGGAACTCGGCACTCAAGTATTCACCACCTCGATCAGATCTCAGTGCCTTGATACTTTTGCCTGTTTGTTTTTCTACTTCATTCTTATATTCCTGGAATTTTTCAAAAGCTTCGGATTTATGTTTCATTAAGAAGACATAACCGTACCTTGAAAAGTCATCCGTAAAAGTAATGAAGTAAGAATAACCGCTTCGCGCATGTGTAGACATTGGACCGCACACGTCGCTGTGTACGAGTCCCAAGAGCTCGCTCGCTCTTACTCCGTGTCCAGTGAACGGAGTCTTTGTCATCTTTCCTTTGAGACAGGATTGACAAGTTGCATATGATTGATATTCGAACGGATCCAAATATCCTTCTGTATGTAACTTAGTCAACCTTCTCTCATTGATGTGACCCAGTCTACAATGCCATAAGAAAGTTTTATTGATTTCTGGAGACTTTCTTTTGTGTGTATTCTGGATATTGAAAATCTATGGTTGGTTCAATACGTATATACCGTTGTTCAATGTACCTGACCCAATCAAAACTTGATTAAGGTGAATGTTCACTACATTACTTACAAATGCAAATTCATAACCTTCTTTAGATAATAAAGAGACAGAAATGATATTACAGGTTGCATTTGGTACATAATAACAACTACGCAAAACCAAAAAGTGTCCATCCGACAATCCCAGGTGATAGTCCCCCAAGGCCTCAGCATCCATGCTAGCACCGTTTGCAACTCTGAGCGTCATGTCACCTGCCTTCAAAACTCTACGCTTTCTCAACGCCTGCAAAGAATTACAGATATGAGATCCTGATCCGGTATCCAATACCCAGGATGTAGAGTTTATTGATAGACAGTTTTCAATAACATACATACCTGAAGCTGAAGCCGCAACTCGCTTCAAATCCTGTGTTCTGGCCTTCCAAGCCTTGCAATCCTGTTTCCAGTGACCACTTTTGTGACAATAGAAGCATTCTTCCTTCCCCACCAGCTTTCCCGCTACCTTTTTTGCTTTTCCTTTTCCCTTCGTATCCACTTTACTGACACTGCCTCTTGGTTTGGCAGGGGCTTTCTTCTTCTTATCCTTGGCTTTCGCCCTGGATCTAGAAGAGGAAGATCCTCCTACAAACAAAGTGGATGTCTCCCTTTTCTGCAGGGTGCCCTCAGCACTCCTCAACATGTTCAGAAGTTCGGAAAGTTCAACCTCCTTTCCTTGCATATTGAAGTTTAAAACAAACTGGGCGTAAGTGGAAGGAAGGGACTGGAGAATCAAATCAGTATAGAGTTCATTCTCCAACGTGGTCCCAAGGTCCGCGAGCTCCTCTATGTATCCAATCATCTTAAGCACGTGTTCCACTACCGATGATCCGACGGCCAATCTTGCCGAAAATAGCTTCTTCGACACTTCGTATCTGGCGATACGAGACTGCTCTCCATACAGTTCTTTTGTATGGAGAAATATGGACTCTAGGTCCATATTCTCATGCCTCCTCTGATGTTCGTTGTCCATCGAGGCAAGCACGAGGCATTTGGCCTTCGCGCAATCGATCTCCCATGTCTTACGGATTTCCTTATCCGCGACGCTGGAGGTGGGACCTGGGACAGGGGGAGCTTTGGTGGTAAGGACATACCCCAACTTGTCGTAAGTGATTGCCATCTTGACATTCCTGAGCCAATCTTTGTAGTTTGGCCATGTCAGCATGTTTTTATCTAGTAATAATTTAAGTCCGGTCATGTTGAATGGTCGCTGCAATTAGGAGAGAGAAAAGAAACACTTTAGCATGATGCTCTTGCAAGTTTAGAGTGGTTTTTAGTTTGTCTAAACTGGATGGCTCCCACTGTCTTTCGAATCCCTTCTCAAACCGTAAAGAAAAGGATTAGTCGGGATCATTCTCACCGTACAATACTTGCTTAACCGTTCAGCCAGGCCAGTGTCGGTACTTCGAGGGAGGTTTTCAAACGCTTTCGTGAAGTTCCTTAATTTAAGAACCTCTTTTCCCTGGGGGCGTAGCCCCGCTAACACCTTTCTAGACACCTACTAAGCTTATAGCATTGATCGTTAAGTGAGAGTTTTCCCGAGGAGTAGCATATACTCACAGTAGGATCGGGATCCAAATATCATCGCGTGATAAAACCGAAGGAATCCTACCAGAATCATCACACTCCAAATGGTATGCAGCGCTAGCAAGTTTCAGTACTTATGAAACTCCCGATATGGATTTTTGCCCCATGCTCTTATGACCTTGACTTTGGCCAAAATATCATAAGTCACATGTCAAGTTCTACCCGTCATTCTCCTGGTTAATTTGGACCCACCTGTACCTACCCTTGACTTTGGCCAAAATGGCAGCACGACTGTCCCAAACCAACGCATCTATCTATGCTGCACATGAATACCCAATAGCTACCAATCACTATGCCTTGACTTTGGCCAAAATACATAGCTTGAATACTTTTGACCATTCATGTGGAATGACGGAGGGCTACGAATGGTTTTGGCGAAACCGTGAACGTAGTGAACTTGATATAATCGATGGAACGAGATAGCTTTTAAAAGGAGTGGTTCAAGCTTTTAAAAGTTTAGTTTTGAAAAGAACCGAGTGGTTTTCAAAGTGTTCCAATCGACTTTTACTTGGTTTATTTTCTTGCATTAGTTCTTTTAATGCGTCCCATCATTTAATCCTACCATTGCAGAAAGCAACCAAAATATGACGTACGCTTATGCCATTCGCATTCGCCACGGGGCCCCGTCATCACCCGTTAGGTTACTTAACTAACGACAGAGCGGGGGCTGGGCTAGCGCGGCTGTAAAACATAAGCAACGCCTAAATAGTTATCATATATAAATATATAGCAATGATAGACATTACAGATCACAGATGAATACATTGGATATACTAGGAATCCGCAATCCGTTCGAGCCTGCAACGAAAAGAGGATTACACGGTCGCGGTGAATAGCCAATACCCCACCCAAGACCCCTACGGGTGCGGCAAACTACCCGCCAAGTACCCGAAGCGAAGCAACCTCCCTCAACACCGTGAGTAGGCCACTCGGCACTTCGAGATACCCGGTAGTTTGTGCACCCCCTCCATGGGTCTATCCTAGGAGCAAAAAGAGTAAAAAGAATTATACAATGACGGCTACAACCCCGACCCGGTTGTGTGGCCATACAAATATTATTACATCAATTTACATATTACAATGAATGAAAGAAAAAGAAACACTCATCTCACATCCACCCCGGCTATTCACCCGCGACAATCCAACGCATTCATATACACATACCATCATCAAACACAGATCATAAATATGTATAACCCCGACTAATCGACATATAGCGATTAGCCGACGTTCAATACATATAAATATCACAGATATAACCCTTTAGTCAAAGTGTAGTGAAGTTCGATAAAAAAATACGGATTTATAGGCCCCCAAAAACAAATTTCTATTCTGGAAAACCTAGGCACATATAAACCATCTTAAAAATCCCAAAACCAAGCCAGAAAAACACTGCACCAAACTCGACCCAGAACTGAGCCAAAACGGCCGCGGTTGCGCGGCAATAGCTTGCTATTGCCGCGGAACCGCGGCGCTTTGAGTGAATCACTGGATCGTTTTTGGTGGCTTTCTTCACAAAACCCTGAGATGATTTTTGGAGTATGATTTATTTTATTTTGAACAGAAAAAATTTTAACAGAAAGTTAGGGTTTTGAAAACTCGGTTTTGCGATTTTTCCGATTGAACTTCCATACACTTTACTACCTAGCTATTTTATATTTAGTTAGGCTCTGATACCACTGTAAGTCCACGTTGCCCACCCCGGTGCTTGCGGGGAGGCAGAAAACGGAATAAAAATCGGATTTTTATCACTTTAGGCAACATGGATTAGACAAAGAAGGATCTTTGCTAAACAAAAACAAGCTAAAGCTAACTAGAAACTAGCTAAGTGTTAGAATGGTTATACCTAGGGCTTTATGTCCTTCTCTCCTTGCTCCTTGGAGTAGTAGAAAGGGGTCACCTTTGTCGTCTTATCACGTCGAAGAAGGATCCACCCGAAAGCCTCAACCTTTGGCTTCAACTCCAAGCTAGAAGTAACTAGGGTGCTAGAAGTGCTAATCCTAAAACCCTAGATGAGAGTTGAGATTATCAAGAAGAGGTTTTTCTCAAGCTCAAGTGTTTCTCAACACATGAGAGGGGAGAGCTTGAGGGAGAGGAAGAACAAGAGAGAGAAAGTAAATGATAGAATGAGAGAATAAACAACCATTCTCACATATATGTGTGAATTATTTTAAATTGATAATTAGCTAGATAATTGTCATGGTTAATCAAGACATGACCATTATCATTTCATATTTAATGCTAATTGCAAGGATCAAAGAGCATCTTTTATATGGAATGATGATGGTCAACATGTCAACTAAGGTCAACAAGTCAAGATAGTCAAATGGTCAACAACCATAACCATGCACAATTATATTAAACTAATATCAATTAACCATAATACACACATAAGCATTAGGGTTAATAAAATGACAATGGTCATTAACCCTAATCATAGTCCTCTCCCTCTGTCTCAAGCAACTGTGCATACGCACCAGTATTCGTGATCCGAGGAACACGAATACAAAGAGATAAAACCAATCCCAAATCATATACTAGGATCCGGCTTAAACCAAAGCCCGCTAGTATAAGCTGTCCGGACAGCAAACGTGCACAAGTGCGCGGATGTGAACGAACCCTGTTGCAAAACCATGCGACCTCTACTCATTTTGCCTAAAGGCGAATAGCTCTCTGTGTGGGACTCTAAAGACTCGACACTACGCTGGCAGTGGGTTTAACCACAGACCGCAAGCGGTACTAGCTGTACGTAACGGTCCCCAGGTAAATGCCGATAAGAAGACTGACGAGGTGACCCCATCTGAACTCCTACTGAGCCTGTATGTGACAGTCTCCGTACAGTCCGGTCTGTTCGTCTGATACATCGCATGGCGGGCCTAGGGGGCGGTGAACGTCATTCCCCTAATAGCGGTACAAGTCGTGTCGGAGTGTAGCCCAGAACACCCTGAGATAACACTGAAAACCTACCAGTATATCTCGCTTGCTCTGACCAGGGACTACTTGTGTAATGGCTCTCCTGGACACAACGCGATGTCAACCCCCAATACCGGGAGAGACGAATCCTGTCTAACCGTCACTTCCTCCAAGTGCTTCGGGACTGCACCCAAAAACTACCTGTTTGCACGACTCCTTTGAGCCGTGGTAGGGTAGTAATCAAAGTGCAGTGAGAACACACTCGAGGCGAAGTGACAGTGTCAAGTCAGCGGACTAAGCTGTAC
This sequence comes from Agapanthus africanus, assembly GCA_030015575.1. Classification (NCBI taxonomy): domain Eukaryota; kingdom Viridiplantae; phylum Streptophyta; class Magnoliopsida; order Asparagales; family Amaryllidaceae; genus Agapanthus; species Agapanthus africanus. The sequence continues at coordinate 553,861,672 of JASDDO010000031.1, forward strand.
TCATGTCACCTGGGAACTGATAACTGACGATAGGTATAATACCAACCAACAGTTCCCGACGAGTCCTGTCCAGTATACTCGTAACCTAACGAGCACCCGTATACTATCTCAAGTACGATGTACTGACGGCTGTGGGACAGACCGTCTCCCATACTGGGATGAGAAGCGCATATGCTAGTCTACTTCGGAGTATCGATGCCCTGTCTCGATAGTCCAACGACCAGGGACCTGTATAAGGATGTGCTTATGGATTACCCAGCTCCCACGAGTGTGAGCGCCATCACAACGCTGGTAATCAAGCAATAATCCAAAGGGCTCTACTAATATGTATATCAGCGATATGCTAAAAGAAACACATGCACATATTGAAGTAGAGACAAACCAAGTAGCATACTACCATTTCGAGCAAGATTGTATATACAACTGTGAACATCCCAAGCTTCCATCAAGTAATATACAAACTAGTATGATACAGTAATGGCCTCTAGGGAATATACACTAACAGTGGGATCACGTGTGGCGCCCCAAGAATGGAAACTGCCATTGTTTTATTCTTCTTATCTGCTGAAAGTGCCAAGCACTATTAAGGGGTCACGTGATATCACGTGAGGCGCCCTGAAAACAGAAACTGCCTTGAGTTTACTCTCTTTTCTTTTGAAAGTGTTAAGCACTGTTAAGGAGTCACGTGGGGACACGTGAGGAGCCCTTTAGGCGGGAATTGCCTTAGGGTATTTCCTCTTTTTTATAAGTGCTAAGCACTTTGTGTAATCTCCTTTTCTAGTTCAAAAAGGGGGTCACGTGATCATCAATATGCATCTAATTCTGAGTTTCGAGTCCCTTATTAATTTTCCTTCTCCCTTTTTTTTATATATGGGAATTTAATTCCTCGGATTTAGTTTTCTTCCTAGGTTTCAAATCTGCATGGCAGAATCTCTCCAATAAGAATTAAATTCTCAACTTATGGGGAGATCTGCTTCTGCAGATCTATCACCATGAGGAAGAACTAAGTTCTTATATTGGGGGTTAAACCCTATTCTTATTGGAGGAATTAAATTCCTATATGCTTTTATGGGAGAATAGAATTCTCTGAATTTAGGTCTCCTCTTAGGTTTTGGATCTGCATGGCAGAATCTCCCCGATGAGAATTAAATTCTCAACTTATGGGGAGATCTGCTTCTGCAGATCTTCAACCAGAAGATGAACTGAGTTCTTTTTTTAGAAGAGTTAAACTCTTGGTTTGAGAATTAAATTCTCTTTTTTGTGGAAGCTTATGGAATGATCTCCTTCCTTCTCTTACTTAAAGTTTCTTTCTTCTTTGAAGAGATCTTCTTCTCTCTAGAGAATTAAATTCTCTCTCTTTTTTGCTTTCAAGGAGGGTTTTTTTTTCTCCCCTTTTTTTTTCTTTTTGTATCTCTAAAACTTGGCTCCTATTTATAGGAGAAAGAAAAGAATCAGTTTATTCTGCCAATCTCTCATTGAGAGATTTTGATTGATTTTATAACCAACATGATCTTTTAGATCACTCGGTGAATTTTATTCACCGTTGGATTTTTAATCCAAAGACTTCTATTTCACATAAGATATTTTATTTGTTGTTCCTGGTAAATTTTAGGAAAATATTTCCTTGCACAGAATCTTCCTATAAATTGGTGATTTTTAATCACCATTGGATTTTTAATCCAACGGTGCTCTACTTTACAGAGTGCAATCTTTCTTGTTTGGAAAGATCTAAGGAAATATTTTTCCAATTAGGGCTTTTGATTTTTTTTAATTAGAATTTAATTCTAATAATTCAGAGGGCTCAGGAGCCCATCATGTGTTGGCACGTGACCTCACCTATTAAGCATAAAGCTTCTAATTAGAATTTAATTCTATTAATTCAGAGGGCTTAGGAGCCCATCACGTGTTGGCACACGACCTCACCAATTAAGCATAAAGTTTCTAATTAGAATTTAATTCTATTAGATCAGAGGGCTCAGGAACCCATCAGGTGTTGGCACGTGACCCCACCAATTAAGCATCTCCAATTATTTATTTCATTCAGCGCCTATAGACTTTGCCTATAAAAAGTCACGTGTCTGCACGTGAGGCCCGATTACGTGTGGGCACGTGATGCTCCACCTGGGGGCTTTCCTCGTTACTTTATTCATATGTTTTATTCAGTTCCCATGAGGGAACAGCCACCTCTCTGAGTATGTTGAAAAATTACAACGACACATATCAGAGGAATGAAGAGATGTACCCTTAAACCAATATTAGTTGGGAGATCTGTAGTCAAGTTTGGGACTAAGATCAGTTAAAAAGATTTATGAGCATATGGGCTCAATTAATCTGAATAAGAGACATATGGCCAACTTGGGCTCGGCCCACTTAGTTAAAATGTTGAACATTTAATTAGGCTCAGTACTTTTTTATTTAACAATGCTGAGCATTGGTTTGGGTTCCGACACCCTTTTTGTCTTTTATTGAGTGTTGAGCCCTCATTATGGCTCTGGGGTTTTATTTAAAGAACAGTTTATGTTTCCTCAGAGCCCACGTGAGGAGCACGTGGCGCGCTTGGCACTGAGGGCCAGACTTAGAGAGCTAAGGCGCTTCTTGTGAGATAGCGCACACGTGAGAAGCACATGGTGTGCTTAGCACTGAGCGCCAGTCAATGAGTGCAGAGCGCTTCTTGTGAAATAGCGCACACGTGAGAAGTATGTGGCGCGCTTGGCGCTGAGCGCCAGTCAATGAGTGCAGAGCGCTCTTTATTAAGTAGCGCTCACATAAGGAGCACGTGACGTGCTTGGCGCTGAATGCCGGCCCATGAATGCAGAGCGCTAGACTTGGAGCGCTGAAGCGCTCCTTTGGCCGTTTTGGTCAGTTCTATTCTCTGAGAATTAAATTCTCGTTCATAGGAGACTTTTTCTCATAGATCTAAGAACTAAATTCTTATTTTAATACGAGATGTTACAATCTCTTCTGTTTTTGTGAAAGACTTTGTTTTTGTCTTATAGATCTGTGATCTAAAAAGAACTAAGTTTTTCTCCCTTCCTTTTTATGATGAGATACTTCAATCTCTTCTATTTTTATGAAAGACTTCTGTCTTTGTAGATCTATGATCTAGAAAAAGAACTAGGTTCTTCTTCTTTTGATGAGATATTTTGATCTCTCTGTTTTATTTACCTTTAAGAAATTCTTCTTCTGAGAGATTGTTCTTCTCTTTGAAATTTCTCAAAGTTTGTAGGGGGTTCCTCTGTGCAAGACTTGAAGTCTTGGGGCCTTTATATAGTGGAGGCTGATCAGTTAAGGCAATCTTTTTCTGATTGATTTGGGGATGTTTCCCCACCATTGGATCTTTGATACTAGGGCTTCTGTTTTACAGAAAATATTTTTCTTGTTATTAATAAGATTGGGAAATTATTTTCCCATACAGAGATTACTCTGTATCTTGGTGATTTTCAATCACCATTGGATCTTTGATCCAATGGTGCTCTGATTTACAGAGCACATCTTTCTTGTTTGGAAAGATTCTGAGGAGTATTTCCTTAACAGAATTTTATTCTGGTAATTTGATGATTTATCATCTTCGTTGGATCTTTGATCCAACGGTAGGGAACATTTAGTTCTAGCGCTTGGTGCTCTCGTGCCTTGCACGTGAGCGCTGCTTCAGAGTCTTTGACTCTTAACGCTGGCGCACTTGGCGCAGCGCTCTCGTGCTCTGCACGTGAGCACTGCCTCAGAGTTTTTGACTCTCAGCGCTGGCATTCTTGGCGCTTGCGCTCTCGTGCTTTGCACGTGAGCGCTGCCTCAGAATCTTTGACTCTCAGCGCTGACGCTTTTGGCACTAGCGCTCTCGTGCTTTGCACGTGAGCGCTGCCTCAGAGTCTTTGACTCTCAGCGCTGGCGCTCTTGGCGTGAGCGCTTTTATGAAGCGCTGCTTTATTTCAAATTTCAAAATTTAAACAGAGCTTTGCTCTGATTGGGGGAAACACCAGGTTGTAAAGTTAATTGAGAAACAATTTTCAATAATTAATACACCCGAAGATGATGCATAAATATGTTTCTCCTTCATGAGGGTATCTTGAAAATCCTTACATTTCTCTATTCTATGCCAAGATTTGTGACAATTGTCATAAGTTAAAGTGAACGCAATGTTCCCCAGCCTATCAATATAATTGGGTCCGGTCAATTTATTGTTTTCTAGTATTAGCCTAGGGCTGGTCATGGTCGCTGTCTAGAGAGAGAAAATAAATAACCAGCGTGCGCTCTTGCAAGATTATATTGATTTATTAGTTTATCTAATCAAGATGGCTTCCACTGTATAGTCGAATTCTCCTTCAAACCTTAAAATGAGAATTAGCCGGAATTATCAACACCCCATAAGTTCACTAATCGGTCGGTCAGGTCAGTGTAAGTACTAAGAGAGAAGCTCCCCACGCTTCCGTACGAACCTAATAAATAAACCCCGTTCCTTAGAGGCGTAACCCCGTAAACACCTTTCTAGACACCTACTGAGCCAGTTTATTGCGAAGGCGAGATTCTCCCAAGAATAACTTTTATTCACAGTGGGAATCGGAATCCAACTATCATGGCATGATAACCATGACGGAGGCCAACAAATCACCACAATACATAGAAGGTATACAATCACATTACACGTTTCAACAATTGAAACTCATGATATGGATTTTACCCCTAACGGGTTATGATCTTGACGAAGCCCAACAAACCATAATTTGCAAGTTCTACTCGTCATTTCGTGATTAAGTTAGACTCACCCGCACAAACTCTTGACGAAGGCCAACAAAGTCGTGCGGCTGTCCTAACTAATCTCATTATATGATGCAAATAAGCATCACTTAGCTACCATATACCACGCCTTGACGAATGCCAAAAAATATAGCACGAATACTAAGTACTCTATTTATCTGAAATGATGGATTGGTTCCTACAACATCATATTAGATTTATTTTCTTTACATTAATCATGTTAATGCAGTCCCATCTTTTACTTTCCTATCACACTAAACACAAGATAGAAATAAACATAGAATGTTTTCATATTCCAATTGCAATTGCCACGAAATATCGGGTCTTCACTGTTAGGTTAGATAACTAATAGCAGGACGGACGAAAGACTTTTGCAATTGTAAAACATATAGAAACATTTCTAATATATATAAAGTCATCATAGGCAAGTAATCACATCACAGGTATGCGGAAAACAATTGGTATCGTTATAGATATACCAGGAATTTTGCGTTTCGTTTGAGCCCAAATGAAACGCAACATTCCACAGTCGTGTGAATAGCCTTTACATAACCAAACCCAAGAGCCTCTACAAGTGCGGCAAGCCACTCGCCAATTCTAGAACCAGTCCATCCGATCTCAACTCCTTGAAAGGGCAACCTCGCAATTCTAAAAATTCGGCGGCCCGTGCACTTATTCGCGGGGCAACCTGTATTATATACATTACAAATAGGATTTAAAGGTCTGAATAAAAGAATATACATTTTGGCAGTCCACAGAATACATGAATTGAAAATACAACATTTGTATATATCACATTCACATAAGGGGCTATTCAAACACGACAATTCATACGAAACCATAACACCAACATCACATTCTAAATGTGCAATCTAGTATAAATAATCACACATCAATTATGCTATATTTACTAACACATATCACATATGTTACAAACTCATTAGATTAAACACTTTAACTGAACAAGTTTGTAATTCAATGGTCCATCAATTTCCTTTCAGAGATGCTCACATCGCAAGAAACCCGACGCGCACACCCGGCCACAACCCTCCCGACGATATCCCCTGACCTGAGTCCGCTTCGGGCTCAGATCAGGAGTTGATCTGAGAAAAAATGGGGCTCGGATTATTGGCTGATCTGAGGCCGATTTAGGCTCAGATCAGGTCAGCCATGAGCCTACTAGAGGCTTAGGGCACATGCATGGAACATGGGAACAAGTAACATTCTTTTTTTTAAAACATCGGCAAGTGGAAAATTAATGTATCATCAAACACAACTATTAGTAGATGGATCGGCTCTGATACCATGTAAGTGTGTGATGTTAGGATCGCAACACTTGCGGACTGCGGCGGAAATATAGAAAAAAAATTCTATACTTAACACCACAAACTTTAACTAAGATCATCCAATAACTGGTAATTTTAAAAAGACTAAAGAGTTATATATAGCAAAACTGGGGTTTTGAGGGGAGCTACAACCTTTGAAGAGTGCCCACACTCAAGTGAATGACCCAAGTTAAGCTCCGAGGTGTAGAGATTGAGCTTGATCGCAGACCTCCTCGTCGAATATGATCCACTTCGAAAGAAACCCCAACCCAAGTTTCAACTACACCAAAGAACACTTCTTTATGAAGCAACTTGCTCTCACAAAGTGTAAGAATATGAGAAGAAGAAGATGTAGAAAAAGCTCCATCTTTTCTCTCTTTTTATTCTCTTTTGGTCTTAAATCATGAGAGAGAAGATGAAGATGAAAATGAGATGAATTCTTCTCTTTTTCACTCTGTTCTGTCATATAGTAAAGAGAGGAGAGGAGCCTTATCTCTTCTAGTTGTCCCCACGTGCTCACATCCCTCCACATTCAAACATGCCACTAAAAGACATGGATTGGTATGGTATATGTATCATATACATAAACTAAATATATATATTATATACATGTAAATGTGTGTGAGAGAGAGTATAATACTAGCATACGTATCTATATAAATTGTATTAAATCAACACTGGATTTAATAATCCGGTTTAATAAACGGACTATCATTATCAAACGTCCGATTAATGTACGTATATCATATACACGTGTTTAATCAAACTGCCGCACGTATCACTATATGCACACTACATCGTTTCGCCTGAGCTGGGTAACTTTCTGTGTGATACTTTAAAGACTTGACAATATACTGGCAGTAGGTTATTGGATCATATCTGATCGAATCTGAAATAATTGCATATCAATCCCCGAATAGGTTAACCCACAAGCACGTCAGTGATGCTACTGCATGTAACGACTATCCAGGTACGTCCTCGATTTATAGATTCCCAAAGGTCATCAAAAACGGTTGCAACTTTTTTAAATGACAAAAGTTCAAATTTCAAAATTCACAACCGCTTAAAACCGAATTATTGAAATTCAAATTTCAAAAATGGACAGCCGCACAAAACTCAATTTTCGAAATTTAAATTTCAAAATTCACAACCACCCAAAAACTCCAACAATTTATGGTAGACTTGGACGTGTTTCTTCGACAGAATCGATGGGGCATGGTAATGTCACCCAAGAGTCGGAGATTTGGACCGCTTGAGCGCCAATGCCGGCTTGGTTATTTACGTACTCGGCCATGGAGTAAAGCATGCAGAACCTACAATGATATCCAAAGCTTGAGAAATTTGACAATTTTGATGGCAGCTTAAGAAATTTACTAAGGTATACGGTATAAAACTGCAACTGAAAATTAAGAAGATTCAGAGGTTGGAGCTCCCCATAGCCTTCCAACTGCTAACATCTAAGTGAACATGGATTCAGATACGGAGAAACTAGAACCATTAATGATTCATAAGTTCTCTTGAAACGATAGGATATGATTCAATTAAATACACGATAATTCTTAATTGTTCACTCATATTCATAACAAGAAAAGTTAAAATTTAGTCCAATGTAAACTAAAAGAACGCAAAAAATTCACCAATGTAAGAATGCAAACAACAATAGTTGTTACCTCCTTAAGTTATTGATGCATGTCCATATATTTATAACATCGACATTATAACTTTTATGATGTAGCATCAGAAATATGAATCCTCATTTTTTGGTTGATCTACCCCGTATAGACGACCGTTGTTACGCTTTTGCTTGTCCCTTGGAACCTTTACTCAGGGCTGCGACGGACTAGGGTAGACATTCTGTTAGTTTCCACTCATCCAAAAAGGTAGGGAATCCTTAGTTGCAAAACCATGGTACCATGGAAATATTCAAGCTACACATAGGATGACAGCCCGCACTTGCAGAGGTTGCTTGTCTCAAAGTGTAGTGTTCGCCGGAGCCAATGTTCAAGTGGTGTTCAATAGTCAAGTCGAGTCGAGACTTCACTCACCTCACTGCAGTTTTACTCTCCACGAGTCAAACTAACATAATCGAGGGTTTTGTTTAGACAAAACCTTAGTTTCGCTCATTGGGTGAAACATTACGACGTTTGAAAATGTCGATTCTCGTTTGATTCTTCAGAAGAAGTCTTCTATCTCTCTTATAGGATAGTTATCGTTACGTTCGGTTCCCTCACTTCACCCATTAATGGTCTAACAAGGGATCAGGAAGTCTCCTCTCCACCTACCAAACCTACTCTCATTTTTGGTTCTCATACACACACACGAGAATAATGGAGGAAAGAGGCCGTAGGAGGCTTTTTGCATTAGGTGGCAGTACAAATTACGTCCTCCACCATTTTATTTGACGATCGGCACTGACTATTTTGATTTTCATCCTATAATATGTCGATACACCAAATTTCATGTGATTCCAACACCTTTTCACCATTGATTTAGTGGGTGCAAAATTAATGGTTTACCGACAATAGAACTTTTTACATTGCTAAATCAACAGTGAAATGGTGTTGTAATCACATGAAATTTGGTGTATCAACAAATTCGAGAATGAAGATCAAGTTAGAAGGTGCCGATCGTCGAATAAAATGGTGGAAGCTGTATTCTTTACCGCCGCCTAACGCAAAAGGCCTCCTAAGGCCCCGTTCCCACATTATTCTCATATACATATGTATGTGTGTATGTGTGTGTGTAGGGAGATGATTCTATAAGACCTGTTCTCATTTCTTATTTTGAGGACAAACTTTTAAACACAAAACCCCTATGTTTTTCATTGATCCGTACAAGTCATTTTGATCTACTTGCATTAGATATGTTATGTATAAAGTTTCATTAGATTCAGAGACCTTTAACACATCCATCAAGCGATCTTGTTTTTTATGCATCGTAAAGCCGTCGATCTTTTAGTCTATTTGATGGATTAGTTAGAGGTCTTCAAATCTCGTAAAATTTAATACATAACCTCTCTAACATGTGTAGATCACAGTGATCAGCGTGGATCGGTGAAAAACACGACGTATTATATGTTTGAAAATTGAGCCTAAAAATAAGAAATAAGACCGGACCTCATACGATCCTCTCCCTCTCTCTCTAATATATATATATATATATATATATATATATATATATATATATATATATATGAGAATAATGGAGAAAAGAGTCCATAAGAGGGAATTTCCTCTTATGGCGTTGAAAAAATACGCCCTCCGTCGTATTTTCCGACGATCGGTATCCATCATCTTCATCGTCATCATCTAAGATGTGGGTAGGCCAAATTTCATGTGATTCTACAACTTTTTCACCGTTGATTTAGCAATGTAAAAAGTTCTATTGTCGTTAAACCGTTAATTTTGAACCCACTAATTCAACGGTGAAAATGTTGTAGAATCACGTAAAATTTGGTGTACCCATATTTTAGATGATAACGATGAAGATGATGGGTGTCGATCGTCGGAAAACACAATAAAGGGCATACTTTTTCAACGTCATAGGAGGAAATTCCCTCCTATGGCATCTTTCCTCCATTATATATATATATATATATATATATATATATATATATGGTTTTTATTAAAAAAAATCTTTTCTTTTAAAATAAGCAACAAGTGGTATGATGTATGAAAAGTGAACAAAATAAGATAAGTTAATTAAAAACAAAAGTATTAAAAAAAGTTTGTTAAATAATCAAAATAATTTTGCCTTTGGAACTCTTTTCTTAAGATTAAGATATTATTATCAATTACAAATTTTCATGACTTAATTAATAAACTGCTAATAATAAGATAATAAGGGTAATATATATATATATATATATATATATATATATATATATATATATATATATATATGAGATTAATGGAGGAAAGAGACCATAGGAGGGGATTTCCTCCTATGGCATGGAAAAAATATAACCTCCACCATTTTTTCCGACGATCGGCACCCATCATCATCATCGTTATCATCTAAGATGTGCGTACACCAAATTTCATGTGATTCCACAACTTTTTCACCGTTGATTTAGTGAGTTCAAAATTAACGGTTTACCGACAATAGAACTTTTTACATTGCTAAATCAACGGTGAAAAAGTTGTAGAATCACATGAAATTTGGTATACCCACATTTTAGATGATAACGATGAAGATGATGGGAGCTGATCGTCGAAAAAATTGATGGAGGTTGTATTTTTTCCACGCCATAGGAGGAAATTTCCTCGTATGGCCTCTTTTCTCCATTATTCTCATATATATATATATATATATATATATATATATGAAGCTTGTATGGTGTATGAAAAGAAAACAAAATATAAAAATGTTTAGCATGCCAGCCCGGTCTCGAATCCATATATGATATTCACATCACAACCATATGTCTTTACCACTGACACCGTTTTCAAATATAATAAAAATATGTTCCACTTGCCAGGCCGGTAGATTAACCTAGCTATCGGTCCTGTAGATACCACACGGGCGATATTGTGTTAATGATTGGTAAGAAAGTGGGGATAATAGTGCAAATTCCAAGGTTATCTTGCATGTTCATGTACTGCCAATCACTCGTTCCGGTAACTAACCTCTACGCGGAATCTAATAACGGATTGTTATAGTTAAATGATGGAATTATCCAAGCATTTGCTACCCAAGAACTGAGAACTTATAGAATGAATGAAAAGGAAAAGGAGGAAGGGAACAAAAACAGTTCCATTTGCTTTCAATTTACGTCAACCCATGCACTATATACATTCAGGTGGTGGCCCTTCCTTGTGTTTACCAAAGAACAAAGAAGAATGGACCTAGGGTTTCATAAGAGCTTCAAGATAACATGGAGAAGGCAGTTGTTGCATGTGGAGAAAAAGAATGGTGATGGGTCAAAATTGATGCTCGATCCAATTTGCTGTTGCTCAATTGACAACTCATTAATTTGTATTCGATTTATATATACAAAGAACAAAATATATGCTTTTTACATGGTTGAACTCAATTATTACACATTTGTAGATCTCAAACACGTATATATGTGTCATATTAATTTAGTGCGGATCTTGTCAAAGCTAGCTTTGAAGCTTTCTTGTCAAAGCTGGTTATCGGTTGTTGGTGTAATACACATATGGTTAAGATTTAGTAAGAAAATAAATATATATATACTTTAAAATACAATTTTTATTTTATTTCAATCTCATACATTCTTATATTAAACCAGGATTGGACGAGGGATAACTAGTTTTTGACAAAAATAAGTTTTAAAGTTGGCCTCTGAGACTGATCAGTGGCATATTTTTTCTTTTTATGTCACAATTTTTACTCTTATATACTTTTTTTTGGGCAACTGAAAATTTATGAGAATTAAATGAACAACCATTCTCTTGGAAATAATTTAGGCCGGGTCCAAATTTTAGTTTACTCTGAATTTTGGACACTTTAGCCTAATTACAGAATGAACGACTTAAAGATAGAGAGATGAATTAATTGTTCTTTTTTCTTTTAATTTCCTTTAGTCAATAGATTTTACTGGCCATCCATGAATTTGGAGTCTATGGTGTTGGGACAGCTTTTACCCGATTCGTTTGTGATCCACTCGAAACCGACCCGATTATTAAACGGGTAAAAATTTCCGACCCAACTATATCGGATAACTGCGATTTAACCCCAATGAACAAATTGCTAAAGAAGTAAAACCAAACCCCTCCCCACCAACATGAGGTTAACTTAGGAATTTCATGACTATGACATTTTAGATTTTACAAAGAATTACTATGCTTAAGGTAATCGAATTTGAGTTAAATTTGACTGCTTCACCCTCAGTAAATATTTTTTAAGGAAAATTACATCGAAGTCCTAAACCTAAAAATACAGCGGGTTTCCACCGTTGCCAAAAAAGTTGGGCAAAGCTTTATGACCAAAAAACGATGTTATTAAGCCATTAACCGTTTTTTGTTTATCATTATTTTTATATTACCTTTGTATTGTAAGATAGCTATTACATTTATTGGATAACTACTATTTTTACATGATATTAAGATATCTGCTTGATAACTATTACGATATGCTTTATCAAACTGCCACTATTTATATGTACTGGTTATCTGGTAAGTATAGGAGTTATCTGATAAATACAGTGGTTAACTAATAAATGTAATAATTATCTACTAAATATAGTAAATATTTGATAAGCTTACAAGCTATCTGCTAAAATTTACAAGGTTAGCATACGAATGAAAAACTAAAAACGTTTGGGGATTGAAAAAACGACGTTTTTTGGCATGAAGTTTTCTTGGTTGTTTTCGGCTAGGGACCTAGACCCCACCGTTTATTCTTGGGCGAGGGGATCAGGCCCACTCTCCCATACTATTTTCCCATCTCTACCAAGTAAGGATGTAAACGATTCGGATACGGATCGAATATAGGTGATACCATTTCCGTATCTAGCAATTCTAGACGTATTCGAATACGAATACAGAGGGTTATCGGAAATGAAAATTACAGTCCGTACTTGGCTAAAATCGGACGGGGATACGAATATGAAATGAATATTGAAAAAGATATGCTCAATGAAGTTAAAATTACAATTTTCGGCATTGGATACGGATACGCAACAGATATAGGCGTTACCGTATCCCTATCCGGTAGCTATTTGGATACAGGTTTAAATAATCATCGAAAAGGAAAACAGCAATCCGGTATTTAATATATAAAAAAAAGAAAAGGATACGGATACGGAGTCAGCTCGGATCGGAATATCGGTGTCCGTTTACACAGCAGGAACTCAACGACATGGCCGGTCATTGAATCCTACCTCATTTATATCCAGACACCCCGAATCATCGGATCAGCTTTCATTGCAGCTGCCTTCTTTCACGCTGACACGAGCATCTCACGTGAGTGGGCTTCATTGTCTCCTCTTTATATATATTTTTTCACCGTGGCGGTTAAAAGATTTGCCAGAAATGGTAATTAAAAAAAGAAAATCAAAGGACAGGTTTGGGGGGACAAATGGTCTTGGGATGCCTGAGGCCGCCTGCTGACTCCACTCACCATGTGTCTCTTTCTCCCTTCACCCCTCCCCCACACCCACCCAACCACCCACCCCCCGCCCAATTATTTTTCTCCCGATCTCTTTGAAAATCTCTACTGCCATGGCTTACTTATTTCGCCAGTAAGTTTTGAGATATGCTAAAAAGAAAACCGAACGACTGGTTGTTGGTAAATGGGTTCTGAAACGGTTTTGCGAGGTAGCACGTCCCCGTTGTCGGGGAGACATGAGTGCCATGGTCAGATCAGTATATCTAATCAGATTCTTACGGATGTCATCTAGAGCATTTCGGTAACTCTTTTGTTACATCCTAAACTTTATTATTTACAAGATGAAGAGGAGGATATGAATAAATCGCTCAAGATTTAAGTACTTAAATCAAATTTATAAATCATTCATAGTTTTATTTTAAATTTGCTAATATAATATTTTTTTGTAAATAGATATAAATATTTTATAAAACAAACTAAAAATAACTTAAGGTTATCATAAAGTAATACAAAAATCGATAAAAGACAAGAAGCAAGAGGACATACCTACATTTTCGGGCGAAGGAGAAGCGATCTACTAATCTCAGAAAATTTATTAGGTTATAATGACGGCAGAAGATATAAAAAATTCAAATACTTGCGTTTTTATGATTAATGATGACAGATTGGGATTATCCTAGCATTAGAATTAAAAAAAAACCAAAAATAAGAAGAAAGGCAGAGAGATGGACCCTTGGTGTTGAGAAATTTTATATGGATTGGCTGGGGTTGGGACAACTCAGACCCAAATTTTAGCTGTTCACTGGCCTAGTCAAGATTCATTTTCATTGTCGAGCTAAGATGAGCACAAGAGAGAGAAATGAGATGGTGACACTTTATAGGTGAGACCCAATGCACTTTTAGCCTCTCCACATGTCTCTTTCTGTTTCCAGGCTTTGATGTGGCTCTCATCTTTTCTTATATTATAACAATTCAAATGCTGATGGCTCAATCAAAGGGACCACAAATAGCCACCTCCAAAATTTTCAAAGGTGGCAACTTGGACCAGAGGTGGTCCAATTTTCCCCCTAAATTTCAAGAATTTTAGTTGATAGATCATGAGGCAGAATCTATCAGTTTGCAACTCAACAACAGGAACAGGGCAAAGAAAGGCACCAAATAGATATCAAATTAACAACCCCAAGACTTGCTTTTTATACTTATAGGAAAGATCATAATCTTAGGCCAGCTTTTTCTTAGAGAAAGGATTGATGGGGTCTAAAAATGAAATGTCTGAAGAAAATATTTGGCAGGGGAAAATATGCACAGGAGAGGAATGCTTTAGATCCTCAATGGTGGTATTCTATTTTGCATCCACTTTAATTCTCTTCCATCAATAGGTCCCTTGGAATCATTATTATTTAGGCGATTTTCTTACATAAGCACGAGATTGTCGATGCTCTCTTAATCAGTGCGAACTTTTTTGAATAAAAATGATATAAATAAGACATCTAATATAAACCACTTTGACTCGATCGAAACAAAGAAGTCTAGTGAAATAGACGTATCACACTGTAAAAATGTCGTTGCAATGTCAATGTTCGAATGGAAAAGGTTTTTTCCCCCGAAGCTCCATTTGACAGTATTAGATGAATAGAGCTCTCCACCATTTCTTGCAGCATGTGCAAGTGGATTGAACGAAAAACGTTTAAAATTCTCTTGTCAAATCTTAAACGTTTGCGCTATCACGATTGAGACAGTGGATAAACTACACCCATGGGTTAGTATCAAACATTGGCTCTATAAAATCTTCTCTTTTAAATAATGCCAAAATTGTAAATAGATAGAAACAGATTATGTAAAGTTGGCACGTGAAAGTGCGTTCATAGTGACTTGGTGTGTGCATAGATATACGAGACCGAGAAAGTAAGAGTAAGTTTGTGAACATTTGAAAATATACACCTTTTTCGGGTCATACCCGTATCTTCATGAATGGGCCGTCAAAATCTTTGGAATGACAAAGAACATAAAGAAATTCAAATATAATGTTTTGCTAATGAGCTTTCAAGTCATTTGACCAGCATGCCTAATGCCCGTCATTCTTACCATTATGCCCTTGACATCACAGATTAAAAAAGAAAACTCTACTAAATTTGTAAACTAAAATGATGATGTGACTCATGTATGAACCCCTGATTGATTGAGTGCTTAAAGAGTTAGAACTCTCTTCTACTCATCTTGCATGAAACTCTATTTATGGCAAATAGCAGCAGCAGCAGCAGCAGCAGGGGCATACTTGCCATTTCCACTGCAGTACAAGCAGTGAGGTTTTTAAACAAGCTGGTAGTTTCTGCTCAACATTTGTGAGAGAGGGAGAGGGAGAGGGAGATTCTCAAAAATGCAATAAAAGTCACTGAAGCTCCTCTGTCTTGTACAGTTGTACCTCTGAGATCTGAGGCAGCTACAGTGGAAGAAGATGATATTTTTTTTCAGATCTCTACTGCTTAAGCTCTAATAGCTTCTCACTCTCTCCCTCCGCCATTTTGCTCTGTTTCCAGCTTCATTTTTTTGTCTCTTCGATGGAGACTAGAAGAGGAAGAAGGAGAGCTGGAATATTGCTATCATTTTCAAGGAATAAGTTGCCTCTGTTGCTCTGCTCTTGTCTCTTTCTCTTCTCTGTTTGTAAACTGCTCAACGGCAAAACTTTTTCAGGTGAGCAAACATGCAACGTCCTTTGCCTCTTTTTTCATATTTTTCGCTAATTTTATGAGTACCCATTTCCCAAAACTTAGTTTTTTCCTTTTCATCTTGTTGTTTTTGTTGCAGAGACTAGAAGCCCATCAACAAATTACTCGAATCCTCAGGTGTTCATTCATTCCTCTGCTTTGTACTTTGTTATTTCTCTGTATATATGCTCACCTAAGACACTGTTCCGGTGGCGCAGTTTAGCAGTGTAGGTAGAGGGATCTGCTAAACTGCGCTGTATTAATTATGTGTTTGGTAGGCTGTTGCTGTTAAAAGGAACCTAATGATTCATAGTCATATGATATGCTTGAGGGATAATGTAGCAGCAAAATATTAAGGCATTAAAGTAAAATAAGATGCGAGTGCCAGCGAGTGAGAAAGCCTCTTTGCAGCTGTGCAAGAGGCTGGAGTTAAAATCCTGCCTGCATCAGGATGCAGGTTATGATGTCTCAAAAATGAGTTATTAATTGATAATATGTAAATAGCTGAATAAGTGCTAATTAAACTATCTTCAACTTAGCTGCTTTTAACGCTGTTTGGATGGAAATACTAATTTAGAGAAGTTTCAATTTTAATCTTTTAAGGATGCCAACTCCTTTTTTTTTTGGGTGAAATTAGAGCTTCAGGATTGTATTACTGTTTAACTTAGAATTTCTCTCAAAGCATGTAAAGTTGCATGTAATTTGATAAAACAAAATTAGAATTTTGTGCTCAATGTACATCTTTTGGCTGAATTAATATCGATAATATACCATGAATTGTCAGCATTTTCTAAGTATATACCATAAACTTGAAAACAAACTGAAAGTTTCTGAGTACGTAAATTTAAGATATGAATTGTGACACCAGCTCACAGGTTCAAAGCATATGATATGACAAACATAATAACGGTAAAAATTTCGAGAGAGGAGGTGGGCCATTCAATTCCTAAAAGGCCGGCAGCTAAAGCGAAAATAATAATATATTCATCAAAGAGGAAATTGGATGGGTCCAATATATATGGTAGTCCAACCTTGTGCCTAAAAAAGATAAATGTTTATATGCTATCAAAATATAAAGTTAAATAAAGCTGGAAGCTTATGGTATTTCTCAAACTAACTCAACTAAGTTGATGGTGCTTATGATATTTGCAATATCAAAATATAAACTTTGAAAAATCTTTATCAACCGTGCAAAATTATAGACTGAATTAAGGCTGACGGTTTCAGAGGGCAAAGTCACGGAGACAACTGATTGCCGGACGGCCAGGATCGTATCCTCCAAGATGCACGGCAAAATGCGGGCCCTGCACCCCGTGCCTCCCGGTCCACGTTCCAGTGCCACCGGGCACGCCCATGATAGAGGAGTACTACCCGGAGGCGTGGCGTTGCAAATGCGGCAACAAGCTCTACATGCCATGATGGCCGGATTGAGTATCGGATCGGTGATTTGATTCGACCGACCTAAATTTATATGCACATTAAAGGATTATATGATTTGAAGATTTTTTTTTTCCCTTTCTCTTTTTGTGAATGTGAGTGCAGGGCTCAGTGAGCATGAGAGGATGGGAGGGGGGCAACGATGCATGTGTCTCCCCTGTGTTGTTATAATTGATGTATCATTGTATTGAGGCCCACATGTAGCCAGAGCGTGTGGATGGATGTGTATACATGTGAGTGTACAGAGTTTTTGACTGATGAAAAATAGGGTAAAAATCTTGTAGATGTTAACTTAGGTCCAATTAAACAGTTTGTAGCTACAAGCTTTGGAACACGCACAGATAAAGAGAGAGGATGTGATTCAATTGCACCTGCATCCAACCAAATAAAAAACATGTAGCCCTAGACTGTCTGATTTCAGTTTTGATTTAAAAGAAGAATTAGGTTTTCATTTAAGTAGATCTGGATTTTTGCTTTCAAAACTAGTTATTCTCTGCGTGTTATGTTCCATGAAATATTCACTCAACAAGCAGCATTATAATCTAGAGGACGAACTGTTTTTCTTGCTCGGTAAATTTTAATTGCACAACCACACTCATCATTTTCCTCTTCCACATTTAATATTAGTCATCCAAAGTCCAATTAACATTTTCCTCTTCGACATTTAATATTAGTCATCCAAAGACATTTAATTTAATATTGTGTTCTTGATATACATTGTTATCGTACAACTTTACAACTTAAATTATTTAATAATGTGGTTCTTGATATGCTATTAGCACACATCAGCTTCAAGAGATACTAAATTCAAACCTTATTATTATCAATTTAAATAATATTTATTAACCCCCACAATTCAAAGGCCTCACGAAGAGAAGATAGCGAGAAGAGCCCTAACTTTTGTAAGGAAAAGAAAACCTTAATTAATATTATCAAACCATTTACCTCCGGTGAGAAGGAATACGCCACCTATTTAGATTACAAATCCTCTCAACTTGTTACCGAAGGTTCCAAAATCATGAAATGAAATGACATTATTCATACTACAAACAACTACTAGATAATCAGGGGACTAACTTGCTTCCATAAAAAACAAAAACAAACAAACAAACAAACAAACAAACATGAAGGATTCACATCTCAAAATAAGGAAGTGATGATGCGCACAAGTGGTGTCTCCACAGTTTACGATACGTGGCAGATGATGTGTCCCGGACTCTACGGGGATGGAATAAATGTGCCGCATCGGGGACAATCCCCGGGGCCCCTCCTCGTTGAACATACCCGACCTTTCGGGAGATCCTCCTTAAAACATTTCACCTTCACCTAGTAAACTACTAACAGCTCGTCTCCGAACTTCCTCAGTCTCCTTGTTTCCGAGCTTCAAGCGTGCCAAGCTTCCTCGGCCTCCCGCTCGTCTCCGAGCTCCAAGCGTGCCGAGCTTTCTCGGCCTTCCCCGATCAACCGAGATTGCAGAGTCCTAACGCCTCCACAACAGCTCCGCATATCTCGCCAAATCGAGATAACCGCCACCCCTCGTCCCGTGTCCCACGCTGGCGCATCTCCCCATTAATGAGCGTATCCCGTCATTAATGGGGGGATCTCGCCATTCACGCAAGCGTGACGTCAGGGGCGTAATCAAAGGCGAAGATCCCGCGCCTGCTTCCTCCATGCGACCACTGTAAAACCCCTCTCTCAGACGACTCAGGTAAGGCAACTTGAATCCAATAAGCCACTACTCTGCTCAAATTTCTCGGCTAACTTGATCGTCAGAGGGTCCTATGGTGGTCACCCACCCCGGGACTTCTTTGCAGGTAGCTCGGCTTCCGCCTCAAACAAAACCCATTAAGATCCACACACTTTAGGAGACAGCCTCCAGATCCAATCTCAACCGTCCAGCAACGCTCGTGACAGATCGACGGAGGACAGCATCTGAAGGAGATCACAACCTCCATTAGTTAGCGCCGTCTGTGGGAAACTCGAAAGTTTCTTCCACTCATCAAAGTTGATCTTCCGCCTTCGACTTAATGACGAGCGAGAACCGTGACGATCCCAGTACAAGTCACTGCCTCCCCCACAACGAAGGCGGGAGCGACTCGTCTCCTCCTCCCAATGCCATCGTCGCCTTATCCGCCCGGATAGACAGGCTCACCTCGATAGTGGATGCCTTCGTCCGCGTTCAAGCAGAGGGCCCTACCCACCAGACCGTGGCTCCCCCTTACCGGAATAACGACGTTCGCCGAAGGACGGACGGGCACAATCGAGCCCTCGATCTTCCTCACCATCATCACAGTAACACCTAACGCCGGCAGGCTGATTCCAGCCACCTCAACCGGCATGCGGCGACTGACTCCATGACCCGCTGGGCTCCAGACAACTCCACACCGCAGTCTCAGGAAAGGCCGGGCCATCGCTTCAATGCTCGCCACGCGTTCTCCCCCTAAGGAGGTGTCGGTCAGCTCGTCCACTTTCAGGTATGATCGATGCCCTAACTCTCGTCGGGGTCGTGCGAATGAAGAACGCAAGGATTACTTGAGAAGGGCCTTGCCCGAGAATTTAAGACACCTGATAGAGCGGAATCGAATCCGCACCTTAGCGCAGATCCGGAGCGGGGGTAGCCACCATTTCGACTGCGCAGAATTCTTGGGTTTTATTTCCCTCTTCTTTTATTAGTGCTAAGCACTCGGCTCACGTGTGAGCACGTGAGGCGCTCGAAATAGGAACTGTTCTATGGATTTTATTTCTCTTTCCTTTATAAGTGCTAAGAACTTGGACCCTGTGGTGCTCACGTGCGAACGCGTGAGGCGCCTTCAAAATGCGAGCGATGTTTTTGGGTCTATTCCCTTTTTTTTATATAAGTGCTAAGCACTTGATTGGGGGTCGCGTGGAAAACACGTGACAGCCCTATAAGACACTTCTTGTTCTTTTAAAATGCTCGCGTGTGAAGCACGTGACTCGGTTTCAGCCATTCTTTTTGTCCATCAATGGTGCTCATGTGGGGAAATACGTGAGGTTTCGTTATAGTGTTGAACACTAGTGAATCACCAGTCTTTCCTTCTATATGCATGAAGATTTTGATCTTATATTAACGATACTGGAATCTAAGTTTAGAGAATTTCAAATCTCTTGTTTTATAAGAATTAAATTTTTTATAGGTTAAACCTTAGTTTTATCAAAGGAATTAAATTCCTATATACTTTTGTAAGAATTAAATTTTTTGAACTTAGTTCTTTCCCCTAAGTTTTGAATCTGCATAACAGAATCTCCCCAATAAGAATTAAATTCTCAACTTATGAGGCCTATCTCAACCAGAGGAAGAACTAAGTTCTATTTTAGAAGGGTTAACCCCCTAAAGAGGCGAAGAAGGGACAGGATAATCTCTGTGTTTTCTTCTTCCCTAGTTTTTTTTTGTTTAAGAAGGAAATTTTCTTCTTTTAGAGAATTGAATTCTCTTTCTATCTTTTCTTCTCTTTTTTAATTTCTGTATGTTTCTCTCCTCGTTCTCTCCTCTTTTTTTAACTTGAAGTCTTGGGTTCTTTATATAGTGAGAGAGAAGTTTGCTAATTAGTTTTAGGAAATCTCTTATTGAGAGACTTCAATTGATTTGGGGTTTTACCCGTTGTTGGATCTTTGATCCAATGGTTCTGTCTTACAGAACATATTTTCTTGTTTCTTAAACAAGATTAGGAAAATATTTTCCTGTACAGAATTTATTCTGTAGATTGATGATTTTTAATCACCGTTGGATTTTTAATCCAAGAGTGCCTGGTTTAATATAGCACAATTTTTTTTGTTTTAAAGAGAGATGAAAAATATTTTCCAACTCATGGGATTTTTGATCCGCTAATTTTCTATTTAACAGAAAATATCACTTCCCATTTAAAAGTTCAATAGAATTTAATTCTATCATCATTGGATCCTTGATCCAACGGTTCCTTGTTGAGTAGGGAAGTGCCTTCACGTGTTTAACACGTGAGGCTTATTAGCTTGGCAATTATTTTAATTGCTATGCCTTGTTACCCTCCGAACGGCGGCGCGACGCGTGGTCGTCTCGCCTGAGGCTCGGGGCAGATGCTAATTGGTGCTATCCGTCTACCTCTCTGAAGATGCCAAGTTGATTTATGGCACCGTATATCGAAGGTTTAAACGGATGCGCCCGATGTAGCAGACTTCGTCAGATTCCCCCTCGCTTAAGGGGTTTTTGATTGTGGGGACGCTCTTCCCTGCAGGCGCAAGCCCCTGCAGTTAATTACGCCACCGCATCGCGGTAACCACTTTCTCCTTCTCCAGATGGTCACTTCGTGTCGTGTGTGTTTATTTTATGTTTAGTTGCCCGTGGATTGTATACGGAGACTGAGTTATGTCGTCGCCCGTAGAGCGTGGACTAGTCCAAATCCGTATTATCTTAGATTTGGGTTTGGGGGTTTGGGTTTAAGGATACGTTAGCCTCATTTGAGACTAAGATCGACTTAAACGTTTGTTAAGGATATGTTAGTCTAGTTTTTAGACTAAGATCAACTTAACGGGATCGTTTAGATCCAACAAGAGAGCAATAAAAGGGGTGGGGGCTCTGTTGTTTAGTTTAGTGACATTACGGTCGGTAGGTAGTTTAAGGACATTGCGGTCCAATGTTAGTTTTAAGACGTTGCGGTCAAGGTTAAGGACCTCATAGTCCGTGGATTTAAGGACTCCACAGTCCGTAGTTAGTTTTAAGACATCCCGGTCAAGGTTAAGGACCTCATAGTCCGTGGATTTACGGACTCCACAGTCCGTAGTTAGTTTTAAGATATCCCGGTCAAGGTTAAGGACCTCATAGTCCGTGGATTTAGGGACTCCATAGTCCGATGTTAGTTTTAAGACATCACGGTCAAGGTTAAGGACCTCATAGTCCGTGGATTTAGGGACTCCACAATCCGTATCAATATGTGGTCATCGGGACCCGTCACCTCTTTGAAGACGTTGAGAAATTACAACGCCACGTATCAAAGGAGTGAAGAGATGTACCCTTGAACCGAGGTAGATTAAATAATCTTTGGCCCAATTTGGAACCAAAACCAATTAATTATATTATGAGCCCGTTGGCTCAGTTGAATTTGAATTGAGGACTTATGGCCAGTTTGGGCTAAGTCCAATCATGTTTAGGATATTGGCCCTTTGTTGGTCCATTAAAGGAGAGGCTTTGCCTCTGGATATTTAGCCAATTGGACTGAAATTAGTGTTAAACGCTAGCAACAGGGGGTTTAAATTAGTGTTAAACACTAGGGCAAGTCAATGTTAGACACTAGCAACATGGATCTCAAATTAGTGTTAAATACTAAGATAATCAGTGCTAAACACTGGTGGCAGAGATTTTAATTTGGTGTCGAACACTAAGAAAATTAATGTTAAACTCTGTCAACAGAGATTTAATTTAGTGTTAAACACTAAGAAATTCAGTGTTAAACACTGCAAGAAAGCTCTTTAATTAGTGTTGAACACTAAGGCAAAACAATGTTTAACACTGGGCTCAGGGGTTCCAATTTAGTGTTAAACACTAAGGCAAGAGGGGTCACGTGGTAACACGTGAGGGCACCCTCCCTTTATTTTATTCTGTCAAAAGCATTGAATACTTTGGAGCATCACGTGCTGTCACGTGATGGGCATCTTGGTGCTTGTATGTTAAAGCTTCCGCCCCGGGTCACGTGGGTCACGTGAGGCACTGCCTCAAAGGGCCCTTTTCTATGGATCTTTTCGGGGGTCACGTGGTAGCACGTGACCCTACCTCTTTGTATGTTTATGGAAGATCTGTTAATCCCTTTAAGAATTAAATTCTTCGCAGGGTTGAACCCTAACAATAATTTCTTGGGGAATTAAATTCCTATTTCCTTCTGAAGATTTATATTCTGTGATAGAGTTGAACTCTGAATTTTCTGTAGGAATTAAATTCTTCATATATGTGAAAAATTGCATTCTATCATAGGGTTAAACCCTAATAACAGCTTTTAAGGAATTAAGTTTCCACTCTCTTTTAGAGAATTATTCTGAGGAATGAGATTCTGTCATAGGTGAAACCCTAATTTCTTCTTTCTTAAGGGAATTAAAATCCTGTTATTTTAACAGAACTAAGTTCTTAACTAGGGTTAAACTCTGATTCTGTTCATTCTGAAGGAATTAAATTCCCATAACATAGGGTTAAACCCTAATTTTACTTTAAAGGAATTAAATTCCTATAGTTCTGTGAGAATTAAATTCTCAAGCTTTCATTCCTTCTCTATGCTTTGGATCTGCATGGCAGGATCTCAACCCAATGAGAATTAAATTCTCAATTCAAGGGGAGATATGCACTTTACAGATCCTCCACTAAAGAGAGAACTATATTCTTCTGTTTCATATCAGAGTTAAACTCTGTTGAGAATTAAATTCTCTTTTAAGGCCTTCCCTTTCTTACCTAAGCTTTTCTTTTGCAGAAGATCCAAATTCCTCCAAAGTATCAAGGCTCTCTCTTTTCTCTATGTTATCGATCCCTCTGCATATGTCCCTCTGTGTGTCTCTTGGCTCCTATTTATAGGAGAAGCAGCAGAATCGATTAGTTTTTGATGAATCTTTCATCGAGAGATTTGATTTGTATTCACCATTCGTTTGGACCTTTGGATTATTAGGTGAATTTTATTCACCATTGGATTTTAAATCCAGAGATTTTCCTTTGTTATTTCGGTTAGATTTTAAGGGGAAATCTTTCCAAACTCAAGATTTTTCCATAGATAGGTGATATTTAAGAATCTTTAAATTTTTAATTCAATCGGTTCCTTTGGAAAGATTTTAGAGGTCTTTTCTCAGAATTTAATTCTGTTAACAGATAGGCTTTGAAAGCCGGTCACGTGTGGCCACGTGACCCTTGGTCACGTGTGGGCACGTGACCCCCTTGGAACGAGCCTTCTTCTTCTTTTTGCGCTCTGCCTTCTGGCCGCTGCTTGGCCTTCACGTGCCACCACGTGACCCCTGGTCACGTGTGAGCACGCGACCCTCGTCTGGAGCCTTTTTCTTAATTTAACCGGAGAATGAGTCTGCTGCTTTTAAATGTCATGTGCCAACATGTGACCCCTGGTCACGTGTGAGCACGTGACCTCTTCTGAAGCCTTTTTCCTTGATTTGATCAGGGAACTGATGTGCCTTTGAAGCTGCTTTTAAATGTCACGTGCCAACACGTGACCCTGGTCATGTGGGAGCACGTGACCCTTTCTGAAGCCCTTTTCTTTGATGTAGTCGGGAAACTGAATCTGCCTTGCCGATGCTTTTAGATGCCACGTGCCAACACGTGACTGCTGATCACGTGTGAGCACGTGACCCTTTTCTGAAGCCTCTTCCGTAGGCTTTCCTGATTTTAAATCAGGAAACAAATTCCCCCACAGCGTTGTTCTCACGTGTTTGCACGTGAGTGCAACGCTGTCACCTTTTGTGATCGTTGGATTCCTCTAGGGATTTGGGGAGATGAAACGTTTCCATCACCTCCTATAAATATTGGGGTCATTTCAGAGACGCCTCCACTTTGCTCATCTTCTTCATTGCAAACTTTCTTCTTTTGAGAATTTAATTCTCTTTTCCCAGAGCTTAGTTCTCTGCCTTGAAAATCTTCCAGAGTTTAACTCTGTTCGAAGAGACTTTCTCTTTAAGTAATGCTCTCATATGAACGAAGAACTCTCACATTCCTCTGGATTTTAAATCCAAAATAGGGGTTTCTACCCTTTTTAATATGAACCCATTTTCCCTTAAGTTTTTTCCACTGGAGTTTGGAATAGAACTTTCAACGGTAGATCCTTTTAGGGTTCATATAATCTTTAGGGAGATAATGGTGACGGTTAAAATCTATGGAATTTAATTCTATCGAAAAGGGTTTCTGGGAATTTAATTCCCTTTTTCTTAATAGGGAATTTAATTCCTACGAAGAACTCAATTTCTTCACATGGAGGCTTCTTGAGGTCTCTTGACCCGAGATTGTCCTTCTGCAATTAATGAAACAAGAGCTTTGTAATGATGTCTTCTGTGGGAATTTAATTCCTTTGATCCTGTTGGATCTGTTGTAGAGCTCGAGACAGATTTGTCCTCTAGGGGGAATGTGTAGGGTTACTTGAATCTCATTCTTTATTTAATGAGGATATTCCCTCTGTTTTATTATAACTGCTTGGTCTCATTATTAATGAGTCGTCATCCTGATTCTGTGGGGGCCATGTTGTTTTGTAGCCAACGGCCCCATAAAAGAGTCTGCTGTTGCTTTCTTCGGCTAGTCCTCATGTTCATGCATGTATATATATTGCTAGCTTTGTTTTTGACAGTCTTCTTTTATTGGATTTCAGGTGCGATGGCTTCTGTTCCATGCTTTCCCTTTTCTCGCTCGGAGGCTGCTTTTCCTCAGTCACCATCTGATGAGGAAGCGATGGCGATGATCCGGGCCCATGACCCGAACTGCACCAACCTACTTCAATGGGAATCTTGGTACAATCATATTATTCAGGGTCGCCGGAGTTTCCTTTGCGCGGTACCGACAGAGCCCACTTTCCCATTCTTACCGATGGACCCTCCGAGAACGGTTTTTGCTGTGGAAATGCCCAACTGGACTCCAACGGGGAGGCTCGAGCCTTCGACGACCGGTATTCCGAACCATCCGATCCCGGCCATAGATATCTTGGGGCGGCGTATTTGCCAGGGTGAGGCCCACCCGTGGGGGCAAATTTATAAGATATGGCTTACTCCTCGACACCCTACGGGCTACCTTCTATGGGCTCGCTACATCCTTTCTGCCCATCGTGCACGGCTGCAGAAGGTCGGGCTTTATCAGGCAATATACGCGTCACTCTTCCATTATAAGTCCCCGCATGTCTGGTGGGTTAAGGCGTTTTTGAACCAATGGAATCTTCCCACCAACACTTTCATTCTAGGAGATCACGAGGTCTCGATCTCTCTGGCAGAATTCTATGACATCTCGGGGTTGCCAATCAGGGGTAGTCTGTATGAGGAGTTGCTGCCTTCTGACAAGTACATCTTTGAGCCCGAGCCCGCCCCGGTTGACGGCCTGTTTGCTGAGAATGCCGTCCGCCACAAGCGTCCCAGTTTAATCAAGGCGCTAGGTATCTTCGACCGATTATTCACCGAATCCGAAGAGCAGAGTGTTACTTTAAAGAGCTTCATTGCTCGTTTCCTTCGCGAGGACGCCTTATCGAAGACAGCCCCAAAGTTTGCAAACATCAAAGACCCCTTTGGGTTTGGCCCGAAGAAACTGCCGACTAATGAATCGGATCTACCACAGTACTACATCCCTATTATGTCGTCGACGTCCTTTGAATCCATTGCTGCTCCCGGCGTGGAGGAG
This sequence comes from Agapanthus africanus, assembly GCA_030015575.1. NCBI lineage: Eukaryota > Viridiplantae > Streptophyta > Magnoliopsida > Asparagales > Amaryllidaceae > Agapanthus > Agapanthus africanus. The sequence goes on from JASDDO010000031.1 coordinate 553,888,308, forward strand.
GAGACGTTCTTCGTGGGGTTTGTTAGCGTCTGGCTCAGTTGGTTTGTCATCCCCATGCATCGTCGCTTTATGAGAGCTTCGGTTATCTATTCGGCTTATCGTATTGCTGAGGGGACGCGGTTGGCCATCGGCATCCCAGCCTTGGCGCACCTTTATCATGGGTTGGGCACCGCAGCTAATACCTTTACTCCTGGCGTGGATGTGGTAAACTTTTTGCTTCATTATTTCACGTCCTGGATCGAAATGCACGTGTTGGGGGCTTTCTCTATGCATCAGAGGCCTGCATTCTACGACGCCTACACTTTCCCTCGGCTTATGCGATTGGTGGATGCTTCTGCCGCTGACCCAACTCAATTCGGGGCTATTCGGGCGTTTATTTCTCCTTACGCTACTGCCGGCGGATTAATATTTAATGATCGGGTCTTATCTTCTTCCACGGGTTCGGCCCAGCCGCTTTGGGACCGGTCGAAAGATGACGCGCCCACTTTGAAGCCACTGGAAGCCGCGCTCTTATATGCAATCAGACCGGGTTACCTGGTGTTTTGTCAGGATAGTGCGGCTCTCTTTATGCGGTACAATCCGCATCGCTTTGCCCGGCAGTTTGGCTATGATCAGGGCGTCCCGTTTGAAGCTTTCATAATCGCGCCGGTTCCTTCGCTCGAGGCCGTCCGGGATGCCGCCCACCACTTTGTGAGGCTGAACACCGGTTCTCAGTTCATGATCCCTGATGGTGACTACATTCCCCGATGCGTGGGGTCGTTCACGGGCTGGTATCTCCATCGGGTGAACCCAGTTATTATTGAGGAGAGAAGGGTGCTTCTTGGCCATGGTGCCCCTATTCAGGTTCCGGCCCCGGGAGCCATGCTGCGACCACGTGCCCCAGTCCACTTTCCCCTTAGGGATATCGGCACTGCGATTATTCCTAGAGAGTCGGGAGTAGATCTTACTCCAATAGTTGGTATGCCCCTGGGTACTCGGTCGCGGGGTAAACGGGCTCCGGTAACAGTACCCCCACCCGAGGCAGCACCACCTTCCGTGTCATCGACGATGGCAGTGTCATCTCCAGTTGTGGCCCGGGGAGAGGGTGTTGAGGGCGACGTGGGCCAATGCCGCACTAAGGCTTCGAAGGGAAAGAGACGGTCGTCCTCGGCGACTGGTTCTGGGTCCAAGCGTCGAAGGAAGGTGGCTACTAATTTGCTCGACTCTTTAACGGAGTCTGAGCCCATCCTTGAAGATGAGCCGCTGGCCTTACCGGAATCAAATGCTGAACTACTTTTTCCCAGTTCAGCCGCCGAGGAAGCTGCACAGTTGGCTGAGGCTATAAGGCGTTCCAAAAACGCGTCTCAGAACGCCAGGGTTCCGAAGAAGCCCTATCCTGCTGTAATCTTTTACGAAGACCCCTCGTGGATTCGGCGGCGATTTATAGGCCCTTTGGAGGAATGGGGGGAAAGGGCCTTGAAGCAGGCTGTTTCAGAGGACGCGGCGGACGCACTCTCTTTATGGACCGGTGGCCATGAGTCTACTCTTGGACCCCGGCGAGCACGCCTCCTTGAGAAGGAGCAACGGCTTGAAGAAGCCATATTGAGGGCTTCTTTGCGCATCGGTACGTTGTGGTTCTTTTTGTAGTTCTTCGGATTATTTATGCTCGTGCATATGTATCCTTATTCTTATTTGAATTGTGCAGAATCTTCGACGCTGGGAGAGATCCCCACTGGCTTGCTGCAGCTAGAGCCCGTTGACATTCCCGATGCAGCCCTACTCGATGGGGCCGGCAATGCCACTCCTCTCGCAATAGATCCTCCGGTGGCGGCTCTTGATTCCAGGGTACTCGCTCCTTTGGGAGAGGTTCCCTCGGTGGTCGCTGTCCCAACGACTTTACCCGAAGGCGGCCTAGAGATTGAGATGGAGGTAGTCGGGACCACCCTCCCTTTGTTGGAGCCTGAGGTCACGACAGAGGCCGCTGAAGCTGCTATCCCCCCGGCTCAGAATGGGAGGAGTGTCGAAGGTAACCTTCCACGTTTTGAGCTAGTAATCTTTCTGTTAGATGAACTCTTTTGTCTTTTCAGAATTGCGTGGACTGGCTGCCTCCATTGTCGATCTATCTCCTCGGCAGTCCTTCCAGCGTCTTTTGGAAATGGCCGCTCCGCAGGCGATATCTCCTCAACGCATCGTCCTCTCGTCCGGACAAGGTGAGTGTTGTTCATCACTTCTCATAGCATCATTGTTATTTGGCGTATTGGCATTGATGTTCTCTACAGTTTTGGAGGCCGATGATGAGGTCAAGGTTCTCGAAGGGCCAGGGGAACCTTCAGCTCCTATTTACACGACTGTCGGTAAGCGACATTTCATCATCTCTCATTCGTTCTTTGCTTAAGAATTTTACTGACATCTTTTAAATTTGAACAGCTCTGCCAGTCTCCATGGCGTTGGAGTCGCGCATCGTGATGCCGCCCGGCCCTTATACCTTGCGGGCTTCAGAACGCTTGGCCCAATTAAGCTTTGTCTCCTTATCATCTTTGATTGAGGAGCTCCATGCTGGCAGCGTGACCACAGCTGAAGCGTTTGCCGCCGAAGTTAACGGTTCTCTTCCTTTTCTTGCCACTTACCATAGCGAAGAAGTGGTGCGAGTCTGGGTGGAGTTCTGTCGGCAGGTGGAGGCTCGCTTGCACGCCCTTGAATGTTCTCGCCTTTCCTCGGAAGCCGTGGCTGCAAAAGCGGAGTTGCGGGGTCTGATAGCACGATGCGCGGACAATATGACGTCATGCGAGAAAAGGCTTGGCCGCAAATTCTCGGAAAGGGAGCTAGCTTCCAAGGCGCTGAGCGAGCTTCGCGCTACTCTTACCGCCAAGGCCAACAAAGCATACGAGCTTTGGCGGGTGCTTCAGGAGTCCATCAAAGAGGTGGTGGCTCTCGATAAAGCTTTCACGTTCACTCGTGAAAGGGTCGAGGCTCATAAAGCCACCGAGAAAGAGCTTGAAGCTCGGCTTGCTTCGTATCAGGCCCAGCAGGCTCAGGCGGAGGCTCGTCTTCAGGCGATCCTGAATCATGAAGCCGTGACTCAGCAACAGAAAGATGAGCTGGTAAAACTGCTACATCACCCGCCGGCTTGAAGACTTGTATCTTTTCCTTCCTTTTGTATATACTTCTGAATGAGAGTATTTTCTTTTTGTTCCTTCATGAATTGTACTTTGTATCCATTTTGGTTTATGAATAAAAGATACATTTTTCTTCTCAATGATGTGTCTCCTTTTTGTTGAATGTGTTTTGCGAACAATTTATCTTGATCTCCTTGCAGGGCAGCGATAGCTCAGGATTCAGGGTTAAGATCTGCTTCCTAAGACTTTTGCACTTTACGAGCCACGAGGGTCTCATAAAGAGTTTTTCTCCCCGTGGGTCAAAAGGATCCCATAGGTGTAGGTTCTTCTTAAGAATCGTGAGGATTCTTAAGCGGGTTTTCCCTTGAGAGTCGTAAGGATCTCACAGGAGAGTTTTTCTTCCTTACAGGTCGTGAGGACCTGCAAGTGCTGGATGTGGTCACCCTTATTCGTGTTTCACGGAGTCAGGGGTTTCTCGAGGCATCGTAGTTTAAAGACGTCGCGGTCAAGGTTAAGGACCTCATAGTCCGTGGATTTAAGGACTCCACAGTCCGATGTTAGTTTTAAGATATCACGGTCAAGGTTAAGGACTTCATAGTCTGTGGATTTAAGGACTCCACAGTCCGATGTTAGTTTTAAGACATCACGGTCAAGGTTAAGGACCTCATAGTCCGTGGATTTAGGGACTCCACAGTCCGATGTTTGGTTGTAGGGACCCGTCACCTCTTTGAAGACGTTGAGGAATTACAACGCCAGGTATCAAAGGAGTGAAGAGATGTACCCTTAAACCAAGGTGGAATCCGTAGGGAATCGGGGTGGTTGATAGTTAGTTTTAAGACATTACGGTCAAGGTTAAGGACATCATAGTCCGTGGATTTTAAGAACTCCACAGTCCGGTGTTTGCTCTGGATGCTTCACACGGGTTCACTGACGTGCTTGGCGAGGGCCAGGCTCCGCTCTGGTCGTTGTCCGCGGGGTCAAAGAATGACGTTATCCACGTTCCACGTAACCAGGAATTTTGCACTAGATGCTTCACACGGGTTCACTGCCGTGCTCGGCGAGGACTAGGCTCCGCTCTAGATGCTTCACACGGGTTCACTGCCGTGCTCCGCGAGGACCAGGATCCGCTCTGGACGTTTTCCACGGGGTCAAAGAGTGACGTTATCCGCGTTCCACGTAACCAGGAATTTTGCACTAGATGCTTCACACGGGTTCACTGCCGTGCTTGGCGAGGACTAGGCTCCGCTCTGGATGCTTCACACGGGTTCACTGCCGTGCTCTGCGAGGACCAGGATCCGCTCTAGACGTTTTCCACAGGGTCAAAGAGTGACGTTATCCGCGTTCCATGTAACCAGGAATTTTGCACTAGATGCTTCACACGGGTTCACTGCCATGCTCGGCGAGGACTAGGCTCCGCTCTGGATGCTTCACACGGGTTCACTGCCGTGCTCTGCGAGGACCAGGATCCGCTCTGGACGTTTTCCACAGGGTCAAAGAGTGACGTTATCCGCGTTCCACGTAACCAGGAATTTTGCACTAGATGCTTCACACGGGTTCACTGCCGTGCTTGGCAAAGACTAGGCTCCGCTCTGGATGTTTTCCACGGGGTCAAAGAGTGACGTTATCCGCGTTCCACGTAACCAGGAATTTTGCACTAGATGCTTCACACGGGTTCACTGCCGTGCTTGGCGAGGACTAGGCTCTGCTCTGGATGTTTTCCATGGGGTCAAAGAGTGACGTTATCCGCGTTCCACGTAACCAGGAATTTTGCACTAGATGCTTCACACAGGTTCACTGCCGTGCTCGGCGAGGACTAGGCTCCGCTCTGGATGTTTTCCACGGGGTCAAAGAGTGACGTTATCCGCGTTCCACGTAACCAGGAATTTTGTACTAGATGCTTCACACGGGTTCACTGCCGTGCTCGGCGAGGACTAGGCTTCGCTCTGGATGCTTCACACGGGTTCACTGCCGTGCTCCGCGAGGACCAGGATCCGCTCTGGACGTTTTCCACGGGATCAAAGAGTGATGTTATCCGCATTCTACGTAACCAGGAATTTTTTCTGATTGTATCCGCATTTCACGGGAAGGAGGTTTGACTGTTGGCGATATGTATATCACCGAGCCATGGAACTGGGAGTTGCCGCTGTTCCGCTTAGCTTAGAGTTGTGTCCGTTGTTACGAGACGAGTGTTGAGATGATCTCTAAGTCATTTGCGGCCCGTCGAGATTTTGCTTCTTCTTATGATGAAACTTGGAGGAGAAGTATGATCCCTTTTTTGTTTATGCCCTTGGATTGTCTTCAGGGTGTGATGGAACATCACCTGTAGGGCATAAATTAAAACTTTTTTTTTATTTTATTTCTCTTTCCGCGATGCTCTATCATTTCAGCTTTTATATCGCGAAGGTCGCGATTGCCCCATCATTTCGGCTATTTTTTTCGGTGCCCAATCATTTCGGCTATTTTTCATGCATACATTTTTACTTGCTGCTTTTTATTGCAAGTTGCCCCATCATTTCGGCTATTTCGTAGGCATGTGTGGCTTGCTAGCCTTTTCGCTGCAAGCTTGGGTTTTAGACGCCTCTTTCGGCATCAGCATCGCTACCACTGGGATATTGCCAGAAGCGAATCATCATTTGCCTCTGTCGATGTTGAACAAAGGTGGCTTAGCAAACAGGGTTAGGGTTCTGTCGACTAAGGCTTTTGACGTCATGAGCCGTAAGGGTCTCACAAAGGTATTTCTCCCTACAAGTCGTGAGGATCTTGTAGGTGTATTTTCTCCCTAGGAATCATGAGGATTCCTAAGTGTATGTTCCTCTGCAAGTCGTAAGGATCCTGCAAGAGGGCTTTCTCCTTATAGGTCGAGAGGACCTACAAGGGTTTCTTACCATATGGACATATCCCTAGTCACGGGTGGGACTTTGTTGGGGAAATGTTTATTCGCACCCGTGGATTGTATACAAGGGTCAGTATTGAGCCACTTGTAGGGCAATATCGAAGGTTGTGGGGGATTTGCTTAAGAACAGGTTTAGGTTTCTGTAACTTAAGACTTTCAAATCTCATGAGCCGTGAGGGTCCCATAAGAGAATTCTCCTTATGAGTCGCGGGGATCTCGCAAGTGTATTTTCTCCTTAGGAATCGTGGGGATCCCTAAGTGTGTCGTTCCCTTGTGAGTCGTAAGGATCCCACGCGGGTGGTTTCTCCTTACAAGGTCGAGAGGATCTTGTAAGTGTCTTTTAACGAGGTTGCGCCCTTTCGGGTTTTCACAAACACTCGCCGGTAGTCCTGCTGTTTTTACTCACGGAGCCCTTTCGGGTTTTCATCCGTGCCCATTTTGCTTATGGACATACTGTTTTTTTTATTCTTTTTCTCTTTTTTTTTACAAGGTCGCGCCCTTTCGGGTTTTCACGAACACTTGCCGGTAGCCCTGCTGTTTTTACTCACGGAGCCCTTTCGGGTTTTCATCCGTGCCCATTTTGCTTATGGACATACCGTTTTATATATTTTTTCTTTCTCTTTTTTTTATTTATCTCGTCAGCCTAAGGATGCTGCGGTAGTAGTTTAGAGACGTTTCGGTCCGTCGTTAGTTTAAGGACGTTTCGGTCCGTCGTTAGTTTAAGGACGTTTCGTCCATTCAGGGGAAGGCCGGCTAATGCTTATAAAGTCTGAGTTTAGGAAGATAGCGAGCGGACATAGTCGTCGTCATCTATCATTGACCCTGGCTGTGGCTCATTAAGCGTAGTATTTCTTTAAGAAGCGGCCGTTTATTGGCCTGAAAGGCCTTTCACCATGCATGTCCATGAGTAGATAGGCTCCACCCTGGTAGACCTTGTCTATGATGTACGGGCTTTCATATTTCGGCTCAAATTTTCCCCGCATGGCACGATTGGGGATCATAGGTATTTTGACCACTAGTATGAGTTCGCCTTGGTGGAATGTTCTCGGCCTGGTCAATCTTTCGTACGAGCGCGTCATCTTTGCTTTGTAGGCCTCTAGATTTTGTTGCGCTATGAGCCGGGTTTCATTAAGGGCATCAAGCTCCTCAAGCCGAAGGTGAGCATTTTCTTCGTCCGTCAGCTCGTAGTGGACTGCCACTCGTAGAGAGGGTAACTCTATCTCGAGGGGGAGCACTGCTTCCGTCCCAAATACCAACGCGTACGGCGTTGTGTTCGTGGCCGTCTTGAACGTAGTTCGATAGGCCCAAAGGGCTTCTTGCAGCCTCTCGTGCCAGTCTTTCTTATTTCGGGACACCATCTTTTTTATGATCTTTGTCAAGGTCTTATTGAAAGCCTCGGCCAGACCGTTAGCTCGTGGATTGTAAACTGAAGAATATCTCCAGTCTATATTGTGCTGCTGCGCGAAGCGGCTAATCTTATGGCTTCTGTAGGCTGGTCCGTTATCGGAGATAATCCGCCGTGGAGTTCCAAACCGATAGATGACGTGCGTCTTGAAGAAGTAGAGGATATTCTCCGTCTTCACTTCCCTCAGCGGTACTGCTTCTGCCCATTTGGAGAAGTAATCAGTTGTCGCCAGGATGAAACGATGTCCCCGGGATGATGCTGGTTCGATGGGGCCGACTATGTCAGTCCCCCACATTTCGAATGGCCAGCTAGCCACCGTCGGATGTAGTGGATTCGAATGCTGGTGGATGAAATCCCCGTGGATTTGGCATGAGTGGCATTGCTTCGCATATTCGAGGCAGTCCTGGATCATCGTGGGCCAGTAGTAACCCATCCGTTTAATTTTTAACTTCATCTTCGGGCCTGCTTGATGAGAACCACAGATTCCGTCATGAACCTCTTGAACGACTCTTTCTGCTTCGTCAGGTCCTAAACATCTCAGCCACAGAGAATCAAACGACCTCTTATACAGAGTATCATTGACGAAAGCGAAAGATAGAGCTCGTTTCATGAGCTGATGTCTTGAGGACGCTTCTTCGGGGATTCGGTGGGACTTAAAGTAGTCTATGAAGACTTCCCTCCAGTCCTCAGCCTTCTCACGGTCTTTTATATGTAGGGTCGTCTGCTCAGTCGCTCCTTTTTCTTCGTATGATTCGGGAGATATTTTTGCTGGGGCGAGAACTCGACGGCTTTGTACCATGATTTTGACGTCATCGAGGTTCTCGTCAGCCAGTTCTTTAGCGAGCTTAGCTAGCGCGTCTGCTTTGCTATTTTCCGCACGTGGTATGCTTTCCAAAGTGTAGGAGGGAATTTAGGTCAATAGTTGTTGCACTTTTTCGCCGTACTTCACCAACTCCGGTTTGCATGTTTGGTAGTCACCATTTACTTGACTAACGACCAGTTGAGAATCCCCGTATATAAGGAGGTCTTCAATTCCCATGTCAATGGCGATCTCGAGGCCCGCTATCAAAGCTTCGTATTCGGCTTCATTGTTCGTCCTCGATTCCGTTAAGGAGAAAGCAAAGCGCATTATCCCTCCTTGTGGGGTTACGAAGATGAGGCCTACCCCCGATTTGATTATGGGGGTACATTGTTTGCGCTTCTTCATGGAAGATGCCCCATCAAAATAGAGTTCCTATCGGGTATCACCGCCGCTGATCGCATCAAATGCATGTTTGTCCGGCAAATCGCAGTTCAGAGGAGAACCGACAGGTACTGGATGCTCAGCAAGGAAGTCGGCAATGGCCTGGCCTTTCACTGCCTTGAAAGGCCGATATGTTATTGAAAACTCCATCAGGAGCAGGGCCCATTTAGCGAGCCTCCCTGTCAATATGGCCTTTGACATTAGATATTTTAGGGGATCCACCTTTGATATGAGACGGACTTCATGTGCCAATGCATAGTGCCTGAGTTTTGTTATCGCAAAGATTAACGCCAGGCAATGTTTTTCGATCGGGGAGTAATTGTTTTCTGCCCCCAGAAGAACTCGACTTAAATAGTAGAGCGCTCTCTCCTTCCCTTGGTCGTTTTCTTGGGCCCATAATGCGCCTAAAGAACCTTCTAGGGCAGTTGTATAAAGAATGAGAGGCTTTCCTTTAACCGGCGCAGCCAACACTTGAGGGTTTTGCAGGTACTGCTTGATCTCGTCCAGTGCGCCTTGGCATTTGTGATCCCAAACGAATGGAGTTCTCTTCTTCATCAGGTGGCTGTAAGGACGGCACTTGCCTGAAAGATTGACGATAAACCGCCGGATGTATGCGAGCTTCACTTGGAGAGACCGCAACTGTTTGAGGGTTCTTGGCGGAGGCATTTCCATGACTGCCTTGATCTTAGATGGATCTATTTCGATACCTCGGTGTCGGATGATGAATCCCAGGAATTTACCCGAGGAGACTCCGAACGCGCATTTGAGGGGATTCATCTTCAAATTATATTGCCGAAGGCGTTGAAATACAGTCTTCAGATGCTCTAAATGCTCTTCGTATGGCATGCTCTTCACTACGAGGTCATCAATATAGCACTCGACGATGTCATGTATGAGATCATCGAAGATCTTTTTCATGGCCCTTTGATAGGTAGCACCGGCGTTCTTTAGACCAAAGGGCATAACCTTGTAGCAGAATATACCCAAAGGGGTCCGGAAAGCGGTGTGCTTCTGGTCTTCGGGATGCATCTTTATCTGATTGTACCCTGATGAACCGTCCATAAAGGAGAAAACCTCGTGAGTGGACGTACTGTCTATCATCAGTTCGGTGACTGGCACTGGGAAATCGTCCTTTGGGCAGGCTTTATTGAGATCCCGGAAGTCTACGCATATGCGCACTGTCCCATTTTTCTTCATCACCGGGACGATGTTGGCGATCCATTCAGGATATTGAACCTCTTGGATGAAGCCAGAGTCAATTAAATTCTTGACCTCGGCATTGATGCTCATCTCAAGCTCGAGCCGCATTCTCCTCGGTGCCTGTTTGACTGGCTTGATGTCCGGGGATATCGCCAATTTGTGCACAGCAATTTCTGGATCAAGTCCCGGCATTTCGGAATAGTTCCATGCGAAGCAATCTCTATGCTGTATAAGGACGTCTTTTAACGCAGCCACCCTTTCTTCAGATAGCAGCTCGCTGACAAACGTCGGCCGCGGGTCGTTTACCGTCCCCAACTCAATTCTCTTGAGGTTATCTGCAGTGGTATGTATTCCATCCTCCAGTTCTTTCGGCGCTGGTGGAAATTCTGAGATCACCTCATCATTGCTGTTCTCGAGGCACCAGGGAAGGTTATCCACATTCTCGGGCTCTTCTTTTAATATTGTTATCATGGTACAAGTGCGAATCCGCTTCCAAGACCGATGTGGATCTGGTTCTGCTCTTGCGGCTTTGGGTTCGTGCTTTTGTGGCGGCGTTACCCTCCAGCTGCTGGATAAAGCAAACCTGCCTTGCTGATACTGGTCTTCAACCCAGTTCTTGAAGGTGAAGCAGTCTTCGATAGGGTGTCCTATGGCTCGGTGATAAGAGCAATAGCCCGGATGAGAAACTTTGTTAGCTTACTCAGGGTGCTTAGACTCCGGAAGTGCGATCATTTGATGTTTTATAGCGAGTTCGAGTAACTTCTTCGTCTTGTCTCGGGGGAAGGAATACGCTCGACTCATCTTCTTTATGAGGGACAAATCCGGACCGCGCAATGCCCGATCACATGACTCTCTAATCCTGCGTCGTTGTTGTCGGCTCCTTTTTCCGTTCCTTGACTTACTTCTGCCTCTGCGTTGGGCCTTTTGTACAACGGGTTGACAGGGAGGAGCATCTTCGTATTTTGCAGCCTGTTGAAACAGACGTTGCGTCCTGGCCTTCTCGTAGATGGCCATCTTGCGATTATGGTCTTCCCGAGCCTTTTGACCCGCTTTCCTGATAAGCTTGTCCATTCGTTCTTCAAACGGCGGACTCGGCATTTCGCTCGAGGGATCCAGTTTTGATGAGGGGTTGGCATTGCTGGACAGGGCGTTTTCCTCCTCATCGAAGTTATATATGGCGTAGCTGCCGTGGGCTTGCTCCCGTTTCTCGGATCTCACATATCCAAGCCCAAACGTTCCCATTCTCCCATTGGACAATTTGCGCTGAGTCTCAGGGACATTCCAAATCCTGTTGTAGAACCGAGCTTGTCGAACAGTCTGTTTTAAGGGTACTCCTTGGCGCTTCAGTAGCCTATTTAGTCCATTTGTGTAATATCGAGGCAAACGGATGGGTTGGAGCCTGTCGAGTGTAGCGTCCGCGCCATGCCATATCTCTTTCTCCACTCTCGTTTCTGTGGATTGGTAGAATAGGATCACCCTTTCACCCTTTCGCCTGGGAGGGATGTAAAACGTCTGCAGGTCCTGCACATTGTAAGCTTGAAGTGCGTCGAGATCCTTATAGTGTTTTCGCGGCACCATGGTAATTTGCAGACTCTGCTCATCGACAGGGGATGCTTGTATTGATGGCCGACTGGAGAACACGGTGTTAACCTCATCTTCCGAGTCACTTCCGAAGATCAACATGGGGGCGGACGTTCCCGGGTTGTTGCATCGAGACGGCCCAGCATAAACTATCTCTTCTTCTTCTTCGGTATCGCTCCCGAAAACAGGGATGGTGGCGACGACTTTGTTCTCCGGCTTGCGACACTTTTCTGTATCCTCGAAGTCTGGCAAAAAGTATTTTGCATCTTCGTACTTGCGGACTTCGTTCACGGAAAATAGGTTCAGCTCACCTATTACGGTATACTCAAAACCATCCTTGAAGTACTTCATACACTGATGCTATGTAGAAGGGATGATGTTGTACTCATGTAACCAAGGACGACTGAGCAAGGCGTTGTAGCAGGTCTTGGCGTCAATGACGTGAAACTTGATGTCCGTGACGAGTAGTCCGAAGCGTAATGTTAGTATTACAGATCCGAGAGTCCGTGATGACCGGGAGTCGAATCCGGAGATGGTAATTTTGTCACGAGCGAGATGCTGTACGCTCATGCAAATTTCCTTCAACACCCGAACATTCAGGAGATTGACGGAGGATCCATTATCCACCAGGATCTTGCCTATCTTGATATCATGGCAGTATCCAGAGATATATAGGGGACGGTTGTGGTCGCTCGTCCCGAGGAGAAGGTCTTCGTCACCGAACGTGATGTCGGCCGTGTGCACTTCTTCCAGTTCATCCTTCATCCTTTCTGTGGCGAGGAAGGCTTGGAATTGCTCGGGTTCTTGTAACGCCTTAATTAGTGAATCTCGCGCTTCTTTTGATAATAGGAGGGCATCGAGAATGCTGAGTTGAGAAGGTAGCTTCCTTAGGTGCGCTAGGATGTTGTAGTCCACCTTACCCTTCCTGGGAGGGTCCTTGGCAGTCACCTCTTTCATGACTTGGTCATCTAAAGTGATATCCTCAGTGACCTTTTCCTTTCCCTTATCTTTTCTATTTGCGGGCCCGAGATTCTTTTCCGGGAGCGTACGATTGCGCAGCTGACTGTTTTCGCTGGCCTCTGGTTCTTCCTCTTTCCCTAAAACGGATTCTTTAAATAGAGGGCCCAGAGCCATTTTTTCATCAGAGTCGCTCCCAAAGGTGAGAACTTATGACCCTCCAGCGTTAACCATGTAACAGTTGCCAGTAGTTCTGTTGTGCCCGTCGGCAGTACTTCTTCGTTCCCGACGAGTCTTGCGTTTTATGCGCTTAAAATGTTGCCGATGAGCAACATATCCTTGCCACCATATCCTAAAGGCGTCGCACTCCTCCGTAGGGTGTGAAATTTTCCGATGATATGCACAATAATTAAGGTGCTTCTCCGCCCCATTGAGCGTGTTTTCTTCCGAGGGTGGTAGCTTCATTCCCATTGACATGGCTTTGGCAAACCTTTTCCTCGTCTTGAATATCTTTTTGTCTGCCTCGGATGCCTTTCGATCTGGCGGGAGTACTTCAACTCTTTCTTTTGGTCGCCTGCGTTTGGCTCTTTCTGATGCGGCCATCTCACGCTCCTGATCCTCTTTACTCTTCAGACGAATCTCGTCCAGAAAGGCGTCGATCATTTCATCTGTTGGCCACACAAGCTCTGGCTCAAGCTCTGTCCCCAGTTTCTTAGTGCTAGGAGTTTTTTCATCGTCGGTATACGAGTGGGAGATTACGTTACAACTCGCCACATATCCCTTGGATTCATCCGACGAACTCTTTCCATCATCTTCCTCTTGAAAGATGTGGTTGAGGAACTCTTGCAGTGTGACAGGAGTTCGCGCCTTTTGATTGTACTCTTCCAGCACGTCGATTTGCTTCTGCAAGTTCGTGCGCTTGTCTCCAGGCTTCACGGGCTTCTTAGATTTCTTCTTCTTTTTCTTCGAAGATTTTGACGGCAGGGCGTGAGTACTTGGGCCATCACCACCGCTTTTTGTAGTTGGGAACGACCTCAGCATTCCTTCAATGATCTGGGGTCCCAGCGGGTCCTTCCATTCAACTGCCGGGCACGCATGAAGGTCCTTCAGCATTCTTTTGGTTTTAGTTGACAGCACGACCTCCCATGGAGCTTCCTCAATAAAGGAACAGGTTGCCCCCGGTGTATCTGCTTTCTTAGGAGCATGCAGCTGTGGTGGGTTCACCTTCCACTTTTCGGACAGCGCAAACTTCCCCTGGAGGTATTGATCTTCAATACATCCTTTGAAGACGAAGCAATCCTCAATCGGATGACTTACCGTTTGATGGTAAGGGCAGTAGTTAGGGTTATTCACCTCAGTGGGTTGTGGCGGTCGCCTTGGATTTGGCAGGTTTATAAGTCTGTTACGTACTGCCAGCTCGAATAACCGTTTCGTCTTTTCCCGTGGGAACGAGTAGGGACGCTTTATCTTCTCATTATAATACCGGTGTCTTTCTTCCAATTGATCCACCAGCTTTGGGGCATTGGGTTGCTGCTGGGCATTCGCGACGAAGGTTGCCTTTCCTTTACCCTTGTCATCCCGAGGCTCGGGCTTCGGGGGAGACGGTCTATGATCCATTTGGTCCATCTGGGCCAACTTTTCGATTAGAGCCTGGAATGTGGTTGGCTTAAAGAACATCATAAACTGGGAGATAGTCGCGTGAGGGTCTAGGGTTCCCACAAACATGCCCACCGCGGGCGCTTCCTCAATGCGTTGCTCGCATTTCGACCACAAATTTCGCCAGCGTATAGCATACTGAATCCATGTTTCGCCTGGTTTCACCCTGGCATTAATCAACGCCGTTATTGGAGTGCGTTCGCTGGCGCTCGTGAACCGCTGAGTGAATAGCAACTCCATTTCAGTGAACGTCTTGATAGAATCGTTCGGGAGTTCCGAATACCATTCGAACGCTGTTTCTGATAAGCTGCCCACGAACTGGCGAAGCAATAGTTTATCATCACCGCCGGTGTTACCGCAAAGGGCCCTGAACTGGGCAACATGTTGATGGGGATTGCCGGTCCCCTTATACACGTGGAATTTTGGTATTGTATAACTCGGCGGGTATTTGATTTGGCCGTACCAGCTTGGATACGGCCGCCCCGTTTTTACGACTTGACCAGCTGCCTCAGTCGCATGATGAACCCGGATTTGCTGGGCTATATAGTCGTCCAAGTCAGCCTTAGAGATTGTCTCCTCTTTGGCCGTTGAGAGGGCCGGCGGAGGATTCAACGTTTCTCCCCTATCGTCTTCAAGTATGGTCGGGGGATCTTCAGCGGGAGGATCTTGTTGGATCATCATTCCCACCATGTCTTGGAATAAGTGGGCTATCTGCTTTATATTGGCCGCTTGTTCTGCAGCCTCTTTATCCTTCTTTTCCAACATCCTCTGGAGGAACTCGGCGTCGGTTTCCTGTTCTTGTTGCTGATCCGAGGAAGCATCGGGGCTTTCTTTCGGCCCAGTAAGCATGGCCATTGCGATCATCATTTCCTGGAGCTTTTACTGTTGCTCCTGAGCTTTGGTTACTGACCGTGTAAACGGTCTATAGCCTGTAGACGCACGACTGTCTTCCTTCCCCGACGCCATGTATACAGTGTGGACCATCCTGCCCCCAGCCTTAGGGTGTCTGGGTTCAGCATTTTTAGCTCTCGTTGCAGGTCCGGGGATCTTCTCCGGCCTCCTCTTTTTATGAGCAGTAGAAGTTGAGGGGGCCGTTGAGGTGGGCACCCAGACAGCTTTTCGTGGCTTAGCCTAGTGACTGGTTTCCTGTTGGATTTTCAGCTTCTTTTGCTGGCGGGAGAAGTTTGGATCGATCATCGAGTCTCGGGCTTGCCGCCAGACTTTATAGATTCGGGAGGACAGCCGTTGAGGAGATTGGGGCTGTTCTGGCTTCACTTCTATAGCTCTTTTCAGCGGATGGGGGGATTTCTTTAGTGCCGCGGTAGGAGAATTCCTACGCACCTTATTTAGCACCTCAAAGCTGTTCCCAGTTGGAACAGCAGCATTAACTTCTGCCATCGGGGCTGGAGGAGTTAGCCCAGAAGGGGAGTTGCCCCCGTCCTTCCTCATTCGGCGCCAGTAACGACGTCGAGCGCGTCGTGCTGATGGAACCAGCTTGGTGAGGGCGATGATCTCGTCTTGCCCCCTGTGTAGGTGGGGGGTCGCTGCTGGTGTCAGCCTGTCAAAGACCGATGTCCTTTGGGTAGCAGGAGCGGGAGCTGGGGCCGTCAATCTGGTAAAGACCGACTCTTTGGCAGGGGAAGCCGCCTTGACGACTTCAGGAGCAGGACTGGTTACTTTCTTCGGAGCAGCCTTCTCTGGGATTGTAGGCCCTATTGCGGGTCCACAGGAGTTCTGGCCCAATCTAGAGAAGACCGAGGCGCTGGCGTTGGGCGACCCGTTGAGAGAGATTGCGGCAGGGGTAAGACGATCAAAGACCGACTTCTTGGGAGCTTCCTTTGTCAGCACCGGAGCGGTGAAGCTTGTCGGCGGGAGCATGGTTCCAAAGAACAATCCTGTGGTGGCTTGAGTGACTTGTTCCACGGGCATGGTGAATAGCGAAGCAGCTTGGGGTCCGTAGGCTATACCTCCTGGCGAGGCAGAGCGTTGGTTGCAATTGCAGTCCGAGCAGTTGGAGCATTTCTCACTAGTAGAAGCCATCGATTCTTTACTTTCTGCAATAAGCAAGACACCAAGTCTTAGTACCTTAAAACCCAAGGGCAACCATTAGCGAACCGCGATTGGTTCGCGAATCACGACACACGAACTGTGGAGTGGAAAGAGGAAAATGTCCCACCGGGCGTGCCAGAATCTGTTACCCTCCGAACGGCGGCGCGACGCATGGTCGTCTCGCCTGAGGCTCGGGGCAGATGCTAATTGGTGCTATCCGTTTACCTCTCCGAAGATGCCAAGTTGATTTATGGCACCGTATATCGAAGGTTTAAACGGATGCGCCCGATGTAGCAGACTTCGTCAGATTCCCCCTCGCTTGAGGGGTTTTTGATTGTGGGGACGCTCTTCCCTGCAGGCGCAAGCCCCTGCAGTTAATTACGCTACCGCATCGTGGTAACCACTTTCTCCTTCTCCAGATGGTCACTTCGTGTCGTGTGTGTTTATTTTATGTTTAGTTGCCCGTGGATTGTATACGGAGACTGAGTTATGTCGTCGCCCGTAGGGCGTGGACTAGTCCAAATCCGTATTATCGTAGATTTGGGTTTGGGGGTTTGTGTTTAAGGATACGTAAGCCTCATTTGAGACTAAGATCGACTTAAACGTTTGTTAAGGATACGTTAGTCTAGTTTTTAGACTAAGGTCAACTTAACGGGATCGTTTAGATCCAACAAGAGAGCAATAAAAGGGGGGCTCTGTTGTTTAGTTTAGTGACATTACGGTCGGTAGGTAGTTTAAGGACATTGCGGTCCATGGGTAGTTTAAGGACATTGCGGTCCAATGTTAGTTTTAAGACGTTGCGGTCAAGGTTAAGGACCTTATAGTCCGTGGATTTAAGGACTCCACAGTCCGTAGTTAGTTTTAAGACATCCCGGTCAAGGTTAAGGACCTCATAGTTCGTGGATTTACGGACTCCACAGTCCGTAGTTAGTTTTAAGACATCCCGGTCAAGGTTAAGGACCTCATAGTCCGTGGATTTAGGGACTCCACAGTCTGATGTTAGTTTTAAGGCATCACGGTCAAGGTTAAGGACCTCATAGTCCGTAGATTTAGGGACTCCACAGTCCGTATCAATATGTGGTCATCGGGACCCATCACCTCTTTGAAGACGTTGAGGAATTACAACGCCACGTATCAAAGGAGTGAAGAGACGTACCCTTGAACCGAGGTAGATTAAATAATCTTTGGCCCAATTTGGAACCAAAACCAATTAATTATATTATGAGCCCGTTGGCTCAGTTGAATTTGAATAGAGGACTTATGGCCAGCTTGGGCTAAGTCCAATCATGTTTAGGATATTGGCCCTCTGTTGGTCCATTAGAGGAGAGGCTTTGCCTCTGGATATTTAGCCAATTGGGCTGAAATTAGTGTTAACGCTAGCAACAGGGGGTTCAAATTAGTGTTAAACACTAGGGCAAGTCAATATTAGACACTAGCAACAGGGATCTCAAATTAGTGTTAAACACTAAGATAATCAGTGCTAAACACTGGTGGCAGAGATTTTAATTTGGTGTCGAACACTAAGAAAATTAATGTTAAACTCTGTCAACAGAGATTTAATTTAGTGTTAAACACTAAGAAATTCAGTGTTAAACACTGCAAGAAAGCTCTTTAATTAGTGTTGAACACTAAGGCAAAACAGTGTTTAACACTGGGCTCAGGGGTTCCAATTTAGTGTTAAACACTAAGGCAAGAGGGGTCACGTGGTAACACGTGAGGGCACCCTCCCTTTATTTTATTCTGTCAGAAGCATTGAATACTTTGGAGCATCACGTGCTATCACGTGATGGGCATCTTGGTGCTTGTATGTTAAAGCTTCCGCCCCGGGTCACGTGGGTCACGTGAGGCACTGCCTCAAAGGGCCCTTTTCTGTGGATCTTTTCGGGGGTCACGTGGTAGCACGCGACCCTACCTCTTTGTATGTTTTATGGAAGATCTGTTAATCCCTTTAAGAATTAAATTCTTCGCAGGGTTGAACCCTAACAATAATTTCTTGGGGAATTAAATTCCTATTTCCTTCTGAAGATTTATATTCTGTGATAGAGTTGAACTCTGAATTTTCTGTAGGAATTAAATTCTTCATATATATGAAAAATGCATTCTATCATAGGGTTAAACCCTAATAACAGCTTTTAAGGAATTAAGTTTCCACTCTCTTTTAGAGAATTATTCTGAGGAATGAGATTCTGTCATAGGGTGAAACCCTAATTTCTTCTTTCTTAAGGGTATTAAATTCCCGTTATTTTAACAGAACTGAGTTCTTAACTAGGGTTAAACCCTGATTCTGTTCATTCTGAAGGAATTAAATTCCCATAACATAGGGTTAAACCCTAATTTTACTTTAAAGGAATTATATTCCTATAGTTCTGTGAGAATTAAATTCTCAAGCTTTCATTCTCTCTCTATGCTTTGGATCTGCATGGCAGAATCTCAACCCAATGAGAATTAAATTCTCAATTCAAGGGGAGATGTGCACTTTACAGATCCTCCACTAAAGAGAGAACTATGTTCTTCTGTTTAATATCAGAGTTAAACTCTGTTGAGAATTAAATTCTCTTTTAAGGCCTTCCCTTTCTTACCTAAGCTTTTCTTTTGCAGAAGATCCAAATTCCTCCAAAGTATCAAGGCTCTCTCTTTTCTCTATGTTATCGATCCCTCTGCATATGTCCCTCTGTGTGTCTCTTGGCTCCTATTTATAAGAGAAGCAGCAGAATCGATTAGTTTTTGATGAATCTTTCATCGAGAGATTTGATTTGTATTCACCATTCGTTTGGACCTTTGGATTATTAGGTGAATTTTATTCACCATTGGATTTTAAATCAAGAGATTTTCCTTTGTTATTTCGGTTAGATTTTAAGGGGAAATCTTTCCAAACTCAAGATTTTTCCATAGATATGTGATATTTAAGAATCTTTAAATTTTTAATTTAATCGGTTCCTTTGGAAAGATTTGAGAGGTCTTTTCTCAGAATTTAATTTTGTTAACAGATAGGCTTTGAAAGCCGGTCACGTGTGGCCACGTGACCCCCTTGGAACGAGCCCTCTTCTTCTTTTTGCGCTCTGCCTTCTGGCCGCTGCTTAGCCGTCACGTGCCACCACGTGACCCCTGGTCACGTGTGACCACGCGACTCTCGTCTGGAGCCTTTTTCTTGATTTAACCGGAGAATGAGTCTGCTGCTTTTAAATGTCACGTGCCAACACGTGACCCCTGGTCACGTGTGAGCACATGACCTCTTCTGAAGCCTTTTCCATGATTTGATCAGGGAACTGATGTGCCTTTGAAGCCGCTTTTAAATGTCACGTGCCAACACGTGACCCTGGTCACGTGGGAGCACGTGACCCTTTTTGAAGCCCTTTTCTTTGATGTAGTCGGGAAACTGAATCTGCCTTGCCGATGCTTTTAGATGTCACGTGCCAACACGTGACTGCTGGTCACGTGTGAGCACGCGACCCTTTTCTGAAGCCTCTTCCGTAGGCTTTCCTGATTTTAAATCAGGAAACATGCCTATATACGTTGCATATAGGCACTCACGTGTTAAACATGTGGGGTTGTTTTAGTGTAGCAATTGTTTTAATTGCTGTGCCTATATGCATTGGATATAGGCACTCACGTGTTAAACACGTGGGGCTGTTTTAGCCTAGCAATTGTTTTAATTGCAATGTCTATATGCGTTGCATATAGGCACTCACGTGTTAAACACGTGGGGATCTTTGGCCTTGCAATTGTTTTAATTTCTCTGCCTATATGCGTTGCATATAGACACTCACGTGTTAAACACGTGGGGCTGTTTTACCCTAGCAATTGTTT
This sequence comes from Agapanthus africanus, assembly GCA_030015575.1. Classification (NCBI taxonomy): domain Eukaryota; kingdom Viridiplantae; phylum Streptophyta; class Magnoliopsida; order Asparagales; family Amaryllidaceae; genus Agapanthus; species Agapanthus africanus. The sequence continues at coordinate 553,908,194 of JASDDO010000031.1, forward strand.
TAATTGCTGTGCCTATATGCGTTGCATATAGGCACTCACGTGTTAAACACATGGGGCTGTTTTAGCCTAGCAATTGTTTTAATTTCTGTGCCTATATGCGTTGCATATAGGCACTCACGTGTTAAACATGTGGGGCTCTTTGGCCTTGCAATTGTTTTAATTGTTGTGCCTATATGCGTTGCATATAGGCACTCACGTGTTAAACACGTGGGGTTGTTTTAGTTAGGAACTTTCCCTCATCCCTTTTTTATAAGGGAACAAATGCCCCCCAGCGTTACTCTCACGTGGCTTGCACGTGAGTGCAATGCTGTCTGTCCTCACAGCCGTTGGATTGCCTAGGGGAATGGGAAGATGAACCGCTCCCCATCATGTCTTATAAATGCAAGGCTTTTGCCTTTGGGAAGCCACTGTTCTTTCATCTTCTTCCTTATTTTTTTCCTTGAGAATATAGTTCTCCTCTTCAAAGCTTAGTTCTCTGCTTACTGGAATCTCAGAGTTAAACTCTGTTAAAACTTTTTCCTTGGTAAGGATCATGAATGGAAACCCCCCTATTTTTTGTTCTTTTCATCGTGGATTTTACATCCGGGGACAAAGTGTAGCTCTTTTCTTAAATTGGTTCCTTAAAAATCCAAATCACACATTTTTTGGGTAGATTCTAAGCTCTTGAATCAATGGGGATCGTTGATCCTCCTTTTAGGGGTTTACCCTGTCACCGATCTTTTAAGATCCATGGAATTTAATTCCATTGTTTAAAAGGAATTGATTTCCTCATTACAGAGCTTAGCTCTGAAAGATCTAGAGGCCCTTTGGGAAATTTATTCCCTGGCGTTCTTGGGCATATTTTCATTTTTTGCAGATTTTAATTCGTTGGGTATTTTGACAGAACTCATTTTTCTTTGAGGATGTTAAGAGTTGTTTAAATTCCAATGTTCATTTAATAATAATCCTTTTTTATTCTTGCAATGATTATCTTGCCTCATCATTGGTGAGCCGCCATATTGATTTTGTGGGGTCCAATAGTTTTGCAGTCAGTGGTCCCATGGAGCAAACATTCTGTCGTTTTCTTCTATTATTATATACTTTTATGTTTTATTAATGGTTTTTCTTTCCCTTATTTCAGGAACAATGGCTTTACTTCCCTACTTTCCTTATACTAGCTCAGACGCCGCTTTTCAATGATCAGGGCACATGACAGGGACTGTACGAGTCTACTCTTTGGGGGGGTTTGGTATGGTCATATCATCCGGGGCCGCTGTGGCTTTACTTGTGAGGTGCCAACAGAGCCCCTCCACCCAATATCGCTGATGGAACGCCCACAGACCGCTTACACGATGGAGGCGACTAACTGGACTCCTACATGTCGCCTTGGCCGTCAACAACTGGGATATCCAATCAGCCCCTGCCGGCTATAGATATTCTGGGGCGCCGCATATGTCAGGGCGAAGCCCGACCCTAGGGAAAAGTTTATAAGGTAGGCGTTACCCCCCGCAACCCAGTAGGCTACCTTCCCTGGGCTCAATACGTTCTTTCCGCCCACCGTGCATGGTTACAGAAGGTTGGACTGTATCAAGCGGTGTACGCGTCTCTATTTCATTACCAGGACCCTCACGTCTGGTGGGTTAAATCCTTTCTGAACCAATGAAATCTTCCCACCAACACCTTCTTGCTAGGAGATCGCGAGATCTCGATTTCACTGGAAGAGTTCCGCGAGGTCTCCGGATTGCCGATTTATGGAGAGCAATATGAAGAGTTGCTGCCTCCCGATAAGTATGTGTTCACGACCGCGCCTGCTATGCTTGACGTCCTGACGACTGAAAATGTCATCCGTCATAAGTACCTAAGTCTAATTAAAGCTCTGGGTATCTTTGAGAAACTGTTCGTGACATCAGAAGGGCAAGGCGTCACCTTTGAGACCTTCATTGCCTGCTTTCTTCGTGGAGACGCTTTATCCAAAGAGGCTCCAATGTTCGCGAACATCAATGAACCTTTTGGGTTCGGGTTGAACAAACTGCCGGCCAAAGAGAAAGATTTGCCGCAGTTCTACATTCCGACCTCGTCGGCCATTTTCTTCAATGCGATTGCGGCTCCCGGCATGGACGAAGGGACCTTCTTTGTTGGCTTCATTAGCCTCTAGCTCAGTTGGTTCGCTATACTGACGCAACGACGCTTTATGAGAGCCTCCGCCTTCTACCCTGCTCATCGCATAGCTGGAGGGCGCGATTGGCCGTTGGTGTTGCAGGATTGTCGCACCTATATCATGGATTAAGCGTTGCGGCTAATACTTCGATCCCAGGCGCGGATATTGTGAATCTCTCCCTCCACTACTTCACGTCATGGATCAAGATGCATGTATTGGAAGCATTTGCTGCTCATCGGCGGCCATATTTTTACGACTCCTATACCTTCCCACGGGTTATGAGATTGGTGGATGCTTCCGCTCCTGATCCAACTCAGCTAGGAGCCCTCTGCGTGTTGCTTAACCCATACTCAAACGAGGGCGGGATGGTTTTTAATGACCGAGTCCTATCTGTTCCCGCGGGGCCTATTCAGCAGCCATTTGATCTGTCAAAGGGTGGAGCGCCATCTTTGAAGCCTAAAGAGATTATGCACCTGTACTCGATTAGGTCGGGCTATTTGGTGTTTCATTAGAATGACACAGTTCTTTTTATGCGGTATAATTCATACCGCTTCGCCCAGCAATTGGGCTATAACCAAGGCATCCCTCTCGAGGCGTTTTTAGTTGAGCTCACTTTGTCTTCAAAAGTCACTCGTGACGTCATCCATCATTTTATGCGGCTGAACACCGGCTCCCGTTTCATGATCCCTGATTCCGACTATCTTCCAAGGTCTGTGGGGTCTTTCAAGGGTTGGTATCGCCATCGAGTCGGTCCTGTCATTGCCGAGGAGAGGCGGATACTCTTCGAATGTAGAGTTCCAGCTCCGACCCAAGTCACCAGCGCTCCGTTGTGGTCGCGGTTAGTGGCTTGCCCTCTACTGAGGGATAGCGGTCCGGTACTTATCTCTAAAGTCGCCGAAATAGAATCGCCCCCTCATACTGCTGGTATTCCGGTGCGCACTAGAGCCGAAGCAAAGGCTTCTAATGAAGCGCTAGCGGTAGCGTCGCCAGTGGTGGTGTCACCGAATGGGGATACCGGAAATGAGGTTGGTCAACGCCGTGCCAAAGCGCCGAGGGGAGGAAGCGTTCTTCCGCTAGTGCTAGCACAAATTCTAAGAGGAGGAAGTAATCGATTGCCGGCTTACTCGACACCTTGCTTGAGTCCGAGCCGTTTATTCAGGATGAACCGATCGCTATGGAGGAGTCGGATGCCGGTCTTATTTATCCTGGCTCGTCTACTGAGGAGGCTGCGCAATTGGCTGAGGCTTTGAGGCGCTTACAAGATGAGAGCGAGAACGTGTGCGTCCCGAAGAAGCCCTAACCTCCTGTTATATTCTATGAAGTTGATCCATCATTACGGAGGGTACATATGGGTCCCTTATTGATGGAAGAAGAACGGGCCTTCAAACAGCCCATAGCGGTTGCCTCCGAAGACGAGCTTGCATTAAAGACAGGTAGTCATTCATCTGCGCTTGAACCTCGGTGAGCGTACTTAGCCAGAAAGGAAAAACGTCTCGAAAAAGCCATACTTCAATCTCCTTGGCGTATTGGTATGCGTCTTTCTCATGTCCTTCTATTAGCGAATAGTTTTTATTACTTTTATGTCTTCTCATTTTTGTGAAAACTTTGCAGGGACTTCGGCGGCGAAAGAGGATTTGAGTCCAGATCGAGCCATAACTGTGGACTCTACAAATATCTCCCGTGATGCACCGTCAGGTGTAGAGGAGATTATTAAAGCTGCTACTCTTTCCGTGGAGCTTCCGGTGGTAACTTCTGTTCCTTCAGTGTCTATTCCTCCAGCAGAGGTGACTTCACCGACCACAGATCTCATGGATGTCTCTAGTGACACACCGAAGGGCGTGGAAGAGATTGCTGAAGCCGCTAGTCCTGTCTTGGAGCTCCCGGTGGCGACTTCCATCCCTTCCGTATCTATACTTTCAGCAGAGGTGACCTCGCCGGCCATAGATCTAATGGATCTCTCTAGTGGCACCCTGGAGGGCGTAGAAAGGATTGCCGAGGCCACTGTCCTCTCCCTGGAGCCTGAAGTGGCGGCTGTTGTTTCTCAATTAGAAGCTACTACGCCGGAACATATCCCCAATGATGTACCTGAGGGTGTGGAGGAGGCTGCCGTCCCTCCAGTTCAAGGCGGGCGAAGTGTTGAAGGTAATCTTCTGCATTTCGTTTTAACGATCCCTCCGTTATCTGATCCCTTCCCTCTTTCAGAATTGTGAGAATAGGCGGCTTCCATCGTGGATCTATCTCCTAAAAAAACCTTCCAGCGCATGCTTGACATGGCTTCCCCCAAGCAATACCCCCACAAAACATAGTTCTTTCCTCAGGCCAAGGTTGGTATGCTTTGTCCTCTTTTGTTTTATTTTTATTTTATATAATGATACTAATATGCGCTCCACAGTTCTGAAAGCCGATGAAGAAGTTGAGATCCTTGATGGGCCCGGGGATCTCTCAAACCCCCTTGCATGACTGTGGATAAGTAAGGCTTTATCTTTGGTATTGTTTTGTATATTCTATGTTCGTGAATCTCACCGACTGTTCATAAATCTTAACAGCTCTGCCAACCCTATCCCCGTTAGAATCTCGGATCCCCATGCCACCAGGCCCTTATGCCCGGCGTGCGTCTGAAACGATGGTGAAACAAAGCATTTACTTCCTGACGGCTCTCATTGAAGACCTTCGCGCTGGTACCTCTGTCACGGCCGAAGAATTTGCAGTCGAAGCCAACGCTTCTTTGTCCGTTCTCGCCACCTATCATGACGAACCATTGGTGCATGTTTGGGTTGAGTACTGTCGCCAAGTGGAGGTCTGCCTACACGGGCTTGAGTGCATCCGCCTTCCTTCCGACATCTTGTAACACCCAAGCCCAATGCTACTATTTTCTGTTATTGGTTGAGCATTAGATATTACTCATTTCATTTATCTTGCTTATTTGGGTCTTACTGTAAAATTTTATCTGGCTAAGTCATTCTGCATATAACAAATTTTAGCATCTAAAATAAAATTAAAAATATTCATTTTGGCCTACTTGACACCCTTAGCCTCGTGGTAGCGTCCGTGCATTGTATTCTCGTCCCGTTCAGTGAAACGGGCGAGTTTGGATGGCTACGTGCACGTGCGTGTGTCCGTTTTGGGAGTATGCTTTTTAATCATAAAACATTTCATTTTAAAATTTGGAACCCGCCTAAAATCCTATCATTTGAATTTCGAATTTTTGGACCCAACCCGGGCGCAATTTGGAAATGTTTCATTTGGCGCCATAATCCTAAATTTTAATATTATTAAAACCTTCGCATATATTCTTCTAACTAATCTGATATCTTACTGTTCATTACCTATCTTTTAAATCTTTAAGTTAACCATATAATATTTTTTACAATCTTTTATATCCTTCTCAATTTATTCTCTCAGCCAATCGCAACCTCCCCTTTAACCCCGTGGGCCCCACTTTCTTTCTCTCCTTCTTCTCTCTCTCTCCATTTTCTCTCTCTCTCTCCCCCTTATATATTCTCTCGTACTTCTCTTTATCATTTTTCTCTTCTTGCTTCATGTCTCGTTTCTCATTTCTTTTAACTGTTCTTTTGTTGCCGGAATTCCGTCGTGCCGGTGACGTTTCTCGACGTTCCAGCGAGATACCCCGACCCGTGTGGTTCCTTTGTTCGTCGTTTGGGTTCATTCCGTGAACCGTGCGCCGTCGCGAGTTTTCCCCGCCGACGGTTAACGTTCCGTTTTCCCGATTCGCGACCCATCGAGGCAAGTTAATCTTGCTACATGCTATATACTTTTATAATCTTCATTTTATAATGTTATACATTTGAAAATCTTATAGTTTACATATGAAATATCGTTGAAAAATCGGATATGACAAATCTGAAATTTACTGTACACCTTATCTTATGAAATTCATTATAAATCATAGAAAAATTATTAGTATACGTTCTTTAGTTCGTTACGAAGCTAATTCAGAATACTATAACTCTATGAAATATTTACTTGCAAAATAAATTGTTTAAATAACGTAAAATGCAAATGAAAATGCCTTTAAACTGCTGTCCAGGGAAATTCCAGCAGCAAACTTTCAACTTTGAATATTCATAACTTTTTGTAGGGATAACCTGAGATGCTTATACTTATAAAACTGAAAACCTTATTGAATTATCTTTGTTTTGGTATAAGATACGTCTCTTTTGGAGAACATTTGTTATTTTTAATCTATTTTACAAATTAGGGTGACGCTGAATTTCTGAACGGAACCTTCTTATGCATGGTTAATCAATACATCTTTTATAGTTACTAATCGCTTTGAATATGCTATCCATATTAATATTATTATATCAATATTTATATCACATATTGTTTAGTTGTACATCCCACATTACCATTTTACAGTTTTATAACTTTTCGGATACCCGTTTGCATCTATCGCATTTAAGATACATATAATTGCAAGCATAGATCACACTATTACATAATAATGTGATATTAACACTTCATGTTTAATAAATTGCATCCTAATTAATATTGGAACTATAAATGTAACCCTAATCGATAACTGTGCATCCATATCCTTGAAATTATATTTATTTACATATCATATTACATGTTCCAGTTTATTGTTCTGATAGTACTCATGCTTGTTTATTTATACATATGCTTATGTTAGTTTGATTATGAGCACCCACATGACATCTTGTGCTTCCTGACATGACCCGTTACACTACCTACTTGACATGACATGGTACCGTACACTCTTGACATGACATGACACCTTTATACATTACCTGACTGGACCTGATGTACCATGGCTTGACCTGTTACCTGATCTTGTGCCTAATGCCGACAAACCTGACCATTCCTGCTGTCTATCCAGACAGACCTACTTTACCTGATTTTGTGTTGGCATTAGTCCTTGACTATTGAATACCTGACCTGACATACATAACTTGGGGGTATGGGGAAATCAAAGGTGAAACCGACTTGTAACTCAACAGTTCGATACTTGTTCTGATCAGTCTTACGGGCTTGGCCAGTCCGGGAGTGATGATGCTGACATCACTCATCCATCCTACTACCTACTTTACTGCCTAGCGGCAGGTCTCGGATTCAGCCCTGAGAACCTTGACCGTGGTCCCGGGCACGCACGGGATACTATTGAGTTACATCGACGATTCATCAATTGATTTCAAAGACTTTAGAATAGAAAACCTGTTAGAACAGTTTAGTTACCCACTGCACATTGCCCTGCACTGTTGTTTCATATTACTGCTTTATTCATGTTTATCCCTGCATTGCTTATTACCATGTTCATATTATATTATTGGTTGACATGACGTGCTGACGTCTGGGTTTTGCATGGCCCAGATTCTTTACCACTGTCGACGACTGAGCAGGAGTACTTCAGCCAGCAGGCTGATTTGGGAGTTCTGTAGTGGTTAGTTCATTTATTGCATTTTATTTCCAGGTGTGATCCCGCATTATGGGACGTACCTTTCTATTATTGCATTGGATCATTTGCTTCCGCACTTATTTATCTTTGACTCTGGTTATTATGGATTTGGACATGTGTTAGATAGTTTGTTTATCTTGTTCTTGATATCTCTACAGCCGTAATGTGACTGTGGATGGATACTTCCTACCCACAGGTAGCATGGTTGGCTATGTCACGTGCTCAATCTTGCGTACTCTGGGAAGCGGGGCGTGACATGGTTCTTTTGGTATTAGAGCGCCATAGGTTAATTGGGTTGATTCTTTGTAGTTGGGTATTGCACCCGATACACGAATCATAATACCCGTGATTAGGAAACATGTCCTGCCACCTTGGCCGCTTTACCATCCTTGAATCATTCTTCCGGATCATGTCGACATGCAAACTTACTTTGCATTGTCAACTCGAAAACCTAATTTCTTGTTATCTCTAGGACTTAGGCGACTTGGGTGGAGTTAAGTAATTGCGGCTATGATACCGCGGCATAGCTACAATGCGGTACTCTATTTAAGTATCTTGGAGTTCTAGCCTTGATCCACATTCAGAATCTATCATCATGCTAATGTTGGGTGTTTTGAGTTCAGGATTATGACAGGTAAGAAGTTGAAGACTTACCAGAGGCGTGTGAACGAAGCCGCCATGCTTGGAGTGATAAGAGGAATGCTGGAAATCAAAGAGACAGACTGAGCTGATCCAGCAATCGCAGATTCGTTTCAGGAAGGTTTGCAGATCGTTCAGCAGTCTGTAAACAACGATGGAACTAGACCAGTCGAACGAGTAGGGACTGTAGCAGATTTCAGACTTTTGGGTCCGTCTACTTTCACTGGTCTGGAGGAGCCGTTGCCAGCCGAGCAGTGGCTAGTAACACGGAGAATTTGCTGATTGCGGCACAGATTCCAGAGGACAAAGGAGTTGATGTAGTGCGCATTCAACTAGTGGATTACGCCCGAGAGTGGTGGCTTGTGGAGGAGAACCGCTTGCCCCAGGCCAAGCAGTAGGCGGATTTCTCTAAGAGTTTACTGGAGAAGTCCTTCCCCGGACTGCGCGGAGGAAATGGAAGAGAAGTTCATCGGACTAAGGCAGAATGGAGCAACCGTGGACGTGCATGCAGCAGAATGGACGAGACTCAGTAGTCTTGCTGGACCTTTCGTGGCCAACAATGTAGACAGCAGTTGCGGTAAGGAAGCAGTTCTGTCGGGCCAGTCGAGTTTAGGGCTAGGCCGACAAACAGTGTTCTTGCAGCTATGGAAGTTGATAGTAATGAAGAGCCGGCAGTTGTTCGCGATTTTATGGACGTATTTGAAGATATATCGGGCTTACCGCCGAAGCGAGATGTGGAGTTCGCGATTGACCTTATTCCTGGTGCAGCGCCAGTATCAAAATCTTATTATCCGATGGCACCAGTGGAATTGGAAGAAGTTAAGAAACAAGTTGGTGAATTACTCGAGAAGGGTTGGATTCGAAGCAGCAACTCACCTTGGGGAGCTCCAGTTCTTCTGATAAAGAAGAAGGATGGCACGATAAGGATATGCATCAACTATCGAGAATTGAACCGGGTGACTATTAAGAACAAGTACCCGATCTCTCGCATTGGAGAACTTTTGAGCAGCTTAGTGGCACGAGAGTATTCTCGAAACTGGATTTGCGATTCGGATATCATCAGGTCCCAGTGAAAACAGAAGATATTTGCAAGACGGCGTTCCGAACTCGGTATGGACATTATGAGTACTTAGTGATGCCCTTCAGAGTAACGAATGCGCCGGCAGTATTCATGGACTTGATGAACCGAATCTTTTCACCGTTCTTAGATCAGTTCATTGTGGTATTCATTAACGATATTCTGGTTTACTCGAAGAGTTTTGAAGAGCATGCTGAGTATTTGAAGATCGCACTGCAGACGTTGAGACAAGAGAAATTGTATGCGAAGATGAGTAAGTGCGAGTTTTGGCTGGAGGAAGTAAGGTTTTTGGGGCATGTTGGGTCTGGCGATGGCATTGCCGTCGATCCAGAAAAGATTGCAGCAGTTCAAGATTGGCCTATTCCAAAGAATGCTGCTGAAATAAGAAGTTTCCTTGGATTAGCCGGATACTACAGGAGATTTGTGGAGAACTTTGCTCGTCTGGCAGAGCCGTTGACCAAGCTTAAGCGCAAGGAGGTACCTTTTGTATGGACGGATAAGTGTGCGCTAGCTTTTGAGACGTTGAAGCAGAAGTTGATAACCGCCCCTATCCCGACCGTACCAGACAATTCCAGAGGACTGGTGATTCACAGCGACGCATCTGGGAAAGGATTGGGATGTGTTTTGATGCAGCATGGGAAGGTCATAGTATACGCATCAAGACAACTGAAGACCCATGAGAAGAATTATCCGACTCATGACTTGGAGCTTGCAGCCGTGATCTTCGCCGTGAAGATTTGGAGACACTACCTTTTGGGTGAGAGAGTTGAAGTTTTTACAGATCACAAGAGTCTGAAGTATGTGTTCACTCAGAAGGAGTTGAATATGAGGCAGCGTAGATGGTTGGAGCTGATGGCTGACTACGATCTTGATCTTAAGTACCATCCGGAGAAGGTTAATGTTGTGCCGGATGCGCTTAGTCGATTACCAGCAATTCAGGTGTTAACTACACAGGGGGAGATCATTGCAGATTTTCGAAGATTTGACTTGGAAATTGTGCTACCACATTCTACGGGACAGTTGATGCAGTTGCAAGTACAGTTGTCCTTGGTTGAGAAGATTAAAGCGGCACAATCGCAAGATCCTAGACTGCAAAAGTTTCGAGAGCAGGTTGAAGTCGGACTACGAACAGATTTACTGGTCCACGAAGATGGTTCGTTGAGATATGGTAGCCGTGTGTGTGTGCCAAAAGGAGATGTGCGTGAAGAGCTTATGAAGGAGGCACACAGTTCAGCTTACTCTGTACATCCAGGAGGGACAAAGATGTACCGAGATATTCGACAGCACTTCTGGTGGGAAGGTATGAAACGGGAAATTGCTCGCTTCGTGGCTAAGTGCTTGGTGTGTCAGCAAGTCAAGGCTGAACACCAAAGGGTTGCTGGTTTGTTGCAACCACTTCCAATTCCTCAGTGGAAGTGGGAACATATAACCATGGATTTCGTGACGGCTTTACCGCGGAGTCCAAAAGGCAACAATGCAGTATGGGTGATTATTGATCGGTTGACCAAGGCAGCTCACTTTATTCCTTTCCGGGTTGGTCAATCAACGGAGACTTTGGCAGAGCGGTACATGCAGGAGATTGTAAGATTGCATGGCGTACCGGTGAGCATCGTGTCCGATCAGGACACTCGGTTCTTATCACACTTCTGGAGGAGTTTACAGGAAAGTTTGGGGACTCGATTGAAGTTTATCACCGCTTATCATCCTCAAACTGATGGACAATCGGAGAGAACGATCCAGACTCTTGAAGATATGTTGAGGGCTTGCATGTTGGACTTCAAAGGTTCTTGGGAGGATCATCTACACCTGGTGGAGTTTTCGTACAACAATAGCTTCCAAGCGACTATTCAGATGGCTCCGTTTGAAGCATTGTATGGTCGTAAGTGCCGTTCACCCGTTTGTTGGGATGATGTTGGTGAACGAAGGTTACTAGGACCAGATTTGGTGGTACAGACAGTCGAGAAGGTGAATACAATCAGGAAGCATATGAAGGCAGCTCAAGACAGACAGAAGAATTGGGCCGACACGTCAAGAAGACCTCTAGAGTTCGCCGTGGGTGATTTGGTATTCCTGAAGATATCACCGACTAGAGGGGTGATTCGCTTTGGGAGTCGGGGAAAGCTTAGCCCTCGATTCGTTGGACCCTTCGAGATATTGGAGCGTGTTGGAGAGGTAGCGTACCATTTGGCGTTACCACAGTCCTTGGCAGGTGTGCACGATGTGTTTCATGTATCTCAACTACGGAGGTATGTTCGAGATGAAACCCAAGTATTGGATCATTCGGAGTTGACTGTACGGGAGGACCTAACTTTTGAAGAGCGACCAGTTGAAATCAAGGATCGGAGAGAAAAGGTTCTTAAGAACAAGGTTACCCCTCTTGTGCTAGTTTCTTGGGGTAATCGATCGCATGGAGAATCCACTTGAGAGCGAGAAGACGAGATCCGACAGAAGTTTCCTCACATTTTCCTGTAGTTTTCTATCTTGTATTCTTGGAATTTCGAGGACGAAATTCTTTTGTAGTTGGGTATAATGTAACACCCGAGCCCAATGCTACTATTTTCTGTTATTGGTTGAGCATTAGATATTACTCATTTCATTTATCTTGCTTATTTGGGTCTTACTGTAAAATTTTATCTGGCTAAGTCATTCTGCATATAACAAATTTTAGCATCTAAAATAAAATTAAAAATATTCATTTTGTCCTACTTGACACCCTTAGCCTCGTGGTAGCGTCCGTGCATTGTATTCTCGTCCCGTTCAGTGAAACGGGCGAGTTTGGATGGCTACGTGCACGTGCGTGTGTCCGTTTTGGGAGTATGCTTTTTAATCATAAAACATTTCATTTTAAAATTTGGAACCCGCCTAAAATCCTATCATTTGAATTTCGAATTTTTGGACCCAACCCGGGCGCAATTTGGAAATGTTTCATTTGGCGCCATAATCCTAAATTTTAATATTATTAAAACCTTCGCATATATTCTTCTAACTAATCTGATATCTTACTGTTCATTACCTATCTTTTAAATCTTTAAGTTAACCATATAATATTTTTTACAATCTTTTATATCCTTCTCAATTTATTCTCTCAGCCAATCGCAACCTCCCCTTTAACCCTGTGGGCCCCACTTTCTTTCTCTCCTTCTTCTCTCTCTCTCCATTTTCTCTCTCTCTCTCCCCCTTATATATTCTCTCGTACTTCTCTTTATCATTTTTCTCTTCTTGCTTCATGTCTCGTTTCTCATTTCTTTTAACTGTTCTTTTGTTGCCGGAATTCCGTCGTGCCGGTGACGTTTCTCGACGTTCCAGCGAGATACCCCGACCCGTGTGGTTCCTTTGTTCGTCGTTTGGGTTCATTCCGTGAACCGTGCGCCGTCGCGAGTTTTCCCCGCCGACGGTTAACGTTCCGTTTTCCCGATTCGCGACCCATCGAGGCAAGTTAATCTTGCTACATGCTATATACTTTTATAATCTTCATTTTATAATGTTATACATTTGAAAATCTTATAGTTTACATATGAAATATCGTTGAAAAATCGGATATGACAAATCTGAAATTTACTGTACACCTTATCTTATGAAATTCATTATAAATCATAGAAAAATCATTAGTATACGTTCTTTAGTTCGTTACGAAGCTAATTCAGAATACTATAACTTTATGAAATATTTACTTGCAAAATAAATTGTTTAAATAACGTAAAATGCAAATGAAAATGCCTTTAAACTGCTGTCCAGGGAAATTCCAGCAGCAAACTTTCAATTTTGAATATTCATAACTTTTTGTAGGGATAATCTGAGATGCTTATACTTATAAAACTGAAAACCTTATTGAATTATCTTTGTTTTGGTATAAGATACGTCTCTTTTGGAGAACATTTGTTATTTTTAAGCTATTTTACAAATTAGGGTGACGCTGAATTTCTGAACGGAACCTTCTTGTGCATGGTTAATCAATACATCTTTTATAGTTACTAATCGCTTTGAATATGCTATCCATATTAATATTATTATATCAATATTTATATCACATATTGTTTAGTTGTACATCCCACATTACCATTTTACAGTTTTATAACTTTTCGGATACCCGTTTGCATCTATCGCATTTAAGATACATATAATTGCAAGCATAGATCACACTATTACATAATAATGTGATATTAACACTTCATGTTTAATAAATTGCATCCTAATTAATATTGGAACTATAAATGTAACCCTAATCGATAACTGTGCATCCATATCCTTGAAATTATATTTATTTACATATCATATTACATGTTCCAGTTTATTGTTCTGATAGTACTCATGCTTGTTTATTTATACATATGCTTATGTTAGTTTGATTATGAGCACCCACATGACATCTTGTGCTTCCTGACATGACCTGTTACACTACCTACTTGACATGACATGGTACCGTACACTCTTGACATGACATGACACCTTTATACATTACCTGGCTGGACCTGATGTACCATGGCTTTACCTGTTACCTGATCTTGTGCCTAATGCCGACAAACCTGACCATTCCTGCTGTCTATCCAGACAGACCTACTTTACCTGATTTTGTGTTGGCATTAGTCCTTGACTATTGAATACCTGACCTGACATACATAACTTGGGGGTATGGGGAAATCAAAGGTGAAACCGACTTGTAACTCAACAGTTCGATACTTGTTCTGATCAGTCTTACGGGCTTGGCCAGTCCGGGAGTGATGATGCTGACATCACTCATCCATCCTACTACCTACTTTACTGCCTAGCGGCAGGTCTCGGATTCAGCCCTGAGAACCTTGACCGTGGTCCCGGGCACGCACGGGATACTATTGAGTTACATCGACGATTCATAAATTGATTTCAAAGACTTTAGAATAGAAAACCTGTTAGAACAGTTTAGTTACCCACTGCACATTGCCCTACACTGTTGTTTCATATTACTGCTTTATTCATGTTTATCCCTGCATTGCTTATTACCATGTTCATATTATATTATTGGTTGACATGACGCGCTGACGTCTGGGTTTTGCATGGCCCAGATTCTTTACCACTGTCGACGACTGAGCAGGAGTACTTCAGCCAGCAGGCTAATTTGGGAGTTCTGTAGTGGTTAGTTCATTTATTGCATTTTATTTCCAAGTGTGATCCCGCATTACGGGACGTACCTTTCTATTATTGCATTGGATCATTTGCTTCCGCACTTATTTATCTTTGACTCTGGTTATTATGGATTTGGACATGTGTTAGATAGTTTGTTTATCTTGTTCTTGATATCTCTACAGCTGTAATGTGACTGTGGATGGATACTTCCTACCCACAGGTAGCATGGTTGGTTATGTCACGTGCTCAATCTTGCGTACTCTGGGAAGCGGGGCGTGACACATCTTAACCGTAAAATCGAGTCTGAGGGGATGGATCGAACGGTGCGCAACCAATCTACAGTCATACGAGAAGAGGCTCAACCGGAAGTTTTCGGAGAGAGAGCTAGCTTCAAACACTTTAGGGGAACTTCAGGCTCAGCTTACCGCCAAGACTACCCATGCATACGAAATTTGGCGGGTGCTTTAAGAAGCTATTACAGAGGTGGTAGCTCTTGATAAAACCGTTATCTTTACCCGCGAGATGGTTGAAGCCCATAAAGTTGCCGAAAGGGAGCTTGAGAGTTAGTTTTCTTCATATCAGACTCAGCAGACTCAGGCGGGTACCCATCTTGCCGCACTAACGGAGCTTGAAGCCGAGGTCCAGCGGAAGACTGACGAACTTACTGGCTTATTGCACTATCCGTCGACTTAAACATTTTTTGTCGATGTATATTTTCCTTCTTCTTTTCTTTTGTATTCATTCATGAATAAGAGTATCTTGTATTCATTTTGATTCATGAATAAAAGACATATTTTTCTTCATACTAGCGTTTTTCTTTCTTTTGCTGTCTTGGCTTAGTATAAAGTAGTTTATATACTCTTTTCGGAGTTTGTAGTTTATTCACTCATCCCGGAGTCTCTAGTTTATGAACTCATTTCGGAGCTTGTAGTTTATTCACTCATCCCGATGACTTTAGTTTATGAACTCATTTCGGAGCTTGTTTAGTTTACCTCCCTTGGGCTTGTAAGAAAACTGGTCCTAAAATCACAGTTAACCTCTGCTCTTTACGACAAAGGTCCATCGTAGCGTCGCGTTGGCTGATACATTACTCGATATGCAATCTTGCTGTTCGAGTAGCCCTGCGACCGTCGTGTCTCTGATCCCTTCGGGGAATGGACAAGATGTCTTCAAGTAATCTCCCAGGTCATATTACCGTCGGAAGAGCAAGCATTATGGATTTTCCATGCCGCTTTTTATTTGAGGTTAGGCTCAATTTGGAAGCCCCGATGAGTTATAACCACTCCGTGCTAGTGTGGGATGATCTCCGATAGTCTTTCAGGTTTTATTTGAGTTGCCATCAAGACCCTGAAGCCAGGGATTTTCCTTTGCTTCGTTTGCTAGTATTGCGTCTGCTGTAACGAGACGAATGTTGAGGTTGTCTGTGAACCGTCGAGGCTTGGAACTAGGAACTTTGCCATGGTTCCGTTGTTTTGACCTTGGGGTCGGTTGTTGACGTTGCATCTACATCCTACTGGAGTTGAGAAGGAACGCCGCTGTTGATCTCTAGGTTGTCTATGAACCGTCGAGACCTGAAACTAGGGACTTTTCCATGGCTCCGAGGTAGTCTCTAGGTTGTTGGTGAACCGTCGAGGCTTGGAACTAGGGACTTTGTCATGGCTCCGGTTATTTTGACCCTGGGGTCGTTTGTTGACGTCGCGTCTGCATCCTGCTAGAGTGAGGTGAAACGCCATTGTTGATCTCTAGGTTGTCTGTGAACCGTCAAGATTTGGATCTAGGGACTTTGCCATGACTCCGAAGCAGTCTTTAGGTTGTTGGTGAACCGTCGAGGCTTGGAACTAGGGACTTTGGCATGGCTCCAAGGTTTTGACCCTGGGGTCGGTTGTTGACGTCACGTCTGCATCCTGCTGGAGTGAGAAGGAACGCAGTGTTGATCTTCTAGGCTGCAGATGCTGCCGTCAAGATCTGACTCTCCCTTTGACAGAGCCA
The DNA here is from genome assembly GCA_030015575.1 of Agapanthus africanus. Taxonomy (NCBI): domain Eukaryota; kingdom Viridiplantae; phylum Streptophyta; class Magnoliopsida; order Asparagales; family Amaryllidaceae; genus Agapanthus; species Agapanthus africanus. Next base: position 553,924,574 of record JASDDO010000031.1, read on the forward strand.
TGTAGGGAAATGTGGTTCTCTTTTCGTTTATGCCCATGGATTGTATACAGGAGTTGATGCGGACTCTCTTGCAGGGCAAAAGTTTCATCATTTTTTTAATTTTTTTCCGCGATCCTCTATCATTTCAGCTTTTTATATCGCGAAAGTCGCGATTGCCCAATCATTTCGGCTGTTTTATCGCGGTGCCCAATCATTTCGACTATTTTTTTCTTTTTACTCACTGCTTTTTATTGCGAGTTGCCCAAACAATTCGGCTGTTTTTATATGCATATATTTTGCTCGCTGATTTTTATTGTGATTATGGAACTTGAGATCTGATGCCAATCTTGGCATCGGCACCGCTGCGACTGGAATATTGCCAGGAGCGAATCATCATTTGCCTTGAAAGGACTTATAATTTGATACCAATTTAGGTATCAGTATCGCTACGACTGGAATATTGCCAGGAGCGAATCATCATTTGCCTTTGCTGATTTGAAAAAAGATGGCTTAGTAGACAAGGTTAGAATCCCGTCGACTAAGACTTTTCGACTTTATGAGCCGTAAGGGTCTCATAAATTTATTTCTCCCTACGAGTCGTGAGGATCTCGTAAGTGTATGTTCTCCATAGAAGTCGTGAGGACTTCTAAGTGATGTTTTCTTTTATAAGTCGTAAGGATCTCATAAGAGTATTTTCTCCTTATAAGTCGAGAGGACTTACAAGTGTCGTTCACCATATGGGGACATTCCTCGTGATTGGTGGAACTTGGTGGGGGAAACGTTTATTTGCGCCCATGGATTGTATACAAGGGCCAGTATCGGACCGCCTGTAGGGAAACTTGGGGAGTATGACAGCTTAAGGACATGTTTGGATCCCTATAACTTAAGACTTTGAATCTTATAAGCTATGAGGGTCTCACAGGGGGAGTTCTCCTTACGAGTCGAGAGGATCTCGTAAGTGAAAATTTTACGAGATTGCGTCCCTTCGGGTTTTCACAAGCTCGCCGGTAGCCCTGCTGTTTTTACTCACGGCGCCCTTTCGGGTTTTCATCCGTGCCCATTCCGCTTGTGGAGGTACCATTTTTTTTACCATTATGTTCGCCAATGGAACTTATGGAGGACTTCGTCATCGGGGCAGCTATGCAGCCAATGAGACTTGAGTTGCAGTCTTCGCCATTGGAACTTATGAACTTGAATTCCACCATCGCCATATTTGAGGCGACATATTTAGTTTAAGGACATTACGTCCATTGTTAGTTTATGGATATCTCGGTCCATTGTTAGTTTAGGGACATCTCGGTCGATTGTTAGTTTAGGGACATTTCGGTCCAGGGCCAGCTTCGAGTCGATTGTCAGTTTAGGGACATTTCGGTCTAGGGCCAGCTTCGAGGCGAAGTTTTGCCGGATACTACTTATAGAGTCTTGACTCAGGAAGACAGCGAGCGGACACGAGCATCGTCATCTATCATTAACCCGAGCCGTGACTTATTAAGCGTAGTATTTCTTAATGAACCAGCCGTTTATTGGCCAGAAGGGTCTTTCGCCATGCATATCCATAAGTAAGTAGGCCCCACCTTAGTAGACCTTGTCTATGATGTACGGACCCTCGTAGTTTGGCTCAATTTTTTCCCGCTTTGCACGATTGGGGATCATAGGTCTTTTTACGACTAACACGAGTTCGCCTTGGCGGAATGTTCTCGGTCTGGTTAGTCTTTCGTATGAGCGCGTCATCCTTGCTTTGTAAGATTCCAGGTTTTGCTGCGCCATGAGACGAGTTTCATCAAGGGTATCGAGCTCCTCAAACCGAAAATGGTCATTTTCTTCATCCGTCAGCTCATATCGAACTGCTACTCATAGAGAGGGTAACTCTATCTCCAAGGGAAGTACCGCTTCCATGCCGAATACCAACGCGAATGGCGTTGTATTCGTAGCCGTTTTGAACGTGGTTCGATACGCCCAGAGAGCTTCATGCAGTCTCTCGTGCCAATCCTTTTTGTTTCTGGATACCGTTTTCTTTATGATCTTCGTCAAAGTCTTGTTGAAAGCTTCAGCTAGACCATTAGCCCGGGGATTATAGACTGAAGAGTATCTCTAATCTATATTATGCTGTTGTGCGAAGCGGCCGATCTTATGGCTTCTGTAGGCCGGCCTATTATCCAAGATGATTCGTCGCGGAGTGCCGAACCGGTAGATGACATGTGTCGTGAAGAAATGGAAGATATTCTCTGTTTTCACCTCCTTTAGCGATACTGCCTCTGCCCACTTAGAGATGTAATCGGTTGTTGCTAGTATGAACCGATGTCCTTTAGATGATGCCGGTTCGATGGGCCCGATTATATTGGTTCACCACAATTCGAACGGCCAGCTAGCCAATGTTGGGTGTAGTGGATTTGGATGCCGGTGGATGAAGTCCCCGTGAATTTGGCACGAGTGACACTGCTTTGCATATTCGAGGCAGTCCTGAATTATCGTGGGCCAATAGTAACCCATTCTCTTGATCTTTAGCTTCATCTATGGCCCGGCTTGGTAAGAACCGCAGAGTCCGTTGTGCGTTTCTTGGACGACTCTCTTTGCTTCCTCTGGTCTCAAGCATCTTAGCCACAAACCGTCGAACAATTTCTTATATAGAGTATCATTGACGAAGGCGAAGGATAGAGCTCGTTTCATGAGCTGATGTCTTGACGACGCGTCTTCGGGTGTTCGATGGGATTTGATGTAGTCTGTGAAGACCTCTCTCCAATCCTTAGCCTTTTCTTCATTTTCTATTTGGCAAGCTGCTTGTTTGGTCGCTTTCTTCCTTTCAGACGATTCCGGAGATATTTCTGCTAGCGCGAGAATCCGACGGCTTTGCACAATGATCCTTACGTCATCGTGGTTTTCGTCGGCCAGTTCTTTAGCGAGTTTGGGTAATGCATCCGCCTTGCTATTTTCTACACGTGGAATGCTTTCTAGAATGTAAGAGGGGATTTGTGTCAGCAATTGCTGCACTCTCTTGCCATATTTTACCAACTATGGTTTGCATGTCTGATAGTCGCCATTCACTTGGCCAACGACTAGCTGAGAGTCTCCATATATGAGGAGGTTTTCGATTCCCATGTCGACAGCAATCTCAAGACCTGCTATCAAAGCTTCATACTCAGCCTCGTTGTTTGTCCTCGGCTCTGTTAAGGAAAGGGCGAAATGCATTATCCCTCCTTGCAGGTTCATGAAGATAAGGCCTATCCCAGCTTTGATTATGGGGGTACTTTGCTTTCGCTTCTTCAAGGAAGATGCTCCATCGAAGTATAGTTCCCAGTGGACATTATTTCCATCCTTCATTCGATTGCATCGAACGCGTATTCGTCTGGCAATTCACAATTTAAGGGAGAATCGGCCGGTATTGGATGCTCAGCGAGAAAGTCGGTGATGGCCTGGTCTTTCACTGCCTTGAGGGGTCGATACGTTATCGAGAACTCCATTAAAAGGAGGGCCCATTTGGCAAGCCTTCCTGTTAGTATGGCTCTTGACATCAAATATTTGAGAGGACCCACCTTTGATATGAGATGGACCTCATGTGCCAAGGCATAATGTCGAAGCTTCGTTATCGCGAAGATCAATGTCAGGTAATGCTTTTCAATGGGGGAGTAGTTGTTTTCTGCCCCCAGGAGAACTCGACTCAAATAGTAAAGAGCTCTCTCCTTCCCCTGGTCGTTCTCCTGTGCCTATAGCGCGCCTAAAGAACTTTCAAGGGCTGTTGTATACAGGATAAGGGGCTTTCCCTTAACTGAAGCGGTCAGTACTGGTGGGTTCTGCAGATATTGCTTGATTTCATCCAGTGCATTTTGGCATTTACGATCCCAAACGAACGGGGTCCCCTTCTTCATTAGATGGCTGTAGAGGCGGCATTTACCAAAGAGGTTAGCTATGAACCGTCGGATATATGCGAGCTTTCCTTGGAGAGACCGCAGTAGCTTAAGAGTTCTTGGCGAGGGCATTTCCATAATTGCCTTGATCCTTGATGGGTCTATTTCGATGCCTCGGTGTCGTACGATGAATCCTAGGAATTTTCCTGAGGAAACTCCAAACGCGCATTTCAGAGGGTTCATCTTCAGATTATATTTCTAAAGACGTTGGAACACTATTCTCAAATGCTCCCAGTGCTCCTCGTACGATTTTCTTTTCACCACGAGGTCGTCGATATAACATTCGACAATCTCGTATATGAGGTCATCGAAGATCTTCATCATGGCCCTCTGGTACGTAGCGCCAGCGTTCTTCAGACCGAAGGGCATCACTTTATAGCAAAATATGCCCAACGGAGTCCAGAAGGCGGTGTGCTTTTGGTCTTCAGGATGTATTTGTATTTTGTTGTATCCTGAAGATCCATCCATGAAGGAGAGGATTTCATGAATGGACGTGTTATCTATCATCAGCTCGGTAACCGGTATGGGGAAGTCATTCTTAGGACAAGCTTTGTTGAGATCCCGAAAGTCCACGCAGATGCGTACTGTCCCATTTTTCTTCATCATTGGGACAATGTTGGCGATCTAGTTAGGATATTGAACTTCTTGGATGAAGCCAGAGTCGATTAGTTTCTTGAATTCGGCATTGATGCTTATCTCGAGTTCGAGCCGCATTCTTTTTGGCGCCTGTTTGATTGGCTTGACGTTCGGTGATATTGCCAGTTTATGCACAGCCATTTCTGGATCTTGTCCTGGCATCTCGGAATAGTTCTACGTGAAGCAGTCTTTATACTGCATAAGAACGTCCTTAGCGTGGCCACCTCCTTTTCAGACAGCAGCTCACTGACGAACGTTGGCCTTAGCTCATTTTCCGCCCCCAAGTCGATTTTTCTCAGGTTGTCCATTGTGGTATATATCCCATCTTCCAGTTCTTTTGGCACTGGTGGAAATTCTGAAACCACTTTGTCCTCATCCTCATTTGCGAAGCACCGGGAGAGGTCGTCCATATTCTCTTGCTCTCCTTCTTTTGATAGTGTTATCACATGACAGGTACGAGCTCGTTTCCAAGCTTGATGCTGATCTAGACTTTCCCTTGAGTGTAGGTTTCTTTTGGCTCATGATTTCGTGGTGGGGCTACCTTCCAACTTTCGGATAGAGCAAACCTGCCTTACTGATATTGGTCTTTGACCCAGTCTTTGAAGGTGAAACAGTCTTCAAGAGGATGTCCTACTGTTCGGTGGTAGGAGCAATAAGCCGGATGATGGATCTCGTTTATTTTCTCGGGGTGCCGAGACTTCGGGAGCGTCATGATTTGATGCTTGATGACAAGGTCAAATATTTTCCTTGTCTTGTCTCGGGGGAAAGAGTATTCCCGACCCATCTTCTTCATAAATAATGGATTCTAGCTGACTTTTTCTCGATCGCGTGGCTTCTTAGATTTGCTTCATTGTTTTTGAACGTCATTCCCGTTCTTCACCTTGTTTTTGCCTCCGCGTCGGACTTTTCCATTGCCACGAGAATGCACAGCGGGCTGAGGGTGAAGGACATCATAGTCTTCTCTTTCCACAGATTGCGGAGTGAGACGCGGCGTCCTGGCTTTCTCGTAAATGGCCATTTCACGGCTGTGGTCATTCCGAACCTTCTGACCGGCTTCTCTCATTAGCTTGTCAATTTTTTCTTCGAATGACGGACTTAGCATTCTTACGGCGAGATGTCGCTCTGGTTCAATATTAGTATTGTCTGGAAATGCATTCGCTTCTCCACCGGAGTTATTTATCACATGGCAACCATAGAATCACTCTCGTTTCTTAGACCGAACGTATCCAAGCCTAATCGTCTGTTCCCGCCAAAAATTTCTGCGCAAAAGAGCCCAAGGTATCAAATGGCGGCGATACGCTTAAGAAAATGGGAACCAGTATCTTCCGGACTATTTTTTGACAAACTCCTGAATGAGAAACAGATAAATTCTGATGGTATCGAAAGCGGCTCGAAAAACCCTTCGATTTGATATATTATGGGCCTCGTAATTCATCCGGGATCAAAAGTTATGAGGAATTACGTGTCCACACGTGATGGGCTTTTAAGAACCCGCTGGAGGAGTTAAAAGATACAATTAAAACTCAGAAAAGACCCTAATGGGGCATCACGTGCTTACACGTGACCATGGGTCACGTGCAGACACGTGATGGCTTTTAAAGCCTCTAAAATAATGAATAGAATTTAATTCTAAAAGTCAGAAAATACCTCAACGAGGTATCACGTGCTTACACGTGACCAATGGTCACGTGCTGACACGTGATGGTTAAAACTGAAACATAAATAAGCGGCTGAGAAAGGAACCCAATTGGGGGTCACGTGCTCACACGTGACCAAAGGTCACGTGCCAGCACGTGACTGGCTTTAAAAGCATTATAATTTAATAGAATTAAATTCTAAAAGTTTCTGAATCTTTCCAAATGGAAAATGGTCATGGGGAACCTTTGGATTAAAAATCCAAGGGTGATTAAAAATCACCAATTTATAGAAAAACCTTGGACATGGAAAGATTTCCCTGAAAATCTCACCAGGATAACAAATAGAATATCTTTTGAATTTAAAATCCACGGTGAATAAAATTCACTGAATGATCTAAAGGCCCAGATTAATGATAAATATAAATCAAATCTCTCAACATACAAATCAAATCCCTTAGTGAGAGATTTGCTAAACAAATTGATTCTCTTCCTTCTCCTATAAATAGGAGCCAAGAAGAGAAGAGGGGGGATCTACTTTTTTAAGAGAAAAAACAGAGAGAGGAGAATTTAATTCTCAAGGGGGAAGAAAAGAAAGGAGAATTTAATTCTCAACAAAGAAAAACTCTAGGTAAGAAAAGAGAGGCTTCAAAAGAGAATTTAATTCTCAAAAGAGTTTAACTCTTATTTAAAGAAAAGAACTTAGTTCTTCTTCTAGTTGAAGATCTGTACAGAGCACATCTCCCCATAGGATGAGAATTTAATTCTCATCGGGTCGAGATCCTGCCTTGCAGAACCTAAACTTAGAAGGGGAATTGAGTTTTAAGAATTTAATTCTCCCAAACTCACAGGAATTTAATTTCTCCTAAAATGAAACTAGGGTTTAGCCCTAATCAAGAATTTAATTCTTTTACATATCTGGGAATTTAATTCCTTTGAAAAGAAATCAGGGTTTTATCAATAAGAATTTAATTCCTCCAAAATCATAATTAGGGTTTAACCCTACAGAGAATTCAATTCTTAAAAGATCTCTGTTTATGAAAAGAACTAGGGTCACGTGCCCCCACGTGACCCTTGAAAAGATCCCCTGCAATGAACTTTGAAGCATCACCTCACGTGCTCCCACGTGACTCCCAAAACACAGAAAGAAGAAGCAAAGGAAATGAAAGCTTTGGGCGCTCTCACGTGTTATCACGTGACCCCTCAGCAAATGCTTTAACAATTGGCGCACAGATCCCCATCACGTGCCAACACGTGATGCTCTAAAATAAAAGTGTTTAACACTTATTCGCAGATTTGAGGATAAACCAAAAGGAGATCTGGCTCCACATTTAGGGCGCCCTTACGTGTCACCACGTGACCCCTAATAAGCATTCTAACAGACCAGAGCGAGGGCCTCCATCACGTGCTCACACGTGATGGCCGTCAGAATTAAAAGAGTTAAACACTGATCTGCAGAATAAAATAAGGGAAATCAGGGCGCTCTCACGTGTCCACACGTGACCCCTCTTTCCTTAGTGTTTAACACTAATCTGAAGACTTTGTTCCCAGTGTTTAACACTGATTTGCTTTAGTGTTTAACACTAATTTGAAATCTATGATTACCAGTGTTTAACACTGATTTGCTTTAGTGTTTAACACTAATTTGAAAGCCCTGTTGTTAGTGTTTAACACTGGTTATCTTTTAGTGTTTAACACTAACTTGCTAATCTTAATTCCAGTGTTCAACGCTGTTGGTCTTTAGTGTTTAACACTAGTTTTAGCCCAATTGGCTAAGTTTTTAGAGGCAAAGCCTCTCCTTCAATGGACCAACAGAGGGCCAATATTTCAAACATAATTGGACTTAGCCCAAACTGGCCATAAGTCCTCAAATCATCTTGAACTGAGCACATCTGCTCTTTCAACCAACTCATTGGTTCAAGGGTACATCTCTGAACTCCTCTGATATTTGTCGTTGTAATCCTTCAACGTCTTCAGAGAGGTGACGGGTCCCGACAACCACACATCAACACGGACTGTGGGGTCCTTAAACTCATGGACTTATGCGTCCTTAAACCAAGATATGGACTGTGGGGTCCTTAAACCCGCGGACTTATGCGTCCTTAAACTAACGGACTAATGCGTCCTTAAACACACCCATATGGACTGTGGGGTCCTTAAACCCATGGACTTATGCGTCCTTAAACTACCTATGGACCGCAAAGTCCTTAAACTACCGATGGACCACTATGTCCCTAAACTGGAGATGGACCACCATGTCCCTAAACTGGTAATGGACCACTATGTCCCTAAACTGGAACAATAGAGCCCAAACGCTCTTTTGTCGGATCTAAACGATCCCGTTAAGTCGATCTTAGTCCCAAACTGGACTAACGTATCCTTAACAACCGTTTAAGTTGATCTTAGCCTCAAATACGGCTAACGTATCCTTAATCCCTCAAACAGACTTTAGTCCCAAAATTGGACTATGAATCCCCCCAATCAGCTTTGGTTCAAGGGTACATCTCTGAACTCCTATGACACCTGTCGTTGTAATCCTTCAACGTCGTCAGAGAGGTGACGGGTCCCGACGACCATACATGCAATGGACCACCATGTCCCTAAACTGGAACAATGGAGCCCAAACGCTCTTTTGTCGGATCTAAACGATCCTGTTAAGTTGATCTTAGTCTCAAATCGGACTAACGTATCCTTAACAAACGTTTGAGTCGATCTTAGTCTCAAATATGGCTAACGTATCCTCAAACCAAAACCACAAACCCAAATCTAAGTAAACACGGATTTGGATTAATCCACGTCCTACGGGCGACTACATAAATTAGTCTCCGTATACAATCCACGGGCAACCACAAACAAAACAAACACCCACGACACGAAGTGACCAGCAGGAGAAGGAGAAAGTTGTTACCGCGATGCGGTAGCGTAATTAACTGCAGGGGCTTGCGCCTGCAGGGAAGAGCGTCCCCACAATCAAAAACCCCTCAACGAGGGGGAATCTGACGAAGTCTGCTACATCGGCCGCATCCGTCTAAACCTCCGATACACGGTGCCATAAATCAACTTGGCATCTTCGGAGAGGTAGACGGATAACACCAATTAGCATCTGCCCCGAATCTCAGGCAAGGCATTCCATGTCTTGGCCGCCATTCGGAGGGGAACATCGTCTCCATCCTTCCGTTGGGCATCTTTCGCTGAGTCCCGAGAACGTCCCAAATCTTGTTGTAGAACCGGGCTTGTCGAGCGGTTTGTTTGAAGGGTACACCTTGGCATTTTAATAGACTCAATCCCTCTGCGTAATATCTGGACAGACGAATTGATTGAAGCTTGTCAAGCGCAAGTTCGGCACCATGCCAAATTTCTCTCTCCACTTTAGTCTCCGTAGACTGATAGAAGAGGATCGCCTTTTCACCTCGTCACCTAGGAGGGACGTAGAATGTCTGCATCTCTTGTACGCCATATGTATCGAGTGCATCAAGTTCCCTGTAATGCCACTGTGGAACCATGGTAATTTGCAAACTCTGATCGGCTCCAGTGATGGTTTGTACTGACGGGCGAACGGAGAATACAGCATTGGCCTCGTCTTCAGAGTCACTGCCAAAGACCAAAATAGGAGTAGATGGTCCTGGCCTGTTGCCTTGGGGTTGCCCCGAGGAGACTATTTCTTCATCTTCCTCGGTATCACCCCCAAAGATCGGGATAGTGGTGACGGCTTTTTGTTTATCCTCCGGTTTATGACATTGTTTCCCTAATTAGAGCAAAGCTCTGTTCAGAATTCAAACTTTGAATTAAAGCTGCACTTTTATAAAAGCGCTGCGCTACAACTAGCGCACCCCGTGCAAAGCGCATAGACGCCAGCGCTAGATGCGCTGTGCTCCAAGTAGCGCACCACGTGCAAAGCACGTGTGCGCTAGCGCTAAGAGCACTGCGCTCCAAGTAGCGCACCATGAGCAGAGCGCATAAGCGCTAGTGCTGGAACTAAATGTTCCTCACCGTTGGATCAAACATCCAACGGATATGATTAAATCATCAATTAACAAGAATAAAATTTCGTTGAATCTTTCCAAACAGAAAAGATTGTGCCCTGGATTTGGAACACCGTTGGATCAATGATCCAATGGTGATTGAAAATCACTAAAATACAGAACAAATTCTATAAAGGGGAAAGATTTCTCAATCTTGTTAAAACAAGAAAATTATCTTCTGTAAACCAGAAGCCCTTGGATCAAAGATCCGACGGTGGGGAAATTCCCAAATCAATTGGAGAAAAGATCTCCTTAACTGATTCAACAAATCAGCCTCTCCTATATAAAGGACCCGAGACTTCAAGTCTTGTATAGAGAACCCCCCCCCCCCATAAACTTTGAAAAATTCAAAGGAAGAGAAGTATAGCTCTCAGCAAAAGAAGATTTTTTTTTTCTTCAAGGTAAAAGGAATGATGATGAACAAAGAGATGAAATCATCTCATAATTAAAAAGAAGAATTATCTTTTTAAAAGATCATAGATCTTCAAGACAAAAAGTCTTTCATAAAAAGATCAAAAGATCTCATCATAAAATAAAAGAAGAACATAATTCTTCTCACAGATCATGGATCTATAAAGGCAAAGCCTTTCATCGAAATAAGAGATTGAAAATCTCTCCTGCAAAATAAGAACTGCTGTTCTTGAATCTTGAGACAAAGTCCCTTTTAAAAGAACATAAACTTGTTTTTTCCGGATCATAAAATTGATCAAATACGCCTTACGCTCATGAAATGCGCCTTGCGTTCTTGAACAGCGCTTCTGCGCTCTCTGGACCGGCGCTAAGCGCCAAATGCGCCACGTGTCAACCACGTATGCGTCAATTAACAACTTGCGCTTTGCGCTTCTGAAATAGCGCATTACGTTCATGGCCTGGCGCTCAGCGCCAAGCGCACCACGTGTCATTCGCGTGTGCGCCACTAAATTGAAAGCGCAATGCACTCATGGATTAGCGCTCAGCGCTCATAAACTGGCATCATGCGCTCATCATCTAGTGCCTAGTGCTGAGTGCGACACATGTCCCTTACATATGCACTACTTGGCAGTAGCGCACTGCGCTTTTTGGTTGGCACAAAGCGCCTATCGCGCCACGTATTGCGCTGACAGAACATAAATTGTTCTTTAATAAGCCCAGAGCTCTGGTGAATGCTCAGTATTCAATAAAAGACAAAAATATTGTCATAAGGGCCAAGCCCAAATGAAGGCTCAATAGCAAGAATAAAATGTTAAACATTTATTGGACTTAGCCCAATATCGGCCATAAGTCCTCAACTTATAGTAATTGAGCCCACCGGCTCATAAATATTTCAACAGATCTTAGTCCTAAATTAGACTACAGATCTTTCAACCAACTCACACTGGTTCAAGGGTACATCTCTTTATTCATCTAATATTTGTCGTTGTAATCCTTCAACGTCTTCAGAGATGTTGTAACAACTCCAAATTTTGTATACATAAAATTGTTTTAAATTTGAAGTATACTTGGGGTATTTAATGTTGCTGTTACCACTTTAAGTATTTATTTTCCCACAATAATTATAAGAAGGAGCTTGTAGCTCATTGGTAACACCTTGCACTGCTGAACCAAGCCACCAGAGTTCAAATCCCCTACCCCAAATTATTTTTAGATTATTTTTGTTTTAAATTTCTTGGAAGCCCAACAGTCCACAGACCATAAATCCCAAAAGTTGAACTGTACCTGAAAATCTAAAAATACCAGAACCTACCCCACGAGATCCCCCACCATTGACCCTGTGACTCGACCGAGTCGGCCGGCGGACCGGCCGACTCGGTCCGGCACCGCCGGCCGGACTCGGCCGGACCGCCGAGTCACCTGATCGAAAAATGTGGCTCTTCGTCTCCCCAACTCCCTTGCACACACCATTTATTTGGATCGGTTCCTGAGAGTTAAATACACCCCCATTTACTCCAAATTTTAATGATTTTTCTATAATTTTTACAATTTTTTTAATTAAAAACCTTTCACTTACCCTACCCTAGCCTACCCAATAAATACATCCCCTACCCTCTACCCTCTCATCCCAAAACCCTAGGCTCACTCTCTCAAAAATTTCCAAGAAGTGTGTACTTTGAAAACAAGTTCGCGGCGAAGCTCCGACGAAATTCCGGCGGGAATTCCGGCGACGTTTTTAGAAACAACAGGCGACGAAGCAACGCCTCGGCAACTTCTTTAGTTCCCCCTACACTCCTTTGCCTAATCGAAACCCGTAAGTCCCGTTCTATCCCCTTTCTATCTATCTAAAATACAAAATTACGAAACCCGACGGAATCGGAACAAATCCGATTTCCGACTCGTCCTTCTATAAAATTTCACTTCTAATCAATTCAATCATGCTTAAACATCTTATTGTTGACTATTAAACATTCAACGAACAATTTGAATAAGTTTTCTCACATGAAATGATAGCCTTTCCAATTTATCGTATTTTTCACTTTAATACCATCATGTTTCGATTTCACATTTAACCCCTTAACTTTGCTATACATTTAAAGTAGAGCACGAGGTAATGACCTACCTCCACACACACGCAAATACAAACCTAAACAAAATCATCATCAAAACTTAGAATACGATAAAAACAACACTTTCATTTAAATACCATTTTCTTAATAAAATCAATTCTAAAAGTTTAGCTTTGATATACTTTTAAATGAATACCTTTTATTAGGAATAATACGATAACTTGTGGACATCGATCGTTTATCTAAACCTGACTTTGTGGTGTCTAGGCTAGGCAAGTGAGCAAAGGTAACTTTAAAAGGCCCATCTCACGATTCGTGAGCGGATCCCTCCTTCCTCACTTGTACTTACCTGGCCACAATTGGCGGTGAAGAGGCGATTTGAGGATTCTAACGACTTGTCGTTTAGACCATTTAGAAATAGGCTAGTTGGCTTAGGAAACCCTAGAATCTAAAATACGGAAAATTACACTTTGCAAATAAATACCTTTTACTTTATAAAACCGTTTTCTAAAGGATTAGTATTTTACAATCTTTGTGAAGCGCCACAACAACCCTTTTTTGGGGAACTCGTTCGGGATTGTGCGGTTTATCGCGCACCCTCGGGCTAGTAGTGCGAGATTCAGACCTCCGCAAGGAGCATTCGGTCTCGAAAGGTTTAAAATACGACATCTTAAGAAAATGAGATTTTTGGAATATAAATATTTATTAAAATTATTTTTGTATAAACATATGTATATTTATCATTTAAATATCTATTTTATTATAATATAAATTTTCCACCTTTTCCTAAAAATCACAAAAGAATAAAGGTTAAACTAAAATACCATGAACTTCAAATAATCAATATTACAAATAAATACCCTTATTTATAAAACTAGGATATTTTCACTAGAAATGTCACAATATAAAATCTAACCTCATTACAACTCTAAAGACGAACAATAAATACATGAGGCGTATTTTGAAAAGTATATAAAAGTATTTTTATATAAAACCCCCTCAAGTTTTATAAATTATCCTAAGGACTCTAGCAATTATAAGACTTCGATTCACATTTCTGATTGTCTGACTCGGGTTTGAGTCTGATTAATCTGACTTGAATATGATTCAAGTTCAACCTATAATCTACAAGATTCCAATTCAAAATGAACACATGAATCCATGAATATAATTATCAATTTATACACTTGACCGAACCGAACCATGGATATATATTCCTTTTACATGATTCTCAGTATTCCATTTACACGACTCTATGGTTATAACCATTTCTTGATATCATGGTTTCGGTCAGTCAGGCAATCAATCATATAATCAATAAAATTTTACAAGATAACCATACAAATAAGACATCGCGGGGTTTAAGGGGTAGATTGGTACGGAAGGTGTTAAAGGTGGCACGAGGTGGTCAGATTTAATACACCTAACATGAATCCAGTTGTTGTTGTACCATGGCATAAAAGGTTCCTTGTACTATACGTACCCCTAGTCTCTGGCATATAGAGACTCTCCTCGTATACACTGGCATCCTTCTGTATCAAGCTACAAACAACAGCGTTAATACGGCATTACTACAGGATAATATAACTTTAAAATATATCTTCTTATTATGTCTTTTTCTACTTTCCTCTTACCTTTGGGACTTACCGAGCGACCTGTTCGCTTACGACATTCTGTTTCTTTCTTCTTTGAATGTCGTCAGGTGATTTGGACCTGGCAGAGATCGAGCCATCGCAAGAAGACTTGGAGCTGTTTGCTGAAAACCCTGCACTTTAGTTTCATTGTACACTTTTCCTCTCTGTACTTTTCCTTTCCTGTTATGCCATTGTTTAGGCATCTTTTTATTTCAGTCGTATTTCCTTTCATGTTTTGTACAAAGAATGTTATTAAATAAAAGTTGCTGTTCTTTTTATTTCTTGTCTCTTGTGTATTTATTTTATATTGCTTAGATACGCTTAGCGTATGTACTTCTGAGTATATACGTAGCGGACCTCGTCGCGTCCCCTTCACCGTATACTGGGAAGCGGGGCGTGACTGGTTTTGTTGGTGGCCTATGCAGGTCAGAGCTGTATGAAACTCTATCGTGCAGTTCTGTTCTGCGTGAACAACCTAAGCAATATAACACAAGAACCAGCAACTAAAACATTCTTTACAATTCATATTCCTTGAATCTTACAATTTCATATTCCTTGAATCATATCATTTCATGTACTTGAATCTGTCCTAACCCAAATTTTTCTTCAGGGTTATGGATTCTCCGAACAACACCAGCACCAACGTCAACAACACACATCCAGCACTACCTCTCACACCAGCTGTTCCTGCGCCACCTACTGAGCAAACAGTGCTACTTGAGGCGATCAGCAGCCTTCTCGAGGGACAACAACAACTCCTGAACCGTCCTGAGACTGATGCTCCTGGGGTAAAGCAATTCAGGGCTTTATATCCGAAGTAGTTCTCCGGAAAAGGAAGCCCTCTTGAAGCTGAAGAATGGGCACAAAGCATAGAAGACGATCTGGCAGCAGCACAAGTGCCAGACATCGCTTGGGTCCGTGTGGCGAAACTACAGCTCACGGACAATGCTCGCAATTGGTGGAAGGCGGAAGAAAGCCGTCTTGCATAGCCTATTGAATGGAAGACTTTTCGCGAGAAGTTCGACGCGAAATACTTCCCTGTGATTGCTAGGTTTGCCATGGAGCAGCAATTCATTCATCTACAACAAGGATCGATGTGGGACAAATCAGTAGATGAATACGACGCTGAATTCACCATGTTAAGACGGTAAGATATGTCGCAATAGTTCAATTTTTAAATATCACATACTACACAGCTAACATCATCCTTAAACAGATTCGCGGCACATTTGATACCGACGGACGAAATCAGAGCCCGTCGCTTTCAACAAGGACTGGACACAGAGATTCAGACTGTTCTAGCCACAGGAAAATTTTTGACTCATGAGGATGCTCTGGAAGCTGCCCGCAGTTATGAGGCAGTGATAAAAGCAAATGGCATACTTCAGTCTGCAGGAGTCAAGCGCCCTGCCAACCAGATGGCAGGTGGAGCCTCATCCAGACCACCTTTTATGCCAAGACATCCTGGAGCACCAATCAACAGGCTCAGCCTAGCCTTTTGTAACTACTGCAAGAGAAATGGGTATCCGGAGAGAGATTGCCGGCGTGCGAACAACTTTTGCTTGATCTGCGGCTCAGCTGCTCATGGTATTGGGGCTTGTCCTCATAAACAAAATCCAATTGCTGCATCCAGGCCAGCAAACAATTATCCACCGCGTCCAGCCATCCAAGCCCCTGCTCCAAGACTTGCACTACCTGCATCACCCAGAGGACCACAAGATGCACCACCTCCTCGTCAGTTCCATCAAGCTCAAAGGAACGTTCCGAGGAATGCTCCTCAGGCCAGGAGGAATGTACCAAAGCGCCAGGCTTTCACGATGTCTGTGGAAGAAGCTAAGGCCACTGGCCAATTCATTACTGGTAAACTTTCCTTCTCAAACTTATCTTTTAGTCTTGGTTATCTACACACTTTCCCTATACCTAAAACATATCCCATATACCTTAGGTACAATCCTAGTAGCCTCACTACCTGCACTTGCACTGTTTGATACTGGAGCATCCCACTGCTTTATGTTGCAACGGTTCGTCCGAACCCATGCGATTCCAGTCTCACCGCTTGTATCCAACTGGAATGTCAGTTCAGGAAATGGCGTTCTAAAGGCAACTATGGGATACAGCTTGTATCTAGTCGTCGTCTACAGCTGAGAGTTTTATACCGACTTCAAAGTACTGGACATACCGAATTTCGATGTGGTTCTAGGAATGGATTAGCTTGGAACTTTTTATGCTACCATCGACTGTCGTCAAAGGAGGGTAATATTCGAGATTCCAGAACATCCGATCTTCTATTTCAAGAGCGGAGACCGTACCCTGGAGCCAAGTACCTACAAAGCGAAGCCAAGGGAAGCAGTATTTGCAGCGGCTCAAGCAGAAGAAGAATTAAGACCATAAGTAGTTCGAGAGTTCGACGATATATTTCCTGATGATATATCAGGTTTGCCTCTCGATCGAGCTCTTGAATTCAGTATTGATTTAGTACCAGGAGCACAACCGATGATCAAAGCATCTTATAGATTAAGTCTGGAAGGTTTGAAGGAAGTCCGAACACAGTTGGACGAATTATTGGCGAAAGGATGGATTCGTCCCAGCACTTCAAGTTGGGGAGCACCTGTACTACTGGTGAAGAAGAAGGAAGGTTCATACAGAATGTGTATCGATTATAGAGCCTTGAACGAAGTCACTATAAAGAACAAGTATCCACTCCCGCGCATCGATGATTTATTCGACCAGCTAAGTGGATCTTGTGTTTTCTCTAAATTGGATCTTCGTTCAGGTTATCATCAAGTGAAGGTCAAGGAAGCTGATATTCACAAAACAGCTTTCAGAACTCGCTATGGACATTACGAATTTTTAGTGATGCCATTTGGACTGACCAATGCACCAGCAATATTCATGAACCTAATGAATCAAGTTTTCCGGGAGTACTTAGACATGTTTGTTGTCATTTTCATCGACGACATCCTGGTGTATTCCAAGAGTCGGAAAGAGCATGCAGAACATCTACGAATTATCCTGGAAACTCTTCGACAACATAAGCTTTATGCCAAGTACAGCAAGTGCGAGTTTTGGCTAAATCAAGTTGGTTTTCTTAGACATATCGTATCAGGAGAAGGAATTTCTGTGGATCCAGCCAAAGTTTTAGCAGTTAGCGAATGGCCTACATCAAAGTCAGTGAAAGACATTCGGAGTTTCTTGGGTTTAGCTGGATATTACAGAAGGTTCATTGAAGGATTCTGAAAGATAGCAACACGCCTGACCAAGCTTCCACAAAAAGATGAAGAATTTGTGTGGTCAGAAGCGTGCGAACAAGCTTTCATAGAACTCAAGTCAAGATTAATATCTGCACCTATTCTCGTAATACCGTATTAATCTGGAGTATACGAAGTGCTTTGTGATGCATCCGGTAAGGGATTAGGATGTGTTCTACATCAGCACGGTAAGGTTGTGGCTTATGCTTCAAGACAACTGAAGACACATGAGCGCAATTATCCGACGCATGATCTGGAGTTGGCAGCCGTCATCTTTGCTCTCAAGATTTGGCGCCACTATTTACTTGGTGAACGAGTGAACATCTACACAGATCATAAAAGTCTGAAGTACGTGTTTACTCAGAAGGAGTTGAATATGCAGCAGAGAAGATGGTAAGAACTCATGGCGGACTTTGACATCAACTTGCAATATCACCCAGGGAAGGTGAACGTAGTACCTGATGTTCTTAATCTCCAACCATTATCGATGAATCTTACCGCTCAATGGAAGCTTCAGCAAGACTTGCATCAGATAGAGATTGAAGTAGTCATGCCAGGTAATGCTTCAAGTTTGATGAATCTACAAGTTCAATCAACCATTGTCAATCAGATCAAAGCAGCTCAAGCAATAGACGCTAAGTTGCAAAGGATCAGAGAACAAGTGGAGAATGGACTCAGAACAGACTTCATCATCCATGAAGACGGATCTTTGAGATACGGCAGCAGATTGTGTGTACCAAAAGGTCCTGTTCGGGAAGAGTTAATGAAAGAAGCTCACAGCTCTCCCTACTCAGTACATCCTGGAGGTACCAAAATGTACAAAGATCTCATCAGAATTATTGGTGGCATGGAATGAAGCGTGAAGTATCCAGAAGCGTCGCAAAATGTTTGGTGTGTCAGCAAGTAAAGGATGAACATCATAGGACAGCTGGACTACTTCAACCGTTACCAATCCCAGAGTGGAAGTGGCAGCACATCACGATGGATTTTGTGACTGCTCTTCCTCGCAGCACAAAGGGTAACGATGCTATATGGGTCATTGTGGATCGACTCACAAAGTCGGCTCACTTCATCCCATTTCGAGTTGGCCAATCAACTGAGACACTAGCAAAGAAGTACATGGAGGTAATAATCTATTTAAGATTTAAACTCTTCATAATGTACTATCTCTGATACCAATGAACTCATACAGGAAATTGTGAGACTTCATGGAGTACCGGTCTGCATTGTCTCCGATCGTGACACCAGGTTTCGATCGCAATTTTGGCAGAGTCTGCAAGCTAGTTGGGAACAAGTCTGAACTTCAGTACGGCTTATCATCCACAAACAGATGGTCAGTCGGAACGAACTATTCAGATCTTAGAGGATATGCTCAGAGCGTGTATGCTAGACTTCAAAGGATCGTGGGAAGATCACCTGCATCTTGTGGAGTTCGCGTACAATAACAGCTACCAAGCAAGCAAAGGAATGACACCTTTTGCAGCATTGTATGGAAGGAAGTGTCGATCACCATTAAGTTGGGACGACATCGGAGATAAGGAACTTCTTGGACCAGAGATGATAGTAGCGACCGTTGATGTGGTTCGTACTATCAGGGAAAGGATGCACATAGCCCAAGATCGACAGAAACACTGGGCAGATGCAAAGAGACGATACTTGGAGTTCCCGCCAGGAGACCATGTATTCTTGAAGATATCTCCGAACCGTGGAGTGATCTGATTTGGAAGACGGGGTAAATTGAGTCCGAGAAATATTGGACCGTTCGACATACTCGAACGAGTCGGTGAAGTGGCATACCGCTTAGCGCTTCCACCCTCATTGGAAGGAGTGCATAACGTGTTCCACATATCCCAACTCAGAAAGTATGTGAGTGACCCCAGCCATGTTCTTAATCATTCCGAGCTCACTATACAGCCCGACTTGTCTTGTGAGTAACAGCCTGTGGAGATCCTGAACAGGAAAGTGAAAACAGTTCGGAACAAAGAAGTTAATTTGGTCCGGGTAATGTGGAGGAAAGACACTTCAGGAGAATCCACGTGGGAAAGTGAAGATGATATGCATGCAAAATATCCTCACCTCTTTGTAAACCAGTCCTCAAATAATAGTAGTAAATTTCGAGGACGAAATTTTTGTAAGGAGGGTAGATTGTAACAACTCCAATTTTAGTATACAAAAAATTGATTTAAATTTGAAGTATACTTGTGGTATTTAATGTTGCTGTTACCACTTTAAGTATTTATTTTCCCACAATAATTACAAGAAGGAGCTTGTAGCTCATTGGTAACACCTTGCACTGCTGAACCAAGCCACCAGAGTTCAAATCCCCTACCCCACATTATTTTTAGATTATTTTTGTTTTAAATTTCTTGGAAGCCCAATAGTCCACAGACCATAACTCTCAAAAGTTGAACTGTACCTAAAAATCTAAAAATACCAGAGCCTACCCCACGAGGCCCCCCACCCATCGACCCCGTGACTCGGCCGGGATCGGCCGAGTCAGCCGGCGGACCGGCCGACTCGGTCCGGCACCGCCAGCCGGACTCGGCCCGACCGCTGAGTCACCTGAACGAAAAATGTGGCCCTTCGTCTCCCCAACTCCCCTGCACACTCCATTTATTTGGATCGGTTCCCGAGAGTTAAATACACCCCATTTACTCCAAATTTTAATGATTTTTCTATAATTTTTACAATTTTTTTTAATTAAAAACCTTTCACCTACCCTACCCTATAAATACACCCCCTACCCTCTACTCTCTCATCCCAAAACCCTAGGCTCACTCTCTCAAAAATTTCCAAGAAGTGTGTACTTTGAAAACAATTTCGTAGCGAAGCTCCGACGAAATTCCGGCGGGAATTCTGGCGACGTTTTTAGAAACAACCGGCGATGAAGCAACGCCTCGGCAACTTCTTTAGTTCCCCCTACACTCCTTTGCCTAATCGAAACCCGTAAGTCCCATTCTATCCCCCTTTCAATTTCTTTAAAATAAGAAATTACGAAACCCGACGGAATCGGAACAAATCCGATTTCCGACTCGGCCTTCTATAAAATTTCACTTCTAATCAATTCAATCATGCTTAAACGTCTTATTATTGACCATTAAACATTCAACGAACAATTTGAATAAGTTTTCTCACATGAAATGATAGCCTTTCCAATTTATCGTATTTTTCACTTTAATACCATCATGTTTCGATTTCACATTTAACCCCTTAACTTTGCGATACATTTAAAGTAAAGGACGAGATAATGAATTACCTCCACACACACGCAAATAAAAACCTAAAAAAAATCATCATCAAAACTTAGAATACGATAAAAACAACACTTTCATTTAAATACCATTTTCTTAATAAAATCAATTCTAAAAGTTTAGCTTTGATACACTTTTAAATAAATACCTTTTACTAGGAATAATACAATAAGTTGTGGATATCGATCGTTTATCTAAACCCGACTTTGTGGTGTCTAGGCTAGGCAAGTGAGCAAAGGTAACTTTAAAAGGCCCGTCTCACGATTCGTGAGCGGATCCCTCCTTCCTCACTTGTACTTACCTGGTCACAAGTGGCGGTGAAGAGGCGATTTGAGACTTCTAACGACTTGTCGTTTAGACCATTTAGAAATAGGCTAGTTGGCTTAGGAAACCCTAGAATCTAAAATACGGAAAATTACACTTTGCAAATAAATACCTTTTACTTTATAAAACCGTTTTCTAAAGGATTAGTATTTTACAATCTTTGCGAAGAGCCGCTACAACCCATTTTTGGGGAACCCATTCGGGATTGTACGGTTTATCGCGCACCCTCGGGCTAGTAGTGCGAGATTCAGACTTTCGCAAGGAGCATTCGGTCTCGAAAGGTTTAAAATACGACATCTTAAGAAAATGAGATTTTTGGAATATAAATATTTATTAAAATTATTTTTGTATAAATATATGTATATTTATCATTTAAATATCTATTTTATTATAATATAAATTTTCCACCTTTTCCTAAAAATCACAAAAGAATAAAGGTTACACTAAAATACCATGAACTTCAAATAATCAATATTACAGATAAATACCCTTATTTATAAAACTGGGATATTTTCACTAGAAATGTCACAACATAAAATCCACCATCATTACAACTCTAAATACGAACAATAAATACTTGAGGCGTATTTTGAAAAGTATATAAAAGTATTTTTACATAAAACCCCCTCAAGTTTTATAAATTACCTTAAGGACCCTAGCAATTATAAGACTTCGATTCACATTTCTGATTGCCTGACTCAGGTTTGAGTCTGATTAATCTGACTTGAATATGATTCAAGTTCAACTTATAATCTACAAGATTCCAATTCAAAATGAACACATGAATCCAGGAATACAATTATCAATTTATACACTTGACCGAACCGAACCATGGATATATATTCCTTTTATATGATTCTCAGTATTCCATTTACATGACTTTACGGTTATAACCGTTTCCTGATATCATGGTTTCGGTCAGTCAGTCAATCAATCATACAATCAATACAATTTTACAAGATAACCATACAAACAAGACATCGTGAGGTTTAAGGGGTAGATTGGTACTGAAGGTGTTAAAGGTGGCACGAGGTGGTCAGATTTAATAAACCTAACATGAATCCAGTTGCTGTTGTACCGTGGCAGAAATGGTTCCTTGTACTATACGTGCCCCTAGTCTCTGGCATATAGAGACTCCCCTCGTATACACTGGCATCCTTCTGTACCAAGCTACAAACAACAGCGTTAATACGACATTACTACAGGATAATACAACTTTAAAATATATCTTCTTATTATATCTATTTCTACTTTCCTCTTACCTTTGGGACTTACCGAGCGACATGTTCGCTGACGACATTCTGTTTCTTTCTTCTTTGAATGTCGTCAGGTGATTTAGACCCGGCAGAGATCGAGCCATCGCAAGAAGACTTGGAGCGGTTTGCTGAAGACCCTGCACTTTAGTTTCATTGTACACTTTTCCTTTCTGTACTTTTCCTTTCCTGTTATACCACTGTTTAGGCATCGTTTTATTTCAGTTGTATTTCCTTTCATGTTTTGTACAAAGAATGTTATTAAATAAAAGTTGCTGTTCTTTTTATTTCTTGTGTATTTATTTTATATTGCTTAGATACGCTTAGCGTATGCACTTCTGAGTATATACGTAGCGGACCTCGTCGCGTCCCCTTCGTCGTACACTGGGAAGCGGGGCGTGACAGAGATGACGGGTCCCGACAACCAAACACTCTACGGACTGTGAGGTCTTTAAACTCACGGACTATGATGTCCTTAACCTTGACTGTGAGGTTTTTAAACTCACGGACTATGATGTCCTTAACCTTGACTGTGAGGTCTTTAAACTCACGGACTATGATGTCCTTAACCTGGACCGTAATGTCCTTAAACGTTGGACCGTAATGTCCTTAAACTAATTCACCGCAATGTCCCTAAACTAAACAATAAAGCTCGAATGCTCTTTTGTTGAATCTAAACGATCCCGTTAAGTTGATCTTAGTCTAAAAATCAGACTAACGTATTCTTAACAAACGTTTAAGTTGATCTTAGTCTCAAATGAGACTAACGTATCCTTAAACCCAACCCCAAACCTAAATCTAAGAAGATACGGATTTGGACTAATCCATGCCCTACGGGCGACAACATAAATTAGTCTCCGTATACAATCCACGAGCAACAAAAAACAAAACAAACACCCACGACACGAAGTGACCATCTGGAGAAGGAGAAAGTTGTTACCGCGATACGGTAGCGTAATTAACTGCAGGGGCTTGCGCCTGCAGGGAAGAGCATCCCCACAATCAAAAACCTCTCAAATGAGGGGGAATCTGATGAAGTCTGCTACATCGGCCGCATCCGTTTAAGCCTTCGATACACGGTGCCATAAATCAACTTGGCATCTTCGGAGAGGTGGACGGATAGCACCAATTAGCATCTGCCCTCGAATTTCAGGCCTGACGTCCCAACGTCCCGGCCGCGTCTTTCAGCGGGGAACAGATTCTGGCACGCCCGGTGGGACCTTTTCCTCTTTCCACTCCACACTTCGTGTGTTGTGTTCGCGAACGAATCGCAGTTTGATATGGTTGCCCTTGGATTCGAGGTACTAAGATTTGGTGTCTTGCTCCGTGCAGAAAACGAAAGATCAATGGCGTCTACCTGCACGAAATGCTCCAGCTGCAACTGCAACTTACGTTCCGCCTCATCTGGAGGTGTAACTTATGGGCCCCAGGCGGTCTCCCTGTTCACAATGCCGGTAGAGCAGGTAACGCTGGCTACCACCGGGTTGTTCTTCGGGACCATGCTCCCACCAGTGAGTGTTAACGTCCCGCTGCCGCAAGAAGAGCAAAAGAAGTAGGTCTTTGATCGGCTCACTACCACCACAACCCCTCTCGACGGGTCATCCAATGTCAAGCCAACAACATCAGTCTTCGATAGGCTGAGCCTGAACTCCAATGGGCCCGTCAAGAAGCCCACGATACCTGAAGCGTCCATCCCAAAACGGATGGCCATTCCTGCTTTCAAGGTCACTAAAGAAGCTTCTCCCGTCAAAGGATCAGTCTTTACGAGGCTGGCCACTCCGGCTCCCGTTCCTGCTCAAAGGTCTGTCTTTGACAGATTGGATACTGCTGCTCAACGGACATCGGTCTTCAAGAGACTGGTACCAGAAGTGCCTCACCAGAACAGGGGGCATGACAAAGGCATCCCTATAGCTGAACCAACACCATCTGCGCGACATGCTCTCCGTCATCACTGGAGCCGAGTAAGGAAGGCTGGGGGCAGCTCTCCGTCTGGATTTACTCCACCAGCTCCAACGGTGGAGATCGATGCTGCTGTTCCAACCGGGAACAGCTTTGAATTGCTTAACAAGGTGCGCAGGAACTCTCCTACTGCAGTGCTGAAGAGATCTCCTCCACCTATGGAGAATGCTCCAGAGAAGAAGCCGGAGCAGCCCCCTCAGCGTCTGTCATCCAAAATTTACAAAGTCTGGCAACAGGTCCAGGAGTCGGTGATTAACCAGGACTCCTCTCGCCGACCAAAGAAGCTCAAAGTTCAGCAAGAAAAGAGCCATCTTGTAGTACCACAGAAGACGTCATCCATCTGGGTGCCCGCTGCAACGGCCCCCTCGACTTCAACTACTTACAAGAGAAGGAGACCAGAGAAAGCCTCTGTGATCGCGGTGAACCGCAGAGACACCGAACCTAAACGCCCCAAGTCAGGGGGCATGATGGTACATACTGTTTATACGGCTTCCGGAAAAGAAGAAAGCCGTGCTTCTACGGGACATCAACCGCTTACCCGGTCAATAACGAAGGCCCAGGAACAACAGCAGCAGAAGCTTCAGGAGATGCTGACTGCAATGGCCGCACTTACTGGGCCAAAAGAAAATCCAGAGACCTCGGAGCAGCGTCGGGAACAAGAAACTGACACCGAATTCCTCCGAAGAATGCTCGAGAGGAAAGAAAAAGACGCTGCGGAACAGGCAGCCAATATAAAACGAATGGCTCTCTTGTTCCAAGACATGGTTGGGATGATGTTACAGCCAGAAGCTCCAGCTGAAGACCCCCCAATCATCATTGAAGACGACAGAGGAGAGACATTGAATCCTCCTCCGGCTCTTTCAGTAGCCAAAGAGGAAACCATCTCCAAGAACACTCTGGATGACTACATTGCTCAGCAAATACGAGCTCACCAGGCGAATGAAACGGCCGGCCAAATTGTTAAAACCGGGCGACCGTATCCAGGCTGGTATGACCAAATAAAGTACCCGCCGGGATATACGATCCCCAAATTCCACGTATATAAGGGTACAGGTAATCCACATCAGCATGTCGCTCAGTTCAGGGCTCTTTGCGGCAATACTGGAGGTAATGATAAACTTCTACTTCGCCAGTTCTTCGGTAGCTTAGTAGAGACAGCTTTTGAATGGTACTCGGAGCTTCCCGAAGACTCCGTCAAAACGTTTACAGAAATGGAGCTGCTTTCACTCAGTGGTTCGCAAGCGCCAGCGAACGCACCCCGATCACGGCATTGATCAACTCCAGGGTAAATCCGGGAGAGACATGGGTGCAATATACAATCCGGTGGTGGAACCTATGGTCGAGATGCGAACAACGCATAGAAGAAGCTCCTTCCGTGGGCATGTTCATGTGGACCCTTGACCCTTAGTCGACTATCTCCCAATTCTTGATGTTCTTCAAGCCGACCACCTTCCAGGCCTTAATCGACAAGCTGGCCCAAATAGACCAGATGGGCCATAGGACTTTCCCTTCAAAAGTGGGTTTTCGGAATGAAAAAGGAAACGGGAAAGCGACCTTTGTCGCCAACGCTCAGCGACAGCCGAGTAACCCGAGGCCGTCTGTTCGTCAAAGCAATAAGCCGCGATCTCTCGATGAGAAGTTGAAACGTCCTTACTCATTTCCCAGGGATAAAACAAGGAGACTGTTCGAACTGGCAATGCGCAACGGGCTCATCACTCTGCCAGATCCAAAACATCCGTCGCAACCGGGTGACGTTAACCATCCTAACTATTATCCCTAACATAGAGTAATGGGTCACCCACTCGAAGATTGCTACGTCTTCAAAGGCTGGATTGAGGATGAATACCAACAGGGCAAATTCGCGTTGTCTGACAGTTGGAAGGTGAACCCGCCACAACCACATGCTCAGAAAAAGATAGACATGCCGGGGGCATCATGCTTTTTTATAGTGGAAGCTCCATGAGAAATTGTTCTTTCGGTAAAAACTAAAAGAATGCTGAAAGATCTTCAAACATGTCCGACCTATGAACAATTGACTGAAACGTCGTTAAACTAACGATGGACCGTAATGTCCTAAAACTTGCAAGTGGCCGAAACGTCGTTAAACTAACGATGGACCGCAATGTCCTAAAACTTGCAATTAACCGAGACGTCTATAAACTACGGACCGCAGCATCCCAAGGCTGACACAAAAAAATGGTATGTTCACAAGCAAAATGGGCACGGATGAAAACCCAAAAGGGCGCCATGAATAAAAACAGCTGGATTACCGACGGTGTTTGTGAAAACCCGAAAGGGCACAGACTTGTAAAAAAAAGGTACGTCCACAAGCAAGATGGGCATAGATGAAAACCCGAAAGGCCCTGTGAGTAAAAACATCAGGACTACCAACGAGCTTTGTGAAAACCTGAAAGAGCGCAATCTCGTCAATAGACACTTGTAAGTTCCTCTCGACCCAGTAAGGAGAAACCGCCTGCGTGAGATCCTTATGACTCACAAAGGAGAAACACACTTAGGGATCCCCACGATTCCTAAGGAGAAATTACACTTGCGAGATCCTCACGACTCGTAAGGAGAACCCTCTTATGAGACCCTCACGGCTCATAGAATTCAAAAGCCTTAAGCTACAGGGATCTAAACCTGTTCTTAAGCCATCACATTTCACAGATTGCCCTACAAGCGGTTCAATATTGACCCTTGTATACAATCCACGGGCACGCATGAACATTTCCCTAACAAAGTCCCACCAGCGACTAGGGATATGCTCACACGGTGAACAAACACTTATAGGTCCTCTCGACTTGCAAGGAGAAAACACTCTTGTAAGATCCTTACGACTTATAAGAGAACACACACTTAGGAATCCTCACGATTCCTAAAGAGAAAAAGCACCTACGAGATCCTCACGACTCGTAGGGAGAAACGCCTTTATGAGACCCTTACGTCTCATGAAGTCAAAAGCCTTAATCGACGGGATCCTAACCCCGTTTGCTAAGCCACCTTTGTTCGACATTGACATAGGCAAATGATGATTCGCTCCTGGCAATATCCCAGTCGTAGCGATGCTGATGCCTAAATCGGTATCAAATTCCAAGTCCTTTCACGGCAAATGATGATTCGCACCTGGCAATATTCCATTCGCAGCGATGCTGATGCTGAGATTGGCACCAGATTCCAAGTTCCACACTCGCGATAAAAAATCAGCGAGCCAAAAATGCAAATGAAATAGCCGAAATGATAGGGCAACTTGCAACAAAATCAGCAAGTAAAAATGTATGCATACAAAAACAGCCGAAAGGATTGGGCAACTCACAATAAAAAGCAGTGAGTAAATAAAACAAATAGCTGAAATGATTGGGCACCGCGATAAATAGTCGAAATAGTTGGGCAATCGCGATTTTCGCGATATAAAAAGCTGAAATGATAGAGCATCGCGGAAAGAATTAAAAAAAATATGATGAAAGAATAAAACTTTTTACCCTGCAGGTGAGGCCACATTGACCCCTGTATACAATCCATGGGCACAAACAAGAAGGGAATCATATCGTCCCACTAGGCTCCGTCGAAGCGAAGCCAAATCTTGACGGTTCATAGATAACCTAGAGACAATCTCGACATTCATCGCAATATTGCAGACACAATGTCAACAAATGAAGCGAAGGAAGATCCCTAGCTTCAGGGTCTTGACGTCAACATCGACAACTTAGAGATCAACAACAGGCGTTTCTCCTTACTCCAGTAGGATGCAGACGTGGCGTCAACAAAAGACCCAATGGTCGAAACAAAGCGGAGTGTCGGCAAAATCCCAGCTCCACCTCAGCATTCGTCTCAATACAGCAGACGAGATGTAACCACAGCATTCTTCCTGTAGCAGGATTCAGACGCGACAATCCAACAACGGAGCCATGGCGAAGTTCCTAGTTCCAGGTCCCGACGGTTCACCAACAACCTAGAGACCACCTCGACGTTCGTCTCGATACAGCAGACGCGATGTCACCCCAGCGTTCTTCCTCCAACAGGATTCAGACGTGACATCAACAAAGCGGAGCCACGGCAAAGTCCTAGTTCCAAAACTCTAAGGTCCACAGACGACCTAGAGTCAACCAATGACTTCCCCGCCGGATCAACTCTCCGTCTCGAAAACAAGTCAACCAACCCCAGGGAAATTAGTGTCCTTGGCAAAACCTCTCGATTCAGGAAAATCAGCGTCCTTAGCGATAACTTTTCGATTCGCGTCGACCCGCAAGGAAATCAGTGTCTTTGCAGGAATCTCTCAATTTGTCTCGACCCCAGGGAAATCAGTGTCCTTGGCAAGACCTCTCGATTCAGGGAAATTAGCGTCCTTGGCTAGAACATCTCGATTCGCGTCGACCCACAAAGAAATCAGTGTCTTTGCAGGAATCTCTCGATTCGTCTCAACTCTGGGGAAATCAGTGTCCTTGGCAAAACCTCGATTCAAAGAAATTAGCGTTCTTGACAAGAGCATCTCAATTCGCGTTGACCCACAGAGAAATCAGTGTCTCTGCAAGAATATACGACGTCAGCAAAACGGAGCCATGGCAAAGTCCCTAGTTCCAGGTCTCGACGGTTCACCAACAATCCAGAGACAAACCGCAACATTCGTCTTGATACAGCAGACGCAATACCAGCAAACGAAGCGAAGGCAATATTTCTACCTTCAGGGTCTTGATGGCAACTCATATAAAACCTGAAAGACTATCGGAGATCATCCCACACCAGCGCGGAGTGGTTATGACTCATCGGGCTCCCAAACTGAGCCTAACCTCAAGTAAAAAGTGACATGGAATATCCCTAACGCTTGCTCTTTCGATGGTAATATCACCTGGAAGATTTCTTGAAGACGTTTTGTCTAGCCCCCGAAAGGATCAGAGACACGACAGTTGCGGGGCTACTTGAATAGCAAGATTATGCGTCAAGGAATACACCAGCCAACGCGACGGTGCGACGGGTAAAAAACCCTAGTACCACAGGCCCTAACGAACTTCTATTAGCAGGAGTTAACTATGACGTTAAGAAATCCTTGCGAGAACTTCTCGATTCGTCTCGACTCGTGGGGAAAATAATGTTCCTGCGATAACTTCTCGACTCGTAGGGAAAAGCCTTAGGCAATGGGGATAAGGACCTGTTTCCTAAGAACTGGGCCCTGCAGGTCAGTCTAAGATGGACTCTTGCATACTATCCACGGGCCACACTCTCTGAAATCGAATCTCGACAAGGAGGGAAATAACTACTTACGGGCCCTCAGGACTCGTAAGGGAGAAAACTCTTTTGTGAGATCCTTACGACTCTCAAGAGAAAACACACTTAGGAATCTTCACGATTCTTAAGGAGTAATTACACCTACGGGATCCTCTCGACTCGTAGGGAGAAATATCTTTATGAGACCCTCATGGCTCATAAAGTTGAAAAGCCTTAGGGGGCAGATCTTAACCCGACTCCTAAGCCATCACTGTCCTACAAGGAGATCAAAATAGATTATCCACAAAATTCATTTACTAAAAGGGACACATCATCATGAAGCAAAATATGTATTTTATTCATGCATCAAAATGAATACAAAGTACAATTTATGAAAGAATCAAAAAATACTCTTATTCAGGAGTATGTACAAAGGAAGAATAAAAAATATGCAATTCTTCAAGCTGGCGGATGATTCAAAAGGTTCATCAGTTCATCCTTCCTTTCTTGGATCCCTGCTTCAAAATTGACTATGGCCGCGAGACGGGCCTCCGCTTCCGACTGTTGGGCCCGATGCGAGGCAAGCTGGCCTTCAAGCTCCTGCTCTGTAGCTTTATGAGCATCGACCATCATGCGGGTAAAAATAACGGCTTTATCAACAGCCACCACGTTCTTGATTGTGGCTTGAAGCTCCTGCCAAAGTTCATATGCGTGGGTAGTCTTAGCTGTAAGTTCGGCTTGAAGCTCCCCAAGCGCGGTTGAAGCCAGCTTCCTCTCTGAGAACTTTCGGCGGAACCTCTTTTCACAGGAAAGCATATTAGCGGCATATCGTTTAATCAACCCCTGCAAGCTTTGTCTTCGCAGCCACCACCTCCGAAGGAAGGCGCGCGCATTCAAGGCTATACAAGGAAGCCTCCACTCGACGACAGAATTCTACCCAGGCTTGCACTAATGCTTTACTGTGATAAGTGGCAAGAAAGGGGAGAGAGCTGTTGGCTTCAGCAGCAAATTCTTCGGCCGTAAGTGGGCTACCAATATGAAGGTCTTCGATCAATGCTAATAAAGAGTGAAGGCTTGATTTGGCCATACGTTCGGATGCACGCAGCGCATAAGGGCCAGACGGCATGAGAATGCGTGTCTCCAATGGGGTAAAAGTAGGCAGAGCTGTTAAAAATTGATAAATGATTAGCGAACATTGCAAACAAAGGGCAGATGCAAAGGCGTCGAAACTTTACTTACCCACGTTTATACAAGAAGAGTCTGGAAGACCCCCAGGCCCATCGAGGACCTCAACCTCATCATCAGCTTCCAGAACTACAGAAGACATGAACATTGTTATATGAAGAAGTAACAATATCGAGGAAGGAGCGAACAATGCTGACCTTGTCCGGAAGATAGAATGATGCGCTGAGGGGATATCGCCTGTAGAGCAGCCAGTTCCAGCAGACGCTGGAAAGACTTCCTGGGAGACAGGCCAGCGATGGACGCTGCCAATCCTCGTAGCTCCGAAAAGACAGGAAAGTTCAGATGATGAAGAGATCGTTGAAGTAAAAGAAATAATAATACCTTCGATGCTCCTCCTACTCTGGGTTGGAGGGATGGCAGCTTCGGAGGCCTCCTCTGTGCCCCCAAACACGTCATCAGGAATGTGGGCCGGTATCATAACTTCTAGTGGTGGAGCAGTGATCATCGCTACAGGCTCCAATGAAGGGACGGTGGCCTCGACTACCTGTCCCGCAGTCTCCGGGCCAATCCCAAAGAGATCCATTGAATGCACGGCCGATGAAGATGCTTCTTCTGGAGGAGCAAGCACCCGGGGAGCAAGAATCAATGAGGGAAGCTCCATTGCAGGAACGACAATTGCATCGACCCCCTCCACACTGATTAGTGCCTTATCGGGGATATTTGCAGAGTCCATAGTCAGGGCGCGACTCAGACTCGGATCCTCTGCCATCAGCGAAGTCCCTGCAAAGTTTGCACGAGGATAAGGATATGTATATTATATATAAGCAGTGCAAAATACTATAAAAGACTATATAAGTATACCAATGCGTAAAGGAGCTTCTCGTATGGCTTGTTCAAGCCGACGCTCCTTCCTGAGGAGGTATGCCCGCCGGGGTTCGAGGGTAGACTCGTGGCCACCGGTCCACAACGAGAGTGCATTTTCAGCATCAGCTGAAACAGCCTGCTTAAGGGCCCTCTCACCCCATTCTTCCAAAGGGCCTATGAATAGCCATCGTATCGATGGAGGGTCTTCGTAAAAAATGACGGCAGGATAAGTCCTTTTCGGGATCCTTACGTTCTCGGATTCATCTTGTGAACGTCTTATAGCCTCAGCCAATTGTGCGGCTTTCTCGGCAGATGAACCAGGAAAAAGAAGACTGTCTTCCGGCGGATTAGTAGCAGTCTTCTTCCCCCGCTTTGGCCCAGAGCCAGTGACTGTAGAAGCCCTCTTCTTTCCCCTCTCCACCCGCTTTCTAAGCTGCTTCTTGGTTTTGTCAGAGTGGGAAGACTTCTTCAGGACCTCCGCCAAGGGGATATTATCATCCGAGCTAGGTTTTACCCCCAGAACTGTTGCGGTATCCATTATCGGTCGTTTAAGTGAAACCTCTGTTGGCAATGAGGCGCGAAACCTTTCCTCCTCTACGAAGGTTTTAAGCGAAGCAGCAATGGCTTCTTCTGTAGAGGCACCTGTTAAAACAGCAGGCGTTAGTCAAAGCATGATAAAAATTGAACAGCGGAGAGATAAGGGTAAAGTATACCTGACTGCGCAAGGGCGGCCAGATCTTTTTCGAGGATAGCTGACTGTTTGGAAGCTTCGATGGCAGCCTACAAATCGATATCATCAAGCCTCCCGAATAAACCCTCATTGGTCCCATACTCGCTAAAGCCTTCGCTAGACGGAGCAATGGGCGTCGAGCCTAATATGGTGTCCAAAGAAAGTACTTGTTTCTTTTTCTTCTGAGGATGAGCGCCGGTGGCCGATAACACGGGTTTGCGTTTAGCAGGCACCTTTGGACGACGAGTCCCAATTTCTTTTCCTACATCCGACTCGGGGGACGCGGCGGCCACCTCTTTTTCGGGGGTGCTGGATGGGGGAAAGTCGTGTGTAGGGATTAGCACGTGTGGGGGCTCAACTGCAATAACCTCTCTCAAGGGAGGATGAACAATATTCCGTCGCTTCAAGGAAACATTTCGATCACCAGCCGGCACTGCGCCCTTGCGATCAAGAAACAATCGCTTTTCCTCCCTAATGACGGCACCCACCGAATGCTGGTACCACACCACATACACATTCAGGGCCTGCGGACCACAACTCGGTTCGCTGATGAAGAAGTTAGACCCTGTGTTCAAGCGCATAAAATGATTTAGTGCGCTCCGAGTACCCTCTTCAGTGGTGGCCGGTTCTGCCAAGAAAGCCTCGAGTGGGACGCCCTGATTGTAGCTTAACTACTGGGTGAAGCGATGCGGGTTATACCTCATAAATAAATTTGAGTCATTCATCTTGAATACGAGAAAGCCCGGCCGGATAGAGTACAGATAAAGAATCTCACGAGCTTTCAAGACGGAGACCCCATCCTTAAATATGTCCTGCAAGGGCAGCACCGTCTTCCCCGATTCCTGGCCGACGATCAAGATTTTATCAGTAAAGGACATGCCAGCTCCAACCGTGCGCGGGCGAAGAAGTAAGCCTCTAGCTTCCCGTTGCGTTGGAGTCACAATAAAGGCGCCGACCAGTTGCATGATCCGAGGGAACCTGCACCTGTCATAAAAACTCGGCCTCTTGTGGATGTCGAAGACGCCTAGCATATGCAACTCGAGCCATGACGTGAAACAATGCATCGGGAAATTTACCGACTGCACCCCTGGCACAGTGGTATCCGCTGCCAAGCTAAGGTCGTGATACACATGGGCTAACCCAGCAATCCCTACAGCCACTTGTATCCCAGCAACCATCCGATGCGCAGGATAGAAAACGGATGACCTCATACGGCGAGGGTGCATAGGAAGCGCAAACCAACTCAGCCATAACCCAAGAAATCCTAAAAGGAACGTTTCTTCGTCAATCCCAGGAGTCGCCAGCTCTGCAAAAGGGATGACCGAGGTATCGGGTAGAAAGAAGCTCTTCTGATCTGTCTCCGCCGCCGGCAGGTTGCCCAAACCTAAGCCGAAGGGGTCGTCAAGATTGGAGAATTTCTCGACTTCTTCCTTCAATACTTCTGGGCGAAGAAAAATCAGCGATAAAAGCCGTAAAATTAACTCCACGACCTTCGGATGCAAGAAAGAGGTTCTCATAGAAATTCAACACCTTTATCAAACTCGAAAATCGGTGTTGAATAGCGTTCTCGGGAGTAAGATCCATTACCACTGATTTGGTGGCGAAAATATACTCATCCGGGGGAAGCAACTCCTCATAATGTTCTCCCCTAACGGGTAAACCCGAGACCTCTGCAAATTCCTCCAAAGAAACAGAGACTTCTCGATCTGATAGGAGGAAGGTGTGGGTTGGAATGTTCCACTGCTCCAGAAATGCCCTGATCCACCATGTAGGAGGTGTGGAATATTGAAACAAAGAAGCATAGACGGCGGGATACAATCCGAGCTTCATCAACTGTGATTTCTTCGCCGATAAAATATACCGAGCCCACTGCAAATACCCGGCTGGGTGACGGGGAGTTAGTCCTATATTGTATGGCTGTCCCTAAGGGCGCGACTCGTCCTGACATATACGTCGCCCTAGGATGTCCAAGCCACCGGCGGCTGCACGGGTATTGCGGCAATAGAAGGCCGAAGGAGACCTTCTGAACTCCAGTCGACCTCCTCCACAGTATAATTTATCGGAGGCGCATCTGCATAAGCAATCGCTGAAATAGGCTCCGAGGGTGTCGCACAGGAAAAGCTCCATCGGCCCATGATAATTTGGTCATACCATTTACCCCATAGATGAAGACTCCTATGCTCCGGGTCAAGGTCTTTTATCAACGCAAAAACCTTGCGGTCTACAGGTGCTTCAGGGAACCCGCCTTCTGAGCGAATGAACGGGAAGGAGGTGTCGGAAGACATAGTACCTGCGCAGAAAAGAATGAATTTTCAGCCGCCAATGCTATAAATTAAATTTTATTACAAAGTACTATAAATCCGTACCGCAGTGCAATGCAGTTAAAAGGGACCAAAGGGGACCTACAAAATCTAGATGACAGTTCATCATTTATAAAACAACCTCATCATTTAACGAGGCTGTCATTAAATGAGGAAATCCTCAAGAGATTCTCATTAAATGAGAAATCCCTCGGGCAGAGGAGTAAAACTCCCATTGAGAGCAGCGCTCTTCACTAGACAGACATCTGTAAAAGCCTAATAATGAAGGAATAAAATTCCTCAAGAAGAGCCTTGCTCTTAGAAGATGATGGAATAATCCATCAAAAATAAAATATCATTTTTTGGTCTTCAAGATCCATGAACAAACTCTTAAGAGTTCTTCTATATGATCTGAAAGAAGCAAAGCTCCATTAATGGATTAAAAAATCATAAGCAAGATCTTTTTAGAGATCAAAGCTCTGTTAATAAAACCCTAAAAAGGATTTTCTTTAGATCAAAGATCTATGAAGAGCAAAGCTCTGTTAATGGGTGAAACCATAAAAGATATTTCAAAAAGATTTAATCTTTTACCTAATCTGACAGAGTTCTATCCTTAAAAATTCTTAAGAAGAAGAGCTGCGCTCTGAAGAAGAAAATATTTTCTCAAGAAGGAGTGAAGATGAACATGAGTCATCTTAAGGGCCAAGGGTCCTATTTATAGGCACTAAGCGCCGTTTCAATTCCTCGGTTGATCCAAGAGTCGAGATGTTGCCACCGCTGCACCCACGTGTAGGCCCCGTGAGCGCAACGGTGGGGGGGCATTTGTTTCGCCAATTAGAGCAAAACTCTGTTCAGAATTCAAACTTTGAATTAAAGCTGCGCTTTTATAAAAGCGCTGCGCTACAACTAGCGCACCCCGTGCAAAGCGCATAGGCGCTAGCGCTAGATGCTCTGCGCTCCAAGTAGCGCACCACGTGCAAAGCACGTATGCGCTTGCACTAAGAGCACTACGCTCCAAGTAGTGCACCATAAGCAGAGCGCTGGAATTAAATGTTCATCACCGTTGGATCAAATATCCAACGGATATGATTAAATCATCAATTAACAAGAATAAAATTTCGTTGAATCTTTCCAAACAGAAAAGATTGTGCCCTGGATTTAGAACACCGTTGGATCAATGATCCAATGGTGATTGAAAATCAATAAAATACAGAACAAATTCTGTAAAGAGAAAAGATTTCTCAATCTTGTTAAAACAAGAAAATTATCTTCTGTAAACCAGAGGCCCTTGGATCATAGATCCGATGGTGGGGAAATTCCCAAATCAATTGGAGGAAAGATCTTCTTAACTGATTCAACAAATCAGTCTTCCCTATATAAAGGATCCGAGACTTCAAGTCTTGTATAGAGAACCCCCCCCCTAAACTTTGAAAAATTCAAAGGAAGAGAAGTATAGCTCTCAGCAAAAGAAGATTTTTTTTCTTCAAGGTAAAAGGAATGATGATGAACAAAGAGATGAAATCATCTCATAATTAAAAAGAAGAATTATCTTCTTAAAAGATCATAGATCTTCAAGCCAAAACGTCTTTCATAAAAGAGACCAAAAGATCTCATCATAAAATAAAAGAAGAACATAATTCTTCTCACAGATCATGGATCTATAAAGGCAAAGCCTTTCATCGAAATAAGAGATTGAAAATCTCTCCTGCAAAATAAGAACTGTTGTTCTTGAATCTTGAGACAAAGTCTCTTTTAAAAGAACATAAACTTGTTTTTTCTAGATCATAAAATTGATCAAATGCGCCTTGCGCTCTTGAACAGCGCTTCTGCGCTCTCTGGACCGGCGCTAAGCGCCAAATGCGCCGCGTGTCAACCACGTATGCGCCAATTAACAACTTGCGCTTTGCGCTTCTGAAATAGCGCACTGCGCTCATGGGCTGGCGCTCAGCGCCAAGCGCACCACGTGTCATTCACGTGTGTGCCACTAAATTGAAAGCGCAATGCGCTCATGGATTAGCGCTCAGCGCTCATAAACTGGCATCATGCGCTCATCATCTAGCACCTAGCGCTGACCGCGACACGTGTCCCTTACATATGCGCTACTTGGCAGTAGCGCACTGCGCTTTTTGATTGGCGCAAAGCGCCTAGCGCGCCACGTGTTGCGCTGACAGAACATAAATTGTTCTTTAATAAGCCCAGAGCTCTGGTGAATGCTCAGCATTCAATAAAAGAATAAAAAATTATCAGACGGGCCAAGCCTAAATGAAGGCTCAATAGCCAGAATAAAATGTTAAACATTTATTGGACTTAGCCCAATATTTGCCATAAGTTCTCAACTTATATTAATTGAGCCCACCAGCTCATAAATATTTCAACAGATCTTAGTCCCAAATTGGACTACAGATTTTTCAACCAACTCACACCGGTTCGAGGGTACATCTCTTTATTCCTCTGATATTTGTCGTTGTAATCCTTCAACGTCTTTAGAGAGGTGACGGGTCCCGACAACCAAACACTCTACGGCTTGTGAGATCTTTAAACTCACGGACTATGATGTCCTTAACCTTGACTGTGAGGTCTTTAAACTCACGGACTATGATGTCCTTAACCTTGACTGTGAGGTTTTTAAACTCATGGACTACGATGTCCTTAACCTTGACTGTGAGGTCTTTAAACTCACAGACTATGATGTCCTTAACCTTGACTGTGAGGTCTTTAAACTCACGGACTATGATGTCCTTAACCTGGACCGTAATGTCCTTAAACTAATGTTGGACCGTATTGTCCTTAAACTAATCGACCGCAATGTCCTTAAACTAAACAATAAAGCTCGAATGCTCTTTTGTGGATCTAAACGATCCCGTTAAGTTGATCTTAGTCTAAAAATCAGACTAACGTATCCTTAACAAACGTTTAAGTTGATCTTAGTCTCAAATGAAACTAACGTATCCTTAAACCCAACCCCCAAACCCAAATCTAAGAAGATACGGATTTGGACTAATCCACGCCCTATGGGCGACAATATAAATTAGTCTCTGTATACAATCCACGGGCAACCAAAAACAAAACAAACACCCACGACACGAAGTGACCATCTGGAGAAGGAGAAAGTTGTTACCGCGATGCGGTAGCATAATTAACTGCAGGGGATTGCGCCTGCAGGGAAGAGCGTCCCCATAATCAAAAACCCCTCAAATAAGGGGGAATCTGACGAAGTCTGCTATATCGGCCGCATCCGTTTAAACCTTCGATACACGGTACCATAAATCAACTTGGCATCTTCGGAGAGATGGACAGATAGCACCAATTAGCATCTGCCCTCGAATTTCAGGCCTGACGTCCCAACGTCCCGGTCGCGTCTTTCGGCAGGGAACATACATCTTTCCGTGTCTTTGAAGTCTGGCAGGAAGTACTTGACGTCTTCATATTTGTGGACTTCATTTACGGAGAATGGATTTAGCTTCCCTGTAACTGTATACTCGAGGCTGTTTTTGAAATACTTCATACACTGATGTTGTGTAGAGGGGATGATGTTGTACTCATGTAACCAAGGCCGGCCGAGCAGAGCGTTGTAGCAAGTCTTGGCGTCGATGACATGAAATTTGATGTCGGTGATGAGCATCCCAATGCGTAATGTCAATATTACAGATCCCGGCTTCCGTGATGACTGCGAGTCGAAGCTGGAGATGGTAATTTTATCCCGAGCCAGGTGCTGAACGTTCATGCAAATCTCCTTCAGCACCTTCATATTGAGAAGGTTGACGGAGGACCCATTGTCGACCAGAATCTTCCCTGTCTTGATGTCATGGCAGTACCCGGTGACATATAAAGGACGGTTGTGTTCGCACGTTCCGAGGAGGAGATCTTCATCGCTGAATGTGATGTCAGCTGTATGAACCTCTGCCAGCTCGTCCTTCATCTTTTCTTCCGCAAAGAAAGCTTGGAACTGATCAAGCTCTTGCAGTGCCTTGATTAGAGAATCTCGTGTCTCTTTGGACAGGTGGAGAGCATCCAGCATGCTCAGTTGTGAGGGTATCTTTCTTAAGTGTGCCAGGATATTGTAATCCATCTTGTTTTTCTTAGACGGGTCTTTAGCTGCAAGGTCTTTGACGACTCTATCATCGAGGGTAATTTCCTCAGGGACTTTTTCCTTCCCCTTGTCTCTTTTGTTCGGACCCTTATTTATAGGCCCAAGATTATTATAGGCAACGTACGGTTGCGCAGCTGAATGTTCTTTCAGTTCTTTGCCTCTTTTTCTTTTCCAGAGTTGGATTCTTTGAAGAGATGGCCGAGAGTTATTTCTTCCTCAGAATCGCTCTCAAATGTGAGAACTTGAGTTTTCCCTTTTGTCGAATTGGTATCAACCATATAACAGTTGCCAGTCGTTTTTCCGCGCTCATCTGTCGCACTTTTTTGCTGTCGACGAGTTTCACGCTTCATCCTCTTGAAGTGTTGTCGGTGGGCAACTTATCCCTGCCACCACTTCTTGAAGGCACTGCACTCTTCGGTTGGTTGTGTAACCCTCCGATGGTATAAGAAGTAGTTCGGATGTACATCCGCTTCTTCGAGGCACGTACTCCCGGGAGTATTTCCTTTGAAAGGTAGCAGCTTCATTCCCATTGACAGGGCTTTGGCGAACCGTTTCCCCGTCTTAAACCTGCTTTTGTCTGCCGCGGGTGTGCTTCAATTTGGTTGGAGTACTTTGTGACTCTTCCTCGTCACAGTTTCTTCATTCTGACGCTGAAGCTTGGCCTTTTTGTATATGGCCGTTTCACGCTCTCAATTAGCTTTTCTCTTTTGAAGGGATTCGTTTAGCAGCCTGTCAATCAAGTCGTCTGACGGCTCCAGGGATTTTTGCACTGGTCTTGCCCCCAGCTTCTCTGTGCCATTTTCTGACTCCGAGAGGGTCTCTTCGTTTTTTAACGACGAATGAGAGACCATGTGGCAACTTGCTAAATAATTCTCGGGTTCTTCTGACGATTCGTTCCCCTCATTATTGCCACCATCTCCGTTCTCAAGGATATGGTTGAGAAACTCTTCGAGAGTGACTGGGGTCCGCACCTTCTGGATGTACTCCTCCAGTGAATCACCAGTCTTTCCTTCTATATGCATGAAAATTTTGATCTCATATTAATAATGCTGGGATCTAAGTTTAGAGAATTTCGAATCTCTTGTTTTATAAGAATTAAATTCTTTACAGGGTTAAACCCTAGTTTTATCAAAGTAATTAAATTCCTATATACTTTTGTAAGAATTAAATTCTTTGAACTTAGTTTTTTCCCCTAGGTTTTGAATTTGCATAACAGAATCTCCCCGATGAGAATTAAATTCTCAACTTGTGGGGAGATCTGCTTCTGCAGATCTCAACCGGAGGAAGAACTAAGTTCTTTTTTAGAAGGGTTAAACCCTTAAAGAGGCGAAGAAGGGATATGATAATCTCTGTGTTTTCTTCTTACCTAATTTTTTTTTTGTTTAAGAAGGGAATTTTCTTCTTTTAGAGAATTGAATTCTCTTTCTCTCTTTTCTTCGCTTTTTTTTATTTATGTATGTTTCTCTTCTCGTTCTCTCCTCTTTTTTTTAACTTGAAGTCTTGGGTTCTTTATATAATGGAGAGAAGTTTGTAAATTAGTTTTAGGAAATCTCTCATTGAGAGTCTTCAATTGATTTCGGGGTTTTACCCGCTGTTGGATCTTTGATCTAAGGTTCTGTCTCACAGAACATATTTTCTTGTTTCTTAAAAAAGATTAGGGAAATATTTTCCTGTACAGAATTTATTCTGTAGATTGGTGATTTTTAATTACCGTTGGATTTTTAATCCAAGGGTGCTTGGTTTAACGGAGCACAAATTTTTTTGTTTTAAAGAGATGAAAAATATTTTCAAACTCATGGGATCTTTGATCCGCAACTTTCTGTTTAATAGAAAATATCACTTCCTATTTAAAAGTTCAATAGAATTTATTTCTATCATCATCGGATGTTTGATCCAACGGTTCCTTGTTGAGTAGGAAAGTGCCCTCACGTGTTTAACATGTGAGGCTTATTAGCTTGGCAATTGTTTTAATTGCATTGCCTATATGCGTTGCATATATGCACTTACGTGTTAAACACGTGGGGCTGTTTTAGCCTAGCAATTGTTTTAATTGTTGTGCCTATATGCGTTGCATATAGGCACTCACGTGTTAAACACGTGGGACTGTTTTAGCCTAGCAATTTTTTTAATTGAAGTGCCTATATGCGTTGCATATAGGCACTCACGTGTTAAACACGTGGGGCTCTTTGGCCTTGCAATTGTTTTAATTGCTGTGCCTATATGCGTTGCATATAGACACTCACGTGTTAAACACGTGGGGCTGTTTGAGCCTAGCAATTGTTTTAATTGCAGTGTCTATATGCGTCGCATATAGGCACTCACGTGTTAAACACGTGGGGCTCTTTGGTCTTGCAATTGTTTTAATTGTTGTTCCTATATGTGTTGCATATAGGCACTCACGTGTTAAAGACGTGTGGTTGTTTTAGTGAGGAACTTTCCCTCATCCCTTTTTTATAAGGGAACAATCGTTAAATGCTTGGTGTGTCAGCAAGTAAAGGCTGAATATCATAGGACTGCTGGATTACTTCAACCGTTACCTATTCCAGAATGGAAGTGGCAACACATCACAATGGATTTCGTGACTGCACTTCCTTGCAGTACAAAAGATAACGATGCGGTATGGGTTATTGTGGATCAACTCAGAAAGTCGGCTCACTTTATTCCATTTCGAGTTGGCCAATCTATTGAGACATTAGCAAAGAAGTACATGGAGGTAAGAATCTAAGTAAGATTTAAACTCTTCAATATGTACTATCTCTGATACCCATGAACTCATGCAGGAAATCGTGAGATTACATGGAGTACCGGTTTGTATTGTCTCCGATCATGACTACAGATTCTGATCGCAATTTTGGCAGAGTCTGTAAGCGAGCTTGGGAACAAGTCTGAAGTTCAGCACGGCTTATCATCCATAAACAGATGGTCAGTCTAAGTGAACTATTCAGAACTTGGAAGATATGCTCAGAGCGTGTATGCTAGACTTCGGAGGATCGTGGGAAGACCACCTACATCTTTTGGAGTTTTCATACAACAACAGCTACCAAGTATGTATAGGAATGACACTTTTTGCAGCGCTATATGGAAGGAGGTGTCGATCGCCATTAAGTTGGGACAACATTAGAGATAGAGAACTCCTTGGACCTAAGGTGATAGTAGCAATTGTCGATGTTGTTCGTATTATCAGGGAACGAATGCGCATAGCCCAAGATCGACAGAAGCACTGGGCTGATGCAAAGCGTCGTCATTTGGAGTTCCAACCGGGAGAACATGTATTCTTGAATATATCTCCAAACCGTGGAGTGATTCGTTTTGGAAGACGGGGTAAATTTAATCCAAGGTAACTTGGACCATTCGACATACTCAAACGAGTCGGTGAAGTGGCTTATCGCTTGACACTTCCACCTTCATTGGAAGGAGAGCACAATGTGTTCCATATATCCCAACTCATAAAGTATGTTAGTGACCCCAGCCATATTCTTGATCACTCCGAGCTCACTGTTCAGCCAGATTTATCTTGTGAGCAACAACTTGTTGAGATCTTGGACAGAAAAGTAAAGTCAATTCGGAACAAGGAAGTCAACTTGGTTCGAGTGATGTGGAGAAAAGATACACCAGGAGAGTCATCATGGAAAAGGGAAGATGATGCGTGCAAGATATCTCCACTTATTTGTAAACTAGTCTTTAAAATAAATTGTAAATTTCGAG
The DNA here is from genome assembly GCA_030015575.1 of Agapanthus africanus. NCBI lineage: Eukaryota > Viridiplantae > Streptophyta > Magnoliopsida > Asparagales > Amaryllidaceae > Agapanthus > Agapanthus africanus. The sequence goes on from JASDDO010000031.1 coordinate 553,966,969, forward strand.
AAAGAAATTTTTGTAAGGAGGGTAGACTGTAACAACTATAAATTCAATGTATATAAAATTGTTTAAAAGTTAATGTACAATTGGGGTATTTGTAATCCTGTGTATACTATAAGTATTTGTTTTAATTTAGAACAGCAAGAAAGTACTTGTAGCACATTGGTAAAGCCTTGCACTGATGTGACGTAGCTCATGTGATCGAATCCTCTAGCCACATTAACTTTTTATTTAAATTTTCTTTTAATCTTTTTAGAAGCCCAAGAGTCCACACGTGCACAACACGTAAACTGAAGAGTCACAGATTATTTAAACATGTGCACTGAAGAAAACCAATCGACTAAGACACGTGGCACCCGACCCAACCCCATCCACCGGTATTGGGCCGGCGAAACCCTAGTTTTCCCCTGCGCCATCGGTCCAACCACCGGTAATGCCCCCAATTCTTTGCCCCCTTCACCTCTTCAGCTACCCCACTCCTCTCACACTGTTTGTTTTCCCTGCATTCATACAGAGAACAATAAAATGCCCATTTAATCCAATTTTAATGCAAATTTTAATGCATTCTTCGTCACCCATAAACCCTAATTTCTCCTATAAATACCACACTCTATTTCACTCATCCTCACTCAGAATTCTATTACAAAAAATATACAAAATTTTCAAGTCCTAATTGTGTGCAAGTGGAGTTTGGAAAGAGTGAAGTTCCGGCGACGATCCAAGGAGTTTCCGGCGACGAAACGACGCACCGGCGCTTCCCTACTCTTCCTTCTTCTCCCCTCTACCTTAAAAGCCAGTAAGTCCGCTCTCCCCCTCTCATCTTCTATTTTAAAAACATTTATTTCTAAAACCCGACGGAAGCGGAGTTAATCCGACATCCGATTCGGTTTTTCTTTAAAACGTTACTTTTCTTAATCAATAAAATTCCATATTCTTACATATTGTTTAACAAACATAAACAAATCTATTAAAATAAATTTCATCTCAAAATATTCTTTATTGAAATTTTTATCGTAGTTTTACAGTAAAATACCACATACTTCATTTTTCCGACATAAAACAATATAAATTTGTATTACCTTTAGATAACTTATGAGGTAACGACCTACCTCATCACAACACACATCTTTGACATAGCACGATAAAGTTTTGAGAATTTATTCTTGAGATAAAATGACTTTACAAATAAATACCATCAACTTATAAAACCATTTCTATAAAAACATGTATTAAACAATTCCTTGCAGTTGCGTCTCTACAACCCATTTTTGTGGACCCAGTTTGGGATGGTGTGGATTATCGCACATCCTCGGGCCTAATAGAGCGAGATGCAGACATCCGAAAGGAGCATTCGATCTCGATGGATTTTTTATGTATTTTTCTTTAGAAATGAGATTTCTACAAGAAAAAAAATAAAATTACTTTTATTATATATATATATCTATTATCAAAATATCTACTTTAATTATATTATATAAATATTCCAAGTTTTCAGAAGTAATCATCACTATATGAAAATACAATCCAAATACAAAACAATACCGATATTTCAATAAAATATCCTATACTATGAAAATTAAGTTTTACTCACTAGAAATTTCATTTTTATAAAATATACATCTATGAAAACCCCAAAGACGATAACTAAATACTTGAGGTGTATTTTGAAAATTATATCAAACTATTTTTATATAAAACCCTCTCAAGTTTGCTAAATTACAATAAAGACCCTAGTAAATATAGGTTTAAGCGGGACCAGTCTCTTGAGCGTTAGGGAGTCGGAGATATGGGTGCTTACTTATCTAAGGTAGAAAATCTAACAAACGGTGTTATCAACACGGTAATTATCTTGGAAAAATACACAAATCCTGCCGTCCATGTGCAGCAGTTACCGATAATATCAAAACTAATTCAGGATTTCAAGTTTTTTTTTAAAAGTGTCCGACTCAGACTGAGTCTCTATCTAATCAATCTGACTTGAATGCGATTCAAGTATAAACTACAATTCAACATGAATCCGTCTATTTAATCTACATCAATCTACATTGACTGAACTGAATTATGGATATACTCCATCTACATGTACATCCATATATCCGTTCCATTTACTGAGATCATAGTTCCGGCAAGTCATTCATATACAATTTACAATACAATATAATACAATCAATACAAACAATACTATCAAGATATCGCGGGGTTTATAAGGGGTAAATTGGTACGGAAGGTGTTAAAAGTAGTACGAGACTGTAATCATAATACACCTAATCTGAATATCCATTACCGTTGTACCGTGGCTGAACGGTTTCTTATGCGCCGTATACCTTAGTTTCCGGAATAGTGGGACTCCTCTCGTATACACTCGCATTTTCTGTACCAAATTATAAACAACAACGTTAACAATATAATAAAACATTAAAACTTATATTCCCTTTCTGTCTATTCTATCTCTACTCACTTTTGAGACTTATCGAGCGATTGTTCGCTGACGATATTCCTTTTCTTCTTTCTTTAAAATGTTGTCAGGTGGATCAGACTCACTGAAGATCGAGCCCAGCACTGTGGATTTAGAGTAGTTAGCATTCGACCCGGAGCTTTATATACCAGTACATACTATTTTCATTTCTGTTATGTCATTGTTTAGGCTTTACTTTCATTCCATATATTTACATTTTAGTTGTATTGTAAAAAGAATGTTAAATAAATAAAGTTGTTGTTCATTTACATCATGTCTCTTATGTACTTTTATTTTATATTGCTTAGATACACTTAGCGTGTTTATTTCTTAGTAAATACGTAATGGCCTCGTCGCGTCTTCTTACCCGTACACTGGAAAACGGGGCGTGACAGTAACCGAAGGTGAAGATCTCGCGCCTGCTCGCTTCATGCGACCACTATAAAACCTCTCTCTCAGACGACTTAGATAAGGCAACTTGAATCCAATATGCCACCACTCTGCTCAAATTTCTCGGCTAACTTGATTGTCAGAGGGCCCTACGGTGGTCACCCATCCCGGGACTTTTTTGCAGGTAGCTCGGCTTCCACCTCAAACACAACCCATTGAAATCCACAAACTCTAGGAAACAATCTCCAGATCCAATGTCAACCGTCCAGCAACGCTCGTGATAGATCGACGGAGGACGGCATTTGAAGGAGATCGCGATCTCCATCAGAAAGTAAACTCATCTTGTCATCCATTAATTCGTCTAAGCTCCAAGGACAAGTCAAAAGAGCATTATTGAAGACTAGTCCTCGGTATATATCAACCGTGGACATCTTATTTGAAATACGAGATATTAACTCAAAAGCTTGAATTTCAAAAGCTGTTTGACAAATTTTTCTTACTAATTCACAGACTGTAGGTAAAACTCTTTATTGTTACTTCAAAACTGTACATGAAAGTCATAAGTAAATTTATTTCTTAATTAGCTTTCGTACTAATTCAGTTCCATTTTTTCTTCTATTCACAACTTTCTTTCTTTATCTTTGTTAATTAGTTTATTAATTAAATTAGTTATTCCCATGTTATTTAAACCGGTCTGTTCGGTTTTTTCTCCTTCTTTTCCTTTTTCTGGTGATTTGTAGTAGTTGTTAGGCATGAATATATACTAACTAACAACATATCTCTGATCCTCTCTCAAGCCTAGCTTGTTTTATGAACGGTTTTTATTATTATGATCTGAGTTGGAGTCCTAATTAGATCTCAAAGTATATACATGAAAAATTATCTAATTTATGACAACTTTAACATTGAACCGTTATAATATATATAATTATTAAAGTTGAGTTTGGTAAATCGTTTTGTCCTTTATCATTAAATTATTCTCATATATATAATAGTTATTAGAAGGAGAATAATGTAGAAAAGAGGCTTTGGAGGAATTTTCCTCAGTTGGCATCGAAAAACTACACCCCCACCATTTTATTCGACGATCGGAACCCACATCATCATCTTTATCATTTAAGAAGTGGATACACCAAATTCCATGCGATTCCACCACTTTTTCACCGTTGAATTAGCAATGTAAAAAGTTCTATTGTCGGTAACCCGTTAATTTTGCACCCACTAAATCAACGGTGAAAAAGTGATGGAATCATATGAAATTTGGTGTATGTACATCTTACATGATAAAGATGCTGATAATGGATGCCGATCGTCGAAAAAATTCGTGGAGGTGTACCTTTTCGACGCCGTAGAAGCAAATTCCCCACTATGGTACCTTTCCTCCATTATTCTTTGTTAAAAGTTGAGTTTGGTAAATTGTTTTGTTGTATTTAATAAATTTTCTTCAAGAAACATAGCTCCCCAAGTAAATTTATGTTCTCCAAAAGTGCACTGGTTCTGCCCTCTCTGAAGGTAGCATCCGAAAGAAAAAGGAAAGAAAAAGAAAAAAAAACGTATGTTCATATTAAATTGAGGGAAAACCTTAAAATAAATAATCAACCGCATTTATTTGAAATGCTATATAAAAATATATGTAATTTGATTGAGGCCTCACACACGACATTCTTTAAGCCCAGATAACCAATATTTGATTGAGGCCCACGTTTGGGTTGACACAGCCCATACCCTCTTTGGACTTGAGTTAGTTTGGGCCTATATCCATCTCTCAAAAGCAGCTAATTTTACTGGATTTGGATCCTCTCCAAGCCTTAAAGAGATCAAGTCGTTAATATAAACCGTCTATTTATTTGGATGATGATGATGTAGCCACCTTGATATATACTTATTAGTCAAAGCATCAATTACAAATATATTAAAAGATATTTATTCCTAAATTCCTAAAATCTAGCAAAATATATCTCACAACATGTAATTTCCATTCTCCATATTTTATTTTAATCAGGATCAATTATAGCAGAAATTTCAAGTAATTTTCCCCATATACTACTAGATTCTTAGCTATTTAGATCTTTTTTTTATTCTAGTCAACAAAAATACATATCTTGTAAGTTATATTATGTCATTTTAGATTTTAGACAAATAAAAATATATTTTAGAAAATTATTGTTTGGACAAACATGTACTTTCAATTCTATTTAGAGATATGGTTACAAAAATGATAGTTAAGGTTGTGAAGAAAACATTCTGGTTCACTTTCAATAGGTTAGGGTATATGTTGTTGTAAAATCTTATCAGAACCTAACATTTGGACCTGGGTCCATTCCTAAGTATAACGGCCTTGGGTTTAATTTGGGATACCCCATCCCATCAGCGCCTGATAACACGTGCTACGAAAGCGACCGATTTTTTAGGATTTTCTAAATTATTAGAAATTATCTATGCAAAGTTTTAATCCCACGTTAATTTGAAAAGTCACAAATATACAAATTTGAATAAAAAGTTGCAAATAAATGTTGCCTTATTAATGAAATGTTATGAAGTTAAATGAAAGGGTTTCCAACCCTTCATGTAATGAAAGGTTATGAATTTGAAAAGGAGATATACTTTGAATGAATAGTTGTGAATTTACATAAAATGTTGCAACCTTTATCATGAAAGGTTCTAAATGCAACCTTTATCATGAAAGGATTTCAAGACCCTTCGATTTCTTATAAAAGAAGTGGACTTTTTTTGTTCCATCCATTCCAAATTCCTCTCTTTCTCTCTTGTGTTGGTGTATGAGCTCGAGTTGAAATTTAAGCTGTAAACTGTTTTCAACATACGGAGTAAAATCCGGGCTTGAGTTATTTTGGGAGAAGTGTTTGCGGATACCCATTGCAGTATAGGGTTCAAATATTGACTTAAGCAAAGAGAAAATCATAATTTCTCGATTCAAACAACGAATTCAATCATTAGCCATAAACTATCATTACAATAAACCCTATAAAGTATCTGTCACGCCATACTTCCCAAAAGACAGTAAAAGCACGTGACAAGTCTGCGGCGTATTTATACCGAGAAGGATCCTTCCCGAGATAAACATGTTAAGTGTGTCATAAGCAATATAATATAACAAGAATAAAGCAATGAGAATAAAAATCCAACTACTCTATTACATCTCCAAGCCACAATATTCAAAACAAACAACGAGTCTGAAATTCAAATACAACGAAAGTAAAATTAAACAAAACCTGAACAATAGGCATACTAAAAAGAGATAAGACTGGTGGACGACTGATAATCTGCAAGAGATGATAGCTGAGAGTATTCCTGCTCTGTCGGCTTGATCTCCCCTTTCACTAACCCACCCGACGAACATTCCTAAGGAAGAAGAAAAACTAAGAAATGTCTATCAGCGATCTTGCACTCGGTAAGTCCTAAATAGGGTGGGATTATATAACGCCCCACGCCCCAGTACAGATGGTATTTGTCCGTCCTGGTCGAAACCGCATGGTTTTTTCCTTCGGGGCGAACCGGTCCTGACCAGGGGACACTTCTGAAGAGGCCACCCATCGCAGAACTTCCCTGGCTCGAGCATGCTTAACTACGGAGTTCTCAAGCCCCTGTAGTGCCAGTTCACTTAAAAGACGCCTCTGTAATTGAGAATGGTATTATTACATTTATAATACAGTTCGGTCCTCTTTCGGAATGTGTTCCGAAAATTCCCATTATTCTACAGTGGGTCCCACGGACTCAAGAGGTGGCTCCCATGGATTCAAAAGATGACCTTCGCCCCTTTGGCATGACAATTGGTGTGGCACTTTGTTCCGTGAGTAAGAACCGGGTCTCGACAGATTATAAGTTTAAAGCGTATAAAGACAAGCAATATAACTAGAAAGGAAAATCATGAAGCAGTGTGCTATTAGGGTTCCCCGACGTTCACGGTTAAAGCGGAAGCGTTTTGTGAACAAAAATTTCTTGCGAGCGCGAGGAAAACGCAACCAAAGAATCTTTCCAAATACTAAACTAGAAACTTAAATACACAAGATTGCGAAATACAACTTTTGATGCGTGTCCACCCAATCGTGGAAGACCCCTCTAAGCTCCGCATAGATCATCGCGAACAAGCTTGAGAGCGACCGCCCTTACCGAAAATGATCCCACTGAAGAAAACAGATACAAACTCCAGCTTCATAACAAGAACCCAAGTGAAGCGACTAAAGATCCAAATTTGCTATAAATGGATGCTTAGGGATATATGAATTATCACTTTCATTTATCTCTCATAATCCAATTTCAAGAGAATGATCTCAACACACATGAGTATGAAATCTCAAGAGAGAAGATGAAGAGTTAAGAGAGGAGAGTGTTAGCCATAAGAGAATGAGAGAGAAAATTTTGAAGAGAATGAGAGGAAAATAATTCCAACCATACTCAAATAGTGCAACCAAATGAATTATCAATAGAATAATCCATAGCTATATCTCTCACCCATGCTCTCACTTTCCACCTCACAAGCCACCTCATTACTTGATTTTTTTAGGAAAATAAAGTAATGAGGCATCCTCCTTCTAGAATTATTCCATATAAATACGTAATACGTCTCCTGTATATGTATCAAAATACATATAGGCGTATCTATATCAAAATACGGATATCCAAGAGAGAGAAAATGAACAGTGAAAATAATACTAAAATATATATTAAAAATATATATATGTAAATTATTACATCAAAACTTGATTTAATAATTCGGCTTAATCCTAAACTGGCTAGTATTATCAACCATCCGATTAAAATCCGTCTAACCAGTACATGTATTTAATTGGATCCCTGCACGTATCAATATACGGCCTCTACATCATATCGTCTGAACCGAAAAAACTCTCCGTATGGGACTTTAAAGACTCGACAATACGCTGGCAATGAGTTATTGGATAAATCCTTAGCCACAAGCACGTCAATGGCTCTAGCCGTACGTATCGGTTACCCAGGTATATATCGAAAAGGATGTCGACAATCAAGTCCATCCGTACACTACCAAGCCTAAATGTGACAATCTCCGTACAGTCTGGTCTTTTCTTCAAAAAGTATTGTATACCGGGTTTAGAGGGTAGAGAACGTCAGACCCCTAATAATCCGATAAGTCGTGCTGGTGTCAAGCTCATCACCGATCGAGAAACTCCTGATATCCCATCAGTAAATGTCATCCACCCTGGCTAGGGATTTATGGTAATATCCAACCGAACACAGCGCAATATTGACTCCCTATACCGAGAGACGAATCCCTGACGATCGCTCATTACCTTCATGTGGCTCGGGACTGTACACAACTAAAATCTGTTTGCATGCCTCTTTTAAGCCGTGCTAGGGTAGTAATCTAAGTACAATGAGAATTCACACGAGACAAACGACGATCTCAGGTCTAAAAACTACCCTATACTTATGTCACCAGAGAACTGCTATATGACGATATGTATACTATCATCTAGAAGTTCTGTAATGACTCTGTTTTAATGCATAGAAATTTTTTAAAAGTTAATGTACAAATGAAATATTTGCAATCCTGTGTATGCTATAAGTATTTAATTTGCGTTTGAACAGCAAGAAAGCACTTGTAGCTCATTGGTAAAGCCTTGGACTGCTGTGACGTAGCCCCTGTGTTCAAATCCCCTCAGCCACATATTATTTTTGTTGATTTTTCTTTAAAACTTTTAGAAGCTCAAAAGTTTACACGTGCAAAACACGTAAAAGTGAAAAGTCTCATAAAACAAACATGTGCACTGGGCTATTTGAAGCGACTAGGACACGCGGCCAAGATCCAGAGCCCTACCCTTCGGATTGGACCAGCGAGATTTCCTCATTGGGCCGGAGCCGCCGGGTCCCCCTGTAGGTACTGCCCCCAATTTTTTCTCTAGCACCCCTTGGCCTCCCTCCACTACTCCCATTATATTTGATTACTCTACAATTATCCAGAGGGTGTAATTTCACTCTATAATTCTAATTTTAATGCATTTTTAATTCTCTCTTCACTAATAAACACTAATTCTATCCTATAAATACCACTCTATACTTTGGCCCTCCTCATTCTGAAATCCATTGCCAAAACTGTTTAAAATTCCTAAGTCCAAAAGTTGTACAAGTAGAGTTAGCCAAGGTCAAAGTTCCGGCGACGTTTCGGGTCAAATCCGGCGACGACACGTCTTCACGACACCTTCGAAATATTCCTCTATAATCAACCAGTAAGTCATTTCTCTTCTCTCTTTTTCAACTCTGCGGGGCCCCCGATATATCCAAAACCCCTCAAGATACAACGCACGTACACTGCATATTGAGTTTGCATGACCAGTTTGACCCGTCAATCAGAGGTTCCCTTGCTCCAAAGACGAGGGGTAATTAACGGCAGCTGAGTCTGCGGCTGCCGGGGATTCAGATCCCCATAATTAATAACCCCCAGCCTACCCGAGGCAGAGGGAATCTGTAGTATGCCTGACAAGTGACGTGTATTCCCATCTCAATGGGGTGACGAAAAACACCCTACAGATTCTGGCACGTCCGGTGGGACGGATCTCTCCTCCCATATTTCGGGTTAAATATTCATGCGAACTAAATCAACATATACATTGGTTGCATGTACTGAAATCATGCTTCTATTTGCAAGTTAACGACTTTCGACTGCAATCTTCGGACGCAACAAAATATCTCCAAGGATAAGCTCGGCTCTCAGTACAACTCCCATCTCCTACACGATGAAGATGGATACCAGGACGGTCCTCCCGGCCAGTCTCGGGCGACAACGGGAGGAGCCGCTGCTACCATTCGACTCTATTCTGTTCGTGCCAGCTAACGCCAGCTTAGCTCCTCAAACTCCGGTGACAGACAAACCGGCCTCTAAAGGGAAGATGCCAAATGTGGTGGTCTCGAAGGCGTCCCAACCCAAACGCAAGTCGGTGTTTGAATGACTTTTCTTGGCCCCAGCCTGGGGAAAGGCCATCAACACCAATAGAGCAATAAGGCATCTCGAGCAAGCTCCAGCGGTGCCCTTGACAACTGCTCGATCGGGTATCTTCTTTAAGCTCCCCGTCAATCAACTCACGATGGCTTCTTAGATGACGGATGCCCGTCAAGCCCTCAAAATTGAGAAGCTAAGACAGAAAAAGCTTAGATATCGAGCCAAAAAGAGGGCTAGGGCTCATGCTAGGCTGAACTTCATGAGGTTCTAAGAACAGGGTTACCCCGCCAAAGATAAAGAGATGGCTGGATATGTGGTCCACACTGTCTACATGGTGGGCACGTGTAGCAAGAGCAAGGACGGGGCCACCACATCTCAAATCCAATCTGGTATAAATGTGGCTGCCACTTCCCACGACCAGCATCCTCTAGGAGGTAATGAAAACCCATCCAGTGAGGCTGATAAGAAGAGAGATCCCTCGGTTCATGAGGAGTCGGGCTCGGAAAGCGAAGTGGAGCCAATCTTCCGTCCCAAGAACGCAGAGCAGCAACTTCTCCAAGAGCTCCGAAAACAGCTCAGAAATAAAGACAGGGAGATGGCCAAACTTTACTCCAAAATTGACGACTTGACGAATGTCGTGATGCAGCTCACGGCCCAAGTTGCCTCTCAGCCGTCCAATCAAGCATAGGGTTCTGCTTATGAACCGGAAAACGGTGTCCCGAGACAGCCGACGCCTATTCCCTCAAATCTAAAGGTGGGCGGACCGCATGAAAGTCAGTCGCATCCTATCTCGGGAAATGTCTTGGCTACCGATGACATCAGCCCATTAACTCAAGATCAAATCATGGATTTGGTTGCCAACAAAGTCAAAATATTGGTAGCCGAAGCCGAAGCGTAAAAAGATATCGGCAGTAGTGGGAGACCATATCCTGCTCAGTATGATCTGGTAGAATTTCCTAGCGGCTATGTCATCCCTAAATTCGGAAGATTTGATGGGACGGGAAATGCGAATCAGCACATCGCCCACTTTAAAGTCTCGTGCGGGAATACTAGGGGCAATGATGCGCTTCTCCTCCGCCAGCTCGTTAATAGCTTAACCAATGTCGCTTTCGATTGGTACGCTAGCATACCGGATGGCTCCATTACTATTTTAGTCCAAATGGAATCTCTATTCCGACAAAGGTTCATGAGTGTCAGCGATAAGATTACCATTGCCGATATTGTAAGGACCAAGCAAAAGAACAACGAAAGCAGCACGGATTCTATAACCCGATGGCGCAATCTCCCCGTCAAATGTGAACCGCTGATAGAGCAGGACCAATATGTCAGCCTCCTCATCGGAAATCTCAACAATTGGATGGCCTCGTTTCT